>OX382295.1:4846332-6096332 GCA_947507805.1 Aporophyla nigra
TGCATCTAGTTTCGACGTAAAAGATAGACTTAATAAACTCCTTATTTATTGCTTAATTATATTAATTGATACCAAAAAAGAGGTATATCGCTGTTATTTATAAAGAAAATACTTCCAGTGAAACATGATATCTATACACATCACCAATTAAAGTTGCCTTTCGGATAACCGCGTAGATATTCCAAACTCCACAACCGATTTTGATGCACCAAAATTTAGAGAATTTATTCAGGGAGAAGTTTATCTGGGGGCACGGAAATGCCCCCGCCAAGACGAGCAAAAAAGCGGCACGGCCGTACCATTCTTTTCTCGAAACAGTTCGTTATAGGGAGCGTTATAGGGAAAAATATTTTATTTCTTAAATAAGTAGACTGACTTGGCCATCGCATGAAAATGCGATGTATCACACAAGTAATACATATTATATTAAATTAGATTGTTTAGTGCGATTGCCAAGTCAATCTGTTTATTTAAGACAAAATATTTTTAATATTGACATGGTCACTATATGATGTTGTAAGGTTGGCTAATTACGTAATAACTTAAGACAGAAGGTCCCTTAAGGAGGGACTGAATAAATTTACCGACTTGGTATACAGGGATCTCACAACTTTTTACGCTAGAAGAATTCAGTTGCAAGACTTGGCTTTTCTACAAGTTATAGTTTTGATGGCATTGTGTTTATTGTTATCCATTAATCTAAAGCTTACATATAATAAGACAAGTAGTAAAACGGTTCGAAACAAGAGCGAGTAACTAGTGTGAAATAAAAGCTATACACAACTGTGGGCGAACAACAAGACGAAATTAACTGGTAATAAATAAGCTGATACATTTTAAATTCAGCGAAATCTCATAAAATGTGTTAAGAACAAACACGAGCCGACATAAAGAGACAGTTGTACTCAATATACTGATATTAAGATAACGTTTCGACAAGAAACACTGGAATTAAAGAACTTAAGACCGCCATTTACATAAACATAACTGAGTGGAATCTTTTGGATTGTTTCTTGTTAACCGTTCTGGCAAATTCTGTACTGTGTTCTTTTGTGATAAAAGATATGATCCACTATCAATTTAGCCTATATAGCAGTACACTGCTGGTCATAGGACTGTCCTAGGATATACCATGATACCCTGTCTTCCGCCTTCTGCATCATCACCATCGCCTTGGTCGAAAAAAGTTCACTGCTGGACTTTATGGTCCAGCATTTTGAGTAATTTATATGGCCTACCCAAATGTACTTCCTTTGGTATTGTTCATCGAATCATTGAGCTTCTTAACTTTTGAGTTGAGGTACAGGATTACTGACAAAAGCGTGTACTGACTTGACACCTCTACTCAATCTGTGTGGTCTTTCTTCAAAAGAACATGGTAGACATCAATCTATATCGTCTTCAAATGATCTGACCAAGATTATTTCGACTATTCTTCTCAGAGTCTCCGACTTCATCTAGTTTTTTGTTTAAAAAACTAGATGATAAATCATCTAGTTTTTTAAACATGTTTGTTTTGGTAAAGTGTTTTTACAAACCTTCTTACAGAAATATAATTATCTTTCATTTATGCAGGACCAAAGGTCAGATAGTTTAGACAAAGTGACCTTCCGTGATGATGATGATAGAAAAGTAAAAATGCGGTAAGCTAACTAAGAAAATAGTTGTAGAAATTCGAAAGGATTAGAAGCGATTGCCATTTATAAACCCTCTAGTATTAAGCAAAAATTAAATCAGGAACTAAACTTGCACAATTTGACTTCCGCAAGCAATTTTTATCGTGTAAACTAACAATTACGGCTATCTCACCGTCCACAAGTTATTTAAGTAAGACCTACTTGCGAAAGTAAACTTCTGCAATATTTGTAGCTAATCTTCACTAAAACAGAACGCTTATAGTACCCATGTATAATACTCATATTGACTAACCAAAGATAAGTTCGTTATTAAATTCTTCATCCCAAACTATTCTAAGATGAAAACTATTTCATAAACTTAATTAATCTGCCTAACCTTTACCTTTTCATTGAGAAGAAAAAGATAGACGCTCTGGAAATGTAGTGCTGGAGAAAAATGCTTGGGGTATCGTGGAACGAGTTTCGTACCAACATCTCAATACGCCAAGAGCTCAATATCAAAAAGCGTCTATCTGATGTGGTCCAAACGCGCATATTAAAATACTTCGCACACGTCTCGAGGCGTGATGGTGACTCTTTAGAACGCCTTGTCGTGCAGGGTAGAGTGGAGGGCACTAGACCACGTGGACGGTCACCCATGAGATGGACTGACCAAATAAAATCCGCAGTAGGCGATCCATTATATAAGTGCACCCACAATTCCAAAAATCGGATTAGATGGCGAGAAATCGTGAGGCGAATCACATCAGCCCCTAGTCAAGAAATTTCATGAGGACCACGACCGCTCTGACAAGAGTGTTACGAAGAAGAAGAGAACCTTTTCCAACTACATGGGGTCAGCTTCCAGCCTAATCGGATGCAGCCAAATATCAGTATTTAATTTGGAGCGACTGCCTATCTAGAGGAGGAGTGGTGGCCCAGTGGTATCAGCCCCGACTTACGAATTCGTGGTCGTGGGTTCGAAACCAGGAAGGCGCATTACTTTGTGTAAATAATTTCATCACCACTGCTCTCAAAACGGTGAAGGAAAACATCGTGAGGAAACCGGCATGTCCTAGAACCAAAAAATTTGAAGACATGTGACATCTACCAACCCGCACTGGGCCCGCGTGGTAGATTACGGCCCACTCCCTCTCCACGAGAGGAGGCCTGTGTCCCAGCAGTGGGAAAAAAATAGGCTGATGATAATGATGACTGCCGATCTCATCTCCACGATGCAGCTATTAATAGACCCTTTGGTAAGACTGATGACACGTCACAACTCTGTATGTAAAGACCCATCCACGGCCCAACCGTGACAAGCATACTTAACCTGATCGTTACACTGTAATAAGTATAACTTAGCTGCAACTGTTACATAAACTATACTAACTTAAATCCAAATAATATCCTCCTAATCCATGAATACTTAACTTATTAATAAATACCTAGTGAACCTCCAACAAACCGACGTTGTTCAGTAACAGCTAAATAAATAGCCAATTTAAATTAGAAATAGCTAGAGCTGGCGAAAGCTTAACTTTATCCTTTAGCACTGGCAACATTTAATTTTATCCTTTAGCACTGGCAGCATTTAAATAATTTAATAAAAATATTTACACTGGCAACGACGGAAAAAAAATAATGCTGGCTTTAATTTGTAGCTAGGAGGAGTTAGGTCACTGTCTTCTATTTTGAACTTAGAATACCTAGATAAGATTTTGTTGTTTATGCTTCTTGAGCAGTGTTAAATAAATAGTAGGTTGGTGTTCATCTTTAAATCTCTTAGTGTTCTTCCAACGTCTTTGGCTGGATGGTTTAGCAGTATGAGCAATTTATACCTACAGCTTACTCAAACGTCCATTCTTTGATATTGTTCGTGGGATCGTTGAGTTTCTTAAGTTTTGAGTTGAGCTGGATGATTACTGACAAATACTCGATCTGTGTGGTTCTTTCCTTAAAAACCCATTTCAGACACCAATCCACATGGTCTTCTCATGATATGACCAAGATTATGTCTGGACTTTAAAAGAGACTGTGACCTCTGAGTTTGTTTCGGCCTTTCTTTTCAGAGTAATCAGATAGGAAAACCAACCTCATCTAGTTTAAAAAATATGATTGACATGTAAAAGTGTTTGTACAAACCTACTTGCAAAAACAAAATCATTTCAGATCTTCCTGTCCGGTGGCCCGTAATCTCAGATCTCAGACATAAAAAAATCAAAACATACTTAAACACAAACGCTAAACCTCCATTTAAATACTTAATTGTACGTAGGCGGCGGCATTAAATGAAGTCAACGTTAACAATGTGTATTTATTGCAGTCTTTAGCGATCGGACGAGTGTGTTTCGAGTTTTTATTGCGAACAAATGGTGCTGCAACTGTTAATGAGCTTCGTTCTCTTGCGAGCGATCTTAAGCGTGTGTCTGCGATTGTTAAGGGCGCTAAGATACGATAGAGGTTCTGCGTTGTCGAATGACATCAATATTGGCCTAGCAGGTGCTAGCAAACAAGAAAGGACTTTCAAAATGAAAACTATAAGAAATCGTTTTCATTGTAAAAATGTTTTGACGGCTCTTCGATCCTACTAATACGAAAAACCCAAAATAAGAGTAGTTCAAGCTCGGGTCGACGGCGCGTAGTGTTCCACGCGCGCCTCAAAAATATGTCAGCAGCACTGAAGGGGTCTGCTAGGACCGATGCCTGTCAGGGTCGCGAGATTGTTCGAAAGAGATACCATGACCCTGGCACATGGGTAACTGAAGGAACACGGGTGGGTTTTAGTCAGTAAAAGTCCCGCTCCGCCCAGAGTGGGAGAAATCATTTGATGATTTCCCATCCAAAAAAAAAGGGTAGTTCCCTCGTTCTTAGCCAGCTATTTAAGTTTGAGTAATTGCGTTCAATTCTAAATATCTCCTTTATTTTTCAAAGTATGACTCTCCGAATCGAACATGAGCCATCAAAATAAAACCATCTGGTCACTTTAACCAAATTTTCCACAAAAAAAACCGCATGCGCCGCGCTTTAAAATTCCGGATACCGCAAACGGTGGCACATAATACGGTTAAATTTCATACTGATACGGATTTAATAAAGCATAATTCAATTTTCATAAAAGTATGGACTGCATCCCCGTAACGAAGTGGACATCGAGAATATTAATTTGGGTTTTAAGCGAATTTTTCGATAGCAGTCTATGGTTTCGGAGCTCATCAATTTTTTTAAGTGAAATCCTTTCATTGTTAATATTGTTATTAACGCAGATTCACTGACTTTTAATTGTTAATGCTTTTTGTTGTCAATTCTTTCAATACGTTTCGAAATACTTTTCTACAAAATCAGATGACCTGTCAATAAAAGTTGTAGTGTAACTGAAATATATAACTCACCGTATTGTGGTACCAGATTATTTATGTCTCGTATAAAGTATTTTTATCGTTCTCTAGCTGCTTGTGCCTTTGTCGGCGTGAAATTTCTTGTTTTAACATAAAATATATCTTATAGCATCACATCGCCTGCCCGCAATATTACTTCGTTTTTTCTCACGGTTTCCTGCTTTTTTCTTTTTCTTTTAACTCGGCTCCTTACGGTCGTAGCGACCTAACCTTTATCAAGAATTGAGCTATGAAATGCAAGAATATTTTTGAAATCCAACTCGTAGTTCCAAAGATTGCCCCCTAGATAAAATATTGACAAAAAACACCACAAACACAAAATGTTACCTCTTTTTAATATTAGTATAGAATATTATCAGTGAAGCAAGTTTTTCAAATGGTTCGATCGATATAGTTTTCCGCGCGGATTTTCATTGTTTAAGATCAAATGAAAAGCAGTTTTCACTTTTAGCTCCTGTACTAGCATCACTGAGAATTGCGAATTGATATTTTAATTTCACGTCAACCGATTCTCCTTTCTGCATTTGTAGATTCAATTTTATTTTTGCTGAAATATTTGTATGCTTTTGCCCCTTTTCGGGATGACAAAAAATAACAGGAAAGGTGTGGCGACGGCATTTAAAAAAAAGAGTTTTCTCTTTAATGACGTTGAAAAAAGTATAGTTACTTTAATAAGCACAGTAATAATGACACAATTGTTTGCATCTATCTACAGAAAAACAAAATCGTTAGGTACGTGTCTTCACTGATGATAACACGTTTTCATTGTTTAATAGTTACGGTACTCCCCGTTAGTACCCGCGCTCCTATTAGTTCTCTCTTTAATTCTTTATAATCTGTGACGACTTTCATTCAGGCCTTTTCTGCAATTCCCCTATAATCAGCAGTGTATGTTGCAGAAATACTAGTATCGATATCAGAAACAACAAATTTTACGCTCATAAAAAGGTTCCGAATCTGCACCACAAAGTTCCAAATGGTGGCGAGAACCACTTAAAATTAAATGTGGTTCGATAAGCCTTTATATAGTGTCAACTGCGTTATCAATTCCGTTCAGTTTTATGTTGTCAAAGAGATGTGATTTTACTGTTCCGATGTTACAAGGTTGTAAAGTGTTTGCAGAATTTATACGATTCTTGCTTTAGTGGTTAAAATTTATCTTTAGTCCGTTGGATGGCGTCGTTAGAGGTGGCTTAGAGTTTATATGAGCTGGTCGGTCAGGATTCCAGCAATGAAAATTAGCTGTAAATATCTGAGGTCTTAAAAACCTGATTTCATAGATAACTGAAGTCAAATGCAGCGGTCTAATGTTAAATTGAGTGTTAATGTTGACAAAGTGTTTTACATGATATTCGCATGCATATTCACTTGGATATTCTTGAAAGAGATCGAGACAGAAAGTGAAACTTTATGTTTTTAATACTGAGCTATTTAGTATAACTTTTTAGATGCCATTATAAAGCTGTCACCATATTTGATGTTCAGTTTGACCTCGCTATCGAGTTTAGCATCCTCGAAACCATGAAAGCGACACCCATGATGAAAAATTTTAAAATTTTCGCAGCTGCCATCTTGGATTTTCATTTTGACCTCAATATCGGCTTTAGCAACCTCGAAAATTATGAAAACATATATTTATCTGTGTGAGATAGAAAGTTGCATGAAGAGGCATAACGTTTTTGCGTTGCATTACAATTTCTACCAGTCAACTCCTGCCGCACACCGCGTTATAGAACTAACGTTCCAAAAATACATATTTGAATTATTAATATTTGCAAATGTAAAAATAAATTTGAATGCTTTAACAGTAAGAAATATAATTTTTTGGAATTTTATTATCACACTAATAAAAAAAAAACAAATTTAGCCTATGCAGATGTATAAAGCTAGATACAACATTTTGATGATGTTTATAATTGGTGCGATAGGACCACTTCATTGCATGGGACTTAAACATAACTAGAAAAATGTGGGTACTATAGGTCATCTCTGCTTTGATAAACCCTTCGGGAGAAACAGATATGATGTCATGTTACAGGCAGCAGAGTTCATACAAAAGATCAAACGATTGAAGCAGGTCCGAACATAAAGGGGAGCAGGCAGTAGACCGATACAGGCTGAAGATAATAATGACAACACACACATTGAATTTCGAAGTCATTTTAACATGTTTACTTTCTAATACCTACAAGAAACTGCTATAAAAGCTAAAAGCATATTACCCAAGGCAATAAGATGTTATCAGTGCACAACTGGATTTTGCCGTTCGTCCGCCTGGAATCCTATAATAGACTGTTAAGACACTTACGGGAAGCTTAATAAACTACGTCAACACCGTTATTAGCCTTTTATTCGCATGTGAATTAGTCTTCTAGGCACAAGTTCTTTATCGGTGTTATACTGTCGAAATGCCTAACTAACTCAAGCATTGTAAATATTCAAAGTGGTTTGTGCCTAGCTGCATGTGAAAGTGCTTTGGCCGACAACATAGTACATCACATGACATCTTATGAAATGAACTGAAATAATTGTTTGTGTAATTATTTTTTAAGACACGTTTAAACGTCAGTGTTTTAAAATTAGATGGCACCGGCATTTCCTAGCTGACTGATCTCTGCGAAGAAATGCCGAAACACTCTGAGTTTCTTGATCATGGTTTCTTCTAAATTACAAACATTTACACTAAACATGTTAAGATTGTTATGTGTGTCTAATACAGGGCCACGTCTCAAAGGGCGTTTCGAAAAAGAGAAGAGAGAGAGAATTATGTAAACTACATTATTATACAACTAAATACTTACATTTCTTATCGGTACATTTTTCATCTTCAGGTAATGTATCAATTCTATACTAGACTAGAAGGAAAAGTTTGAAGAGATAATAATAATAACAACCATGAAATAACTTCCAATCACATTTCTCACCGAACATTCCTCATTAAAGGAAACGTGTTCACGCATAAAAATCTGAAAACAAAGTAAGATCTTAATTTAACAAAAGACGACTCAATCAAGAGGCCACACATGGCGCCTCAGTATGTCTAGAGTTCTCAGAACAATTCCCTTTAACAAAACGTTACCTGCTATACATCTCACCGCACTGTAATTACTTGAACGTTCATTAATAATGCATAACTCGATCAAACCGAGGAACGAATTTGAATTCAGATGTGTTCACACTCATGCATTTTATTTTGTATGTAATTATTACGAGGGTATGGTAATTTTGTGTCGGTGTTGCGAGTGTTTTTATTATTATTTATACACGGAAGTGAAACTGGTGGGGTTATGGGCGGTCAATTTTTGATGACAGTGACAAACAGCTGCTCCAAGTAGTTTTTATTAGCAGGTTTTTAACTAACTGCATTATGTGTGAGTACAATAAAAGAGCGTAAATGAGTGAAGGTACGTAAGCATCTCTATGTGCACCGATCAGTGAGTCTCGCTGTCAAACTTGTATGCGCTGAATCTACTACGCAAGATAGGTGTTAAAACAATATTTTTATTATTGAACTTGTGTCGTTGATGCGCGGTTTCAATCTCTGAGCGTAAACAAATACTACTTCAAAATTTCGCTTTTCATTCAATCAATAAATCCATTTTTCCTTCTGCAGTTAGAATCTTTTCTTGAAACAGTTAAAATTTAAAACATATCGTTTTAATATGCTCTACATTATTCTGCACGTAATTCTATCCCAATGCTTTTGCTATTACCCTGTCTCCACCGCTACTTTGAAACTTTCTCATAAATCTTAATACAAGGAAATTATTCAATAAGTTCCAAACATCCGCTATCAGCTCTGAGTCATCTTAAGCTACAACCCCTTGGAACTAAAAACATGAATTTATTATTGCTCATACATTATGCACATCACTTTAGAGATCGAACAAGACCATGTTATTCTGTAAATTAAAACCCACCTTAGGACGCATAATCGACTGAATAAATACTAGACCCTTACTAGTGGCTCTTTTTAATATTAACTATTTTTTTAGAGTAAAATTAATATTAGCCAATTCCCAGATTCTCACAATGAAAGTTCGTGTGGGTACCAAATTCTCACGATTGACCAAAGGTGATTTTTACCTGTCTACGGTGAAGCAAAATAGAGGGTTATGATTTTGACCTGTATCTATGAATGTGTCTCTGTTCTCTCATATCGCCAAAACAAATTATCATTATTTGACAAATGGTACCATAGGAAGCTTCTTAATCGTCCACCTGTTATAAAGCTGATGGCACCTAAACGATACATTCTAATAATAGTAAACGATTATAAGCTTTATGGCAAACTGACATACGACCACGGCTTCCAGATGAGAATATTTTCATGTTTCATACTTAAAGGGCGGGCTTTTGTAGACTCAAATGAATTTATAACGCTTACAATTAAATGTAAGATCAAAAGAGGAAGACGATACTGAACCAGCATATCAGAAGAGACCACTGAGCAAGTAGCTGGGTGCTTACTCTCGAATATAATTCCAATAGATCGACATTGGTCAAACGTCAGTTGGTTGAGTTAAACGTCAGGGATTGGCTAGACTCAGTGAGTCCAGCCAATCACTGACGTTTGACTGACAATTCCAATGTCGATCTATTGGAATTATATTCGAGAGTAAGCACCCTGGTCATAGTTCTCACTCACAATACCGAATCAAGACATTTATAACTTATAATATATACCTTTATAACTGTAGCCGCCAAAATAGTCGCCAAATAACTGTCACATAGTTTCTCACTTTCCGCTCTTAACGTCCCATTTCCAATCGAGAACCAATAGTTTTCACAGCAAATTGATTCGCATTTAAAATGTTAATTCGATTCTTAACTTCGGGACACGTCGACATTCTCGACCTTCCAAATGAACAATGGGACAACGTTCCATCTTGTCGATTTTATCTAATAATGTGTATTGAATCTTGCCAGCTTTATTAAGTATTGTTTCTGACGTGACTCGACATGTTATAAAGATATTTATTAACTTATTAAGACATGTTTCGATGTTTCTATTGTAAGTACTGATTGTGGATTCTTTCTTTTTGATGTCAAGGTTTTCACGCGTTGTGAGAAGTTCATTCTTTTCTGATTAAACTTTCTTACTTAACGGATTGAAACATTCGTTGTGTAATGAACTATCACGCCTATCATAATCAAATATTATGATAGGTGTGACTCTTACTGACTAATTCTTCCTCCTGACTGACTACATTATTTAACTTAAAATTTGGTCTTACACATTATTTCTTTTCTTTATCAAGGACTAGCAATTCATCCGCGACTTCGTCCAGGTGAAATGTTGGCCCCGACCCGTCGTGTTGCATCCCCATCGCCCGTTTTACTTCGTTTTCACTTAGCGTTCAATCAGACTATTTATTGTTTTGCTCGGCTCTCTGAGGGTCGATTCGTGATGGTAAATAGCTTATAACCTTCCCCAAGAATTGAACTATTGAATGCAAGAAATAATTTATCAAATGTTACTGGTAAATCCAGAGATTACTTCTTACGAGCAAACTTAACCTCTTTATAATTAGTGTAGATAAAATCCTCGATAAAGAAAGAAATCATTCGGAAAGAAAAAAATGTTTTCACCAAACAAACTTATAAACGTAACGTTTTATCATTAGTGTAGATAAAATCCTTGATAAACTAATAAGTAGTTCAGAAAGAAAGATATAAGACATATGGATTACAGTCTTCTCACATAGATAGAAGGAAAATAGTTTCCACCAGCACAAAATCTTCACAAATGCGTATAGTCAAGGAATGTTTCGGAAATATCTTGTACCATACCAAAATACTGCAGAGTGAATGTGAAGAACTTCCCCTCAGTCATCCAGCCCTCTTCCAATGTGACTTTAATACTTCACGGCTTTAGGGCGCATAAAATTTCAATATTCTCAACACTATCGAATGGAGCGGAAGAGCGACAAGGAATCTCGTGATACAGGGATATATTATGGTATTGTTGAAAATCCTTCATACTCCACTGGCTTTTTATATATTATGAATTTATTTATAGGAAAATAAAGACTCATCGAACGAGACTTTTTAAAATTTCCATGAATATGTCGATTTCTGTTAAAATGGCTACCTTTTTTAATTGCATTACGACATCAGTTTTCTACGTAAATTCTTAATTCTTTTCAGTCTTCAGTTCTAAGAATAGATCTGTGCTTCCTTTTGCATTATTGAGACTTCTATTGGTAATTGCATGATCATTCATCTCATTATTGATGGAACTATTTTTAACCGACTTCAAAAAAAGGAGGAGGTTATATGTTCGACTGTATGTATTTTTTTTTTTTTTTTTTTTTTTTTATGTATGTTCACCGATTTCTCCGCCAATTGTCAACCGATTTTAAAAATTCTTTTTTTATTCGTAAGGGTATACTCCTGAGGTGGTCCCATATTAATTTTGTGAAGATTTGATGTATACTTTGGGAGATAAACGAAGGAACTCCTCAAAAACAAACAGTACACGTAATGTGATTTGGATATTGTACTAAAGATCAAAAATAATTGCTGGTTCTATCTATCCATCCGTGGTGAACTAATTATAGTCTTCGAAGATACCGCATGGAACTCCTCATCGGTGAACAGTACATACCTATAGGAACTTACAGTGAAAGGTTAGAAGGTTAGGGGATAATTCTTTGAATATTATAGGCACGTTTAGACCGTTACTTGTATTCTTATATTCCGTTGAGCTGATGATGGAAGGTACAACTCCTTATCGATCAGGAGTTAGAAGATATCTTGTCCTAGATAGACATACTCGTTGACATCGAGAATTGATTCCTCAGCAGACACTAGAGTGGGCTCTTACCCACTCTACTGTCTGCTTAATATCATTTTTTTTTTTTATGTATGTTCGGCCATAACTCCGTCATATATAGACGGATTTGCAAAATTCTTTTTTTTGTTTGAAAGGAGTTTATTCCGAAATGGTCCCATATAAATTTCATATAGATCTGATGATGAGTTCCAGAGATAGACACCGGAACTCTTTAAAAAATGACAGCAAATCAACCGCGATTTCTGCTATCGCATAAATATGCATTGTTTGTTTGGAATTAGTGCGGGGTGGATACCACAACTAAAAATTTAAAAATAAAAACTTTTTTACAAAAAAAAAACAACCGACTTCCTTAAAAACACTACAAATTGAAAAATAACTTTAATTTCGGAAGTCGGTGGCAAAAAAACCATAAATACAGATCCTAAGACACCGACTTCCGAAATTAAAGTTATTTTTCAATTTGTAGTGTTTTTAAGGAAGTCGGTTGTTTTTTTTTTGTAAAAAAGTTTTTATCGTTGGGCAAACTTTATACAATATGATTTGCGCAATCACTAGCCAAATTAAAAGGTATAGTGGCTCTGTGCCAACATCTATCCAATAAAGTCTGCTTCACACTGACTGATTTGCAATTAACCCTTATTTTTTAGGCTTTCATATCATTCTTTATCTATGATCTCACATTGCTTGATTTGCACATCACCCTTCTTTTTGGGTGCTCTACGACCTGCATCTGTTTTCTAAGGTTTTTTTGATTTGTCAAGATTTGAAAAACTAAGCAGTCAGCGGCGCGATCAGATTTCAAGTATAAAAATACACCCATACTTTTTACTCTCCATATAATTCATTATCTACTGTTTCCCTCTTAGCATTTCGTTTCGTGCTCGTCTCGTCTCCGGCTCGACTACCCTTAAAGGGCCTGCACACAGCTCTTACATTTGCATAAAGTAGTCCTGACGTTACCCTCTTATTAAATTTCTCATGACCACTGGAGATTTGAACTAAGGTGCGCCTTCATCGTTATATTATGTACCTTCTGCTTTATATTCGTAATGTCTTTCAATATTCAAACTTGGTGAGGTAAAGCTGGTTCTTAGGCTAAGTAATATTCTGTACCGTTATTTATTTACGGTTTGTTTTAATACTGCAGCCAGTGAGTCTGTCTATATTAAGGATAATGAAATGTGGATGTGTGGGAGCTTGTGGCTACGTAATAATAGACGCATGTGTCAATAATTCAGGTTGAGCTGCGCTTGCTACGGTTGGTCAATGGATGGGTCACTATCTTTACTTACCAAGACCCCTCCGTGCCTTAGAGAACACATTACGCTGTTGGTATCGGTTGTAATAAGTGGATCTTAGACAGTCGTTACGTTCAGTCGGAAGCCCAAAAGTCTGGCTACCAGGCGTACTAAGGGGTATCGCATTACCCAGTAATTAGGTTGTGGAGTTCAGATAGGTAAGTTACCTTGTTTAAAATAATACCTGCCTTGAATAATGAAATTTAAAAAAAAACATAATAATAACAAACATAACACACACACACATATACATAATGTTACTTTTGTGAACATCCAGGCGCTTTAAAGAGTAACCATAGATATATATCTACTATACTCTGTTTATTATAACATTAGAAAAAAGAGGCTCGCAGAAGCAGGAGTACGAAACCTTTTATTTCAAGTTAAGTTCAAACAATTTAAATAAATAATGTGAGCTTTTTTGTAAAAATGTATGGCTTGCATATAATAAAGCATTTACTATCGATCTACTCGTCACAAGGCTTGGATAGGTACATGACATGAAACAATTTTTAGTAACAATTAGCTTATTAAAAATCACTGTTCTTTTTTCTGTAGAACGAAGCGGTGTTTGTTTAATTCTACTTTTCTTGAGAGACAATATTTTATCCTCATGGTCAACGTTGGGGCCACGTTCTTTTTCGCTGTTGACACTGATCAGCGCTACCAGCAGTTTCAGAGTGTGCATGTTGCGCTTGCATGCCACTCGGGCATGCATCGGGATCCATAGTTCCACAAAACGTACCAGTTTGTACGAACAACACAAAACGAACAAATATAACGATAACAAAAAAATAACAAAAGAAAAAACAACAAAATCACGAAAATTCAGCAATAACAACGAGAAAAGGCGAAGCATTCACAAGTACCAAGTAAATGACAACACAATTGACAACTGCAGAAAAATTACGCAATTTGACGGATGGTTGATAGCATAAATCGACAAAATAAAAAGAACACGTGCTCCTATAACTTATGAAGTTATGAAGGGAATACGTAACATTTTAGATTTGGTAGAATTATAGTGACGTAAAAAACGTTCACGGTACTGTTCACCCCTGCTTCTTTTAGATTTTAAACATCGACACGACAATATAGAATGTAAAATCTAAACAATATTAAATGAAAGCCTTGTAATTTCAGAAGGTAGATAGGTTAAATAAGTACAATTAAGTGTGACAGCTGTTATATAAATTGATTATATTTAACTCCACATCAATCTTGACTGTAACAATGTTTGTTGTAATTTTATTGCAAAGTGTGCACCTAAAAGAGCCTTTTTTAACTTCTGTCTAATGCTATAGTAAATGGTGTTATAGTTCGATTATAAGCCTCTTCATATTTTCTCTGCAATCAGAGGCTAGTATTTACTCAATCTTATCAACTTTTCATTAAGTTCATAATTCTAAAATAAAACAATAAAGGCTGCCAGTATGTGCTGTCTATCAAACCAGCATTGCAGTATGATTAAATATTAGGTTGGGGAAAAAGTCTTTTCGCATTATAGTATGTACTAGCTTCTGCCCGCGGCTTCGCCCGCGTGAATGTCGAAAAATATCCCACAGGATCGTACTACCGGGACTTAATTACCCCATGTGTTAATCCAAGTAAACAATGTCTTATCGCACTGCTTGCTTTGTGTTATCCGAGGAGCGGCGTTCGGATTGATAAATCCTAAAACGTAACAATAGTAACGGAACGGCAAATTACCTACTTGCATGCCAAATTTGAAGGCAAATTTAAAGCGAAAATATAAATCCTCTTTATTCCCTACATAGTTGTTCACAGGCAGGGTACAGGTTACTATATATTTTTGAGTTTATTCTTAAAGTACCTCTTTATATACTACTCAAGAAGTTCTGCCCTCCGGTATTGATACAACCAGACTGCTAGATGAGCTCACTCTCGAGCATGCCACGGAAAACTGGCCGTGCGAATAGTAGTCCCCTCTAAGATCATATCCCGCTGTTTTCACGCAACCTGGTCCCATTGCACCACTTGCCCGGAATATATGCATGTAATATAAACAATTAATGTTGTTTACAACGAAATAATATACCTACCGCAGTTTTCTTTGTAAGCATTATTTATTGTTTTTCCTTCAGGTGCTAGAATCACCAGGCTGCTCCGTGAGCTTACTCTGGAGCAGGCCACGTATAACTTACCATGTGAAAACAGTTCCCCCTTAAGGCGAGGTTGCAGTACTTTTTAACTTTTTTAAGCCTCTGTAAATCTAGCAAAATGGCTAGTTTCCGTAAAAAAAAATATTTAGGAAAATTGAACATACTGCTAAGCGCTGTGTGAAGATAGAAACGTGAATTAAAACAATTGGCTCGATAAAAAATAATCATAAAGATGACACTAAATCGCCATTTAAATCGCGTACCTTGAAGAGATTCCATCATTAAACTATGTAAAACTTATACCAAAAGATAGGTTTTATTGTTTTTTAGGGCATGCTGAGGAAATATTTTATAATTTCCTTATCATTTTGTCTCCACGAAACAATTATACACAAAATCTAGCAGCTCAAGCGCTCGCAACAACCGGGCAGTGTTCGCCGAAACGTCTTCAACTACAAGAGAGCCTTAAGTATATAGTTCTAGGTCATGGCAAGCAGACTTTGAAGGGAAACTGCACGCTTCTGAACTCGAAAGGGTAGTTCGATGTTGTTAGAGGAATCCTCGGAATAAATACAGACTCCTCTCGGGAACAACTTGTCAGTTTAGTTGCCTCGATAACGTTGCAATGTTTTTACTCACAACCTGGTGTCATTGCATAATTTTGGCGGTTTAAAATTACGCAGCAACATAACTGGGCGCCAATTCTCAATTTTAATATGTGAGTTGGGTGACCCGGAGGCTTCAATGTGTTAATAATAATAATAATAATAGTGGACGTTACCATTCCACATGACGGCAACCTCGTGAAAGCTGAGAAAGAGAAACAGATTAAATATCTCGACTTAGCACACGAGGTTGTTGACATGTGGAATGTTGACTCGGCTGTCATTGTGCCGATTGTCGTATCAGCCAATGGGCTGATGGCCGATACCCTCGACCAACACCTGTCGAGGCTATCGTTAGGCGGTTGGATCAAGAGCCTGATCCAGAAGGCAGTACTCCTTGACACGGCTCGCATCGTGAGGAGGTTCTTGTCTCTGGAGCCCTAACCACCGGTAGCTTGGACCCTGCTCCCGCTACCGGAGGTCCACTATTTTTTATATTTTTAAATGTTTTTTGTTGTAAATTTATTTTTCTAAAAATATTTAAAAATGTAACTAATATGTATATAAAGAAATAAACGGAATAATAATAATAAATAAATATAAATAAAATCATTTTAATTCGGACAACTAAGATCCATAAATTGTTAGTAACAGTTTTCCTTAAAACACTATTGTTAGTAACTTATTCTACAAACATAATAATTAGAAGATCACCCAGCAACTGGACATTGCAAATGGCCACTAGGGTATAAGTCTTCTGACAAATTGCCTTATTATGGCAGAGGAAGTGTCTGCCACCACAGCCTTCAGGATGCTATTATGACTGCCTCTTATTCTGCTCAGTAGTGAGGCCGTTTTTTTTCGAATGATGGCATGAAATCCATCAGTATGGTTCACCGCAAACATTTCTGAGGCACTGCAAAAACGAGGCAGTCGTAACAGCATCCTAAAAACATTATTATATTGGACGCGTAGGACATCCAGCGACCTTTTCGAACAGTTGACCCAAAGATTACTGGTGTAAAAACTCTGACAGTAAGCTTTAAAAAGCGTAATCTTTACTTGGTTATTACACCGAGCAAATCTTCGTGCCAACATATTACCCCTGACCGCCAGAGCCCTACGCTCCCTCTCAATGTCCATATGGTCACTGAGGTCGTCGGTAAGAAAATGCCCAAGATATTTAAATTTCCTGACTCTACGTACAGGCGTCCCGCTTATGACTAGTTCTACTGAACTATCTCGGCACTTACCAGCAACCCCAAAGACCATATACTCACATTTTTTGGCATTATAGATAAGTCCATGTGAAGCAGCGTAGGTGTCACAAACATGAAGCAACTCCAGGATCGCCCCAGGCGACGGGCCCAGCAGCACCATGTCATCGGCATAGCTGATGTTGTTGCAACTAACGCCATTTATCCTGCATCCGACACGCATGCTGCTGAGCTCGGCAATGAGGTCGTTGACATATAGATTGAAGAGCCGGGGAGACGACAAACCACCCTGTCTCACCCCGCACTCCAAACCATATGATTCCGAAAGCGCATTTGACCATTTAACATGGTTAGTCTGACTCCGATACCAGAACTGCAATATACCGAGGAGTATATTGCAGTTCTGGTATCGGAGAGATAATAATAATAAAACATTTATTTTCAGGTGCCAAAGACCCATAGACACATACCTTACAAACTAACATACATAGGTATTATACAAAATTTGTGTTAATAAAATAGTACCTTAAACTATGTTAGTAACACTTCACTAGCTTGTCCGTGAGCTGTCCTGTGGCACTTGTCCGCGGAAGCGACGGAACACCACGTCCTGTGGCCAAAACTCTTCGTCCATGACGATGGGCAGATAACAATCCGGTACACGCACCACAAATGCCTTGAAGTTGACATTGCGGTGTGACTCCAGTAACTGCACCCTCGGCATGTACTTCGTCTTCTGGCGTACGTACTCCACGATGTCTTCCGCCTTAGTGGTGTAGTGTAGGCGAGAAATGTACACCGGAGTGTTCGGCTTTGCAGCGCGCAAGCTGACATCGGACTTCGCAGTAGCTTTCCCGCAGCGGTTCTTGTTCGTTCGCGAACGGCGCTTCCTCCTTTGCACCGTCACGAAACCCTCATTATCCGGCTTAGGCTTAGTTGGAACGCCTGAAGCACTCGCAGTGACGCTAGCGAAATCCTTTTGTGAGGGTTTAGTCAAGGCTGCAGTCACTGGCAGCGGGACGGGGCGAGGGGCTCGGGCGGCGGTGCGTGGAGGAGCCGCGTTGCCGGTTGAATTCAACCGGGTAAAGTATGGCACTCCTGTGTCCCAGCAATGGAATCATTATCGGCTGATTATGAAAGTATGGCGTCATCGTTGTTTATCACTGAGTCCACTTATTTATAATGATTTTCAACACCTTCGAACGATCTCAAAATAATTTATTTGATGATTGTGACCTAGTTGTTTTATGATGTCATGATGGCAGGAGGTCTGCAGGTTTATCTATACTAATATTATAAAGCTGAAGAGTTTGTATGGTTGAACGCGCTAATATCTAAAACTACTTGAATTGAAAATTTCTTTAAGTGTTTGGTAGCCTATTCATCGAGGAAGGCTATAAGCTATATAACATCATGCTACGACTAATAGAAGCGGAGCATCAATGAAAATGTTGGAAAACGGGGAATACTTATCCTTTTGAAAGCTACAGTTGCATGCGCTGCGTAAACGGTTAAAGTAACACAAGAATCATGTATGACAAAATTATTTCTCTTAAAAGGTCTAAAAAAATCAGTGATAGTATATGTCTATCTTTTAAGGTTGGCTCACTATAACGTTTTTAATTGTGATCAAATCCAAATATTATAACGCTGAAGAGTTTGTTTGGTTGAATGTTTTAATCTCAGAAACTACGTTTAGTGTTGAATAGCCTATTTATCGAAGAAGGCTATATACTATATAACATCAAGATAGGACCCTACGGAGCCGAGCAAAAAGAAAATGTCACGAATACGAAGACCTCGCCTAGGCAGGCGATTCGATGCGACGGGGAGGGTCGGGGAGCAAGAAATTGTATGCGGACAAAGTCGCGGACAGAAGCTAGTCGTGAATATTACTAATATCTGGGTAGATTTTAACTATTAGCTGTAGGGAGAATTCGTTTATTATCCACAGCTTCGAAGCCCTATTTGACTCTGTAAGGGGATGATTTTGGAAAAACTGTGATACACGTATCTCATAACTATAATTGAAGAGTATGTGTACCAATTTTTGTGTCAATCGACCCACAGAATAAAAAGTTTCACAGAAAATTCAAACCCCCATTTCACCCTCTTAGGGGTGGAATTTCAAAAAACCCTTTCTTAGTGGATACCTACTCTTCACAAAAAACACACCCTCCAAATTTCACGTCTCTAGGACCAGCGGTTTTGGCTGTGCGTTGATATATCAGTCAGTCAGTCAGTCAGTCACTCAGGACTTTGAATTTTATATATTTAGATGAACTTGTAATAAAATCTCTTTGGCTATACTATTTGTATCTGGCTGGTTTTGGTATCATTGAAAGTTTTATTTTTAAAGAACATAATTCCAAATTCAAATTAGGAAAATGTGTGATTGTCATTTGTTTTTCGTCGTCAAGATGAGCGAATCTAATGAAGAAATTCGATACATTTTAAAATTTTACTACAAAAAAGGTAAAAATGCAACGCAAGCCGCGAAAAAAATTTGCGATGTTTATGGGCCTAGTATAGTGTCTGTGAGAGTAGCACAAATTTGGTTTAAGCGTTTTCAATCCGGAAATTTTGATGTCAAAGATGCACGTCGCTCTGATCGCCCTATTACGGATAAAATGGATGCCATTTTTGAAAAAGTGGAGCAAAATCGGCATACCAGTAGTTATGACGTAGCTGAAGAACTGGAGATTGACCACAAAACAGTTTTGGCGCATTTGAAAAAAACTGGGTACACAAAAAAGCTCGACATTTGGGTACCTCACGAGCTCACTGAAAGAAACCTAATGAACCGTGTACTCATTTGTGATTCTTTATTACGACGTAATGAAACCGAACCATTTTTGAAGAAGCTGATAACTGGTGATGAAAAGTGGATCACGTATGACAAGAACGTGCGAAAAAGGTCGTGGTCAAAGGCCGGTCAGGCTTCACAGACTGTGGCGAAACCCGGGTTAACTCGCAACAAGGTGATGCTGTGTGTGTGGTGGGATTGGAAGGGCATTATTCATTATGAGCTGTTACCACCAGGCAGGACCATCGATTCTGAACTCTACTGCGAACAACTGATGAGATTAAAGCAAGAAGTTGAGAGAAAGCGGCCGGAATTAATCAACAGAAGGGGTGTGGTTTTTCATCATGATAACGCTAGACCTCACACATCTTTAGCCACCCAACAAAAATTAAGAGAGTTTGGCTGGGAGGTGTTAATGCATCCGCCGTATAGTCCTGACCTTGCACCTTCAGATTTCCACCTGTTTCGGTCTCTTCAGAATTCTTTAGGCAGTGTCAGGTTAACATCACGAGAGGACTGCCAAAACCACTTGTCGCGGTATTTTGACCAGAAGTCCCAAAATTTCTATAGCAATGGGATCATGTCCCTACCTACAAGATGGCAAAAAGTTATCGAACAAAATGGTACCTACATACTTTAGTTAAATGTAAATAAACTTTATTAAAAAATGTTTTGAATTTTCTTAAAAAATGCGAAGAAACTTTTTCCCCAACCTATTAATACAGTTATGCAATCAAGTTGACCGTAGTAAGAAGTAGTCAACTGTTCTTTAATTGAATTACAAGCTGTCTCTACTGAACTTAGCCTGAATTAAATTCAAGTTTAGATAAGAACTGTTAACTAAGACTTAGATGCCGTTTGGAACTATCTGGATTAACGATATTAACAGCTATTACAGCGGGAACGAATAAACTGGTGATTATACAAATTAGATTCCGTTAGTCGAGTTAAGACTTTAATTTTATGAAAAGGAAGAGATAGAATCGTTCTTCTTACGCATCCAACTTAATCTATATACATATTCAGTGCAAGAGTAACGTTATAATTGCTAATTAAACAAGAGTGAACATTATAACTTTGAAAATAAATTGTCATCACCATCGTTTCAGCCACAAGATGTCTACTGCTGGACATACACCTTCACTATATTAGAGGGCTTTGCCATAATCGCCACGCATGGCAGGCGGGTTGGCGATCCAAGTATGGTGGTAAGATGCATAGAGAACGCTGCTGCTCATTCTCTAGTAAGTACCTTAGTCGCCATTTACGATACGCACTGGAAAAAAGATAATACTATTCTTAACATCTACACGGATAGAAAATAAATATTCGTTCAATAATACATAGTAAAATAATTTGCAATTTATCGGCTAAAATGGTATTTTATAATACTTCATGATTTTAATTACACACGATTACCATCAAGTAATTAAATTAAACAACTACAAACATATACAACAATTAAACGATTTTTATCAACAATATCGCCAAAGCATCGATTCAATCTCGATCCTCAAACAAATGTTGCCACGTATAAAATTTGCATTTTAAACCGTGCACAAAGGTCGGGCCGGTGAGGTGGGCCATTCACTTAAATATACCGGATTAGGAACAGCCGATAATGGCCCGTTTTAATTGTAAAAGGTTTTAGTGCTACCAATTTTGGGACTACCACCCATAAATGGGAACGTTCGGTTTATAAAGGTAGTAATGGCAATGGGAATTGCATACGTAATGTGTGAAAGCTTCCAGTGAAGGAATTTAGATATAAAATAAATAAAATTATTGGAATGGTCGCTTCAAATAAGTAAGGAAAACAACGGTTTGAAAAACTTTAACGTTTTGCTTCAAAGGCCCCTGCAAAAGTGTGGAACTCTCTGGCAGTGTCTGTGTGTAACTTGCTAGCCTTCAAAGCAAGAGAGAATAGCCATCTTCTGGGCACCCTCATTCCGAACCTTATCTATAGATTTAATTTAGGCAAAATTGAGTTCAGGAGCAGGCCCAATATGTACAAAAAAAATGCATTAGTCTACTGTATTTCTGCCTATCTTAATATTGCAACATTTTAAGTGAGTTACTGATATTACCTAATTTATTCTGGATAAACCATGTACATCGGTAAATGAATCGAATTAATTTCAAAGCTTTTGATAAAAATTATGATACTCATAGTATACTTAACATTTGACTAGGTATAACGTTTCTAATCTTATTACTTATCCTAGAAGCATCTACAAAGAAGACCGGTGATCTCAGTTTTCATTCAACAAGTTTTCCTATTGTAGCAAGTTAAAGGTAAATTGTATCTATGAAAGCAAACAAAGTTCAGTGGGTCAATCGGTCGAATATATTTAATTCATTCATTCCATTGTTTCCCAACTCGGTCTTTGTCTATTGTTAGAATGTCGTCGCGTTGTTTTGTAAACAGAACTATAGTTAATTGTGGTGTGTATTAATTATCTTCACATTTGAATTTTATTATTTCTGTAAATAGATAATAACAAGCTCGAAGTTTGACAGCGAACTATGGAGCGCAGTATCCTGGGTGTTCGACTTTCAGACCGTATAAGGAACACAACACTGCGCGCCAAAACCAAGGTCACAGACGTTGCCCAGAAAGCTGCTCAGCTTAAGTAGGACTGGGTTGAATATGTCTGCCGGGTGTCTGATAACAAATGGGCTAATAGAACCACCAATTGAGTCCCACTAAACGCACGACGACATCGTGGCAGGCCGAGACGATGTTGGCGGGACGAGCTTGACTCCTACCGAAAGGACTGGCCAGCACTAGCAAAAGACAGAATTTTGAGAAAAAGGGAGAGAGAAGCCTTTGCCCTGCAGTGGGACAATATAGGCTAGATTAGATAGATTAGATTAGATTATAAATAGACACCTTCTCAAAATTCTGTAAAAGTATTAAGTGCTATCACGGAAAATGCAGATGTTACCATTACGGTTTTCTGTTATCATGTGTTATTTAAAGAGAGATGGAATCATTAGGAGTCTTATTGTCCATGAAGCTATTTGTTGATACTCACAAGCAAACGATAAAGATATCACTATACTAAGCTATAGTACAGTCAGCAGAAACATCAATTCGAACCTTAAGCAGTCTGAATACGATTCCATTTTCGCGAACTTTCACTGCAGTATTAAGACATGACATTCCTAACTATTCTTCGTCCCTACCTCCCCGATAAGTCGCGGAGTCGAATGGGTCTTTTGTGATAAAATTAATTGCATTTTCCCCCATTGCACCCTTCTGCACGCTCATATTATGACAGTCTGACATAACATTTGATAATGAATAATGTACTGGAGACTAAAATTGGCTATTTTTATAGAATTTCGAAGGCAAAGTGTCCATTTGGGCAAGTTAATCGTGGGATGGAAGAAAAATAAAGAGTTCTTGTGCAATTTGAATGAATTTACATTCTGATCCCTGTGGTATCAAAGTGCAGTATTCAATTTAAAATAATGAATAAATTTGATTAAGAAATTCAAAAATTTGAAAACTCAATTTTACACATGGCCAAATACTATCTGCGTTTGAGATTACGTATAATGAAATAATGGACTTATATAAATATGCTGCCTATGTTTGTGCACGGTCGACTATGATTTTCCTGCGTCTTAAAACCCAGACAGATTTCCGGGTATTCATCTATTCTAAAAAGACTTAATCCCACTAGTATTATAAATATGAAAGTTTGTAGGTTTGAAACTTTGCTACTCAATCACGCAAAAACGTATGAACGGTTTTGTATTCAATTTGGCGTACTGGTAGTTTATAAATTAGATTAACGCTTAGGATAAATTTTAATCCAATATGGGATAATTTCTGATCGCCACTAGGGCGAAACCGTAGGTAAAAGCTATTGAAAAATTCCAACAGAGAATCAAAGGATTTTAAAAATATTCGTGTAAAAAATATTTATAGATTTTTTTATAACTTCCATCAACAGTGTCGTAGCCTGTACACTCACAAGAGCATAAGTCACAATGAAACTATTTTTCTCAAAAGAGGAATTCCCTTCGCCATTGAAAGCTCCGATCTGTTTGTAGCTGGTTAGTCTTATTGCTATTTAGGGAAAGGTTAGCGGTCTTATCTGACTTATATCATTTTCTGCCTTAATGCATTATTGCTTGATTGTTTTGTGGCTTCGTCTGCTTCGTATATTCGTCTTTGTATCTTTATTTTTGCTTGAGTATCAATCATTTGCTATTATTTTTGGTAACCTATTCAATATCAATCAGCTTTGTCTTTTATAATTAATTGGGGTCAGCTTCCAGTCTAACCTCATACTGACCAATTTCATTTTATTAAATTTTCCTTCTATTTTTATTTTATTAAGAATCGCCATTATTGACATGTTATTAATTTTATATTTTCATTTAATTAATGTTTATTTTGTTGAGAATCTTCAATATGTCACTCAATTTATTTCTTTCATTTTATTCAATTTTATTAGGAATCCTCGAGATTGGCATGTGAATGGTATTTTTACGTTATATTTCGCTCAAATTTAGATGTATTTCCTCCAATTTTAATTTTTAGTTTATCGTTTAATACCTAGTTATATGTGCATGCTGTGGTCTCCTGTAATGTAAGGAGCACACGTAAAAGAAACCTTTATGACTGTGATTTGTAATGTGAATTTGTATCCTTTGTTGGAGATCTTAAATAAATTTAAAAAAAAATAACCGGATTCAGCTGAATACCAGTATTTAACATGGAGCGGCTACTTATCTGACCTCCACAAACCAGTTACCGAGTAATCGTATATCCTTGGTAAGACTGGTTGTCAGACTTCGGGACTTCTGAATACCCGTAACTACTGTCTAAGATGTACAAATTACAGGCTGGACCAACGGCTTAACGTGCTTTCTGAGGCGTAGAGGTGTCTCTGTATGATACGGATGATTGTCCATCAACGCACCGACCGTGGCAAGCGTAGCTTAACCCGTGCGTCTTTTATTATTTAGCCACGAGATCCTCAGCTGTTTACCTATTACTCAAAAAACAAAAACAATGGACATACAGCACAAATTAATGGATACAAATAAGTAAACAAAACTATAAAGTTTCAAAATAACGCAGAATAAAAATTATTTGTGCGTGTTTTTTCTGACTGTACCATACCTTCTATGAATAAAAACAAAAAGTTTGAATAGGTTGTTTTGTTTACCCGGCAAAAATATACACGGTTTTATTCCCCTATAAATAAAAATATATTAAATTTTCGGAACACAAATTGAAACTACCGCCCACAATAAATCTCTACACAGCCCTTTTTAAAAAGAAGGCGGGATATCCAATTATTTCTTAATAATTTGCCATAAAATATAGCCATGTGGCAAAGATATTCAAACACACACCCACATTACATAGAATACACTTTAAAACACTAAAATAAAGCTCAAAATCGCCTGACAATAAAAGTGGCAAATGCAAATGAAATTTTGAATATTTGCTTCTGAAATATTTCCTAATACACAAGCAATAAGGTTGAGTTACCATTAACAGACTGGCAAAGATGATTGTGTAAAGGTATTCTTAGTAACAGATGTTGTAATCGAGAATCGTTTGAAGGGCACTACAGAATCGATTATATTGTATGAAGATGTGAGCCCTTAAGCGGATTTCTTTTTAATAGTTTTCCTCTGGCTGTATGGGGATGGTCAGTGCTTGTGTATGATTGAATTTTTATATCGCTATTCATATCTAACGAGTTATTATGGTCTCGGGAATGAGATGCCTTTATGTGTTGTGATTGGAGTATCGCAAAATTGGCAGTATTGTGACATGTAGTAGGTATTGAGGAAAATACTAAGCGATAAGTAAGTACGTATGTATCGTGAGGTATTTCATATTTTCACATAAGTTTACTATTCGTATGTTAGCATGCTTCCTGTGCTACTTGGGCGGTTGATGCCAATATACTGGCCCTCTATTAAATGGGACTGTAGGTACTATAGGTCAACTCTACCCGGTCCTTTGGGGATAAAAGGCGTCATGTAATATTATGTTAAACTCTCCGACTCTTGCTTGACGAAGTGCCAGTCCGCACCGTAGCTGAGCCTGTAGCTTTAAATTCGTCCCCAAATAATAATCACTCAGATCCGGTCCGTCTCTTGCTGCCCTCCACCAGCAATGCCCTAAGCCGAGGTCCGTACCCCACAGGGGTGCCTTTAGCGAATAGTCACTTTAGTTTTTAAGTTTTTTACCCCTTGCTGGCCCTGGAGGCCTTTTTTATTAAGGAATTCCACGACCACTCACGGTCAACCAGGAGTAAGATTTAAAAAAAAAATAATGCAATATTATGTTTTATGCTTCAACTTATTCTAGCCTGAAGCCTCTATCTGAAGAACCTATCTGTAATTCCATTCCATTTGACATTTTCTTTCTTTCGATCTACTCTCATTCTTTCATCAGTAAGTCTCTACCGTTTAACTCGTCAGCCATTACGTATAATTTTATATGTGAATTTAACGATTCTTCACACGGGTTCCATACATATATTAGACCGGCAAACCTCAATGTAAACATTTAATATTAAACAACGGATGCGGTAAACTAGATGTGGGCCGAATTGCACCGTTGAGCAATATGGTGAAGTAGGACTATTTATTTTAATCTACATAAACATAACATCGAACATGTAATACCCGGAGGCTTAGCCAGAGATATACCTACCTATAGTACACCCTCACCAGTTATATTTAGATAAGTCCCTTATAACATGGGAGAGCTACTGCTATCAGCCAGGCACAAATCCAGACTCAGACTGAAAAATTTTTGATAGTTGTTATGCCGAAGGTTCTGACCTGCGGCAAATCAACTATCTAACATTTTTCAGTAACACCTATGGGTGTACCTACAGTACGTCCCATGTAAAACGGGGCGAGCTTATTGCCATCAACTAGGCACAAATCTAGACTTCAGGCTGCTAGTGAGAAACCAGATAGAAAACCCAATCACACTGCCTGACCTAGGAATCGAACTCCGGTCCTTATGCGTAGCATCACTTACGACCACTAGACCAACGAGGCAGTTTTAATCTAATGCGAGATTACTTTTTAATTTTTAAGGCAAATTTTAAAAATCCGTAACGGCTGTAACACACCTTTATTTGTTTTGCCCATGGACTTAGTATGTACAACATTAAACACATTATAAAGAAGGAACATGCTAAGAAAATAAAATTCAATTTAAGAACAACCAAATGGTGAAGCTGGCAGAATATTCGAAATCGGCAATTTAAAGGTGTTCATTTTGATATCCCATAGCTCTAGGGTATAGAGGCCATGTCAAAGAATTAACTGGCATTTGTTTTTATGTTTTCGTTTTAGTTCTTTACATAAAATAATTCGACTTCACGTTTATTTATGTAAACAGCCTTCTGGAGCACGGGTGTAAGTTTCATTGATAAGTACAAGTAAATATTTTGATTCGAACCAATAATTCAAATTTAAAGTTAAGAACATGATAACGTCGTAGGACGTATCACATTTCCTTAAACCCATTCCTTATTTTTTTTTTATCTTATGCAAGTTGGTACTTTGACATGGTCTCATTAATACCGTAAACTCCAATAAAGACACATTGCGTACAAAAAAAACCGGCCAAGTGCGAGTCGGACTCGCGCACCAAGGGTTCCGTACAAACCTGCAGGTATTCACGGTTTATGCAAAAGGTTTATGTTTATGAAATTAAATGTTTTTTATTTTATTTTTATATTTGAGTTGACTGAATGAAAGGTAAATTGTGGTTTACGATTTATGACGCATTAAAAAAAAACTACTTACTAGATCTCGTTCAAACCAATTTTCGGTGGAAGTTTACATGGTAATAAACTTTTGTACATCATATATTTTTTTTAAATTTTATCATTCCCTTATTTTAGAAGTTACGGGGGGGGGGACACATTTTACCACTTTGGAAGTGTCTCTCGCGCAAATTATTCAGTTTAGAAAAAAATGATATTAGAAACCTCAATATCATTTTTGAAGACCTATCCATAGATATCCCACACGTATGGGTTTGATGAAATTTTTTTTTTTGAGTTTCAGTTCTATGTATGGGGAACCCCAAATATGATTTTTTTTTTCTATTTTTGTGTGAAAATCTTAATGCGGTTCACAGAATACACCTACTTACCAAGTTTCAATAGCATAGCTCTTATAGTTTCGGAAAAAAGTGGCTGTGACATACTCGGACAGACGGACAGACATGACGAATCTATAAGGGTTCCGTTTTTTGCCATTGGGCAACGGAACCTTAAAAACCACAATGTTTACATAATGACTGATGAGGATTTTATTTGGGCTATTCGGGACTTTTGGCAAGCTGAGTGTTACAGTACTTTGCAAGCAAATCACCCGAATGGTGCAAAACAAGAAAAGCTGCAACCGTCAAATGCAGACACAGCTAAATAACAGTAAAGTTTCCTACGCATGAACACAATCCAGCTATAAGATATTGGTACAGATCTGTGAGTGGGCGACCGACAACTAATGCAAATGACTATAATTACCCACACATATCGGTTTGAAATGCGCCGACCGCGCTGTGTTAATGGCGCTATATACCTGATTTAAATGAGATTTAATTCTTAAGTGAAACAGCTTTATTTTGACAGTGGAGATATTAATTTTGGGAGTAAACTATGTAAAATAAAATAAACAGATCTATTAGGCTCGAAAACTATTTTGCATCGGCTTATTTTATTCAAAAAAAGAACACGAATGTATTCAAAAGAAATTGGATCTACAAATAAATTATGGTGACTAATGTCAACCCATTACAGTCCACTTAGAACATACTCGATCGAAATATTCGAATTTAGAAGACCATTCATTGTTAAAAACTATTAATTTTAAAATCTCTCATTGTGATTGGACGTGTCAACACAAACAGTTGACAATCGACGCATATGTGCAACTATCCCTTCGAAATTCAACCAAATTATCTGATGCAGAACAAATAAACCTTATGCGCTTGCTTTAGGGTTAGTTTTCTTTCGTTTTAATGGCAAAGTGGACTTGGTCTACTAAATTTTCTTTTTGCGTTCTAAAAACTTCTTATTCAGAAGTAGTAGAGTTGCTTTAGGTTTTCAGAAACTGTAATGAAAAGTTGGGAACGTTCTAAAAATAAATTCGAAAATATTTTGTTTGTTCAAAATACTATTTCTGTTCGCTTCCCTTTTGATGTGACACGTGACACTGTTTATTTTGTATTTAAATGTGTTTAAAATATCGTTAAATATAGTTGTCACGACATTTTGGGAAACAATATTAGATTCTTGTTTAGATAAATGTTCCGAAATAACATTATCTTTGAAAGATTTCGGCGGGCCGAAATAGTATGTAGTCTACTCCGAGCAACACCCTGATGCACTTGATTTGCTAATATTCATTTATATCTACAATTATCATCCTAATTATCATTTCAGCCAAAAGACGTCCACTGCTGGACATAAGCATCCCCCAGTTTGGGGGGGTTGGCCATAATCGCCACGCTTGGCAGGCCGGTTGGCGATCGCAGTATAGTGGTAATATGCATAGAGAACGCTGCTGCCCATTCTCTAGTAAGTCCCTTAGTCGCCTCTTACGACACCCACTGGAAGAAATGGGATGGTGATATTCTTAACGTCCGGTACCTACCACACTGAACCGATTTATGCAATGGTTGTTGTTATTCTGAAATAGTCCGTGCCAAAATGAAAGAACCACCTACGCCTCGCGGTTTCACCCGCAAGTCAGGCAGGGCGCATTGCTCGAAGAACAGATGGCCGAAGGGGTCGAAAGGTTCTGGTGTAGCGACTGGGAACTGAACTGGAAGACATAGCGTTGAAAGTCATCTCACAAGGTAGACCAATGACCTGATAAATGTCACAAGAATCCACTGGATGCGACAAGCACACAACAGGTCGAAGTGGCGGTGCTTGAGGAAAACCTATATCCAGCAATGGACGTCTTCCGGGTGAAATGATGACGATGAAGTCTCAATCTCGTAGGAATATCGGGATAAATAACCTATCCTATATTCTCATCCAGGTCATGTTCTACGCATATCCCAAATTCCAAACAATTCCGTTCAGTCGTTTTAGCGTCAAAGCGTAGCAAACGGACATACAAACATACCAAAAATCTTTATAATATTGGTTTTGAAAATACCGTGTCTGTTTGTGAGATTGATGTCTATAAAAGAATCCACGAAATGGGGGAAGTTTAGATTAAAGCAACGAAAAAAGAAAAGAAAGTTACATAACATTCTCCAGTTTAATCGTTACAAATCTGACTTCTGTTCCTGACGTGAATAACGTCACTCAATTCTTCATACCTCTAGATCCCAATCAATGAAGATATCTCTATAAAAATATTCGGGTCACAGCGAGTCGGGGATGTCGATAATACTCCGACCGTGCTTGGAAACATACGGTTGTGTTTTGTTAGTTTAAACGCTGGAATTTATAATATCATGCTTTTGTTTCCTCGAAGGGTGGGGCAAAGATAGTACCTATAGTACACCCATATTTTGCCCCTTATGTTTTAGTCCCATATAATAGGGGCAAGCCTATAGACCAAGCAGACTGAGAAATTCCGCATAGAAAACCTCAATAGCACTTTGCTTAACCTGAGAATCGAACTCAGGAACTCATATTTAACACCACACCACCCACTGCACTTGCAACCATTAGAATAAAGAGGCAGTCTACTGGGTAATAAGTCAGTATGGTGGATTTTAAGTGTGTGTGTTATTATCAGTTAAAACTATATCTCGTAAGCTTTGATAAGCAAATCGCTAGCCTCATCATCATCATCATCATTTCAGCCGAAAGACGTCCACTGCTGGACATAGGCCTCCCCCAAACACCGCCACTTCGACCTCCCTTCACCAGGTCATCGGTCCATCTTGTGGGAGGCCTTCCAACGCTACGTCTTCCAGTACGCGGTCGCCACTCCAGAACCTTCCGACCCCATCGGCCATTTGTTCTGCTAGCCTCATAAACTATGTCAATACAATCAGTTAAAGGTCCTAAAAAACATATATTTTTTTCCATCAATATACTGAAAAAATTGTTAAACAGTACTGGTGTTATTTATAACGTGTCCTTGAGGTACTCTTTGTGGAGTTTCAAGAGTCTAAAAACAGGCTTTCAGTAAATATTGTATTTAAGCTTCTTTTCATCTCTATTCCCATTACCACATATACACCCGCTGGAACAATAAAACCTTTACATAAAACAGCAGCGGCCCCGTACAAAGTTCATTACCGTAAGTATTATTCCCGCTATCTTTCCCTATAATTTCGCCAAATCCCCAATAATTCGTTTAAGCTACGTTCACTTAATCCAATCTGACTGACTTAATGTGAAATTAATTAAGTTTTATTAATGAACCTGTTCCTCGGAGGTTCAGCTGAATTGTTGTTCGCGAACAAATTAGAATAAAGACATTTTCTTTTTTCTCTTGGATGAAAATGGCTGGTGTCTAATTTATTAATTTTGAGTGTTATATGACAGAGTACTTTGTAGAAAAAAACCGGCCAAGTGCGAGTCGGACTCGCGCACCGAGGGTTCCGTAAAAACGTTGTAGTATCTTTAAAATTATTAAAAATATTTTAATTATATGATGTAATTAAAAATTTATGGTTTTCGCAATTTTTCCTTTATTTGTGCTATAAAACGTTGCTTCGTACCAAATTTCAAAATTCTAGATCGACTGGAAGTACCCTTTAGGTTTTGATTCCCTTGCGAGTTTCGAAAATTTGTGGAAATTTGCGGCATAAACGGCTATATCTTTTGATTGCGTTAGCTTAGAAGTTTGATTTTTTCACAGCTCCAAGAAACAGTAGACTTGAGTACTTGGTATAAATTTCAGCTTGATACCTTCACGCGTTCCTGAGAAAAAGGGTCTTGACAGACGGACGGATGGACGGACGGACGGACGGATGGACGGACGGACGGACGGATGGACGGACGGACGGACAACAAAGTGATCCTATAAGGGTTCCGCTTTTTCCTTTTGAGGTGCGGCACCCTAAAAAGAACTTGAAAATAAAGCAGTTTCAATGCTGTAACTTTGTAATAAACTAATTAAGCCTACCTATATCTAGTACTCTGCTGTCAAGCAGGGAAGTCATTCCCTGTGATTTACTATTCAGCTTTTACTTTCAATTAAGGAAACGTGCAATCCAAAGCAAGCGTGGCAATTATGCCAAATCCCCCGAAATTGGGAAAGGCCTTTGTGCAGCAGTGGACGTTTTTCAGCTGAAATGATGATGATGAAGGAAACGTCCTGAACAATTTACTGATAATTTTTATCCGAAAACCACTAGCAGTTTTAAAACTTCAACAAAATCCAGCGATCTTGGTATACTCATCTCTTTTGCTCACGATACAAAAAACCATTCTGAAATCCAGGAAATCTCTATTTAGTTGCACCACGGAAAAAAGTATCAATTCGAAAACACGATCCTAAAAACCAAAAAATTATCTCAGTAACACCCGTACTTCGCACAAGCTTTAATAAAAGCAGCCCTGACTAATCCACAGACCTCCTACTTCAAAGCTAGGAAGTCCCGATACAAGGAATTCACTTTCATGCCACAGGGCACGTAGGGTCAGCGTCACATAGGCAGTACACACATACCTTCGCGTTATGACTCAGCTACTGTATCAGTAGACTGTCGCCATACATCGTCACCCAGGCAGCCAGCCAGCCAGTAAATAAAGTAAGCTCGCACTTTGTTATCATTGCTAGATAGTTTGCTACCACATATCAAATTTATTAAGATGGTGCAAGTTAGGAGACGGAGCGAGTGAGGTAATTTTGGGATGTTATTTTTTTGTTATCGTATTGCAAATGACAGTCTGTTAAATCAGTTTTGTTGCAATTTTATCATTTTAACCTAACTGGATCTCAGTATCGAGTAGACCGTCTGTCTCCGAGTATAAACCTAAATATAAAGATAGAGCATTAACAAGTGAAAAGTGAATGTATATGTCGCAGATTGAAAGTCAAATCCGCTGGTTCACGTAACCGTAAAGAATTGTTTTACAAAACAGTTGCGTTTAGTATACAGTTTCGTTTTATTTAGTGTTTTTATTACAACTATGATAACTTTGTTAAATTGTCCATGGTGCGAGAATTGGGGTCATTTTCACTCATTTATATTACTTGTGTAATTTATTTGTTTCAGAATCTCTTACTGTTATTATGAACATAAGATACAGTGTGCTATCGTAACCATACGAGAACAACTCGAGAGACACACCAGAGATTAACAGTTTAGAAAATGAGATAGTAGATTTTTTTTTGTTGAAGAACTCTCAAGTATCTTGTGGCATGGGGTAAGACCGAAAGTCCCGCTTAATAAAACTAGGGCTAATATTCTTGCTGGCAGTGATCAACAACACTGTCATGTCAAAATAAGTTTAAAGTTTCAGGCATCATTGACATTGTTCACTCCCTTAATTTCTATCTCGGGCGGGTATCAAACGGTCGCGGAAGGATATAGGTCAAAATTTCCTCCCGCGAGCGCTTACAACTTGCACCAACTTCCAGGACTTGATGTTTTTCTTTCATTTTGCAACGAACACGGCACATTATTCACAGTTTTTGTGTTCAACGTCTAATATATTATCAAGGACGCTTACACCACATGTGACCTAGGGTGTTATGTGAATGTTCATTTTAGCTTAGTGTTTTGTTAAGTTAATCAAAAGTTCTGCATTAATTTACGATCGTCACACATTTTTTATTAGTGGGGAATTCGTAAAGAATCTAAGTATGGTGAAGTTCCTATCCACCGTTAAGGGTTTTTGCCACAAATCAAAATTCTTAAGAATATTAGATATATTCCGGTTTCGATCTACGATAACAATTATGATTATTTTGATCTGACCAAGATTATGTTTGGATCTCTGAGTTCGGTTCGGCCTATCTTCGCAGATTAGTCACATAGAAAACGATGACTATATCTAGTAAAAAAATATAAATATATTTGACGTGTAAAGTTGTTTGTACGGAAATAAAATCATCAATGACGGGAAAAGGCCCATGGCACCGTATGTCAAAATAAAAAAAACAATATTACTTGGGACCACCAAGACACAATAACATGATTTGATGCTCTCTAGACAGTCTCTTGTAAATAATACATGATTACTATTGAGATTTTCTCTTCCGTAAACAGCCTTCAAATCACCAACTTAAACCATAAATACACAAAACACATAATGATATGATTATATTACATTGCCCACATAACAGTATCCTAGCACAAATACCGTATTCGAACAATGCCCGTCACTTGGCTATAACCGGACGTTTTCGACAATGCCCGCAGCAAGGCATGTTGCGGCTATTGTGTATAACTGTCATATTCCCGCCGAACGGCAGTATTTGAGATATTTTCTTGGCATGGCAAGATATTTGTTAAGATAATATTTATAAGTAATGTTGGCGAAATAGTGCGAATCGTAGGTGTTGTGGTGACAATGGAGTAAGTTCAGTTAATACACTAGTTGGGTGATAATATTATCACAAAATCTTGTTGAAAATCCATGTCGAGCAGCGGTTCAAAGGTAGCATTTATTACTTGCAAAGAATGGATACGAGAGATCTCCTCACTCAGCAGTCAACAGCACAAGAACGAAAATTTGTATACCCATTACATTATGATTGCCCTTTGATGACATGAATTCGATAGTACAACTCGGTTGAATCCATGACTTGTGTAAAGGTGTTTTGGGTTCATTGGATCTATTATACAAATACCTTTTACGTGAAGGTGGTTGAACAGATATTTAATCAAGCTCTAATGCAAAAATTATAATATAAAATTTAAGGAAAAACCTTTTTACCAACAAGTAGAAAGTAGTAAATAAAACTTACGGAAACAGAGATTTTAAATATTTCCTTAAAGCTTAAGACGTGATCATCCTTCTTACAATTGAAGATAAGCCTCACATTCAGGGCGTGGCAGTCTCTGCGCCCTCACGTCCCTAGCCGCCGCAGGAGAAGACGCCCCAGGCGTCGGGAGTCGATAGCGGACTCCCCGCCACCGTAGAAGCGAGCTTGCGCGTGGCGAGCAATGGGTAGCGCGCTGCCCGGTAAGGACTAGGCTCGGGTCGACGGCGCGTAGTGTTTCACGCGCGCCTCAAAGAGATGTCAGCAGCACTGCAGGGGTCTGCTAGGACCGATGCCTGCCAGGGTCGCGAGATTGTTCGAAAGAGATACCGTGACCCAGGCACATGGGCAACTGAAGGAACACGGGTGGGTTTTAGTCAGTAAAAGTCTGACACGCCCTCACGCTCCGCCCAGAGCGGGAGAAGTCATTTGATGATTTCCCATCCCAAAAAAAGAATCCTCAAATTCAAGCCGCAAGCAATGTTTATGAAATTCAATTCTTTTCCAGTCATTGCCGATTAACGCACCACGCGATATTAAACAATACATCAAACCTCACACACCATAATATTTGCCAAACAATCTAGCCCACGTTAATCCCAAACTCTATTACTTTTATCGCCACTATCAGTTTACGCATGGCTGACTCCGTCATCGCCAATACGGCGATACCTTCACGCTATACCCGTTAGGGTATTACCATTATCAGAGGTAAGGGATAATGAAGTTTAGGGGCTAATGCTTCTGGTGGCTAATCAGTTGGTTGATGAACAAACTGATGAACGGGGCGATTGGGTGGTGTGACATGTGTCGTTATACCAGTTGTGGCCAAATTATTATAATATCACGTCTGCATTTCAAAGGGGTAAGCAGATTTCTACACTACAGTACACGCAGTTTTCATACGTTATATTTAGAACCCTAGTTATAGGGAGCGAGTATAAATACTATTCATCCATAATCAGTCTATAATGTTCCTACTGCTGCGGAAGAGGCCTCCTGTCTTAGAGAGAAAGTGGACTGTAAGCTACCACGTGGGTCTAGAAAATTTAAGACCAAAAAATTTAAGACATGTGAAATCTACCAACCCGCAGTTGGTAGATTTCACATGTCCTAAATTTTTTGGTTCTAAGACATGCCGATATTCTCAGCATGTTATTTTGCACCATTTTCAGAAAAGAGGTGATGAAATTATTTACACAAATAGAAGCGCCTGCCTGGGATCGAACCCACAATTTACAACTTGTAATAGTAATTGTAAATGGTACACGTTTATTTCGGTCAACAAACTCATCAAATACGCAACAATAAAATTGCTTGATTACCACGATAAATACCCCCGTTGGGTCTTTTGCTTTTAATATTTTTAGTTGTAATAACACCTCACCTACTACACACATTTGGTTTAATACACATTAATGTAGGGGCGGTAAAGAACAGCCCTGTCCCTAACCAGTGTCTTACTGTGTACATAAGGACTCCGCGTAAGTCGGGACCGCTATCACTGGTCCACCACTTCTGCTAATTACTAGAAACATTAATAATCGCAGCCTTTGCCTATCTTTACCTACCCCTACTACATAGTGCAAAAATGTCTCTTTTAATACTGAGAAAAATAACTTATCACAGAACCACCCAGGACACTTTTATAGTTACGCCCAGTACGCTTCGCAACAGACATCCAAATCTAAGATTCCTTAATTTATTCTCCTTCAACTAATTTTAAAAGTAGCTACTGCTGAAATTGATAAAGTAGCTAGATAATTAAGAGATAATTGGTAAGCACTTGCTAAGTTTCGAAAGCGAGAAATTAACTTAATTACAATTTTTCGGTTAGCTTTAGTAATTACAACTTATTTTATTAAAGTTGATAAAGGAAATGGTACCTGAAATAAAATGTAAAAGAGACGAAGAAATGAACATCTGCACACTTTACAAAATAGAATTAGTGTAACTTTTACACATTATGGCTTTCTATCTATCTTTTAACCGACAAAAAAAAAACGGAGGAGGTTTTCGAGTCGATTCTTTTATTTTTTACAGAGTCGTCTGATTATGTAAATTATTTTTTTCTTAATATTTCACGTGGCAAACAAACAAGCAGCCCATCTGACTGGTGGTAAGTGGTCACCACTATACGTGCAGTGCAATATCAGAGTCAACTTTGGGATGGCAACGCTTACGAAGCCAAAGTCAATCATTTATTTGAAATAGGCACATAAAAGGAAATTAGAATGGCAAAATTTACAAAAAAATAGTAATTGATCCAAGTTGTCCCTTCTAAAAAAAACCGACCAAGTGCGAGTCGGACTCGCGCACCGAGGGTTCCGTACAAACCTGTAGGTATATAAGTAAAAGTTCACCCATCACGACAATCGAGTCGTAGTTCTGTTCTGTTTCTTGGCTTGGTTTTATTTCTGTCTGTGTTTTGTTCTGTTTATTATATGATGTAACTAACAATTTACGGTTTTCGCAATTTTTCCTTTATCTGTGCTATAAGACGTTGCTTCGTACCAAATTTCAAAATTCTAGATCGACTGGGAGTACCCTTTAGGTTTTGATTCCCTTGCGAGTTTCGAAAATTTGCGGATATTTGCGGCATAAACGGCTATATCTTTTGATTACGTTAGCTTAGAAGTTTGATTTTTTCACAGCTCCAAGGAACAGTAGTCTTGAGTATGTGATATAAATTTCAGTTTGATATCTCCACGCGTTCCTGAGAAAAAGGGTCTTGACAGACGGACTGACGGACGGATGGACGGACGGACTGACGGACAACAAAGTGATCCTATAAGGGTTCCGCTTTATCCTTTTGAGGTGCGGAACCCTAAAAATGTTTCGAATGGAGAAGAATGGGGAAGACAATCCACCGTTACTCTTTTAAAATATTTTGTATGCAATAATATAATTATTGCATACAAAATATTGTTGTGAAGACTGCATTTGGCATTAGAAGCCACATCAAACGCTTATTGTGACTGCAAATTATCCGTTGTGCTAAACATAACACAATGACAATCCAGCTGAACGTAACACAGCTGTTTTACACGATGGAGATATTTTTTAAAACGGCTAACGGTTATTTAAAACAGCTGAAACAATCCATCTGCAACATATACATACATACATATAGATCTTCGCGTTGTATGATGTGCAATCGTCATTTAACTTCCGAACTATAACCAAGACTATACCGGGTGGCGAGCAATGGGTAGCTCGCCGCCCGTAAGGTCGTCGCCCGTAAGGCCGCCGTAGACACGGGCACCAGCCCCGTAGCGTAGTGTTCCACGCGCGCCTCAAAGAGATGTCAGCAAACTGATGCCTGCCAGGGTCGCGAGGTTGTTCAAATGAGATACCGTGGCCCTGGCATATGGGTAACTGAAGGAACACGGGTGGATTTTAGTAATTTGATGATTTGGATGAAAAAAAGACTATACTTGCAATGTGGGTTTAAAAACGCCAAATATTTATTATACCAACTATTAAAATCATGATTAACCAAATGACCTATTTTAATATCCGACTGCTCCAAAGGACACCAGGCAGCACTTATTTTTTGACACAAAATAGTACAGTAATGCTATTTATTTATGTTTCGCGCTGGACGTCCATTAAGCGACTATCGTTTGTAAATGGACGAATCGTGTTACTCTTACTGGATTAATGAATCGGGTTATAGACGAAATATTGATGGATTTATCTTACATTCAAGAGGTTTTTTTTTTTTCTTTTCGGTACACTTTGTTTTGTATCGGTTGGTAAAAAAAGGAGAGCAGTGGCGAATTGCGAAGCGTAGTTCGTTGGTTCGAACCCAGGCAGGCGCTGTACCTTGTGTAAATTTATTTTATCAAGACTGCTTTGAAAACGGTGAAAGAAAACAGCGTGAGGAAAGCGGCATGTCTGGAACAAAAAATTCGAAGACACGTGACATCTACCACCCCGGACTGGGCCCGCGTGCTGGATCACGGCCGACGCTTTCTCACCAAGAGGAGGTCGGATTGCCAGCAGTGGAACATTATAGTCTAATAATAATATGATGATAAATAGTTATCGATGATACAGAAAATCTTTATTCTACTTTCATTTTTTTTACGATTTCCTTTCTTTGGGTGTTAATGACAGCAGATTATTAGATACTCAGTTTTAGGAAGCAAACATTGTGTATAAATAAATATAGAGGTACGGGGATGTAATTTGAGATTGAAGCAACTGCATTCAGAAACCTACACTGAAAACCCAGATAATTTAAAAAGCCAACTAAATAAAATCCCATAATGTCGGCACGTAATGTACTACAAGTCGGGAACTAGCGGTACTGGCGAGTACACAGCTGTTTTCTCTGGAAACGATATAATTTTCCGTGTTATTGAGCCGGTTCGGCTCGCAATGTTAGTGTTGACACGAACGGCTCCACAGGAGATAGTGGAGTCGAGCTTGTTGGGCAACTTGTGTGGCGTTGGAATAAATGTGTTAGTTGGTTGGTACCATTTATAAATGTGTTAACATTATAAATGTTCCGTGTGATGCTGGCCGGAAAGAAAAACGCCATTCCATTTCATCCCATGGATATCATAAGAGGCGACTAAGGGACTTACTAGAAAATGGGAAGCAGCGTTCTCTATGCATTTTACCACCATACTGCGATCGCCAACCCGCCTGCCAAGCGTGGCGATTATGGGAAACACCCCCAAACTGGTGGAGGTCTATGTTCAGCAGTAGACTTGTTTCAGCTACAATGATGATGATGATGAGTCTAGGAACACATTATACAGTAAAGAAGAAAGAGAAGAAATAATGAGTTAAATGGCCGCAGCATATAGATAAGGATAAAAAACATGAAAATTTCAAGCGGGAGGCCCACAATCAACCGCATGCATTTTTTCTTATGACATTTCATACTTCCTAGATTATGCGGTGAAAAACGCACGGCAGTGCGCGCGAGGCTTAATCAAGTTACGTCCACGAGCGCCCAACACGCTCGCCAGTGCCCGTACGTTTCCATGAAAGTGATGGCAGGATTTGTTCCGCTTATTTCCGGCGCGACGTTCGGAAACGCCGGCTAGATGCCGCCCTGAAATTTCCTGTATTACCAACGCTGCAATTCGAGACCAGTCTTGTCCGTCCACTGGCTTTGAATTAATAATGTTCTGGACTGTTCTGCAAATTAATTTTGATGAATTCGCGCTAAATCGTGGTTAGATTTTAATGATGTGGGCGTGTAGTGCGAATTTTAGTTGTATTTTAGCAGACCATTGTAAAGGTTCGTGTTGAAATTCTGCCAGTAAGCGGATATATTGAAAGGAACAAAATTTATAATAATTTAGTCTTTAGATACGTTGTCAGACGTAAAGAATATCACCACCCCAGTTTTTCCAGTGGTAATAATAATAAATTGTTTATTAATAAAAAGGGACACATTTACAATAAATACGTTAAACAATTAAAATAGAGCAGATTTGCTAATTTTCCTGAACTAGGTAGAACCTGTGTTTCAGGCTACAAATGCACAAATTTTTAATGTAATAAATTAATAATGTGTAGTAATAAATTAAAACTTAGGTAACAAAAGTAAAATAGCGTGTTAGCGGTTTTATTTGCAGACAACTAGTAAATCTTCTGTCTGTGCATAATCTATGGTTAGTAAATATTGAAGTATATTTTTTTACAGCTATAGTAGTTTAATTTACAGATACTTAGTTTTCTATTTAATCTATTGTACAGAAATGGGCCTAAAAATTTATAGAATCTTTCTACAAAGACATGTTTTGAGGTCTCATTTGTTGTACATACTATATCATTCCGTCTGTTGTTGGTATTGTTAGCAGTGTAGGTAAGCATGGTGTGTTGTCCGGTGGGTGGCTAGTAATGTTATAAAGTAATCATGTACTAGGTTTTGTGGTGCAACCTAAACGAGGATTTTCTTGTGATTGCGACATGCTGAGTTGATGGATTGTTCATAGAATAGCAAAGATACAATAGACAGTAAAATAAATAAATATAAATATCTTAGGACAACCAACACACCGTTATCTGATCCAAAACTAGGCAGAGCCTGTACTATGGTAATCAGACAACTGATAAAACATACTTATATATTTCTAAATACATACATATTATAGATAAATTACACCCAGACACAGAACAAATGATTGTGCTCATCACACAAAGATTTTTCCTGGGTGGGAATCGAACCTACGACCTCAGTCTTTGCAGTCAGGGTCACTAACCACTGGACTAACAGGCCAGTATATGATCAGCTTATCAAATTGTCCTTTTACCAAATAAAATTCTTTCTGAAGCGTTCAGTGCCAATTATTATTTCATCGTCATCATTTCATCCAGAAAATGTCAACTCCTGGACATAGGCCTCAAAGGGAAGGAGTTTGCCATAATCATCATGATTGGCAGGTGGGCTCACGATCGCAGTATGGTGGTAAAATGTATAAAGAACCATCCTCTAGTTCAGGGTTACTCAAAGTGGGGTTCGCTAATCCCTAGGCATTCAAATATACGTAATGGCGGCTGGGTGACTGGCAGGCGTATGTGCCAAGCATGAAGGCGCGCGCGCGACTTTCGCACGCTCGTGGCGTGGCACGGTGCGCGTGACCTTTTATTCAATTAATAAACTTTATTTGCCGGTGCCGTGTGGTGCCGGACGTAAAGAATAACACCACTCCATTTCTTCCCGTGGGTGTCGTAAAAAGTAACTAAGGGATTTACTTGAGAATGGGCAGCAGCGTTCTCTATGCATTTTACCACCATACTGCGATCGCCAACCCGCCTGCCAAGCGTGGCGATTATGGTAAAACCCCCCAAATTGGGGGAGGTCTAAGTCCAGCAGTGGACGTCTTACGGCTGAAATGATGATGATGATGAAACTTTATTTTATTCTATATACAATGTTATTCTTTTCTTCTTTAGTTGGGGTGCGCTGCTATCTGGAAACTTGAATGGGGGTACGTGGAGCCAGAGTTTTGAGAAACCCTGCTCTAATTCGTTCCTTAGTCGCCTCTTACGTCACCCGTGGGAAGAAATGGGAGAGTGCTATTCTTTACGTCAGATACCACACGGAACGTATAATGTGTAAATATTAAAACTGGATATCCCTAGTCTTGGAACAAACTGTCCAGTAATGAAGACAGAAAATAATTAATGAAAATTGCAACTATAGCCACATAGATAATGATAATTAAAATTCATAAACCCTGCATGTCACTTAACATTTAATACGAACATTTCACGGCTTTAATAAGGCCCCCCCTTAACCCTATAATGCATGATTTTTACTTGTTAACCAAATTAAATTTACTTTTATTTTATGTGTTGGTGGAAATTTACATCTTAATGTAATCAGAACTAACCACTAAGAACAAAATGTGTAGTGAGATAATAAACCACTTTTTTCCAATTACAAAAACAAAAAAATACTGGAATGGAAACAAAAAAAAGACATTGAATTGGTTGATGGAAATTTCCATCATAATGCATATAAGGGTTAAACATCTACCTATATCGATTCATAAGATCTCGCTGCTGATAACGACGAAAAAACACGATTCTTGTATGGAAAATACATTTAATTTTAAACTTTATATTCTTTTAATTATTTGTCAGTATAGCAAAACATTCTGTGAAAATTTCAACTAATTACATATTATGGTTCATGAGATATAGCGCGCTGATAGGCAGTCGGTCGGACGGACAGCGATGGCTTAGTAATAAGGATTCGTTGGCACCCTTCGGGTACAGAACCCCTTCGGGTGCCTACGCCGCTATTGTCACCACCAGCAAATCAGGTGTGTCGCAGCCTATGCGGCAGAATAAAATTGGGGAAAACCAAATGAAGGGTGCACAACCTGCCCTGGCTGCGGTCCGTAGCTCCTTGCCGAGATCGGGCCAAGTTGATGAAGAGGGTTTCACGAAAGTGGAAAGGAAGAAGAAGAAGCCCTGTTCACGAAACCAGTGTGGTACAGCTCCAAGTGGACCCAACATGCTGCTGCGCCCTGCTGTGCCTACGACGCAGCTGTATATTTCACGTCTGCATCACTCCACCACGATTGAGGAAGTTGTGCAGTACTTAAAAGTAAAGACCAATTGGACTCTGAGGGTCGAAAAGTTGGAATCGCGCCACAACATCAATTTTAAGTCGTTTGTGGTACGAGTTCCAACCCACCATCTACAGACCTGCCTGAGAGAGGACTTTTGGCCGAAAGGTGTTTTGTATCGTCGTTTCCGAGGACGGTTATGTGACACCACGCAGCGGAACACGACGCCGTCATCATTACGTGTTTAGTGATAGTTTAAGTTTTGTTTTATAAAATATGTATTAGTTTATAGTTATTGTTTTATATTATTTGTTTATTGTGTTTTTATGGGCCAAAGTTGCCTGAAATAAAGGATTGTATTGTATTGTATTGTAAAATCTGCGAACTAAAAACTTATATATTCGAATCAATACTTTTATTGATTGGCAGTTGTTTAAAATGACTATTATACTGATTAATTTCAACACGTTTATCCATTAATTGCCTTTTATTGGGTGGGAAATCATCAAATGATTTCTCACGCTCAGAGCGGAGCGGGAGAGCGTGTCTGGCTTGTAGTGATTATACAGGGTGTCCCAAAAATCAACGTCAAGCCGAAAACAGTTGATAGGCCAGGTGGTGACAGTTATCAGAAAAATAATAAAAAAAATCTAAGTTAAGTAGGTACTTTTCAATTTATTGACATTAAAAATCCGTATTCCTTCATTTGCCTATGCCATGTCCACGGCAATTCTGTCGATCAAATCCGTGACCCTGGCAGGATCAATTACATACCTTGACTTTCCAATAATTTGATGCCTCACCCTTCAAAGTAAATAATAGAATACAAACATTAGACACAAAACAATTGACTCAGCAATAACTCAATAACGGTCGCAGCTAATACCGGATATCCGAGATTTCGATCTACTCGAGAGCTTTAGATCCGGTCGTATTTTGCTCGATCCCAGTTACGGATTTGAATTATCTCTATCTTTGTCTGTGTTGACCTTAATACGTTATTGTCTTTTCTAGATGGATCAGCAATATCTGTTGTTAACTAATACATACGGCTACATGTCAGGCTACAAATATCCAGTTCTAGCTGACCTCGCATTGTATAGGCTTTTCGTACAGTGGGAAGTCAGCTTATACTGGAAATTATAGCTTTTATTTTTCGCCGTGCATACATATACGCCTATTTCTACCTCTGACCGTGTACGTACAGCGGACGGAGGAACATGAAAATTGGCACAGTTAAAGTTTTTGTGGAGCAGTGCAGAAAGCTACTATTTTTTACTAAAATTGAAATGAATTGTAGTCAAAAATCATGAACTAATAATAACAACATAAGGTTATCGGTTAAATTCAGTTTAGAGGAGTACCTCTGTAACTTAATTTCTGAATATTCGTAAATGTAAAATATCTATTTCTATTAGAAATAAAAAACTAAACTTGATTTTCAGTATACCTTTATGTCTTAAAAAAAAATCTAATGTATTTTTTTTTCTTTTCTCTTATTTAACATAATACACGATTTGGTGTGCAAATAAAAATGATACTATTCCATATTGAACGTTATTATAGCAGAAAATGTTTAACAAAAACTTGGAAAATTGTCGGATTACGGTATTTGGTCGTGTCGGTTTTATTTATTAGACCATACAAATACGGCCTATTAAAGGTTATAAATTCAGATTATTTGCGCTTTCAGCATTATTTTCACAACAGAAACTGATTGATATTTTCGAGTAAATTCAATTGAATAAATATGAAACAAATCTCATTTAAAAACATTTATCCCTTTCTTACTAAACTTTAACCATATCTGATGAATCTGGTTACATACCTCTTTTGTTGACTGTACCTCAAATTTAAATTTTTATCCATGACTAGCTGTTACCCGTGACTTCGTCCGCGTGGTATTTAATAAAAAAGTTTTTCATTCGTTTTATTCTTTTTCGTGAGATCCTATTTTTTTTCTATAATAAAAGTAGCCTACATTACTCCTTGTTACATCAGCTATCTGCCTGTGAAAGTCCCGTCAAAATCGGTCCAGCCAGAGAGAGATCCGAGAGAGATCTCAGAGATTAGCCGGAACAAACAGACAGACAAACAGAAAAAAATAGTAAAAAATGTTATTTTGGTATATGTACCGTGTATACATCCATATACACTTAGTAAAAAGTGGTTATCTTAATATTACAAACAGACACTCCAATTTTATTTATTTGTCTAGATTATGAAAACAATAAATATATAAATTAATACTAACCCAATAATAAATAATATAATAATTAATATTTGCACGCCATACTTGGCAGAATGTAATGATACCATTTACTTAATAATCCATATTCTCTCTCTCTCTTTGCCTAGTCTTATCCCATTTCATTTGGGATGGGCTCGACTCGTCATTCTTCGCCAGATGTTTCTGTTCTGGGTCGTCGAATCTTTCACTTGGGCTTGCTTCAGGTCATGTACCGTACTGTGACAAATAAATAATAATGATTATTATTTAAGTTGTTGAGTAGACAAATTTTTCAAGCTTAATTATGTTGTCATTAAAAATTATTCAGATTGTAATTGATATTGCTTAAATAGTTTGGTCATGTTGAGAGGATGAATGAAGGGCGGCTAACAAAAGTTATTTACACGGCAGATGCGACTGGTCACGCCCGAAGGGGACGCCCTAGGAGAACAGCCCTCCACAAACTGATAGGGTGGATTCAGTATATCATACTAAGATGACCAGTACAAGAAATTATTTCAGGACCGTTATGGGAATCTAATAAACCTGATTTGTTTTATTTCCTCACATGCAATGCAACTCGGATCAATTCGGAAAGCCGCCTTTGTGTAATCGCCGACGACGAGTTCGATGAACTCTGTAGTTAGACAGGAAGTGAACAGCTGATTTTACGCGTCCTTCGTTAGTTTTTTTTGAAGTGAAAACTTCTTTAGCGGCGTTGAGCACTTTTTCTGTAATGGGTATAAAATCTTAAACTCGCGTCAGGACACGTGACCTGATCGAAAAAGCGTAGGACGGATGGAGAGTAGACAGCTATCCCCTCTCTACGGCGCGGCGAAAATGTATGCCTGGGCCTACTGTTTCGTTTAGGCGGCGCAGGGCGCTTGCGCGAATGTTCGTCTATGTTACAGCGTGCCACGCGCATCCATGGATGGTGACAGCTGATGGCTCGACCGTCTGTGTAGTGATCACATTGTTGTGTATTCGTAAAATTCGTGAATATAAAGTGCTTAAAATATGGAAATTGAACAACAAATTATTCCCTAACCATTCCAAAATATCAAACATGCTCAACGTTAATAATCAAGTTTTCACTTCTGCCGGCACTCCCGGAGTGCAATTTTTTTTTTTGCTGCTTTTTTTATTTTAGCCATATTGTTCACATAAATGGAGTGCTGCTTTCAGAGAATGTAATTTTACATTGAAAAAAAAAACTGAAAAAGCTGAAAAAAAGTAAAAAAAAAAAACACCTGCGAAAAATTCCGGCGGAATATGATTCAAAATAAGGAGCTTAATGCAATCTGTCAGTTTGTGGAGGGCTGTCCCTTACACCCGGTATAGTGACCTTATTGGTAATGTTCTTCAGGGTCAAGTGCGTAGCAGTAGTAACCGGCGAAACCGGAGAAAAAGGCGTGATTTTATGTGTATGTATGTAATTAAGAGTGTGTTGCGCAATTAGGGTACTAGCTACAGTTATTGTCAATGAATGTCTAAAATAACAAAACCCAATCATAGTTCTACCATTTGACATGAGTTTCAAATAGGCTTTCGAAACCCCAAGTAGATCAAAACAGTTTCTACTCGGCTAAGTATATACCTTGGCCATACATTTCAGGTCCATACAACTAAAATTTATAGCTTTCTCGACGTCTACAAAGAAAACAATACAGTGGTCCAATAAAAGTGTTGATTCCAACAAAGACTCTTTGGACATAACACGACGCAACTATTGGCACACAGCGTGCTATTCTAATGAGGAATTCGTCACAGATACTGTAATCTTAGTTAGAGTATAGTAACGCTGGACATGACAGAAATAGTTTGAAATTAAATGAGCCTGTATAGAAAATATAATATCCAGTCTAACTATCCTACTGTTCGCACATAATCAGCCTATGGTGTTTCCACTGCTGGGACACAGGCGTCCTGTCTGTGAGGGAGTAGGCTATAAAAAAAAAGAAAGAAACATTCGATGTGAAGGTATATATTCATTTTTATTTTTTATTTTGTCTATTATTATTATCTTCTTTATTTTTTAAAGTGTAGTTTTAGATAATATTGATGCTGTTTTTGTTTCTCTATGTATATTTCGTTTATTAACTATTAAGTGTTAAATATTGCGAGGCTACAAGGTTGTGTCTATAAAAGTCTTGGATTTAGAAAACCACCAACTTCCAAAACACAAGTTTGACTTAGTTTGGGAGTTGGTAGATCATGTATTATGTGCTGCTGTACAACCATAAAACGTTATTATAAATTGTTAATTCTTAGTTAAGTTTTTTGTTGTACTCTGAGAGCGAAATAAAAATTATTATTATTATTAATCTACTATGCAGGTCCAGTACGGGTTGGTAGATGTCGAATGTCTTCCTAGTTTTGGTTCTACGACATTCCGATGCTTACGGTGCTCAACAGTTGAGCAGTGGCGTTGCAGTCGTAACGGCCACAACTAGCAATGTTAGCGGTTCGAACCCCGTCAGGTGCTTTTCTTTGTATAAATTATTACATCACCGCTGCTCTCAAAATGGTGACGAAAAACCCCAACCTTAAATAGGAAGACACGTGACATCTACCGACCCACACTGGGCTCGCATGGTAAATTACGGCCCACTCCCTGAGTATAGTGGACAATATTTTTTTTCTCTGCTGGCTCATTTTATTTCAAACCATTTCTCTCATACACAATCAGCTTATTATGTCCTCGCTGGGACACCAGCCTTCTCTCAGTGAGAAGGAGTGGGCCGTAATCCAACACGCAGGCCCATTGTGGGTTCATGTCTTTAAATTTTTGGTTCAACAGGCATGTTGCCTCAAGATGTTTTCCTTTAGAGCAGTAGTGATGAAATTATTAACATAAAATAAAGCACCTATCTTACAACTCGTACGTCACAGCCACTGCTACTACGCCTCGTGGTCACGTCTGTTGACCACGAGGAGTAGGGGAAGCCCTGTACCTTCCTTAAAAAAAAATTCGTTGTTTAGTAACTTCTCATAATCGTGATGCAAAGCAGAATAATGGTCTTTGGAATGTTCTGAAAAGTAAAACAGCAATTTCTAGAAACATTGTTAATTTCATCTCAAGTCACCACTAACTCCGGCGACAAACAAAACTTAACTCTAACCACTTCCTCAATTGTTCCCGGAACTGTTAAACTCACCTAACCGCAAACTGTGCAGTTCTACCAATAATAATATAATGAATAACAATACAAGAAACGCTGTTAAATTATTCCTACAACTAACAGCTTTGCTTTTACATTCATGTTCGGTGTATGTAAAGTTGCACGTCAAATTGCCGGAAATAGTATTTATGTCATAAATAAATACATGCACACTTAAATACACAGCAACACACACGCACATTCATCAAGAGAAGTAAGTAACCAGGGTCGTCGCATATAGTTGGCATTTAGTAAGGAACCGATGACAGAATTACTGGAGAATGGGCAGCAGCGTTCTCTATGCATTTTACCACCATACTGCGATCGCCAACCCTCCTTTTTTGGGGGTGACCTATGTCCGGCTGTGGATGTTTTGCGGCTGAAATGATGATGATGATGAAAAAAGTGATAGATTTTTTCCAATGCATTTTAATAAGATAAATTAACTGTTTCTTTTCTATTAGTTCAATTAATTTTTATTCAGTGGGTAAGAAATCATCAAATATCGTATCCCGGGTAGGGCGAGAGAGCATGTCAGACTTTTACTGACTATAACCCACCCGTGTTCCTTCAGTTGCCTTCATGTCAGGGCCATGGTAACTCTTTCAAACGAATCTCGCGACCCTGGCAGGTTCAACAGCATCCATTGGCTTCAACTATATTTGACAACCCTGGTTACTTACCTCTTTTGGTGACCGTACACCACACATACATTATATTACATAACTTATTACACTATTAGCATTTACCAAGAAATTAAATGAACTAACTCATAAAACAATAATATAATTATAGAACAAAGCGAGCCAAAACAGATAAAACTCGTCATACTAAATACAAAGCGAATATTACAGAAAATGAAGAGCATTCCATCATTCCAGCTGCCAATACCGTTCAAACCAGTGCAGGTTTTCCTGCGGAAATGAGAGTGTGAGACCAGACATTATTTTCTTTCAAAGTAACACAAAACTTATTTCGTTACAACTAACAAGCTTAACATTTTACCTTGACATTATTATGAATTCTTGGACATTGTGATTTTTATTTTGACATTATGATTTATATTTTGACATTATAAATAATGCATGTATTTACCTTAATATTTAACATTTCTACACCAGCAATGGTAGTATACGGGCAAAAATTTTTAATGTAAGATCCTAATGTATATTACCATATACTGAGAAATAAATAAATTGAACTGAATTAAAATCTAACAATTCAGTACCTAGACAAAGTAACATTCTATTAGCTACGATGGTGGAAAAGTCAAAGGTATGTAAATAAGACAAAGGGTCAATTCTCGTATTTAATAACTTTCAAAATCTAGTCGCAGTCTCATCTCAGCGACACGATAAGGTCAAAAACTTGTCAAAAATTTAGAGAAACTCGAGGTAGTTTTGACAGATTGAGACTGAGATCAGACTGTGCACCTTCTTAAAATTACGGGAATTGACCCTCTAATATAAGCTACCGAATAGCTTTCGTCAATCTTATTCGAAGTCTTTCTAGAAACACGAAACGTTTTGAAAGGAATTCTCACTTCATTTCAGTGGCTCGTGGATATGACCGCTGCACGTGTCGGTCAAAGGTAAAGTTATGCTTGCCGCGGTCGGTTCGTTAATGAGTGACCATCCATTGCTTACATGAGACCCCTCCTGCCGATCTATTCTGTTAAAATCTCACCTTGAGAACTTAGGTGAAGTTACCTAGAAGTGAGCTGTCATTCCATCGAATGCTAGGGATTAGTACTAATGACAGCTCACTTTAAGCTCACTTCACCCAAGTTATCACGGTGAGATGTTTACAGAATAGCACTACAGGTCTTGGAAACCACATTGAAGGGTCGTACAGACTATCGCGACGCGACAGTCGCGCGCGATTTGGCGATTTATATTCGTGTAACAATTTCTATAACTGTGTCGCGGCGCGACAGGTCGCCCCTGAGTGAACGGCCGCGCACGTTTTCATAGAAATTGTTCTACGGATATAAATCGACGTATCGCACGCGACCGTCGCGTCGCGCTAGTCTGAACGAGCCGGTCCCTGCTGTCATTACTACTTATTTGACAGTCGTTACTGGTGGTCAGAAGCCTAAAAGTTTCACTATCTACTGGGTATCGTATTAACCAGTAACTATGTAGGTGGAGGTCAGACAGGTCGTCGCTCCATCGAATATACCATTCAGTAGTATCCACTACGGCTGGGCGCAGATTTCAACATAAATTCGTCTCGTCTCGATCTCTTACAAAAATTCACGATTGCTATCTGTGGAGACTTGTAAATTACTTATCGTGAATTACCCCACTACTAATTTTATATTGTTAGCTGTTAGACACCCAAACATAATAAAATTAAATAATTTAGTTGGGAAAAGCACATGACTTCATTTCAAACAATAGTATCCAAGCCCGTCTAGTTTACATGGAAACTCAACATACTTATGCAAAATTTATTCGTCTGATGTATACCGGTAGATACAGCTACCAAGCTACCTGTTTAACCTCCCCGACCTCTTACAACATTCGCGCCATAGATATCAAGAGTAACGGCACACTATTATGGTCAATACGAATGTCATAATGTCAACACAATATAACTGAGGGCGCGGAGGTCTTCATAAACACTTCGATTAATGATGTAGAAAGTTGTAAAAGTCTGTGAAGACAAGATGGCGATGAATGGTGTGACAGTAGCTTGGTCGTTTGTAAAAGGACACTGACGTATCAAGGCATCATAGTATTGATGTATTGTTTCGTGCAACTTGTTTACCTATAAGAGACAACGGAATACGCAAAAAAATCTTAGCTGCGTCGACTAAAACTAAAATCATTTGATCACCAAATATGATTTAAAACAAGATTAATTATTCTTAGTTGAACGTCGTATTCGGACATAAAGTTCGTTCATGCATAAACTCATTGTTTCTTCCCATAGAGGTGGACAAACACTACAGAACTTCGCCTCATGCGATCCTTAATACTCCTTTTCCTCGTTAAGTTTTAGTCCTTAATTAATGCGTAATGAATATTCTATCAACTCAGTACGTTGCTGTCTATCATTAGTCGGCATAATCAGCCAATCATATTTTGACTGCTGGGAATCAGGCCTCCTCTGTGTTAGTCGGTAGGTAGTGTGCAGTGCGGGTTGGTTCAGTCGCCAGCACATCAAGCTACTACAATCAGTCAAATGTCTTTAATAGGTTTTCAACTTTATCGCTATAACATTAGGTTCAAGGTTTTTGGCAGAATTTGTCAGTTTCGGTTAGCTTGATGTGCTGGCGTCTATACATACAACTCCTTTAGCGGACATATGAGTCAATATCATTTCAGTCTTTTACTCACATTATCCCAGATATCCAAAATAAATGAGGGCTGGCTTAGAGCCTTTTAACATACCGATATACTTAAGACAGTTAATAGCACTGGCGTTAAAAGAAACTAAACATTAAGATTAAAACTAAGTAATATGAAATCTATTTTGGAAGAGACACTTCATACTTCACACGATATCTAATTTGGTTCACACGACGCTTTTTGTCATTGACAAGATAACATTGAATCTGTATCACTGGGTCGGTAATTGTAGTCGCTTAAAACACTTCTCATTGGGATACATAGGAATAGGAATGTCATTTTAATGTTTTTTAAAAGAGATCCTCCCATAAAGTGAGCTACTCCTCTCCTTACAAAACTATCTTTTGGAAGCGATTACTATAATCTGTTATATTTCGTAATAAATGTAGACCTTTTCTCAGCATAAAAAGAACAAATCGATGGCCCCACCGAATAAACGTGCAAGAGTTCTTACACGATTTTTTTTTTTTTCATTTTTCGTTTCTTTTGCTTATCCTGCACCTACTTAATTTTTTTTATGAATTTTGGACTCAAGCACTCCTATTATAATAGTGAATTTCTTTATTCTGGGGAAATAACTAATTTTAAAATTATAGGAATAATAGTTTATGCTATTATTACATGCTTTTTGAGTCGCCAAGTATTCAATTATAAACATGTTAAAACCTATTACATAAACGAAAACTGATCTTATTAACTCTAATATAAATGTATACGATCTTTCCAATCATATAATAGCAGAACAATGTACTGTAAACAAGCGTGTAAATAGTTATAGCTGGGTTAAAAAATAAACTTAAGCAAATTTCACAAGAGCAAAAACATTAAATAGCTTTTCATGAATTTCCTGAAACTTGTTGATGTTTAAAAAAAAGTAAATATACAAGTTTATAGTTTATTTTTATACCTATAATTCGATTACATATTGTTTATACCTATTTACAATGAAATGAGCGTTATTGAAGTTTGAGCGTTTTTATTTTTTGCTGAAAAGTTGTTAATTTTCTCTTACACGATTATTATTATTATTATTTTTTTACCTCCTAACCTAATGAAACGTCAGAAGCTAGGTGTACAGTGCCAAATGGTCGTTTCCTATGTAGAAGAGCCTGCAAAAATCGAAAACTAAACCTCTTTAAAAAAAAATGGTTTTTAAAATATTTTCAAATTTAGGTATGGGAGGATAGTGTAGGCTTTGTCTTTATATACTGAAGATGCTACCGCTGCGCTGCGCTGTTACGGCTGAGTGGACAGTTTGTTATGTTTACATCATTGTCCTCTAATCCATGTTACTCTTTGTTTATCTTATCGTATGAAGGAATTCATGACTGTGTCCTAGGGATTGACCTAGAGAAACGTTTCTCCTATGTATTATGCCAATTGGCGACATAAACTTTAATGCCAGACTGATGATAGTAATCATTTTCTTCCCAATTGCAATTAAGCCGACATTCACACGTAGGAAATAAAATCTCAGCTGTATTTTTCGCGCACTGGGTTTTCAATCCAGAATCCATTCATCACTTCTAGTGCAACAGAAGTGAGTCTCAGCGCATAGAACAAACACAGTGTTCGAATTTCCAGTGTGCTAAAAAATTACGCTGCGATTTTATTACGTTCGTGAGGGCTTATGGCTTGTATGAAATTTTAAATACCTGTGAAAATTATTATGGCCGGTATTTCTTTCATCTCCAGATCACCATAAACAGCAAATAAATGAGAAATAAATTACATGAAAATAAGAAAATATTATGACTCAACTTAAACTCCAGAATACACAAACCACTTAATTTACAGATTTACAGCACGATTCGATTCTCGAATAATTTAGATAATCGCATATTTTATCGCCACTAAATATTCAAAAGTACTTTATTAAGAAAAAATAAACATGCCAGCCCTAATCTGTGGTAATAAACGGCAAATAAAACAGCTGACAGGCGTCGCGCGTAAAATTTTAATGTCTTCTTTATATACAAGGAGATAGAAACAAAAGGTCCACTGCTTACAATGAAATGATAAGGTCATTTGTGACATAGACGCTGACTAAACTGAGATATTGCACACAACCTTTCAAAATCTGTTACACATAGAGGTATGAGTCTCCTATTTTCGCCCCTATTATACGAAAAATACATAATAATACATCGAAAATAGAGCAGTCAACGGCCACCGTGAATAATTTCATCACCACTGTTCTCAAAACGGTAAAGGAAACCACCTTGAGGAAACCAGCAATTCCAAGAACCAAAAATGTTAAGTCTACTTGCAACATTTGTGGTGAGAAAGTAAATTTTAATCGTTCAACGTGACATCTACCGCAATGCGCCCGCGTGGTCGATAATGACCCATTCCCACAGAGTGGAGGCCTATGTCCCAGCAGTAGGACCATTATAGGCTGCATGTCCAAAATCATCACTGCACTAACGCTGGAATAAAAATTTGAAATTATTCTACCAATTAAACATGTTCCTGCACATTGGTCAGCTTCGCCAGGGTCGCTTGCAAAGAAAGTAGTAGAATTTACAACAGTTTAATCAATAAAAGTTAATTAAAACCTGTAGTCGTCATACCTAAAGTTACTTATTGCGGACCTTCTGCTCCTTCAATTTCATATAGACTTTCTAAGGTTTCCGTTATCGATACTCGGTCTCGATTATAGATATCGAATTGCGACCAGTTAACGAGGAAAATTATATTCGACACTGACCGTCGGTGTCGCGTGACGGGTATTAGAAAAAATATAATCTGTAATGTATACTTGTTGTGTACTGTTTTGTGGGTTTGGGTGTACCTAAGTCAGAAGGGATTGGAGGCTAAGTAGGAATTATTTTAGAGGTATGGAACAAAGATCCTGAACTCCTTTTTTTTCTGTTTGAGAAATCGTCAAACGACGTCTACCGCTCTGGGTGGAGCGGAAGAGCGTGTCAGACTTTTACTGACTAAAAGCCACACGTGTTCTTTCAGTTGCCCATATGCCAGGGCCACGGTACCTTTTTTGAACAAATCTCGCGACCTTGGCAGATTCTGTACTCCTGACAATTAATTTTAATTTTCGTTATTTTAAAGACAACATAGTAATATATTACTCACATAAAATTGCGGCTGTTTTTCCCGAGGGTTAAACAAAAGTGTAAGCTCATTTTGCCAGTTATGTTAAAGAGTCATGTAATAGAGAGCATGCCTTTATTGCCATCATACGGGCACAGAAAATTCTTATTGAATAAAACAATACAACTGCATGATCTTGTCTGGGAACCGAACACAAAACCTCATCATCAGTAGTAGCGTTAGCAACCACAACACCGATGAGGCACTTCAACACTCTAACAACACACATGAACATTTGTCTGCAGCAAAATAATTCAAAATTTGAAAAATGAAGTTTGTGTCAAATGTTTATTATGTATGTATAAGTACTCATTACTTACTTGAACATAGAAAGATCTCTTCCGAAAATGGTTTATTTTTACACTTGGTTATGTACTATATTCAGGTACAACATTTCATTTAATACTCAAAATTTTTGGTTGGTTTGGCACTCCAATTTATTTTATCCAAAACATTCCATGCTTATCTTCTAAATTATTTCAGCTATAGCTTTTCACTTGCACCATAAACTTTTTCTATGAGTAGTTTGGACATGGTATCAGGTGGTTGATGGGTACCACCGAATTACAGTTGCGTCTTATTTATTTTTTGTAGAATACAAATAGGTTGGATCAGCTTCTGTCAATACATCTGTGCAAAAAAGCTATTTCATGGTTTGACATAAATTAAGTTTGATCTGCAGCTTTACATTTCCGGAAAAAAGTAAAAAACACAACGAATTGCCATTCTTATTTCCTGAAAAAAATTCCTGGAAATAAAATTAATTAATTCTGTGCAATAATTTCAACAGCTTTTCTGTGTTAACGCTGGATTACTGCAACACAGCATTGCAGCATTGTATTACATTTTATATAGTAACATACTCAGACGAAATCTTTTCAGTTTCCATCAGTACCAATAATCACCTAAAACACAATTTAAACCAGTGACCAAAACATCAATAATAATGAATAAAACAACCATCCCTTTAACCCTTCACAAGACAGCCCTAAATTAATACCGCATAATAACAACGAAACAGAACCTTAACCCTTCAACCACAAACAGGGAACCGGTTACTTTTCCAATCAATAACAAAAGAAAACTTCTGAAGAACCCCACACACCTGACCCTCCAATCCGAATAACAAAGCAGACAGCGGGTTAAAAGATTAAAACCGGTTAAAGGCAGTTGAAACCGCTTAAAACTGGTTTGAACCGGTCAGAACGGGGTCTAAATCAATGACGCCGGGCGCGTAACAATGCAAGCCGTGACCGCAGAGACATTCGTCCCTCGTTCACGTTACATTTATTGGAAAAGTTCCACTTTAAAATTATGTGCCAAGTTATAAGCGAACTGACTATAACATTAATTAACAGTAACAACAATATGCAGATACGTGGATTCTGCAATAGCAGACCATGATAAATAGTTACTTGTGAAAAGAAAGGAAAGACGAAAACAACTTTTAGATAAAGTATGTAATATAACTGTAATTACATAATATCACGCTATATTCCCCTACGGTTAAGGCAGAGGTGTACCTTGGATAAAAATGGTGTAAATATGGATGTACCTATAGTATACCCATATTTTTTGTAAGTTATGTTTAAGTCCCATGTAATAGCGGGCAAGCTTTCTGCCATCAACCGGGCACAGATTTTATTTTATGCCCATTATATTGTTATAAGTGCGACTTAAAAGCTATGTTACAATGAAAAAATTACTTAAAATTTAGTTAAGGTATTTGCTGCCCTCTGGGGCACCGGACACACGCACTAGTGCTTGCACCCAGTGCCCCAAAAGGAGGCTGAGCACAAGTGAAGTATGAAAATAACAACTCTCCGCTCCGCTTAGAACTTGGGCCAGTGACAGAAAATGCAAGGAATGCATCTCGTCCGGAGTAAAGTCCGAACATATAATTTGACCGCTACTGCCATTCAATGGTGCCGCCAACAATATTTACTATCGAGACGAGAGGAACCGTCCGATGTTTGAGAAAAATAGTTGAACCATGTACTAGTTAAAAAATGAATCCTATTATCCTACTAATATATAAATGTTGAATGAAATCAAAAAGTCTGAATGTTTGAAACTCAAAACAGGCAGAACAAATTAGGATGAAATTAGGCACATAGATAGTTTATAACCTGGATTAACACAAAGGATACTTTTTGTCGGGTAGTACCCAAGTTTCCGGGGGTAATCTCCACGCGGGCGAAACTGCTTGCAAAAGCTAGTAGATGTAAATGTTACAAAAAAGGTATTGGTATTATTTTGATTGTGGGATAATGTTCGAAATGAAGTGAATGGGTGAAAAACTTTACATACCAAAACCTGTCCGTGCCTCGGAAAGCACGTTGAGCTGTTGTCCCGGCTGTCGTTCTTCTTTGACTTGATTCATCTTTGTACGCCGTTGTACGTCGTCAGCACCCCGAAAATATTGCGTCTAGGTGCTCCATTTAAAATACTTGCATTCTGGTGCATCCTGCTAGACTGAAAGACAGGGTTCACCTTCCATGGTTGAGAAAAGGCTTGGTGGATGATGATGTTCAAAATGAATAAGTCACTTCATCTTTGTAGGTTTTAGTTTCAGTCTAGAAAGTGAAATAAAAAAAAATAAAAAAAATGTTTACCCTATGTTAAACTTAAACATTAAAATCTTTCATTTTACCTTTTTTATCGGATGGGCAACCCCTGGGTTCCTAGAAAATAATTACTAAGGCAACATCGACCCAAGCTACCTAGCAACCTACTACTGTAATTAATGTACTGGAAAAACAAAACTCGAAAATGAATTTTAAGACATTCACACAAAAAGGTCTTCAAAGACTGCTAAAGTTAAATAATAAGAAATAATGAATTCGCACGTTAATTAAAGTACTTTCACTGAAGAAACTTCTATCAGTCGAGATCTGGGAGATTTTATTCGGATGGCTGAGAACTTTTTAATTAAGACACAGTTCGTAGGGGATAAGTTTAATCAGAAGAGTTTCTCATAGGTGAGGTCTTTGCTCGATAGAAAACAATGATGATCACGATAACTGGACAGCCTCTTATGGTCCACATGACAGGTACAACGTGAAGCGACTGTAATAGTACAATTTCTATGAAAATTAGGAAATTAATCTACTAAAAACGCTACCGTATCGCGCCGGTCATTAAACAAAAAGACTGAAATTCAACAAATATGGTTTGTAAGTGCCTCTAAATAGTCCAGTTTAGATAAACGCTTTGATTTTGAATTAATGAGAACGACTCGACCTACATTGAAACATTTGACTTTATGTGGATACCCTATGAACTACAGACTTTTGTAATTTTTTCGTATTTTGTATTGTATTTCTCAACAATGATGAATCGAACCCAGTGGGGTAGATCAACCAGATAAGAACAAGCGTGAGGTTCGATTCCCGTTGTTACATTGTTGATTATTAAAACGCTACGATATAATTATTTGACCAGTTTTATCTGTAAAGCAAAAACACAGTCAAAATGATTTAGGCATAGACAGGGAATTTAATTGCTAAGAAATTCGACATCTTATGGTAATTAGCCGTTTTATACAACTGTCAACGAATGACAGTTGCAAAAATACGGACAATATAAGTAAATTTGCTTAATACATATTTCTCTAATTTCGAAGTTTTAGGTAAATTGTCTGAAAATCCATTGTTGCATTACAAACCGTTTATATAAATCTACCTAGAGATACTTATACCCACGAGAACCAAACAAATCCGTGACCTGATTCCGGCTGCAGCTCGTAATGCATCACAAGCACCGGTTGCGCAAATTTTTGTCTTCCTCCAACTCATCGGGGAAATTAAGACTCCAAGTATCCTTTAAAATATTCGCACTACCGGCACAGTGCCGATATTTCACCAAGAACAAGTCGTTACAATAATGCACGGTACCCTAGTTGGAAAACAGCCAAAGACGGTCTCAGTAGTGGTAATCACGAGAACGATATTAAAACGGCCTCGTCCGGTTAATTTCACACAATATACGTTTCCCGGACATCATAATCTTGGTGCAACTGTCGTATTTGTGCAATTTTATGTCGTGTACCTACACACGGTAAAATATTTTGTTATGTAGGTAAGCTAATCATCACATTGTGAATTACCGTTTAGTTGTGACTTTTACCGTTTACAGACTACAATATCCTATGTGCACAAAAAGGTTTTTTTTTAAAGAGAAATTCAGAAGTTATGTTTAAAAAATGTCACATAATTAAATTTTCTAAATTTATCTTTTTTCAGCGGGTATTTATTGACCGTCAGGAAATTATAACTAAGGAAAAATGTTTTTAATTTGGAACAAAAACAAACTCATAATTACCATCGCAACGAAGATACCTACAAAAGATAATAATTGTACTATAGCTATCTACGTCCATCGAACATTGTTCTAGACAGGATAACAGGGCTGATTTATTCTATGGAACATATTCGTCGATGATATTGTGTAGCGTAATGACTTTAAAAATATAAATTTTTGCGAGCGACTTTAAATAGGTGTTTACAAAGTATATGCGTACATGGGTTATTTACTAAGTGGTTATATGGCCTTGTAGCTAGCTAAAATTAGCCGCACAAGTGGATCGATTAGGTTAAACTACGCTTGCCGCAGTTGATCCGTGGATGGGTGACCATTTGTAAATAAAAATGGTCACCCATCCGTATCACGGAAAGTACGTTAAGCCGTTGGATCCTGCTGTTATTCGTGGATTTTTGACAGTCGTTACGGGTCTCACAACCAGTCTTACCAAGGGAGAACGCAGAACCCAGTTACTGGGTTGTGGATGTCAAATAGGCCGTCGCTCCATGTGAAATACTGGTACTCAGCTGCATCCGAGAAGACGACTCCAACATAATTTGGAAAAAGCTAGGTAGATGATGAGATGAAGAATGAGTTAGCATTCTGCATACTAATCCATTTCGTTGACTGTACAGCGGTTTAATATGCTGGTAGTAAAGCATTTATATATCCTGATCATATGCTATTGCAATTTAGTTTTATTGCATATGGTTTATGAGGCCTTATTGAAATACGTAGAACTCACAATTGCATGAAATGTCTCGGTATAAAGACACTAATTATTTGTGCTTGTTAATTATATCAATGAATGTTGAAGTTATATTGCTTGCTTAGTTGATTTCTGTCTGTTGTTGAATTCGTCGAAACATTTTCATTTTTCATTCACTTATACACACATCTACAAAACATGTAAAATCTGATTTGCACTGGACACACTTCATGTATGTTATTTAAATACATTAGTTCCCACAATGCTTGAATTCCCTGTGTTAGATTCAAATGTTACCGCATAGCGAGTTCAAACAAGCTTGTGAATAGCTTATCAATACTTTAGTTTTCTACAAAGTTGATGTTTTAACTATTCGTTTTATGTGTGTACAGTGCAAAATATCCGTAAACAGATTTTACATGTTTTGTAGACAGTTAGAATTGAATGAAAAATCAATCGTACCTAAACTTACGTTTTTTACGTTTACGTAACACTATATAGTTCCCGGCAAACATCTTGAACACCGATTGATGTACCCTTCTCGCTCTTGTCTGTTCTCCCGCCAATGCAGAAGAGCGAGAAGGATATATCAATCGGTGTTCAAGAAGTTTGCTGCGAGGCATACATGCACAGTCTGTATAAAGTGTTAAGAATAAAAATACACTTCAATCTGCATACTTTGAATTTGATTGAGTGGATGGAAAATAACTTTTTCTTATTATGTATTACTAAACGAACGAACGAACGATGTGTAGTGTCATAAATAGGGACCTGAGCAACTTTTTTTTTTGTTTTGATAACGATGAAACTTGTAACAGTAAAATCAGCAATTTCACAGATTTTTTTAAAGTGGTCACTCTTTTAGAACTTACTAAAAAAAAATTGTGTTAAAAAAATATTTATTTTTAGCAAAATAAGTAAGATCGATATACGTAATATTTGCCATAAGTTGTCTAAAGTTTGGCTTTGGAACACATTCCTAGCTCTATCAGATACAACGATAGTTATACCTACTGCAGAAACTTATTGAGCAAAAGGATAAAAAAATAATTTCCGATTTCCAGAAAGGACTTCGGAAAAGCATTTCTTTAACCCAATTAAACTAATCAAAAACCATAACTCGACGACATAAAACCAAAAACGAAAAAGAAACCCCTCTAACTAGTCCTCCATTTGTAGAAAATCTCGGAAAATCATTTTCCCGTCGGCCTCAATACCCGAACAGCACTTCGCTTCGACAAGAACTTTCCAAATCAATTAAAAATTAATTAAAATGGCCTTGTTAGCGTCCTAGTTCACAGTTTTGGCACTCATCGCGAATTCATACCGCACCTGGCGGTACACGTAGGTACCTACCGCTAAGCTGCGCTGGTTTATGTATCGGGAAAATATTGGAGCCGAGAAATATTTCAGGGTACGGATTATTACCTTTTAGACTTATTGGAGACTATCTTTTACCCGTGGCATCGCTCACGTGGACGTCGGAAATTATCCCACGGGAACGTGCTACCGGGAAAAATACTCCTTATAACATCAGTTACCTGCCAGTGAAAATCCCGTTAAAATCGGTCTTGTTATTTTGGAGATTAGCCGGAAAATTTGATAAACAGAGACAAAAAATTTGTAAATTGTTTTTTTGTTATAACATTAATACCTCTTACTAAATGTACGAAGTATTAAGTAGCAGTAAGTAGTAAGTATAGTATAGTATACAGTATAGTATAGTAAAAAGCTCCTATTTTGACAATACGCATGTTGGCTCTGTGAGTCGCTTAACAAGCCGTATATCATATTCGGTACATTTCTTCTTTTAAATTTCACTTTTTAATACAACAGATAGACGTTAGGCGACCTATGATGCTTTTTTTTTTTTGTGGGTGGGAAATCATCAAATGACGTCTCCTGCTCTTGGGTGGAGCGGGAGGGCGTGTCAGACTTTTACTGACTAAAACTCAACCCGAGATTGTTCGAAAGAGATACCGTGACCCTGGCACATGGGCAACTGAAGGAACACGGGTGGGTTTTAGTCAGTAAAAGTCTGACACGCCCTCCCGCTCCGCCCAGAGCGGGAGAAGTCATTTGATCCAAAAAAAAAAGGTTGGTGTATTTATTTTCTAGCCGCCCGCACGGGTAAAATGTCTTGTTCCTCCAACCTACCCCATCGCATCGTATCGCCTACTCGCGTTATTACTTCGTTTTTGCTTAAAAATTCTTTGTGATTATATGTGTTTGTTTGGAGCCTAAGGGTCCTGGCGTAATGGCAAATAAAGCGTATAGGCTTTCTCAAGAACTGAGCAACAATTTACAAAAAAAAAAGAAAATCAAATCCGACCGTAGTTCTCAACATTAGCGCGTGCAAACAAACTCTTCAGCTTAATGTTAGTCTAGAAGAAATATAACAAAGAACTGACTAAAAACAACAACTAAATGCTATTAAATTCAGGGAGTTCATAAAGTTTAATAAGAAAGCACTTTACCCTCACTACTGCCTTGAAAAATATCATCAGTTATAGTTTTCTTCTGTATCGACAACTGATCATATTATTCTTACCTGGCAGTAAGTTCGTCATGCTGTCTTAGATGTCACTGTCTGTGTTAAGGTCGGGAGTCAGGTTGCCTTCTTCCCTCAAATATGGCGAGGGGGGTAATGGCTGATCTTTGCGTTATGCTCGTGAACGGGTACTACTTGTGAGTCGTCATTTTGCTGACGATGGTTTTACCATTGTCATTAGTCATTATTTCAGCTGAAAGACGTCCACTGCTAGATATAGACCTCCCACAATTTGGGGGGCTTTGCCATTATCGCCACGCTTGGCAGGCGAATTGGCGATCGCAGTATGGTGGTAAAATGCATAGAGAACGCTGCTGCCCATTCTCTAGTAAGTACCTTAATCGCCTCTTACGACACCCACGGGAAGAAATGGGAAATTAGAATAGGATGTTATTAGTAACTAGCTTCTGCCCGCGAATTCGTCCGCGTCAAATTTTAGCTCCCCTGACCCTTCCCGTCGCATTGAATTGCCTGCCAGTTTTCGGCAATTTTTCGTTGCTGCTCCGCTTCTTTTGATCGTAGCCTTTCTCAATAAATAGGCTACCCCACACAAAAATAATTTTTCAATTCGGACCAAGTAGTTACTGAGATTACCGCGTTCAACCAAACAAACAAACTTTTCAGCTTTAGTATAGATTTCACCTAATTTAGGTGAAAAAAAAAGAGAAATGGTTTATTATAAGTAAAACGTAACAACTAGTGTTTGGAGCCTCTTATTAAGCTGATAAGCCTGTGTGCCTCGCACTTTCATATCTTAAATGAGTATGTTTGTAGGTACTTATTTTATGAAAATATAATAGTAATTTATATTCTGTGTGGTGCCGGACGTAAAGAATAACACCATCCCATTTCTTCCCGTGGGTGTCATAAGAGGCGACTAAGCGACTTACTAGAGAATGTAGGGCAGCGTTCTCTATGAATTTCACCACCATACTGCGATCGGCAACCCGCCTGCCAAGCGTGGCTATAATGGCAAATCTCCCCTTGAGGGCGGCTAATGTCCAGTAGTGAACGTGTTACGGCTGAAATTATGAATAATGATGATAGTAATGTAAGGCAAAACCCTGAAAAAGCTAAACCACTACGTCATAAAATACCAGCCGTATTTTCTCGAAATCCAATAAAACTATGAGCAGGAAATCTAAGCAGTGGTACACTTGCGTGCCATTACAAAGGCTAGTGGCGCCATTACGTGAGCAGTTTAGTTGTCCCCATGTGTACGGAACGCCATTCACATGATAAACACCGAGGTACCGAGACGCTTTATGTACGGACTTGGAGAAAAAATGAGCTTCTTGCTTGTAATATGGTGTAAGTTTCGTGACTTTTTATGTTGTAGAGTTAAGCTACTTTATTTTTGTTTGTTATTTGATTTCTTCAGATTAGGGGTCAAATTTTTATCATTATGATCAGCAGCCTACAATGTTCCCACAGCTGGAACATAGATCTCCTCTTTGTGAAATCAAAAAATCAAAATCTAAAGTCTATTATAAGATTTATTCAAACTAGGCCGAAAGTCAGCACTTTTTGAACGTCAAAGTTACATAAGACAGGCTCCCAAAAGCGCCCGCCCTTCACACCAACACGCGTCTTCACACGTGAAAGGAAGAGTACGCGCCGCTATGCGGGCCCAGTGCGGGTTGCTAGATGTAACACATCTTCGAATTTTCGATTCTATGGTATGCCGGTTTCCTCAGTATGTTTTCCTTCACGGTTTTAAGAGCAGTGGTGATAAAACAATTTACACAGGGTAAGGTGACGTGTTTTTAATGGCGGTTTTGCCCGCGTGGAGGTCAGAAACTATCCTGCGGAAACGCACTACCGGGATAAAAAGCCTATTTGTTAATACAGGTTATAAACTATCTTTGTGTAAAATTTCATCCAAATCCGTTCAGAGGTTTTTGTGTGAAAGAGTAAAAAACATCCATACATACATACATTCTCAGAAACTTTGACATTTATAATATTAGTAGGAAGTCAGATTTTTACTTATTCAGGGTACCGTAATGTCTTAGTTGCCTTTGCCTAACAAGTAAAGATGGCCTTCACCGAAAAAAATCGAAACACAGTCCTTATAAATTTGACACATTATATCTGTTCAAACTTCAACCCTGCATAAAAAGGGAACAAAGATGGCGAGCTCCAGCAACTTTACAATCGATTCTTCTTAGCGTTTTATGCATGACAGCACCTACACTGTTTTGCTTTTACTTAATAATCTGTGGATGTTCAAGCAGCTTGTTAGAATACCGCGTAGGATTAGTTGGTAAGAATGTGCCGCTGACTTTGTTAGTGCATAGTTTGCAGTTTTGCACACAAAATGTTGTGCGGAGCTGTTTAAGCTTGTGCCGCTCTTATGTTGAGCGTTTTGAGCTCTTTGTGAAACTGGTGGGAATTAGTGATGGTATTGTACTGTTTTCACACGTAGAAAGTGTTAAGTTGGAATAATTAATGTTTTTGTCTAATGCTTCTCAGTCGAAACACTAGTTTTGTTATTTGTTTTACATAGGAACTGCTGTGGTAGAATTTACAGTTACATATATTATGTTCTTTAAGCAGCGAAGAGAAATGTGTTGTACCTTTGCTACCTGCACTAGATTTAACTTCCAGCTAAATGAATCGTTATTTATTTATACGTATGACATATGCATTTTATACCGGTTAATCTTTTAGTGATGCAGAGACAAACAGTGGTAGGTACATGCAATTTAGTAAAAATCAATAATTCATCTTTCAATACTTACGCTCTAATCGTAGCCAGATGGTGTGATCCTAAACCATACTAGCTAACGTAATGTATTTTGAGAACTACACGTGAATATAGTAATATCGTTCTTAGCTCCTAAACTATCAATTCCATCTATCAATAAGTCCCAAGAAGTAACAACTACTTAAGTAGTTACTCCGAACCCCAAAATTATTCCCATTAATTCCCAACTTTAAAATTACTTTCTCCCTTTAAAATTACTGTGAGAAAACCCACGTTTTGAAGCAAGAACATTTCTGCTATCAATCATCTTGGATTGAAGTCCCAAAACTTGGGAACTCAGTTCCCTTCGAGGAACAGATCGATGGGAATTGGCAACTGGAAACTTTTGAAGAAGGAACCCGTTTATTGTCCAACGGATTTAATACGTTAATTGATGAGTAGCAACTTTTTGGGATTTCCGAAGTGATGTAATTGGATGTCGGATTGGAATAGGCATTATTTTCTTGTTCAATTGGTTTCGTTTTAGATCTGACTTTAGACTATGGAATGATTAAATGTTATGATAGATAAGTTACCAAATTACTATTGCTAGTGGTGGGCCAGTAGTAGAAATATTTCCATCACTTAAAAAAATACGAAATTCGGCCAGAATTAAAAAAAAAAAATAGTTTTCTTCACTGCTCCGTATAAACTTTAACTTTGCCAAATTTCATATTTCTCTGTCCGCGTAGTTTTCGTAAAAAGAGTAGAAATGCGTGAAGCAAACTTCATGTATACTAGCTTCTGCCCGCGACTTCGTCCGCATTAAATTTCTTGTTCCCCCGACCATTCCCGTCGCGTCGAATCGCCTACCCATACGATTTTCCCCGTTTTTGCAACATTTTTTATTACTGCTCCGCTCCTCTTGGTTGAAGCGTAATGTTATATAGCCCCGAGAAATAGGCTACCCAACACAAACATATTTTTTCAATTTGGACCAGCAGTTCCTGAGATTAGCGCCTTCAATCAAATAAACAAACAAACTCTTCAACTTTATAATATTAGTATAGATAGAATAAATCTAAATTGCTCACTCGACTCGTTCTGACGGCAATGTTATTATGATGGGTTAAAGCTGCTTTATAGCTGATTATGAGGACTAGCAAAATGAAGCATACATTTTCCCAGTAAAGCTGAAACACCGAGCAGTTCGTAATTTCGACAGGCACTGTACTTTGTGTAGGTATACAATTTCATCACCACCGCTCTCAATACAGTGATAAAAAACATTTTGAGGAAACCGGCATGTCTTAGATTATTATAATTCGAAGCCATCACTGGGCCAGCGTGATGGATGGCCCACTCGTCTTCATAGACAGGAGGCCTATGTCTCAGTACTGGTACACTATAGGCTGCAAGCAACGAAAGCAAGTCAATTTAAAAAATTAAACATTTGCTGCATATTATATTTATTTACATACATGTTTCTGCTCTTATAGGTACAAAAATATTAACACTTTTACACAGCCAACAACCTATAGACATATTATTTAATTTTATCTTTCATTTTAATGAAACAAAAACGCAATAGTAAATCAAAAAGGCAGTCAACACAAAACACATACTATAGGTACAAAAGCATACCACTTTACATATCATTTCAGCTACCTACAAATTCAGTTCTACGAAATTCCGCCGACATTACTATGCACTCCTATGAGTTACAGCGTCCGTAGCAACTCGTGACGTATTCAATGTACTGCGAATAATAAATTAACATCTACGTTTATCTTAATGTGCCTATTTCCTTGCCAACTTGTAGACTACGTGGGGAGGGTTACATTTAGATGTTGTACATGGTTTTAAAGTGTGATTTGTGTAGCCTGATGTTAATAGCATTGTTTTGACTTGTTGTCGTAGGAGTAAACGAGGGAGGTTTCATTCTCTTTATTGTAGTCTGAGATTTAGAAAGCTTTTGTTCATTAATTATCAATTACACATTACTTCTTTAATAACAACAGATAACAGGGTGGCAGGGGTCTAGGACACTTGCGCGACAGACATTTCCGCGAAAGACAAAAAATACAAACAGAAAATTTGAGAATTTTTGCAGCCGCTATATTTATTTATTTATATATGCTTTATTGTACACCAGAAAATACATAACAACAAGAACATGTAACACAAAAAACATACAATGGGCGGCCTTATCGCTTTCTGCGATCTCTTCCAGGCAACCTTGGAATGGACAGTGATTGCGTGGGTAACCGTATATTAGACTTATTATCTCACCATCAGCTTTAGCACCCTTTTTTTTCTGGATGGGAAGTCATCAAATGACTTCTCCCGCTCCGGGCGGAGCGGGAGATGTCAGACTTTTACCAACTAAACCCACCCGTGATCTTTCAGTTATATGTCAGGGCCACGGTATCTCTTTTGAACAATGTCGCGACCCTGACAGGCATCGGTCCTAGTAGACCCCTTTAGTACCGCTGTCATCTCTTCGAAGCGCGCGTGGAACACTACGCGCCGTCGACATGGGCCTGGTCCTGGCCTACGGTGGCCGGGAGTCTGCGATCGACTCCCGACGCCCGGGGTGTCTCCTCCTGCGGCGGCTAGGGACGTGTGGGCGCAGAGAGTGCCACTCCCTCACGCACCCGCCTCCTCCTTCGCGAGCATGACTGCTTCGCAGAAGGAGGTGACGGCTTCCCATGCCCTCTCGCTCCGTACCATGGCTCGCACCAGGGCTGGACGCGAGAGGTCGCCGTCACCAATCACCTCCACGAGGACACGGCGGTGCTCCGCCCAGGCAGGGCACAACTCCACCGTATGCTCCACCGTGTCCTCCAGACGGTCCTCGCAATGGAAACATCCAGGCGTTTCCTCCCGCTTTATCCTAAACAGGAACCCGCCGAAACACCCATACCCGGTGAGAACCTGCGTCAGGCGGAAAGTGTGGACGCCGTGGCGCTTCTCTATCCACTCCTCAAATAGGGGACTTACCGGGCTTTACCACCCTTGAAACCGTGAAAACGACACCTATGATGGAAAATTTTCGCAAAATTTTAAAATTAAATTCTATATGTTTGAATGGATAGATATTTGTCACTCAATCACGCAACAAGGCTAATCGATTCATTCTGTGATATGGGTAAAATTTGGTACACATATATTTTAAAACCAAAATTAACACACATAATACTTTTATCCCGATAGTATGGTCTACGTTCATCTGGGATGTCTTCGAATCACACGCAGGTGAAGCCGCTAGCAAAAGCTAGTAATACAACATTTCGTTCAACAAACATATCTAACTTCCCAGTTTCAACTAACAAGACTGACTCACTCAACAGAAATTTTCCACGAATACCCGCATTACAAGAACGGCCACAATTAACAGAAAACAGAGCAGTGACCACTTGAAACATTTAAACCTGTAGTTAGTAACGTTTAAGCCATCCTAGAGTTTTCAACATCAAATAAAAATATGTAATAAACCCTTTTTATTTCACCGTAAATGAGTTCCGGAGCCCGCCTCGCTGACGGGGGATTAAGACGGGCCTACTGCAGGTTTTAGAACGAAAGTCGTCTGCAACTTGATTGGGTGCGCTTTTTGCTTCATTTTGGATACCCGTGCCGTCCTTGTTTAGTAAGGATGATGACATGTTAAGGTTGATTTTCACGTTACATTTACCTGCAGATTTATGATAGAGAGCAAACTTAGGTAAACGTGTTTACGAGCTTGTATACATTTTTAGAATTTCTGACTAGTTTCGGACTTAATTATGCAGCTGATCACGATTTGAATGATCGAATTACATGAAAGTGGTAGTTATTTTATTGATGCTTAATATTCCTGTCCTGTTTTTCAGTTCAGCAAATATGTATTAAAAAGTTATACAAGTCTGAGAATTTGTATAGTTAGTTACTAAGTCGTTTAATTTAGGACTTTGTGTTAATAGAGAGCTGTGTTAAATTTTGTGTTTGTGTAAGTAAACAATTAATTGAAATGTCTTTCAAAACCTTAGAAGAATGAATACAGATACCTAAACAGTTAGTATAATACGAGTTTTTTTTTTTTTTTGCCTGAATTACTTTACACGACCTCTAAAAACTCGCTGGGTTCGAGAACCCAGTGACTTTCACCCTTAGTAGCAACTCATAAAAACTGCAACGTTGCTTGATGGTAGAATCTTTTTGCTTCCATCGTAAAGGTGATTTAGCGCAGAAATTAATAAGAAACCGCCTTTGAGATTGATTAGGAGTGAAAATTAAAGTTCTTGTTATGATTTGACAGTTTTTGTTGGTACTTGTAATGTTATAGGCGGGGTTGGAGTGTGGATCTTTGTCTGATGGGTGTAAAACATTGTAACGATGATTGCGGGCTGATGGTACCTCGTTAATGTTAAGAGAAAGTTAATTATGACTGACAAAATATGTGGTAATCTCAGAAGCTTATTTTTAGTGGCGCGATAGAAATCTACATACCTATTAACAGTCAGCCCAGAATTTAGCACCTTCAGTAGCATCCATCAACTCCTTGTAGCATGCAGACAACAGGACACGCTGAAACCGATATTGAGAACCCCATTGCTTGTGAGACAGCACTACATTTGCACTCAAGGGCGGAGTCGTCTGTGAACCTCCACCTGACTTCGTTCGTAGGTACGGTCTACTTGAGTCTCGTCTTCGTGTTATCTATTTTATTAAGTACCTGGCACTTATTGACGGGCCTACACTGTCCTTCCATACCTATTAACACAGTGATTTGAAACCATTGTAAAAGCCAATTATGTGTAAGAGTGGAGCCGTGGAGTTTCTTGCCGGCTCTTCTTCATAGAAAACGACCAATTAGAACCGTGCACCAGCTTCTGAAGTTTCGTAAGCGCCCATGTAGGTTTATGTAGAATAAAATACTTTGGTTTGGATTTGCTGAAACGAACTAGAGAACCGTTCCCAAAAGATTTTTCCTAAATTCAAATTTAGGGCTTGGACCACATTTACCGTTAAGTGTATTTCAAAATCAAACCCTGCCTTACTTTCATATTTCTTTTTTAAAATATTTTGAACATTATATATAACAATCATTATAGCCGAAGTTGTGCAGCCAGTAGTAAAATAAAAACGAAATCACGTGTTAAGTGGAAATTCAATTTCAGTGGAGTCTTTTGACTGCTTCTAAAAGGGTATATTATAATCTTTATAATCTGCCTGCCAGGGTCGTAGGATTGTTCGAAAGAGGTACCGTGACCCTGGCACATGAACAACTGAAGGAACACGGGTGGGTTTTAGTCAGTAAAAGTCTGACATGCCCTCCCGCTCCGCCCAGAGCGGGAGAAGTCATTTAATGATCTCCCATAATTAAAATCTTTATAATCTACTTCTAAACACTACAAAGGTGATACATTAAAAACAATTACAAAGACTTAAAACAAAGTAACTAGTAGGTGTTACAAACACTTAACCTGCTTCAAAATCAAAGGATCGGCCACAATACAGAGGATATCCACAATTTATGACTTTCTTCCTGTATCGAGTGCTTTGATAATAAATGCCTTTGTTTTTGCTTGTACTTACAATCTGTGGTTTTTCCTTTGATTTCGTTAGTAACTAGGTGTTTATTTCGTTTTGTTTCTTTGTGTATTGGTGAGATTTGGCTATTTACAGAGTTAAATACTTACCTGTTTTTGAAATGGTCATAAGGATGAAAGCTTGGTTGAAAATAAAGTAAATAATAATTTTACTCTCATATTCTACTTTCTTTCTATTTCTATTCTACTAAAAACACAATTAGTTCAAAATGGTGTTTAGTTTTAAAAAGAGGATGGAAATAAGGGTAGGTAATAAACCTTAATTACCTGATTAACCGACCGACTCCATGACAGTTAAAAGTGCCTGTAAATCCGTTTGAATTTCAAGGGTCATCAATAACACTTTCTTCGTTTCCCTTTCGTAGTTCTCTGATAAGAAGTTAAGGCTCGTACAGACAGGCGCGACATGTCGCGCGACCTGTCGCGGAGGCGATTCTGTGATATATCGCGACGCAACACCTTTCACACTGGCGCGACCACTCGTGCGCGAATCGCGTCCTTGTAGCGGCGCGACAGCTTTTAGTACACTTTGTATGGCGTCGCGGCGATATCGCGGCGACACCATACAAAATGTACTAATAAGCTGTCGCGCTACTCGACGTGGCGCGACAGGTCGCCCCTGTGTGAAGTGTCGCGCGCGTTTTCATAGAAATTGTTTTACAGATATAAATCGCCGATTCGCGCGCGACCGTCGCGTCGCGCTAGTCTGAACGAGCCTTTAAGAAAGAAGCCGCATCTTGCTTTGCTGTCATCATTCGTTGTCGATCGTACATGCAACGATGATCGATACGGAAATATTCGAATAACATCCTATAAATATACAGGTCGGCAAAGACGTGAACGCCTAGAAACATGAACTCAGCACGTTTCTAGGCAAAAAAACCGTAGTTTTAGGTTGGTTGTTAGCAAAAAAAAAATCTGCTGTTTCATAGAAAAGTGAAAATGTATGGAACATCAATTTATTTTGTTAATCGACAACGTTTTCAATGCTTTCCAGAATTATATTTTGAATCAATGGTAACAAGTGTTGCTTCAATTTCCCTGCAACACTTATTGGTACTTAACGCATAGAAAATTGATCGCTATCGATAAGTGTATCTTCTTCTTAAAGTTTCATGTGAAGCGAGTCGCTTTTCATAGGAACACTATTTACATTAAACGCGCAAGACTAAAAATGATTAAGAAGTGGAAACTGATGCCCTGCAACTATGTTATTAAAAAAGTCTAAACTTAAACTACACTGTATTTCACGTTGCTAAGCGATTTTTCCTGAAGTTTCATACCGGCCGGCGTTACATGAGGAGTACTCACTGAAAGCGAAGACGTAATAAAACTTGAAAACACACGGGCATATGTATTGGAGCCGAGACGTTACGTGGCGCTATAAAATCAAAAAGCTGAAAAGTTTGTATGTTTGTTTGAACGCGGTAATCTCAGGAACTGATGGTCCAAATAAAAAAAATAAAAAATAAATGTTTGTGTTGAGTAGCCTATTTACTGAGGAGGCTATAAGCTATATAACATCACGCTACGATCAAAAGGAGAGGAGCAGCAAGGAAATTGGACGAAAACTGGCAGGCAATTCGATGCGACGGGAGAGGTCAGGGGAGCAAAAGTTTTACGCGGACGAAGTCGCGGGCAGAAGCTAGTTTCACATAAACCTATATGGGCACTAATGAAGCATCAGAAGCTAGGAGCACGGTTCCCATAGATTGATTTCTATGGAGAAGTGCTGGCAAGAAACACCACTTGATTGTTTGGTGCCGACTCAAAATGACTTAGGTTTCTTATTTTTTGCTTTTCAGTTTTTTCGGTGGTTTATTATTATTATTATTTTATTGACCTGTTTGAAATAAATGCTTTGTCTTTTGACTTTAAGTTTTATCAGTTCATTAATGGGAATCATTAGCGGCTCCTTCCCATATTCCCTTCCGTATATTCCTCTTACAGTTGGCGCACAACTTATTGGAGTGTTTTCCTTTAAATTTAGGGCACAGAACGTGACCTAAAGGGGACGGTAGTCGACGAATTACGAGCTAAGTTTACAGGCCGCTCCATACCATATAGCCCCGTATAGCCAAGTATAGCCCGAGTAGCCGAGTTAGAGCTATAATGTGACGCAGTACGGAACTTGGGGCAATTTCTTGCTCGTTTATTATTAGGGACCCAAAGGGTATGAACTGATTTTGGGTTTAGTTGGACCCTTGTATGAATATGTAAGGGTCCTTTGTGAGAGGAATGTGAAAGTTATTTTCTTTGTAAGTGTGGATTGTAATTGTGAAATGATTTAGTGTACTGAAATTAATTAAAATTAATTACTCTATAAATCGGAGCTCGGAATAACTTTAACACAACATGTTAAAAAAATAAGCTAGATGGAGTCGACATTTTCCATCTGACTATCTCTGAGAAGAAATAACGAAACAAACTCAAAGGCCAAAATGTCTTTTAAAGTGCAGACATAACCTTGGTCAAATCATGTAAAAACAAGGGAAGAACCACATAGATTAGAGTAACCTACTCCAATGAGGGAAAGCATTGGTTAGTCATCTGGGGAGTCACTGGGGAGTTTGTTGCGCCACTTCTTCTTCCCAGCTAAGTCACTAGGAAGTGTTGAATGGCGGGCGTTTCGGGGGACCACATTACGTTATTTTGACGTTCAAAAAGTAATGAGCCTCAGATTAATTTGTTTTTTTTTTTCAATCGTGTAGCTAAACCTTAAGTTTTTGACAATTCATCATCTTTATCAACAGCCTACAATGTTCCCACTGCTGAGACACAGGCCTCCTCTCGGTGAGAAGGAGTGGGCCGAAATCCTCCACGCGGGCCCAGTGCGGGTTGGTAGATGTCACACGTCTTCAATTTTTGGTTCTAAGACATGCCGGTTCCCTCACGATGTTTTCATTCACCGTTTTGAGAACAGTGGTGATGAAATTATTTACACAAAGTTAAGCGCCTGCTTGGGTTCGAACTCACGACCTACTCAACTCGTAAGTCGCGGCCGTTACCACTAGGCCACCATTGCTCCCTCCTTCGACTAAAAGTCATTAATGTGATTATTTTTAACCCAGATCCAGCATGTCCCTTGCTGCCCTCCCCCAGTGATCGCCTAAGCCGAGGTGCGAACCCCCCTCGGGGTTACCCTTAGGACTTTCGCTTTAGTTTTAATTTTTACTATGGCCCGGCTGGAGGTCTAAAAAGTTTTAACTTTTTAGAAATCGCCGGGCGAAAATCCGTTTAAGTTGTAAGAATCTTTTCAGGATTAACAACGAGATGTCCCACCAAAAAAAAAAAATTTGATTGTTATGATCCGTTCAACGAGCTTTTTCTGAACGTTTTCTGATGTTTCACCGCACGATCCAGCCACACAATGCTGGTGGTAAACTAAATGGAATATAAAAAGGTGTAGGCTGAAGTGCATTATACTACGTAGGATGTGTAAGGCGATATAGACCACATGAGCTGCGCGGTTCATTTATTTGCCGACTACGCATTCGCACGTTGCGTGGCCGTGGGCTGCAGTGCACAATCCCACCCACATTTCCATGTATACATGTGTACCACAGTCGTGGGTGTCTGTAGTCCCATGTTATAAGAGCGAGTATGCAGGGTGGTAGGAATGTCCTAACTGTTACCATGAATTCAGCAGATATATGCTTCATGGGGTATTCGTATTGAGCGACATTTATAGAACCTTATAGGAGACCATTTCAAAGATTAATTTCTCGAAAATCCTACTTATAATATAATCCTACTAACTAACGCGAAAGTTTGTATGTATGGATGTATGGATGTTTGTTACTCTTTCACGCAAAAACTACTTATTGGAATTAGATGAAATTTGGCACACAGATAGTGTATAGCCTGGGTTAACACATAAAGTACTTTTTATCCCGGTAGTACGTTCCCGCGGGATAATTTCCGACCTCCACGCGGGCGAAGCCGCTGGCAAAATAAAAAATAGTAAAATCATAAAAAAGAATTATCATTATTTATACGAAAAAGTAAAATGCGTTTTCAAAAATAAGTCTGCTGCTTCATAAAACACGGTTAAAAGGTGTGAAATAACTTTTTTTTAAATTTAGCGACTAAAAATTTCCACGAAGTTTCTATGGGTTTCATAATCATGTCGATGTCCCTGCCTCCCTGTATTGCCTTAAATAAAATAATTAAATCGATAACAGAGAACAAACATTACCAAACTCCAAGCTGCTACTGAAAACGTCCAATCTTAAAGCCCAATTGAATAACACTTTCCCCAACTCTAGTTTCAAAACCAGAATACTACGCTAAGCATAAACATCTAGACCCGTAAAGTAATCTTATACAAATATAAAAACCTATAAAATTCCCAGAGGAAGAACCGAGGAAATAGGAGAAAGAGGCCTGTGTCCCAGCGACACAGGCCTCTTTCTCCTTCTTCCTCGGTGAGAGGGAGTGGGCCGTAATACAGTCTACGCGCCCAGTGCGAGATGGTAGATGTCACGTGTCTTCGAATTTTGGGGTCTGGAACATGCTGGTTTCTTCACGATGTTTTCCTTCATCGTTTTGTGAGCAGTAGTGATGAAATATTTTACACAAAGTAAACCGCCTGTCTGGAATCGAACCTGTGGACTCAAGTCGTACGTTATACACTGGGCCATCACTAAGTCTTACCTTTGTTTATTATTCTGTTACTAAATAACTAAGCTAATAGTTCCGAAGTTAAGTCTAAGTAATATATTAGGCGTGTTTGGTAACTTGTAATGGCTCACAAGGGACTAAAGTCATGTGTGGGTCGTGTTTGTATGTAAGATGAAGATAGGCTTGTGTTAATAAGGAAAGTTGTGTTCTTTGCTATTATTATTAATTTAAATCTTTACGCGTACTGCACTTTTTAACTGATAATATTTGAAAATTATACTAAGATGTTTTCAGATTTTATTATTGCTATTACATACCAATCATCATCATCATCATCATTTCAGCCGTAAGACGTCCTCTGCTGGACTTAGGCCTCCCCCAATTTGGGGGGCTTTGCCATAATCGCCACGCTTGGCAGGCGGGTTGGCGATCGCAGTATGGTGGTAAAATGCATAGAGAACGCTGCTGCCCATTCTCTAGTATGTCCCTTAGTCGCCTTTTACGACACCCACGGGAAGAAATGGGGTGGTGTTATTCTTTACGTCCGGCACCACACGATACAATACATACCAATATGTCTGTGAATTTCTGCTGCAAATTAAGGGCGGATCCCACCAAGCGTTCAAGAGTTGTCATTGTCAATATTCCTTAACACTGATGGATGACACTAACAGATCTTAAACGCGTTTTATCCTATATAAAATTGGCCCTGTATATCTTAAGAACCCAACCAACCCGCACTACCCGATTATGGCCCACTCCCTCTCACCGGAGGCCTGTGTCCCAGTAGTGGGAACATTTATATGCTGCCGATGATCTTAAGAATGCCTGCAATGAATTCTCTATTTTCACTATTTCAAAACGGAACATTGTCAGGTGGACAAAGTCATGGGTCATCATTTTCATCATTTTAGCTGGAAGACGTCCACTGTTGGACGTAGGCGGGTTTGCCATTATAGCTACCCTTAGCAGGCAAGTTGAAGAATGCTGCTACCCATTCTCTTGTAAGTCCTTGTCCTGTTAGTCATGGGTACTGCTAGATAATTATAATTGTTATCATTCCTGTAACTTTCATCCCTTTTAGACACAAACTGAAATTTTGGTAGTAATAATCCCTAACCACAAGAACAGTTGTTTCACAAGTTCATCTAAGTCTTACACGCGAAAACATTAACAGCAACTAGTTTAAGTACGTGTAGCATTATAAACTTTTACACTAAGTTTATACTTGATTCTAACTTGAAGCGAATACCGTGTAGTTGTGATTAACATAGACGTGACTGAACTATAGCAGATTTAAACTTAGACATATACACTTAAGGATCGAGAGGCCAAATTCTCTAAGCATAGCATTTAAAGATACATATTTTATCACCCAACCAAGCAGGATCAAAGTAATCATATCACTATAAAATGTTATAAATTGATCTTCAAAAAGTGCACAATCATTCAGACACCTTTTTTTAGAGTTCCGCACGCAAAGAGTAAAACGGGACCCTATTACTAAGACTCCGCTGTCTGTCCGTCTGTCCGTCCGTCCGTCCGTCCGTCCGTCCATCCATCCGTCTGTCACCAGGTTTTATGTCATGAAACATGATAGTTAGTTGAAATTTTCACATATTATGTATTTCTGTTGTCGCTATAACAACAAATACTGAAAAGCAGAATAAAATAAATATTTAAGGGGGCTCCCATACAACAAACGTGTTTTATTTGCTCGTTTTTGCTCGATATTACTAACGGCAACAGGTAGACGCTTGAAATATTCACAGAATATTAAGTTATATATTTACTTTAAAAATAAATAATTAAATCAAAATAAAACAAATATTTAAGGGGGGCTTCCATACGAAATACGTGATTTTTTTGTCGATAATGGTACGGAACCCTTCGTGCGCGAGTCCTACTCGCACTTGGACGGTTTTTTTTTTTAAGATTAATTATCAAATTCTATCAGCTTTGTTTCTATGGTTTATTTATTTTATTTTTATTGTTGTATGGGTCCGTCTGGCTAATAGAAAAAGGACAACTTAGCACCAGAGTAACTTGTTAGTTTTGTAAAAGGAACTGTAAACCTAGCCCAAATAAAATGTTTTCAGGAATACCTACCGCCACTTAACTTCGCTTCAACAACAAACACTTCATCAACCAATTGAAATTCAGCTCACTGTTCAATGAAAAACCGCTGAAATATTTCTTGGCTGGCCAAACAAAATAGCGTTTACGAATTTGTCCACGACCAAGATGGAATTATTCTGGGAATCCTAATAAATTGGGAGCAATTTTAGGTAAATGAGTTCCGCCCAGCGAACGGAGGAATCGGAAAGGGCGGATGCCCTCCGCCTTTAATTTGGATTAAGGTTTGTACACAGCAGTTTGTGTTCTTTATTTGCATTCTGGTAGAATGGTAATTTTTTTGAGTTTGAGACAAGCTGGCTGGTATGGTTTTTAATTCACTAGGAAGGAGTAGGTAGGTATGCATTTTTTTGTAATTTGGCCGGATTTACCGAAGAACTATTTTATTTTTTTTATTTTTTGTTTGCCTAGTAACGTCTTTTCGAAGCTTCGTGGCTCCTCAGTAGGCGTAGTTTTTTTTTTCTTCAAAAATAACAGGAGACTGTTTTTGGTGGTCACCAATAATTATTACAAATTTTAGTAATGTACACATAGAACACATTATTTTTTATTAAGGCGTCGAAGTCGTTAATAATTTTTGTTTGGAGATATAATTTAAGATATCCGAAATCGCCTAACAAAATGGGTAATCTCCTTAAAATTCAATATGTTGATTCGTAAAGACAAAAATCAGACAGGAATAAAAATCACATTCTACACACAAGTAGGTATAAATTTCGTGTCGTAAAATGTCAAAATATCCGAAATCCCCACAAGAATGCCTTGAGCTCGTTGTGAACGACCCCTAATCCTTTAATTCGGCTTAATATACGTTTGATGAGGCCTGTAGATTTTCGCATGCCGCCACTAGAATTCTAAGCAACACAATATGTATGAATCCATAAAATTTCGCACGATCAACGCCAAATGTTTACTGTATTTGCTCTTCTTAGAACCATAAAAAGGTAAGGGATCGAGTTTTGATGAATATTCAAATGTGTTATTCAGAATCACGTTTTTATAAAATAATACTTTTCGTGAGCCGATTCACAAGTGTCTTGATGTTGGCTTCAAGATCAACCCCATGTTGGTTCTTCATCTTCTACCCTTGTCTATGTGGTTACCAACCGAATGCACATGATATTATATTAGATATTATAAAGTAGATAAGTAAAATATTTCACTCAACCAATCTCTGCGTAGAATCTAAAGTAAACCATATGAAAGGTTCACATGGACTACTTTGAATTGGTAGCCGGTTGGTAAGATACTCGTATTTTTGACTAACCCATAACTGTTACGTTGCGTACCGTGTGGTGTCGGGTACCATGTGGTGTCGGACGTAAAGAATAACACCACCCCATTTCTTCCTGTGGGTGTCGTAACAGGCGACTAAGGGACTTACTAGAGAATGGGCAGCAGCGTTCTCTATGCATTTTACCACCATACTGCGATCGCCAACCCGCCTGCCAAGCGTGGCGATAATAGCAAAGCCCACCCAAATTGGGGGAGGCCTAAGTCCAGCAGTCTTACGGCTGAAATGATGATTATGATGATAACTGTTACGTTAGTGTTGACAGCCGGTACCATGATCATTGAGGTCTGGATAAGTCTCCTCTTGTTCCATCATTTCAGCCGAAATTTGTCCACTGACGATCTTCGCAGTGTGCCTGGTAGCAGCTGGATGACAGTTGCCTAGAATCGGGCTGAATGGCGTGCAATTGGAGAGGCCTATGTCCAGCTGTGGACTGCTTTAGTCTGATGATGATGATGTCACCTGCTGGATATAGGCGTCCCCCAAGCACCAAATCTTCGACCAGTTATGTACTTCCCGTAACCAGCAAATTCCTGAGGCCTACCTAGGGTCGTTGGTCCACCTTGTGGGAGGCCTTCCAACTCTACGTCTTTCGGTACATGGTCGTAAACATAATGCCACGTACAGTATATGGAGGCCAATTCCACTTAAGTTTTGGAAATATTCTTTTTTTAATTTTTAGGGTTTCGCACCTCAAAAGGAAAAAGCGGAACCCTTATAGGATCACTTTGTTGTCTGTCCGTCCGTCCATCTGTCAAGACCCTTTTTCTCAGGAACGCGTGGAGGTATCAAGCTGAAATTTATATTAAATACTCAAGTCTATTGTCCCTTGGAGCTGTGAAAAAATCAAACTTCTTAGCTAACGCAATCAAAAGATTTATAGCCATTTATGCCGCAAAATTCCGCAAATTTTCGAAACTAGCAAGGGAATCAAAACCTAAAGGGTACTTCCAGTCGATCTAGAATTTTGAAATTTGGTACGAAGCAACGACTTATAGCATAGATAAAGGAAAAAATGCGAAAACCGTAAATTTTTAGTTACATCATATAATAAAAATATTTTTAATAATTTTAAACTTACTACCCCTTTCCTCATGAACACGTAGAGGTATTAAACACTACAGGTTTATACGGAACCCTCGGTGCGCGAGTCCGACTCGCACTTGGCCGATTTTTTTACTTTGGTTCGTGTTTGTTAGGCACAAGTAAATATTTTTCTCGTAAAACATTTAATGGATTGCCTAATCTAACTCGAGATAAGAATACAAATTGTCAAACTCCCCGTACCTTATTAACTCGTCTTACTGTCTCACAATAGTTAGTTCTCTCATAAAGTAGGAGTAATATGTAATGAGAACCCTTGCTTGGTGATCACGTAGCAAAGAAATAAGCCCAACAACATTAAAACTTAAGCAAAACACGTGTACAGGTAGCTTTGACAAACATAATTAGGTATACCGATAAAAACGCTGTTAAACCTTATGTGGAGTTCGTAAGGCTGAGATTAGAGTGGAGAATTGTGTCGGAAAACGCAACGGCTTTGTTATGCATTTCAGGCAAGTCTTGGGAACGTGACATACGGTTCTGAAGAATTGCGAGGAAAATGCTTCGATGGAAGTACTTTGAGAAAATTATCTTGTTGATTTTTAGAGGTTTTCGAGTGTTCCAGCGCTCGTGCGCTGAATCGAATCTAAGAGACTGAAGTGCTGGAATGTCGATGGTTCCCGCGTTTAATGCTCAAAACTCGATTCTGTTAGCCTTTACTTTTAAATAGAGAAAATGTTAGTGGGTATTTACATATTTGAATATATAATAAAATTGTGTTTTGTTTTATTTACTAAAACAATTATCTATCCCTTACATGTTATGTCTCTGCATCACCCTAAGGTTGACTGGTAGAAAACTGCCTCAGGCATTAAGTCCGCCTTTGTACAGTATATATTTACTTGTGCTTTAAGTTTTAATAAATAAAATAAAATTGGTGCCTACTTGTAGACAACCTGTGGACCGATGGCATACCACCCATACTGGATGCCCAATTATTAGGAGATTGCTTTCTTATATTTAGAAATGCAACAGAGTCAAATTTAAAATAGTGTAGGGAGGTAAAAAGAATTCAAAAGAATGTAATCCCAAGAAAAAATGTACCAACAAGCTCACCATCCTGTAACCCCGGTTAACTCCTCAAAACACGCCTAATTTGGCTTTATGAGTGCGGCTTAAGGCAAGGCTCCGAGTAATGTATGAGCAAACTAACCTTCATCGCAATATACATACGTTACAGTTTACGAGATGCTGCCACCAACACGGATATACGGCCACCGCTGTATTTTTGTGTAAGTTTTAGTCTAGAAAAAAAACTGAGCTTAGATTGGGCGAAGCTGGGCTTGTGATGGGTATAAAAACCGTAGTTTAAGACAGGAGACACATCCTAAATAAATTTAAATGATTGAAACTATTAGAACATTGAAGATTGCAGATAAAGTTTATTTAAATCGTCACAACTGTTAATTGTATATTTGGTAATTATAGAGAACTAGCTTTTGCCAGCGGCTTCGCCCGCGTGGAGGTCGGAAAATATCCCGCGGGAACGTACTACCAGGATAAAAAGTTCCTTATATGTTAATCCAGGTTACGAACTATCTGTGTGCCAAATTTCATCTAAATCCGTCCAGTAGTTTTTTCATGAAAGGGTAACAAACATACACATACACATACATCCATCCTCACAAACTTTCGCATTTATAATATTAGTAGGACAAAACATTAATAGGATCAGCGATAATTGTCACAGTACCTATGAATCGTGGAGGCGATCGGCGGCGGCGACCTCTCGCGTCCGGCCCTGGTGCGAGCCATGGTACGGAGCGAGAGGGCATGGGAAGCCGTCACCTCCTTCTGCGAAGCAGTAATGCTCGCGAAGGAGGAGGCGGGGCGCGTGAGGGAGTGGCAGTCTCTGCGCCCTCGCGTTCCTAGCCGCCGCAGGAGGAGACGCCCCGGGCGTCGGGAGTCGATAGCTGACTCCCGGCCACCGTAGGCGCGAGCTTGCGGGCGGTGAGCAATGGGTAGCTCACCGCCCGGTAAGGACCAAGCTCGGGTCGACGGCGCGTAGTGTTCCACGCGCGCCTCAAAGAGATGTCAGCAAAACTGAAGGGGTCTGCTAGGGCCGATGCCTGCCAGGGTCGCGAGATTGTTCGAAAGAGATACCGTGACCCTAGCACATGGGCAACTGAAGGAACACGGGTGGGTTTTAGTCAGTAAAAGTCTGATACGCCCTCCCGCTCCGCCCAGAGCGGGAGAAGCCATTTGATGATTTCCCATCCAAAAAAAAAAAAAAAAAGTACCTATGAAGGAAGGCGGGGACATTGTCACACAACCTGGACAAATTAGTTGTTCCATACATTTTGCCCGCGTAGGTATTGCGCTTTTGTAGGTAACAGCAGTTTTGTTTTTTAAATAACGGCTTCCCCAAGCACCACCACTTTGACCGGTTCTGTAAGTCTCGCTTCCACTTGCTCGCTACGTCTTCCCGTACGCGGTCGCCTCTCCAGAAGCTATCGGACCCATCAGCCATGTGTTCAAAGAACAATGAGCCCTGCCCTCTGCCACTTAAGTTATGCAATTCTTTGGGGTATTTCGGCACATATAAAACAATATAAAGGCACACGTTAAACACTACAATACGTACACGTACTACGTATATTCACTACAATTAAAACAAAATGTATCTGTCTCCGCGATGACAGCGTTTAGGGCCTACGTTGTCGGTTTTCCTTACAATTTGACAGTGACATGAAGGGTGACAACGCAGCGTCTCCGGTTAAATTAATAGCGTTAGTGACTTCGTAAGTGGAAGACAAGGCTAGATCGGGTGTTCCTGTGAATTTGAGAAACAAGAATATATAATTATGTTGTTTCAATATTTTCAAAGAACTAAGACACAGATGAGAGAGATGTCTTGTTTACCAGAACATCTTAATCCAATACGTTCTAATACGTCCTTAGATAGACTATTTAATAAAATAAAATAATAATGTAATCAAAACAAAAAACAGAATGGAAATGGGAGGAGCAAGAAAATTGTGTCAGACACTGGTTTTAATAAGTTTTCAATTGTAATATAGTCAAGAACAAATAGAAAAATGCGTAGTGTTCTTTTAAAATAGGTTTTTATGCGTGTAGGTATATATTTTGTTACTAATTGGGTTATAAAAAATAGTGCCAAGAACACAAAAGATGTCTTTAAAAACTATACGTAATTATCCAAGACAAACCACCGCAATCCGCCAATTTTAACAGAAAACCGCTTTAGCATTAACACAGAGAACAATTTCCCTTCCCACTATATTCTTAGTTCCCACGAATAAAAAAGAAATTAAAACAAGAAAATTTCCAACATCATAAGCTCTACAATTTTAATTTGCATATTAAACAGCGAGCTTCCTTTCTCTATAATTGTAGAGACACAGTAAATGAGATGTAGAGCAAACGACACTGACAAAGTAGAGTCTTTGTGAAGGGTACTCTACCGTAGAGACTCGATGGAATACGTCTGCTGAATGCAAAGAATTGCAGCTTAGACTCCGTTTTATTTTTAATTGTTTAAACAGAGATAGAGCGCTTTTGTTACGTCAAAATGTTAAAGTTAAAAAAGAGCTTGTGTTTTAATGCCAAGTTGATATTTAATCATAAAAAAACACGCTTCCATTGAAAACCAAACTAAAAAGTACAAAATAATGGAAAAAAAGCGTGGGGTGCTTTTTAAGGTATTTTTTTATTGATGCAGGCACCCGACGCTTTTTTTCCATTATTTTGTACTTTTTAGTTTGGTTTTCAATGGAAGCGTGTTTTTAGTTTTTTTTTAAACTATTACTTATTTTCTATTTTTTAGGGTGTTTCGAATTTTGAGACGTATGTCAGCGTAGTTTGTGACGTATGTCAGCGTAGTTTTCGAAAACAGTTTTTTTTGCTGTCCTGGTAACCCTGGCAAGGATAATAGCACAAATTAGTTTGTGACGTATGTCAGCGTAGTTTTCGAAGACAGTTTTTTTGCTGTCCTGGTAACCCTGGCAAGGATAATGGCACAAATTTATGAAATTATTGCATTGTCATCGGTCCTTGACAGGTGTGCAAAGTTTGAATGAAATCTGGTCGTTTAAAGTGGGTCAAAATCGCGCTATAAGGAGTCGGTTACAAACAAACATACAAACATATAAATATATAAACATACAAGTGAAGCTAATATAAAGCGTGTAAAAAAGTATGTTTTCAGGTCTAGTCAGTTAAACAGACAGAATACTCTTTATTACTTATTAAAGAGTATTTTGCCAACAAACTGCCTTGCAGTTTGGCAGAAGTAATATATTTTGTTAAAAGCCAAAACATTGTGAATTAACACTTTTTCATTTTCTTTTTTTTTATGTTTATCTGACTCCAGTCCTACTACTTATATTTACATATATCGTACTAATATTATTTTTGTTACTGAATTACGTAAAAACAGCTGAATGGATTTGAATGAAATTTGATATACATGTAGTTTATAACCTGGATTGAAACACAGAATTCTACCCTGGTTGTAGTACCGTATATTAAACGTTAACGTAAGTTCCCGTACGTTAACGGACTATAAAGGTATGGGGTTCAGTTGCCCAGTGGTATCAACCCCAACTTACAAGTAGGTGTGTAGTGTGGGTCATGAGTAGGTACCCAGCCAGGTACGTACTTATTTTATGTATTTTATTTAATCACCACTGCTCTTCAACCTCTGAAGGAAAACATCATGAGGAAACTGGCATGTCCCAGGAGTAAGAATTCAAAGACATTCACATCATCATAGTCACCATATACAAACCGAATTCGAATCGACGCAACCCGTACTGGGCTCGCGGGGTTGGATACAGCTCACTTCTTGTTACAAAGAGGAGACATTTGTCATTATTAATAATAGGTCTTTACCTATGAAAATTCCGTTTTGTATGAAAAAAATTAAACGAATTTTTTTCATGTATTTTTTATTTGTATTAATCGAAATAATCACCCATACAATCAATGCATCTTTGCCAACGCAGTGGCAGTTTATTGATGCCCTTCTTAAAAAAATCAGCTGGACGGGGGGCAACAAATTCTTCAAAGGCATTTTGTACTGTCTCTCGGGTATTGAATTTGTTTTCCGCCAAGCAGTTATCCAAATTCTGGAAAAAGTAGTAGTCTGTAGACGCAAGGTCTGGTGAGTAGGGCGGATGACGGAGAGCTTCTAACCCCAGTTCTTGCAACTTGGAGACCGTCTGATGTGCAGTATGAGGTCGCGCGTTGTCGTGCAGGAGCAGCGGAGACGAGCGATTGACCAATGCTGGTTGGAGATGTGCCAGCTTCTCCATCATTGAGTTCAGTTCTTCACAATACACATCTGCAGTAATGCTCACCCCGTTTGGTAAGAAGCTGTGATGAATCACACCGGCGCTAGACCACCAAACAGTGACCTTTCCTAGGGGTAAGTTTTCGTTTAGGTCATTGTTTAGGTGCTGAACCAGGATCCAACCAACTTGCTGAGCACTTGCGGTTATCAAACAGAATCCATTTTTCATCGCAGGTAACAATGCGGTTCAAAATTCCTTCATTTGTGTGTCTGTTGAGCAGTGCAAGAAACGTCTCGACGCGTACTTCGCGCTGGCGATCATTAAGTTCGTGGGGCACCCATTCGTCAAGCTTTTTTACCTTGCCAATTTGACGCAAATGGACCAATATTGTTTTGACGCTAACGTCAAAAGCTGCTGCTAATTCAGCCGTAGATTGTGTATCATCAGCTTCCACAATCACCTTTAATTCGTCATTGTCGACCAAAGTCTTCGGACGACCGCGAGGTTCATTTTTCAGGTCGAAATTTCCAGAACGGAAGCGAGCAAACCAATAACAGGTGGCGCGTTGGATTATAGTGTTAGCTCCGTAAACGTCGTTGATGTTGCGTGCCGCTTGTGCCGCGTTGCTGCCACGACGGTACTCATATTCCATAATTACTCGAATTTTTAACGTATCCATGATGACGAAAAAGATTGAAATGCGATGAAAATGTAACACTAATCAATAAACAAATGCCTACTTTTGGAAAAAGAATTCCATGTTTTTAAAATAAAATTAATTTTAAATTAGAATTCTTAGACAAACAAAAATTATTTTGATTTGAAATAGCCAGTACTGCAGAACGGCAATTTCATAGGTAATGACCTAATATATATACAGGGCTACTTATAAAATACCAACATTTTCTATAATGTACATCAATAGTTAAATGCCAACAAAAGAATCATCACCATCATCAGCATTTCAGCTAAAAGACGACCACTGCTGGACAAAGGCCTCCCCCAATTTGGGTGGGTGAAGACGGATTGGCGATCGCAGTATGGTGATAAAATTCATAGAGATCGCTGCTGCCCATTCTCTAGTAAGAACACAATATTCGATCAGTAATAAGAGACATAGACATAGTTACCTAACAAGAGAATAATTCATTTCAATAAAATATCAAAATCATTTACATACATATTAAACACAAAAATATCATATTCTAAAAAACTAACTAACCAAAAATACCCAACAAAATTCAATTCAATAACAACAGAACAAAACACGAGAATAAATAAATAAAGATCAAACAGCGACATTTTAATGAAAACTGAAACATCCTATACAGTTATAATAAAAAAATGTATTACTACGGAAAGCCCATATTTCCCGAGTATTAGTCTACATTGAAACAAAGCTCCGTCGAACTGAAAAAAACACGTCCCGATACTAGACTGAAATATTCAGTGCTATTGGGCGGTCTGCCGATTTTTTTTCTTTTTGTTTACGTGTCTGGTTTGTGTGTCTAGTCTTTCAGTGGAAGAATGAAAATATTCTGTTTGTTTATAATATACAGGGTCTGATAAACAAGGTGGTTGAAGATAATTCGTTTTTTCATTTTAGTTTAGAGTCTAATAATAAACACGATGTAAAAAATACAAGACGATAAATGATACATAATTTAGTAGGTAAGTTTAAAAAATATAAACTGGACGTTTTAATGTGTTTGTATTCGGTCGGTGTTTTCTGTCTGTCTACTTTGAGAAAATACACTGTGAGAAACTTAGAAGTCTTCACATAATCTGACCATCTTGGTCAATGGCTAATGTGTTTTAGGTAGTCTCTACAGATTAACGTCTGAGATATTATCTGCAGGTTAGCACGGGCTTGCGGGCGGCGAGCAATGGGTAGCTCGCCGCGGTTTTCAAAAATATTATATCTTCATACAAACTTACTAGAAAATAAAAAGAAAAACTTATCCTGCTCCTGTGAAATAATTTAACTTACTATCTAAATATCACTTAGACGACGACGAAACATCAAAAACCAGTGGTTTTCCCATTATTCCCTACAAATCGTCTGTAACAAAATCCCTTTAAGTCCAGGTAAAAATCATAAGAGGCGGAGTGGAGTCGCTTCCAGTAAATTATGACATCTAATTACGAAAGCATTGTCGAATTTCAACGCTGCATTTAATTTTGTTTGTACCAGCTATTTGGGGATGGCACAAAGTACAAGCGGAGCGATGCGATGGCGGGAAGAAAGGTAAAATACATGAAACTTTTGCATTTTTTTTGCTAAAAAAATAACAATTTACAAGAATTTTACAATTAATCATACCACAAAAACTATCGCGGGTTTTACAGTGGTATGGCCAGACACGGCAACTATCGGCTTTCTGTATCACAGTTCGTGTCTGCAGTCATTACTTGCGACATTGTCTATTTACGAATAAAGTTTCGAAGTCAGCCTAAAATTACGTCATAGCCATAAGTGTAAGTTTGAGATCCTGTACCATAGAGAAAATGTCTTTAATTTTACATAACTTCGTGCAAATTTTCTACAGTTGACTCAAATTTACACCACAAACGTTTATAACTTACACCACGCGTCAAATGTCATTTAATTTTACACGAGAGCATTGGAGTGTGCGCTGATAAATGCGTCCTCTCACCTCGCCTTGCGATAATGTCGGGTTGGCGACCAAATTAATTTTAAATATACCCTGTTATTGTCATTTAATTAAAACACGGACATGGCGCAAGAGCTCAAGATTAATTATGTTGACGAAATAATTAAGGCTTTAATCAGGTTTTTATCGCCGTAATGTGTTTTCGGATAAGGATTCGGGTGACGGTTTTAAGAGTATTGTTGTGTTTGTATTATGCATTAATTGCTTACCTTTGGAATTAGTCGACTTTCGAGACATCTGAGAGTTTTCTTGGGAACTGAATCTTTTAGATTGAAATGTATAAGTCAGTTGTTTACAGGCCAGTGTGTTTTCTGAAGTCACGTTAGATTCTTCCTCTTTTCATGGCAAACCTAACTAAGCCGAGGCACAGGTCTAGGACATACCTATATGGCTAAAACTTTTAGTGCAAAATCTTCAATAATTTCTAACTCAAAAGGAAATAATTAATAAGCCTAATAAAAGTGGAATTTCGAATGAAAGAAATTAAAACTTGAAATTGAGCAAACAGTTTTAACAAAGCAAGCCCCCTAACCAGACCTTAAAGTTTGAGAATGAATAGAACCAAAGTCGAACTAAACTATATATCTAAACGAAAACAGCAAACACTCCCAAGCGATTTCCACTATCTTTTACTTAAGCTCCTATTTAACACAATACAAAGAGCAAAAAACGTCGGAAACTATTCAATTCTTTAACAAAGAAAGGTAACTAATCGCTCCCAGTAGACTAACTTAAAACTACTCCAGCTAAAGAGTTCAACTTAATAAAGCTGGTTAAGACGGATAGGGAGGTGCAAGTGGTGGGGGGTAGGGGAGAGGTCGCGCCAAAAACAAGCGCTTTGTGAAGCACCTGGGACATAGTGATAATGAAACTAATTTACTAGATTTAGCCTTTCCCGGGGTTTGGAGCACGGAAAAAATGTGGAGGAGGTATTTCAATTAGTCTCTTAACAGAGACGTATGGAATTCTTGTGTTACGTGTATGGAGAAAAAATGCATTATTGTCTTTCACATTCTCTGAGAACTTTTACAAGGGGCATATGAGTGCAAATTATTAGGTAGATATTGTAGTGTCTTGTGTAAAAAATCTTTACAAAAGAATTTTATATTACACGATTTACATTGAGAGTCTAGTTGCCATAGCTATATACATCGCCGATAGATCATTTGTTTAAATTATTATATCTATCACAGAACAGCATGTTTTGTTCTGCATATCATTTTGAAAGATGGTGGTAGGTACGTGAAACTTTTCAACTTTGATTCTTTGATTGTCCGCTCTTCCTCAAATCGGCTACAAGTGTCCATAGGCAAAGATAGCTTTTTTGGTTCCCAGACTGGAGCATATGGGCCTACTCAGTGTATCTGCCACTACATTTGCTTTTCCCGGAGTGTACTGATACACTGAGTAGGCCCATATGCTCCAGTCTGGGAACCAAACGTCGAAAGTGGATGGCACACTTGTAACAAAAAATATAAATGTTTAAGGAATTAATCGTGAAATACCAGGACTTGTGGCGAAGTATTAAAAGCCGCACAGGTCGATCGATCAGATTTACTACATTTGCCCTGGTCATTAAATGGGTGCCTTGCTCCGTGACTCCGTACCTTGTATAACACGTTAAACTGTTGGACCTGACTATCATTTGTAGATCTTTCATAGTCGTTACAGGTCTTTAGAAGCCGGAAATTTTGACAAATTAAACTTATTGAAGGGTATCGTATCTCCCTGTAACTGGGTTGTGGAGTTTGCTTAGGCAATTGCTCCATGTAAAATAGTGGTATTCAGCTGCATCCGGTTAGACTGGAAGCTGACCCCAACGTTGGGAAAAAGCGAGGCGCATTGAATTGCGAAAAAGAAACATTTGACGGAAAATTATGATAAAAATATTTAGTTGACATTTGAGGAGCTTGTTATTAAATTCGTATATTCACGTCCAGCTGGAGACACTCGGCGTCCCGTTGGATTAAATTTTCTTAGTCGATGAATGCAGCTGCGATATCGCTCAAACTGCATTATTAAACTTGAAGCCATTATACAGAGTGCTTATTTTACTATTTTTATACTAGGTAATGAATTTCATTATGATACCTCGACGATTTACTTTTGTTTTTGTTAGAGTTTTCTTATGAATTTAAAGTTGGTAAAAGTTTTCCTGTTTGTACTGGAGAGTTGATAAATCTGTCTGGGATAGCGTTTACGCAGTAGGATTCAATTTAAAAATTAAAAGTGTCATTTACAGTGATGACTAATATTGATCATTGAAAATGATCAGTAGTAGTACTTGGTCATTATGTTTTAAGTTCTGTTTACGCGTTTCTGTTTTATTATTTATTTCAGCTTGAGTATAGTTTTCGATGTCATCAGCAGCCTATAACGTTCCCACTGCTGGGACACAGGCCTCCTCTCGGTGAGAGGGAGCGAGCCATAATCCACCACGCGGGCCCAGTGCGGGTTGGTAGATGTCACATGTCTTCGAATTTTGTAGTTCTAAAACATTTCCTCACGTTGTTTTCCTTCACCGTTTTGAGAGCAGTGGTGATGAAATAATTTACACAAAGTAAAGCGCATGCTTTTCGATGTATTGTTGGTATATTGACATGTACTAGCGGCAAATATTATTCATGTTTTATTTTTCGTAATATGACATACTTTTTTTTGTGGGTGGGACATCATCAAATGACGTGTCCCTCTCTGGGTGGAGCGGAAGGGCGTGTCAGTTTTATTGACTAAAACCCACCCGTGTTCCTTCAGTTGCCCATGTGCCAGGGCCACGGTATCTTTTTCGAACAAATCTCGCGACCTTGGCAGGAATATGACATAGGTACTTACATATTATTGTACAGAATCAAGTTCTTCTAAGTTAACAGACAGCTGTTGCAAAAACGGCTGACAGCTGTTGCTGTTTGCTGCTGGGGAGTTTTTTACGCCACATTTTCTTCCCAGCTAAAGCAGAAGCAGGTTAGAAGTGGTAATGGGCGGACGTTTTGGGAGTCTGTCTTATGTAAATTTGACTTTCAAAAAGTGCTGACTCTCAGCCTAGTTTGAATAAATGACTTCTGATTTTGATTGGTTTCTTTTTTTATCATTAACCAAATATTAATTTAGTTGCATGACTTTTTAACATAAGTAGTAATTTTAAAAACTGTCCCATAAATAATCTGACGTTTACATTTTCGTGAGCACAACCATTTTTCATGTTAAAAAAGCAGTTAATTACATATTTTCCATTACAGCAGCTACATATTTCACGTCTGAAAATAACATCACCTGATTCGTACTCCACAACGCAACCTCACAATGTAATTAAACTTAAAAATGCACAATAAATATTTTCCGCTCATTACCACCTGTCCATCAACTGTAATGAATTAACAAGTGTACAGTGCCCAATTATTCGGGCACGCAGTGTAATGTAAGCAAAAACAATTTGTTGACTGTACGGGCACCCGCAACTAAAGTTTACCGAAACAAGCGACGTATTGCAGCGTACACGTCAGTGCAAATAAAAGTGCACAGTGCGGGCGGCTAGTTAAAATTTCACGAGTCGGTCTAACGGTTGGACGCACTGTTATTCCGAGTTCGAATTTCGTTTCGTTTTCGAACACCATTTTTTGAATATTTCAGTTGGCGTTCGGCATTTTTTGGCAGTTGTACGTTTATTTATGTCACTTTAGCTTTGGTGTTTAAACTTGGAAATTAACATATTTACTGTTGTTGATATAAAATACTGGTAACAAAATAATAGAAAACTCAAAATAGAGCACTGGCAAGGTAGATTTTATTACGTTTATTGAAAGAAATGTTGTACCTACTTGAATGTGTAAAGTGAATAACGTTTTAACAACACAAAACGTTGCAAACACTAAAAGTAACATTTACTTACAATTTCAATTAAACAACCACAACTAAAAAATTTCCACGCTATCACAAATCAACCTAAACTGAATGCTGAATGAACACAAAACAACGAGACTCATACATTATAATTAACAAACATTTGTTCATATTAAATTCTCACATTTTCCGAATTTACATAACAATGATATCAGTAGAATTTATTATGTATTATTGTATTGGTATCCACTGGTCCGTCACGGGCTGAGAGCACACCATTCAGATTTATTTGTATTAAAACAATACAACCCCGAACAAAGGTTTTGAACATCGATTGTCTCATCTGGCATTCAGTTATTGAGTTCACCCCTTATATGGCAATTAAATTCCGGTTTATAATATTTCCAAAGGGTTTTCATATTTTGTTTTTTACTTTAGATCTATGAATATAGGCTCACATCTCGTACGTTTTTGGTGGCCTAATTTAATATGAGAGCTATCTTTGATATTTTCAAAGACGTCAGCGTTTCTTCAAAAAATATAAAGACATAAATCTCACAGCCTTTCAGTCGTTCAGATTCTTCTTTCGTCATGAAACAGTTTTATTTAACATAAATACAGATAGAATCTCACGTCATCTATCAACGGAGGTACCCCAGAAACTAGATAACGCCTTTTTAGGGTTCCGCAGCTCAAAACGAAAAGCGGAACCCTTATAGGATCACTTTGTTGTCCGTCCGTCCGTCCGTCCGTCCGTCCGTCCGTCTGTCAAGACCCTTTTTCTCAGGAACGCGTGGAGGTATTAAGCTGAATTTTTTTCTTTTATATCAAATACTCAGGTCTACTGTCCCTTGGAGCTGTAAAAAAATCAAACTTCTAAGCTAACGCAATCAAAAGATATAGCCGTTTATGCCGCAAATTTCCGCAAATTTTCGAAACTCGCAAAGGAATCAAAACCTAAAGGTTACTTCCAGTCGATCTAGAATTATGAAATTTGGTACGAAGCAACGTCTTATGGCACAGATAAAGGAAAAATTGCGAAAACCGTAAATTTTTAGTTACATCATATAATAAAAATATTTTTAATAATTTTAAACTTACTACCCCTTTCCTCATGAACGCGTAGAGGTATTAAACACTACCAGGTTTATACGGAACCCTCGGTGCGCGAGTCCGACTCACACTTGGCTGGTTTTTTTTTCTTGGTAATGGCATCTCGTAGGTCAACCGATGAGGTTGTCGGCTGCTTAATCGAACTTGCCTGTAGTTACCTTAATAAATTATGGCCTCCAACCAGGGTGCTTACTCTCGAATATAATTCCAATAGATCGACATTGGTCAAACGTCAGTTGGTTGAGTTAAACGTCAGGGATTGGCTAGACTCAGTGAGTCCAGCCAATCTCTGACGTTTGACTGACAATTCCAATGTCGATCTATTGGAATTATATTCGAGAGTAAGTACCCAGGGCGTAAAAACTTAAAACTAGAGCAACTACACGCTAAGGGCACTCCCTGTGGAGTACGGATCTCGGCTTAGGGCATGTCAGGAAGAGGGCAGCAAGCGACGGGCTGGATCGGAGTGAAAACAGAACATCGCCTGGCACGGTCTTTATATACTCCTCTCTCCTATAACTTTGTTTACGTTCTTACATGTGAGGGCCATTTCTCGTAATTTTAAGAAAAATAAATTAATTAAAAAACTTTATTGCTAAACAAATTTACATAGATTTCACATACAATATTTATTTTAAAATCATATTTTGTTATAAAAGCTAAATATGTACTAAAAATCTTAAGTTACTAATTAAAATTAAACAAAACTAAAGAACGTTCAAAATCTGATCAAAGTCTATTGAGACTTTGATCAGATTTTGAACGGCTTTTTCTTAAATATGTAGAAAAAGTAGAGGTATTTTTAACATTGGTCAACAATACCTCTACTTTCTCTACATATTTGACAAGTTCGTCTAGATTTTGAACATTATTAAATACGAGAATTGGTCTACAGATCACACATGCACTCCGATTGAGAGGACTACGCACCTGCCCTTCTAAAAAACATCACCATAGTTCACTATATTTGGTCCATCTTGGGCGTCCCCTCTCGGTGGCATTTTAAATCCTTACATTATCCTGCAACATACGTTGCGAACAATCCCACCTGTTGCCACACATCATTTACCCCTTCAAACAACCAAACCGTATAGATAACCAGCTCTACTAACCCAAAAGACGTACACATCCATTTCGGTCCTACTAAAAAATGGAACGATAACAGAAGTTAATTTCACTTACACCTCGTAATCTACATCGCTGTGTTGTTCAGCCGTCAGTACATGACAAGCGATGGACACAAAGCAAGTCGATAACGTCACTCACAATATGCAGGGGTAAACAAAGGCGGGTAGACGTTTTGTAAATTTTCCTGCTTCCGCGACTCCGATGGGAAGATTAAAAACCTTTTGTTTGCTGCAAGAGAATAAATGTTATTAAATTTTGACAGATTTTCCAATATACTTACTTTGATCAATGCTGTGTGTATACGAATATTTATCCAATATATTTTCTTACCCCATGTATTTTGTGACTAACTCGTTACACTACTGAGCTACGATCCTGGGTCCAATCGCCAGATCTGGGTAAGTATTATAGGTATCATTTTCCATATAAAATTCCTCAGTCACAGCTAAGAATCCACTGGATATATAAGTACCTGATTTAAGACACGCGTGGGGGTCTACATTGGGCTACGCCCCTGCTTACCGTTTCAAGAAAAACAGACGTTATGGTACGTTATATTTTCAAAGTAACATGTTTTTAAGATGCAAGTGCAATTAAAAATATATCGGAACACGTTATTCAACTAAAACGGGGCTTAGCTAATAGCTAACTGAGATTCGTGGAACCAGCCACTTGTAGATTAAGTAATTTGCAAAGAAATCTTTGTATCATCCTACAGAGATAAGTTTCACAATACTTAATCGTCGAGACATTGTTGATTTCGACAATTATAGGAAAAACAAACGACAGATAAAGCTCAAGCTCCTAATCATGAATGAAAAATAAGAGAATATCTTGAGTACCTAGGCTATACGGCTAGTAACTTTCTTTCAGTTTCAATATTAATTTGAACTTATATGTTCAAAAGCTTCATTAGATTCGGTAAGCGATAAAATCTATACGTATATTTATCTATATTGATATTATAAAGCTGTAGAGTTTGTTTGTTTGTTTGGTTGAACGCGCTAATCTCAGGAACTACTGGCTGGAAATTAAAAAATATTTTAGTGTTGGGTTGCTCATTTATGGAGAAAAACTATAAGATATATCACGCTACAGCCTATAGGAGCGGAACAGTAATGAAAAATGTTGCAAATTGCTATCATGCCATTTATTGATGAAGGCTGTAGACTATATAACATCACACCAGGACCCTTAGGAGCCGAGCTAAAGGCAAAAATTACGAATACGAAGATCTCGCATGGGCAGGCGATTCGATGCGACGGGGTGGGTCGGGGGAGCAAGAAATTTAACGCTGATGAAATCGCGGGCAGAAGCTAGTATTTTGTTAAACTACAATTTATGTAGTAGGTACATGTAATTTTACAAGATATTATACCATGTTAAACGGAGCTATGATTTTTTGCCGGTCACATTCATTTTCATACTCGAATGTTTCAGTAACACATTTCCCCCTAGGCTACGGAACCCCATCGCAATAGGCACGCACTCCTAATCCGCAGCTGTAAGCGTAACAAGCGTTTATTGCCTTAAACGGAAATTTATGTCGCGACCACAACCAACTTTCACCTGTGACGTAGATCAGGAAATTGATACAGAAAGGACATGTTAGACAATTTTGAGGTTATACAATAAGGTTACTAGGAAGGAAAAAATCTGAGATGTCACGTAAGCCTACTTATCCATTCGAGACATTTTCGAAGTCATAAGTATGAACCTAGTAAAGTTTACCAAATCCTAATTTTTAAGGTACCAAAACCAAGTTTTTCTGTTCTATTCTTTTCTTTTCTGTTTATATATGTGTGTGCATGAATGGTTAAATGAATAAATAAGGTTCAAATTTGTCTCATGGAGGCGATCGGCTGCGGCGACCTCTTGCGTCAACCCTGGTGCGAGCCATAGTACGGAGCGAGAGGGCATGGGAAGCCGTCACCTCCTTCTGCGAAGCAGTAATGCTCGCGAAGGAGGAGGCGGGGCGCGTGGGGTAGTGGCAGTCTCTGCGCCCTCACATCCATAGCCGCCGCAAGAGGAGACGCCGAATGCGGACTCCCGGTCACCGTAGGCGCGGGCTTGCGGGCGGCGAGCAACGGGTAGCTCGCCGCCCGGTAAGGACCAGGCCCGTGTCGACGGCGCATAGTGTTCCACGTGTGCCTCAAAGAGATGTCAGCAGTACTGAAGGGGTCTGCTAGGACCGATGCCTGCCAAGGTCGCGAGATCTGTTCGAAAGAGTTACCGTGGCTCTGGCATATGGGCAACTGAAGGAACACGGGTGGGTTTGGATTTCCTACCCACAAAAAAAAAGGTTCAAATTTGTGATATATTTTTTTTTAGTTTCATAATAGTACCTAACTGCAGAAAAACGTTTTATTTTTGTTAGCCGTACTGATATAGTCCAAATCCTTCCAAGAACTATATTGCCGTGCCACCTCAAACCGAAACTTCGCAGTACGCGTCTAGGTCTTCTCGCTATCTCTTCCTGCTTTGGTCTTGGCGTAAGGTTATTTAACATTACCTCGCCCGTGGTACAAAAGGTGCAAGCAAGCTTAAAAACTATAGTTATGGACTGTGATTGACAAAATCATAATAAAAAGCTGGCATTAGTAAGTTGACAATCCAACTATAAATCAAATCTTGTTCTGCAACCGCACTATTGAACTCCAGTCACTATATCTACAGGGCAGTAAATATGACAAAAATATCAAACGGACCTAATGCCACCGCTGTCACACACGTGTTTTTTACTCTTTGACCAAAATCTTACAGGAGCGCGGAAGCCATTGACGCGGAGAAGAGATTGGTGCTTTAATTTCAGTAATGGCTGCTTATTAGAAATGGGGCTGTTGTGAACGGGAGATACACGGTTTTTGGCTTTCATGTAGGTGTTATTGTGTAATTTATATTGTCATGGTCGTAAAAGAGAAAGAGTCGTAATTGGTAATTCATTTTTGTTCAATTCAATAAATTATTTTATTAAGAAGGCGAGAAAGATAGAAAGAAAATACATTGATTTAACCATAAAAAAACCGGCCAAGTGCGAGTCGGACTCGCGCACCGAGGGTTCCGTACAAACCTTCAGGTATTCACGGTTTATGCATAAGGTTTATGTTTATGAAATTAAATGTTTTTTTTTAATTTTTATATTTGAGTTGACTGAATGAAAGGTAAATTGTGGTTTACAATTTATGACGTATTAAAAAACAACTACTTACTAGATCTCGTTCAAATCAATTTTTGGTGGAAGTTTACATGGTAATGTACATCATATATTTTTTTTAGTTTTATCATTCCCTTATTTTAGAAGTTACGGGGGGGGGGGGGGGGGACACATTTTACCACTTTGGAAGTGTCTCTCGCGCAAACTATTCAGTTTAGAAAAAAATGATATTAGAAACCTCAATATCATTTTTGAAGACCTATCCATAAATTCCCCACGCGTATGGGTTAGAGGAAATTTTTTTTTGAGTTTCAGTTCTATGTATGGGGTACCCCAAATATTATTGTTTTTTTTTTTTCTATTTTTGTGTGAAAATCCTAATACGGTTCACAAAATACATCTACTTAGCAAGTTTCAATAGCATAGCTCTTATAGTTTCGGAAAAAAAGTGGCTGTGACATACTTGGACAGACAGACAGACATGACGAATCTATGAGGGTTCCGTTTTTTGCCATTTCGGGTTAGAGATATCTTTATTTCCCATAAGAAAGAAATTTCACTTACATGAGAAATATTTACATAATCAAAAAAACGTACAGTTTTGGTAAGAAGAAAAAAACAAAAATAACACAATTAAAACAAAACAGAAATAGTCAAAAAGTGTAGGGTAATCGCTAATAATTTGAACACAACTAAAATGTAAACATACATGGAACGCGCGCAACTGGATGTGGTATGAAATGTACAAAGGTGCGCTCGCTTTATTTTGATTAAGTATATGTAATTTTAAGTGTTTTTTTAAATATTGACATCGTCTTTACATTTTTTATGTTATTTGGTAGTTTATTATACAATTCAGCACCTTCGTACATCACATTTTTTTTTTTGCCATACCTAGTTCGTGGTGATTGTAATTGTATGTCATTTGCATTTCTGAGCCTAATTTTGTGTATTTGATGTTTCTTTGTGAAATGTATTTGTGTATGAATGCTTTTATTAAGTATTTTTCTTATCAAGATGCAAGTATTATATATGTATGTTTGTGATATGTTCATTAACTTCGTTTCATTGTATATTTTTTGTATTGGTGTACTGTAGTCATAATGGAAGTCTTTATTAACTTATTTTGTGCTCTTTGTAGTTTTTCAATATTGGTTTTAGCTGCTGTGCCCCATACTTCTATTAGATAGTCCAGGTGAGGTTTTATAAGAGTGTAATATATAGTGTAGCGAACTTGCCGTGGAAGACATCGGACAACACTCCGTAGGGCTCCCGTGAGCGAAGTCAGCTTAGACCTAACCCTCTCCATGTGTGGCTTCCAGTTCAGGTGGTTATCTAAAATTAATCCCAGGTACTTTTCGTGGTCAACTTTCTTTATAGGTTGGTTATTAATGGTAAATTGTGGGTGGTGTGGTAGTTTTTTATTTTTTGCCGCAAATTGCCATTTGGCAACGGAACCCTAAAAACAGCGCTGACTTTATGATGGCGACGTGTGTAGCAATAAATTAGGTACCTAGATGCATAACTTTAAAAAAAATAAAAGAGTTCAATAATACAATATAGACTGTACAGTACAAATTATAATCAGTGTTTAAAATGGCAACATATCATTTATTTACTTTTGTGTAATTTTAAAAACCTAAAACTATAGCGACAAAAAATCAAAGAAAGTTTCTTTCAATGGGATAGTGGGAGTATTAAGGGTGGGTAATTTCACGGGTCACAATTGACTTTGAAGGTCAATGTCGAAGGTCTCGAAGGTCAAGACCAAATTAAAAAAATGAAAAGAACCGAACGAAACGAGTTGAGTTGGGTTCATTCACTAACTTTGCTGGAATACTATTTAGATATTTTTGCAAAAACACTATAAATTAAAAAAAAACACGAAGCATCTTATGTGCGTTCCATGAAGTACAATAGAGCCTGTAAGTTTCTCTTCAAATACTTTGCATTACTTTCATTTTATTCAATACATATGATCATTCACGCACGGTAGTTGCGAGTACTATGCATTTGACCTTTCTGAAGAACGTCACTACTAACATAAACAGACAATCATAACTCGCGCGCACACACATACACACACACACACACACACACGTGCACACACACACGCACACACACAAACCTCACATTTATTCGTATGTTCTTGCAACTCGTCGACAATGTACGAATGAAAGAGAATAACAATCCGTACTATTCTATTTTTCCTATCCCCCGTAATCGGCGTTTGATAATCCGAGCATTGCGTACAAACCGAGTGCTGCGAAATCCCCCACGATTTGTACAAGTACCTTTTGCAATATATTATGGTATATTTAGTGACGTATACATCACTGTCGATATCTAGGGAAATACTGATTGAACGCGTTCCTCGAAATGTTTTGCAATACCGAAATATGGGCATATATATCTAATGTTTTAATGATGAAATAAACTTAATACCCAATAACAAACATAGCTGCTGATGGCTAAGTAATAACAGCCTCATGGGCAGATCAATCACGTAAAGCTACGTTTGCCACAGTTGGTCTTTCGATGAGTGACCATCTTAAGGGGATTACCTCGCTCGAATCCTGAAAATACCGTGTGTTTAAAGAAGTTTGTAGATGAATCCTTTTGTGCGTTTTCGATATAAAAAAATTGCACTCCGGGAGTGCCGGCAGAAGTGAAAACTTGATTATTAACGTTGAGCATGTTTGATATTTTGGAATGGTTAGGGAATAATTTGTTGTTCAATTTCCATATTTTAAGCACTTTATATTCACGAATTTTACGAATACACAACAATGTGATCACTACACAGACGGTCGAGCCATCAGCTGTCACCATCCATGGATGCGCGTGGCACGCTGTAACATAGACGATCATTCGCGCAAGCGCCCTGCGCCGCCTAAACGAAACAGTAGGCCCAGGCATACATTTTCGCCGCGCCGTAGAGAGGGGATAGCTGTCTACTCTCCATCCGTCCTACGCTTTTTCGATCAGGTCACGTGTCCTGACGCGAGTTTAAGATTTTATACCCATTACAGAAAAAGTGCTCAACGCCGCTAAAGAAGTTTTCACTTCAAAAATATATGTTAAACTAAAGGTCATCACAAATACATTGTATTGTTTAAAATTTTAATAAAATTACTCAAATTTTATCAAAAAATCGTAACAAATAGCTCCTTTTTCAACCTAAATTGAAAATTGTCTCTATAACGGCTCAATAACTCGGCATGAATTTTATACCAAAAAATACGTAATGACGTATTTAACAATGTGTATTGATTATTTTTCTCTTATTTCTTTAATATTTTAAAATATTTTATTAAAATCCAAAATTTCGCGAAAAGCACTATGTTACTCCCGCACTCATCCCTCTCTCACTCGTCGTTTCGTCGTAAGTTAGTACGAGGCAGCATGCTCAAGGTCATTGGGCAATGTAATGCCCTTAACATAACGAGAGGAGGGGCCGTGCCTCGGAAAGCACGTTAAGCCGTTGGTTCTGGCTGTCATTCATAGATCTTTCACAGTAGTTACGGGTTGTCGAAAGTCTGACAACCAGACTTACCAAGGGGTATCATGTTATCCAGTAACTGGGATATGGAGACCAGATAAGCACTCCCGCTCAATATAAAACACTGGTATTCAGCTGCATCCGGTTAGACTGAAAGCCGCCCTCGACATAGTTGGGAAAAGTCTAGGCAGATGTTGCCACCGTGATGTTGGTACCGTGTGGTGCCGGACGTAAAGAATAACACCACCCCATTTCTTCCCGTGGGTGTCGTAAAAGGCGACTAAGGAACTTACTAGAAAATGGGCAGCAGCGTTCTCTATGCATTTTACCACCAAACTGCGATCGCCAACCCGCCTGCCAAGCGTGGCGATTATAGCAAAGCCCCCCAAATTGGGGGAGGCCTAAGTCTAGCAGTGGACGTCTTACGGCTGAAATGATGATGATGAGATGTTGACCGCAATGAAAAAATTATAGTGCACTTCTAGTTGAAATTAAAAACTAAAACTTCATACACCATAAAATCTGTCATTCACTTTGGCAGACAATGAATTTAAAACATAATATACTTCACATGAACTTTCATACAAATTATTCTCTTTTCAAAGTCTGCAGACAGCCAGCATCAATCATTTGATTCTGACAAAACTTTATTTAACAGAAAACCGAAATATTCCACAGAAAGATCTTCCAGCAAATGCATTTTCTAGTTGAACAAAGCTGAAGATCCCTGATTTCCCTAAGGAAGGTCAGTCCGATACTCTACTGTATTAAATACCTAGCTCTAGAATTTATTTACGGACTAGACTCACATGCGGGGTAATCTGAAATCCATCACAATATACTCAGGTATTCCGGGGAACAGTAATCCTAGACACGCGGTTTAGTGATGCGCTTTGTTTGTCGCGAAATTGCGTTAGAAGCTCAACTTCGATGAAAAATATCTAATTTGAATTTAAGGTATTTGGAAAACGATTATACGTTTCTGAAATACCTATAGTAGATATTAAAATCAAAACTGTAGCTGTATTATAAACATTCGTACTATATTGAAGTATAGTTCTCCTAATAAAATCAGCCTCATGATAATTATCCAAAAAATTATCCAAAAATTTCTGGCCAACAGAAAAACAAAACATACGATTTTGTACGCCTTTAAAAAAAGTTAATTACTTTTACCTTTCTTTTTCAAAAGAATGTATTTTTTAAAACATCGATATAACATCGCCCAGCCCTACAAAATCGAGAATGCATCGAATTTCCCGAAGGGCTCGAAACGAAGGCAAATCGACAAAGATGGAGCTGATCTAAGACGAGTCGGAAACCTAATCTTTATATTGGTTATCATATTTTACTATAGGATGTAGTTACCTGCCTCTGCCTAAGGAATAGTCCGTCTGGAGGAAAAGAAAATCAAAGTGTATTAAAAGTCCGGTTACAGCGAAGTCTGCGATGAGATGAGAATGTTGCAGCAAAGAAGTTTTATTTCTTAACCGTGAGAAGTTGAGTAAAAACAGTATGCTTTGTTATTTTGCTTTCAAGTGTCAAAGTCAAGAAACTCCACAGTTACTCTTTAAAACTTGTTTGTACATTATTTTATTTATTCTAACACTAGCTACTGCCCGCGACTTCGTCCGCGTTAAATTTCTTGTCCGAACCTTCCCGTCACGTTGAATCGCCTACCCGTGCGTTTTTACCCGTTTGTGCAACATTTTTCATTACTGCTCCCTTGGTTGTAGCGTGATGTTATAATAATATAACTTATAGCCTTTCTCGATAAATAGGCTACCCAATACAAAAAGATTTTTTCAATTCGGACCAGTGGTTCCTGAGATTACTGCGTTCAAACAAACAAACTCTTCAGCTTTATAATATTAGTATAGATTAACCTATAAATATGTACCTAGAATAAATTTACTCCACCACAATAAGTAAACGAATTATAAATGAAACAATGACAGATGAATCAATTATGTGAGATAGTTGGACAGTAGACAAATATAACCGGTAGGGTAATAGGCGTTTCGAATATGGGTTTTAAAAATATCTGCTTTTTTTAACCGACTTCAAAAAGGAGGAGGTTCTCAATTCGGATGTTTATATGTTTTTTTTTATGTATGTTCGGCCATAACTCCGTCATATATAGACGGATTTGCAAAATTCTTTTTTTGTTCGAAAGGGGTTTATTCCGAAATGGTCCCATATAATTTTCATATAGATCTGATGATGAGTTCGGGAGGCAGACACCGGAACTCTTTAAAAAAACTTTTTTGCAAAAAAAAACAACCGACTTCCTTAAAAACACTACAAAGTGAAAAATAACTTTAATTTCGGTAGTCGGTGTCTTAGGATCTGTGTTTATGGTTTTTTTTGCCACCGACTTCCGAAATTAAAGTTATTTTTCACTTTGTAGTGTTTTTAAGGAAGTCGGTTGTTTTTTTTTGCAAAAAAGTTTTTATTTTTAAATTTTTAGTTGTGGTATTCACCCTGCACTAATTCCAAACAAACAATGCATATTTATGCGATAGCAGAAATCGCGGTTGATTTCCTGTCATTTTTTAAAGAGTTCCGGTGTCTGTCTCCCGAACTCATCATCAGATCTATATGAAAATTATATGGGACCATTTCGGAATAAACCCCTTTCGAACAAAAAAAGAATTTTGCAAATCCGTCTATATATGACGGAGTTATGGCCGAACATACATAAAAAAAAAAAAAAAAAAACATATAAACATCCGAATTGATAACCTCCTCCTTTTTGAAGTCGGTTAAAAAATGACAGGAAATCAACCGCGATTTCTGCTATCGCATAAATATGCATTGTTTGTTTGGAATTAGTGCAGGGTGAACAACTAAAAATTTAAAAATAAAAACTTTTTTACAAAAAAAAAAAACAACCGACTTCCTTAAAAACACTACAAAGTGAAAAATAACTTTAATTTCGGAAGTCGGTGGCAAAAAAACCATAAATACAGATCCTAAGACACCGACTACCGAAATTAAAGTTATTTTTCACTTTGTAGTGTTTTTAAGGAAGTCGGTTGTTTTTTTTTTTGTAAAAAGTTTTTTTATGGTTAAATATCAACTTGGCATTAAAACACAAGCTCTTTTTTAACTTTAACATTTTGACGTTGTTTTTTTTTTTTTTGTAAAAAAGTTTTTTATATTTTACAATTAATAAACTTTATGTAAAACTCTTAATATTTATAGACAGCACCTTCTCTTTTCCCATATACACACGCAACTCGCTTTTATTTTTTGAAAGACTTGTGAGTGGAACAAAAAATCCTAACAACGTGGACGTTTGATGGAGCATTTGCAATGTAAATCTGAGAGGCATACGTTCGATCCATCTGCCTAATGGACACGGGTCGCGAGCATACACTGCTTGAATCAATACATTGCTTGTACTGTCTGTACTGTGGAAGTATGACGAGTTATGTACTATGTTTAATTGGTTATAGGCACTGTTGTATGGGGTTAAATTTTAGCTTAGTATTTTTAATAACAACCCTCCAGATCGTATTTTGGCCAAGGTCTCCAATCTCAACAGAGATGAACCTTCGGCGCGGGAGGTACATATTATAGTGTACAATATCCAACTCCGGGCTGCTTTTAAGAAATTCCTAATGAAAAAAACCAAAAACACTTTGCCCTGTCTGGGAATCAAATCCAACACCCATGCGCTCAGCAGTCGCGCTGCGACCACAAAACCAACTTTACTGATTTAAAACATAGAGGATTGACAATTTATTTCAAACTGGTTAAGAATTAGCCCCAAATTAACCTATGGAGTGCTGTAAAAATTAATGGTCTAAACAAAATAGCGCTTATTAAGTATATTTTCGACTTGGCCTGATACATCATTTAAACTTATTCTGCAGATACTAGTATAGTTTTATATGGATTCCGTTTCATGTCTTCAGAAATTAGTGGTTTTTGGGAGAGTTGGATTCCTAGGCACAAAACAAAAAAAAACTGTATTTAGTCATCGATTATTTCGGTCTATATTTTAACAAACACTTAAACGAACCACACACAAACTGCAGTTGACTAAGGTAGCCCATAAATTACAACACATTAATCCTGAAATATTTAAGTTGTCCGACAAATCCGAGGAAATGTTTGAATATAATTAGCTCCATGTTCACAACAATACATTGTAAACCAACTGTCACACAGCACTTTTAGGCGCAGCACACGTTTTCGATGGCTGTTGAGGATCCAAACAGTTTGATGCTGGATAGAGTAAAACAATAATGATCATATTACCTACTTTTCTATGCTTACCTAGGAGTCGTCACCTCAATCCTCAGCAGACATCAGCCAGTCCATCACAGCACCCATTTCGAGGACATTAACGACCACATAACAATAGCGTAACATGTTTACTGACAGCCATACGTAATGTTGATTGATGGTGACGCAGTCTCCAGTGTCCACCTTCCGGCAGCTAAATCATGTGGCTTTTGAATGGCTTTGAGATCTGCTTTTGTCATAGGGGTACTACCAAAGACTGCAATAATCAAGTATTACTTAATTCAAAGATGAGTGTGGAAGATTTGTATTTAGTATTTCAGTAGAATTGCAAGTTATAAAGATACCTTTTTAATTTGATACAATTCTAGCTTGCACATGACCGCAGCCGTTACATAATACGCAAGCCTCAAATGTATAATAGTTTTACAAAACGATTGGGCTACCAATTTTTCGGAGCGCATTCTGTCTGCCAAAAATAATAACTAAACTGATATTCTTCAGACATTGTTAGCTTTAATTCTTAGGGCAGTGATCCTTCGCCTCCTACCAGGGTCGCAGATTTATTTGAATGAGTTACCGTGGCCCTGGTAATGGCAACTGAAGGAACACGGGTGGGTTTTAGTCAGTAAAAGTCTGACACGCCCTCTCCCGCTCCACCCAGACCGGGAGATGTCATTTGATAATTTACCACCCACAAAAACAAGACATAACCTTGATCAGATCATGTAAATACTATGTATTTTGATGTCTGTAATGGTCTTTTGAAAAAAGAACCACACAAATTGAGGAGACTTTTCCAGTCAGTGCGCGCATCTGTCAGAAAATGTATAGCTGAACTCAAAACTTAAGAATGCACTGACTGTCGGGTTGATCTGGTTGGCAGATCTAAATGTGCGTTTATGTTACACCGAATGGATGAATACAGAATAAAGCAAAAGCGTTTTTGACATTTTAGTATAGATCTATCACGGAAGAAAGCTTTATTCCTATTTACACGAAAATGATAACGTGGACTCCTCTAGAATGAACGTTTACTCTTGCATTCGTACCCAAAATATTAGCAGACTATTTGCTCATTTGTAAGGAGAACAGACGTCAAAACTGTCACTCAAGACCAAGATTAACCACAGCTATTAACAGATAAATTCATGTGGTACTACTCAAACCGTGAGTCCCTCAAATCCTCTTAAAGCCCCTTATATCAATACAATCTAACCACATAAACACTTACAAATATTCAATAACAGCTGCAAAAGGACTGGTACGGAGTAGCGTGAAACAAGATTAGAACGGGCATCGAATCTGGATCTTATATTAAACCAATATCGCTTTGAAGGGAGATTGCAACTGTCTGTCCTTATGTGAGTGTATTGGTATCATATCGTATTGGTATAAGTGTGGATATGGGGGCTCGGCTCAGTCGTTATATGGAAGAGTTTTGTAAGGAGTTTATTTGTGCACATCTTGGGTAAAATTGGTTGTGGTGTCCCAGTGGTAATGATCGCGACTTACGAGTAGTAAATTGTAGGTTGAACCCAGACAGGCGTATCTATAGAGTTCACTTTGTTTAAACTATTTCATCATCACTGCTCTCAAAACGGTTGAGGAAAATATCGTGAGGAAACCGGCATTTCCTAGAACCAAAAATTCGAAGACATGTGACATGTTCCAACCCGCACTGGACCCATGTAGTGGATTACCCACTCCCTCAGAGTCCTCCCTCTATGTGTCCTAGTAGTGGGAACATGATGGGCTAATTTTGCAGGCAAAATTAACAAATAACTATCTGTTAGTCTAAGGTACAGTAAATTTTGATACTTGCAAATAAATCAAAATCAATTGGGTACTTCCCACTGACCTATAATCAAGAAATTTGAATAGAAGCAATGTCACTCAATGTTTTCTCTGTAGGAAAAAGTACTTACGAAAATTGTTAATTTGTAGTTTTATCAAATACAAACTATGATATTTATTTATAACAAACTAATATTTGCAGCTGGAAGAAATGATCGCAATGGAAATCGATGTTTGAAAGATTTGTCTTTAGCATACATTCATCCTAACTATTCACTAGTTAGGATGAATGTATGCTAAAGACAAAAAATCTTCATTGTACGTGGTCCGCCTATTTTGGTGTCATAACGTTTAATCCCTACAAAGGACATTTAATATCTCGGACTATTGAAAAATCTCTCCGAAGTTGACCCGTGGCTTACTCTGATTAGTCCAAAATATCATTTTGTCTGAGTAAATCACTAGACTAATCTGCCATCATTACTATACTAACCACATAACCATACTTATTTCATGTATTTCTTTCCGAAACCAATCCATTACCGTATTACGTGGCTCAACTTGACCAAGCTGCGGCAGACGCTCACTTATTGGCGAATGCAACTCTAGACCGTAGAAGCGAATGCGATATGATATCATATCACCATGTGCCTACAATATGTATTTGAGATAAATGAAAATCTGTTGAGAGGTCATTTACACTCATCATTATGAACATTTATTATTACTGGAGCAACACTGAAATCAAGAAAAAAATGGCTGTCCTCTACATATTATCGAGGAATTTGAAAATAAGTGTATGAAGCTTCAAAGATAACAAAAGTAATCGCCGGCAGAAAAGAAAAATCTGAAACATGGTTTATCAGACGATAACTGGGAATTTGTGATACCTCCGATTCTTGTATACGTCTATACAAGAATCGGAGTATATAGTCTTGAAACGCGTAGATAGTGCACCTAATACCAATAGTGGTAAACTCTGCCTATCGCTCCATCATCATTATTTCCTCCGAAAATCTTCCAATGTTAGAAGGCTTCCCGAATGACCGATATTTTTCAGAATCGCCAGGATCCGGTGGATTCTTGCGAACTACACTAAATCGTCGATCCATCTTATTGCCAACAACTATACAAAAAAAAAAACTATAGTTATGCACTAGCAAAAGACAATCTGTGGAAAAGGGAGTGGGAGGCCTTTGCCCTGTAGTGGGACAATATAGGCTAGTTAGATTAGATTAGATGTCCTAGAATGTCTTTATGTCCATTTTAGACATACTTGATTAACAAACATGGGTTTTTCCCATTCGAAGATCAGAAAACATAAAGAAAGCTTATTACATTCCTATTTTACAATTTGAACCTTGTTTTAAAAATACCACAGCAAAGTAGCGAAACTACGAAGCAATTTCAGAAGTGTTGGAATGTTTACCATAACAAGACACCCTGGTATTTCATACCATACAGAAACAGATGCTAGGTTTGTTTGTAAGAATGATGCTAGAACTGAATTGATCAGGATTTTCTTAACATTCGGTGATAAACAAAAAATCTAAGCCCCGTACCATGCTCCTTTAAAACTAGTTTGGAACGTAGTTCTTTAACGCTTTTGGAGTAGGAGTATCATGGGTTTCATTTTCATGGTTTTCGAGATTGCTGAAGCCGAAATTGAGTTCAACATGAACTATGTGTATTTTAAAAAAGAGTAGGAGAAAAACATGTAAGGAGCTGTGTTTATAACGGGGCGCCCTTTATGCCAGCTTTTATTTTGGTAGCTATGTTAACATTGTACATATATATATATTTGTTTTCGCTTGTGTATAGTTTACATTTTATTTGTTGGTATATTGGGTTGGCTAGCTAGCATATAGCAAATCATTTAATTTAATGTTTTGTGTCTCTTAATGTTTACTGCATACCATTGTATAGAATCAAGTTCTTCTAACTGGACAGACAGCTGTGCTGCTGGGGAGTTTGTTGCGCCACTTCTTCTTCCCAGCAAAAGCACTAGGAAATGGTGAAGAGTGGGCATTTTGGGGGACTGTCTTATTTAATTTTGACGTTCAAAAAGTGCTGATCCTCAGCCTAATTTGAATAAACGACTTTTGATTTTGATTTGATTTTGGGGGTCCCCACGACCCCGCACTGCAGGTTTTTTTTTATTTCTTTTCATATGGATTGCTCATGGACTACTATTCTTTTTACTATTCTTGTGCTAGGATACGTAGTCGTATGTCACAAAAAACGAGTGGGGATCGAAATCTTCACCTGTCTTACCAAACCGCATAAAAACCGCAGGACGATTATACTTCTGGATTCTGCTATAATAGCGGCGGTGCATGATGGCTGGTGATATACAATATTTTTTAATGAATTCTCGTTAGTATTTCTGAATGTGAGGATACAGATGACAATAATGATGATCTACAGTTTATCGATTCAATTACATTTTTTTTTCATTTGTTAGTTGTCACAGGCACCATCCTACTTTAGGTTATAAATTTTCTTGGAGTTTTCTGTTTGTTAACAAATAACAAAGCTTTTACCCACTGGACAAAGTGACACAGGCATAGTAATAAAATGTGGGCTATTAAAGGAACCGCAAACTGTAATAGCCATCCAGCCAGTAACCCTTCAAAGAGTTCCTAGGATCCGCTTTAAGTACAATTTGAACAGTAAATAAATTCCTTTGCAGTTAAACAAGAAAACCGCAATGTTGCCACAACATAAAACGAAACCACATCATAGACAAACCTTCTATATTCAAAATAACAGCCTTTTGTTTTATATTTTATTAATTAACTCGTGTAAACCACAAAGGTTTGATATTATAACAAAAGAGAAAATAAGTTTGCTTGTTTGTTTCCCTCTAATATTTCCGAATTTTGAGACGACATAATTTTGCATACGGACTTACAAAAACCGAAATTGTGTCTTGGTAGAATGCAGAAATGGAAAATGGCCTTTTTTTGTGGGTGGCAAATCATCAAATGTTGTCTCCCGCTCTAGGGTGGAGAGGAAGGGCGTGTCAGACTTTTACTGACTAAACCCACCCGTGTTCCTTCAGTTGCCCATACGCCAGGGCCACGGTAACTCTTTCGAACAGATCTCGCGACCCCGGCAGGTGGAAAATGGTCAAATCAGCTTTATTAAACTGCTTCAAGTAAAGAGGACCTATACCGGGTGACATTTTTTAACGTCTTGAAAAAATATGGGGGTAGTAGGTGAACGGAGTAGAAGCCTTTGGCATATAAATTTTTATTATTTTTATTTTTTAATAACATGTAATGAAATTGATCTAGCAATAATTACTACACATTTAAAGTAACATGTTCGTACTAGAACAACAAAAACAGAGATTTGGAAAAAAAATAATAATAATTAAAATCTCTCGAAAATCAAATCATATGCACCCTACTCAATGCACGGTATGTATCAATGATTTCGTAGCGCGGTCCTACACTTTGAAGCCGGCCGATAGACGGCTTCATTGATCTTTCGCAGGCGCACGAGCCGCACACGCATCCCCGTCCGCCCGCTTCCCGCGCTCCTTGAGTCACCTGCGATGAATCTGAAGGCCTTCCTGCCTTCTATTTTAGTTACACAACACAACATATGAAAGTCGAGACGGTAAAAAATGTCATCCGGTATAACTTTGCACTTCTGATCCTAGAAGTACATAGCATAAGCATAATCAGTCTATAATATTCCCACTGCTGGGACACAGACCCACTCTCTATAAGAGGGACATTTTGAGAGTAGTGGTGATGAAATCAAAATATATAAAGTAATAACGTGCCTTCCTGGGATCGAAATCACGACCTACAAACTCGTAAGACCACTGGGCCACCACTGCTCTCAGAGTAACCACAACCCATTAATTTGTTCTACAACAACTTGTCTATTTACTAATCCAGTAAGATCATGCAGACATGAATCTGTATTATATAGCCATACGTGTACCAGGGGAGCAGAAATAATGAGGAACGTTACTAAACTTGTGATACAGTGTCTCTATGGGCCATGTGGCTTATATGTGTTATAATAGCAGGGTGTGTCGGGACTGCCATGTCTCTTATGGGGTAGGTTGCAATGACTTGTGACGTAAGTCTTTGCAATTTTTTTTTCTTTATCAGTTTATTTTGTCCGATTATACTAATAAGTAAGGCTTTAATCATTATTCGTTGAAAATAAAGCAAAGGAGAGCAAGCGGTCATAGGTTCAAAATAAAAATGTCTTTAAATAAAATTTTCGAAAAATCGAAATTAAAGTAAATTCTTTCATCACTGATCTCATAACGGTGAAAGAAAACATCGTACCTAAAGAAACCGAAATGTCCAGAACCAAAAATTTTAAAATTTGTGATATTTACCAACCCGCTCCACCTATTACGCTCACCGAGGTTGAATAAGCGTTGAAAATGAAAACGGAATCCAAGTTTCTAAAGATTTAATACCTACTTAAAATGTCCTCCGATTTACTTTTTACGTCACAGGTGAAAAAATAATGTTTACTTCACTGAATGTTTTTCTGCTGTCGATGGATAAATAAAATAATAAATAAATAAATATCTGAGGACAACCAACACACCGTTATCTGATCCCAAACTAGGCAGAGCCTATGTACTATGGTAACCAGACAACTGATAAATATACTTATATATTTCTAAATACATACATTAAATTACACCCAGACACAGAACAAATGATTATGCTCATCACACAAAGATTTGTCCTGGGTGGGAATCGAACCCACGACCTCAGTCTTTGCAGTCAGGGTCACTAACCACTAGACTAACAGGCCAGAATCCTGCAAAACTAAATACTACTTCCTATATGAACCTATAAATACAAACAAAGTAATCGTCGAAAATTGATAAGTGCTAATTGATCTTTTAAGCATGATTTCCCGACCTTCTATTCTAAAAAAAATATATTTCATCACATAGTAAAGACACAAATATAATTCTTTATACTACCTGCCTATAAAAAACTTGAACAATGTAAACACAGCTTTCTAACTACAACATTGTTATTTTATGCACCCGAGAGTTTCACTCGCGTATAAAGAAGTATGTAGGAATGGGCAATTCTCTTCCGTTTTAATAATAGATGGGAAGACTGCTAAGAAAATGGTGTTATGTTATGCTGTTAGGGGGAAGCACTCTTTGTTACGTTACTGAAAAAGAAGACTTAATTAGAATATTGGAGAAGAATGAGAAGGAAAAGTTTATGAATAAAACAGTTGTGTGGATTGCAGTATAAACTTTTTATCGTTTAAAAACCGTTCAAGAGTTTAAGTAAAATCCGTTTGAGAGAATTAGTGGCACAGTTTCAAGTGTGCTTAAAAAAATGCTTAAAAGGTCCACTTTAAAATGAAACAATTATACCGTGGTTAATCAAAGTTTGTAATATCAATAAATTGCAATAACATTTATCTAGTCAAGAGGCAATAGATAGAACGGGCTGGTGTCCACAAGTCCACGTCAGGGGGCGTGTTTTTTGTACGGGTGGGAAATAGGTAATTCAATCCACCCCAGCTCCTCGAGAAAGGCCAGCAACGACTTGGTTTTAATGTCAATCTCACGTAAGATACCTGGGTTACCGAAGTATCTAGCCCTATATGTGGGGATCATCGGGCAGTTTAGCAGCACATGCGCTACTGTCACTCGTCCTCTATGCAAGCCTTGCACAGCGGAGTGTCTGTTACTCCTATGACAAAAAGCTGTTTATTGAACGACCCATGGCCTGGTATAACTGATTTAACTGTACACAGCTGTTGTGTGTTTAGGCAGAAAACCTGTTTTGTAAGGCGGGCATCAATAATAAGAAGTGCTTCCTTGGTCTGCCTGCAGTCACCTTTTTTTTTATCACGTCCTCCGCCCTGGGGTGGGCGGAGGGGTCTGTCAGACTCTTACTGACTAAAACCACCCCGGTGTTCCGTCCCACACCTACGTCGGGGACCACGGGAAGCGATATGTCTTCCGCGATCCCCGACTGGTCCCCCGCCGGCCCGCCTTTGCGGGCCTCCTCACGTTGGGGAGAAGTGAGGTATTAAACTCCCCCCATACATCACAGAGAGGCGCGCGTGGAACACTACGCGCCATCATCTCGGGTCCGTAGTAATAGGGGGCGACGGATGTCCCCAGATCCGTCGCCCCTGGACCCATTTAGGGGGGCTGGAAGAGGGCGTTGTCCGCCCTCCGCCGACGCCCAGTGCGCCTGCTGCGGGCTGGGTGAGCGGAAGATATCTCCCGCTCCCTTTCCGCAGCCTCCTTCTGCGACATGACAGTTTCGCAGAAGGATACGCGTCCCAGGACTCCTCGCTGCCGACCATCGATATCCTTGGTCTGCCTGCAGTCACCTTGGTCCAACCTGTCCAACCATATGTTATACTGATCCGTGGTAGTCAATATTCTCTTCGTCAATGAATCCAACAGCTAATCCAAGCTAACATTTAGCCCCGTTCCGTGTGATGTCGGACGTAAAGAATAGCACCATCCCATTTCTTCCCGTGGGTGTCGTAAGAGGTGACTAAGGGACTTATTGGAGATTGGGCAGCAGCGTTCTCCATGCATTTTACCACCATACTGCGATCGCCAACCCGCCTGCAAAGTGTGGCGATTATATTAAAGCCCTCCAAATTGAGAGAGGCCTATATCTAGCAGTGTCTTACGGCTGAAATGATGAATGAGCTAGCCTATATTTATTAAAATACTTGAATGACTAATTACAAAAAAAACCTGACCAAACATCACACGTATAATTTTTTACCCTCCGACACAACAATACAAACTTGATTCAATTACATATACCAATAAAAACTACCTCTATCTACATGATGCTAACAACAGATAATGGTAATCTAATGAAACAATCATTAATCTATGTCCTATGATCAAAGTGGTTTCCATTGAATTGATAAAAATTGTCCATCATTAGTGACACGTAATTGGGACTAATGTTATATACTTATGATCATCGACGTCATGTCGTGATCTTTAATTCTGTTATGGTGTCAAGTTTGTCATCATTTTATTTTTTTGATGGATGTTTGGATAATTTAATAGCTATTATTAACAATTTATGTTGGCCTTCGTTCTATTAACTTAACCTACCATAAGCTACGTAAATTTTACTATGTCACTTTTCAAAAAACTTAAGTTAAATATAGTTAAGACTTCAGTTGACCTAATATTAATTGTAACAACTAATGCCACCTGTGATACAGGTTTATCCTAGTACAGGCATCTTACTTTGTATTTTCTATATTATTTCTAATATTTATACAGTATTTTACCTATTTAAATTTTTTGAATACATATTCTATAGGATATCTATTTTGATTTTATATTATTTGGAAAAGTAACCGACATTACATTACATAAATAGTTACACTAATGATTAAGTTATATAAAAAATCATTCAACCACAACATTTTTCACATAATTATTAACAAAAAGGTATGCTATGAGGAGGACTCATCGGTAAGCTAGTTATTATTCACATTCAAAGAAACATATTATATCGTTACAAACTAACAAACCAGACAGTTACCACAAGATTTGTCTAAATTGCTTAGTACATTAATAATGGTACCTCGAAAAGCATCTTGCTCGGTTTTGTCACCTTATTTTTCTTGATTGCAAAATAATCGTAACATGGAACTCAAGCTCAAAGCAATTATTTAAAATGAACAATTAACAGGTACTTTTAAATGGTCAAAGAGCCGGTATTTCTATCAGAAAGTTGAACCTAGTAGCCCATTCCAAAACATAGATTTCTCCGGAGAATAACGGGCAAGAAGCTTCGACTGAAAAGCCTTAGCGGCCTAGCTTATCTAGAAAAACTGTTATCCGTCAATATAATTAAAAGCCTGTAAGGTGCCAGTTCAGAACAAATCTCCCTACTCTATTTCCATTTAAAAATAAGGGCCAGTTCTTATTAAAGAATAAGAGCTCATCGCGCCATATCTGTCTGTGTCAACCGTAATGTCGCTTAATATTAATAGCTAAATGCTACATCAAAAGACCTTACACATGCTAAACTTCTCATCTGCATATCCTTTACCCAACTATATTGGAGTCGGCTTCCAGTCATACCACGGTGCTTACTCTCGAATGTAATTTCGATAGATCGACATTGGAATTGTCAGTCAAACGTCAGTGATTGGCTGGACTCACTGAGTCTAGCCAATCCCTGACGTTTAACTCAACCAACTGACGTTTGACCAATATCAATCTATTGGAATTATATTCGAGAGTAAGCACCCAGATGCTGCTGAATACCAGTATTTTATAAGGAGCGACTGCGTATCTGACCTTCATAAACCAGAGGGGTAAATGCAGAACTTTTTATCGATAGGAATTGGTTTAATATTCATAGTTAAACAACATTCATTGCCTTATTTACGTTGCTGAGCCGACAATTTATTCGAACAAATGACGCAATGGTTTAGAAATAATCTTCAATCCCATTCAGATTCTGATAAATTGTGCGTTTCGCAATAAGGGTGCAGGTACTGGGTAGTGTCCGCTACGGTAGGTACACCACTTGATGAGATGGTTATCGGGCTTCTGACCACCCTTAACGATTGTCAAAGATCTACCAATGACCACCGAGATTAACTGCTTAACGTGCTTTCCAAGGCATATTTACATACATAACGGACGCAGACCCCTCTCTTGGTTTGTAAAGATGGTGGTCCAGTCAATAGACCAACCGTGGCAAGCTTAGCGTATTTCCGAACGAAAATCAAATCAATTTATTTTGGGCTACAAAGACCCATATCATAAACACCTTACAGACTAACATACATACAAATAAAAATAACGTCAACATAAAACTATTGTACACGAAGTGACGGCATCGTGTACGAAGTAATGCTGTTACTAAGCTAAGCGAAGGTAGCTAACCAACTTTTGATATTGCCAAACATTTAGTCGTCGTAAAATATTTAATTTTATGATGACTAAATAATACATACATACATAAATAAATACATTACCTATCTACCTAGAAATCAACCTTACCAGATAAGACAGTAATTTGTGCAAGTAGTCTAAGCATTGTTTATTTACCATCTTGTCTGATGACGACGCTTCAAGATACTATACATCAACACAATATCTTGTCGCTGCACCACAAAGCGACCGTGAAGACAATTGAGCACATTATCCTGGAGAGCCTCATATCTGTGACGTCATAGCAGATTAATTACAAGCTAGAACGGATAAGTCTATGTATGCAACAGATTATGTAGCTTGACTTGAAGCTCCAGTAACTATGCTAATTGGTGGCGTGGTCCTGAAGTTAAATCATCTTGAATGTAATATTGGTTTGCACGACAACTTATTAAGGTCGTAACATAATTTGCAACTATTTTCAACCGCAGGTTTTAAATAATAGGGCTCAGCATCTCCAGCATAGCAACCCAGTACTGGGCTTTATTAGTTTCGGATCAGAGTAATATAGAGAGAGACTCTAATCTGGTACGCCACGCTCAGCAGATACCCTTAGTCGACTACCGACGGATGAAATAATATCGTGGCTAGATTTTTTCACGCCATACATCTATTTCTCTATTTATCTATTTTCGACACGCTGGGATGTACTATGCCGAATTCTCAATGCTCAGATCAACATCGTGAGTTAAAGTGCAGAGCGTAATAAAATCCCGTCATCGCGTCTCAATACCCTAATGATTTACTGAAATCATGTTTTTTAAACGACAAATTATAAGATCACCTGTTTTTGAGTTCACATTTTCCAAAGGCACATTAATATATGTCGAATCCTGTACGTAGGATTGTGATTTGACATCATTTCAGATATATTATACGTAGAATTGGAATATGGGTAAACAAGAACAAAAAATGTATAATCTTGTTTTAACTTCCACACTGGTCCCAGTTATAGAATCAATTACAGGAACGTTATACCACAACAGAACTAATACTCTAAACTTAAAAAGGAAATACTGAAGTTACGTACTTAAGGGGCACACCTAGTCGAAATTTTTGAAAAAATAATAATTCAAGTTATACACGATATGGAACTATTTAAAGAACATTTAGAAAAAAATCGGAATAGTTTTCGGAGCCAAACACATTTAACGCATTTTTCTCGAAACAGCATTTTCCAAATTTGATGCAGTGATTACTCAAAGACAAATGATCTTATCACTACCGATTTTTTTTTACATATTCTTTATATAGTTTTCCATACAATAACTTATCGATTTTTTGATCAGATCAAAAATCTAATTTTGGCAGGCCAAAAACGACCAAAATTTTGGGAGAAATTCGACTTTTTTTTAAACGCCGCCATTTTGTCAATTTTTTTTTTTCTTTGATCGTAGGTCTTTGTACAGACAATATCTTCTAGTTTAACGAAAATATTATTTTTTAGATTTCATCCATGGATAAGGCCGGAATTACTGCAGCAGTGGAGGACCTTTCTTTTTCGCGCCGTAGGAGATCGAGTATAACTTTTTTTTTTTTCAAAAATTTCGCTGTATATTCTTAAAATATGTATAAATATACTCTTAAAATTTTGAAACAATTAATAACGTAGTCTTTTTTTAATAAAAAATCCAAAAAATCACCTTTTTTTAGGCCGTTACACTAGGTTTGCTCCTTAAGTACTTTGCAGTTCCAACGCCTGCGTGTGTCACGACCATGCCTCTCTGATAACTGTCGTACTATTGACTACATATCGACACCATACCTCTAGACTCCACACAACTCCAAACAAAGTTTCGGGTCGTGTCTGTCTTGTTTTTAAGTGCATACTCATCATAACAGATCCGACACATACATAATAGGTAAGAAAGACCAAGAATAAAAAAAGAAACAAATAATTAATTCTCCACATACAGGCGCACATTATAAAATGTATATTTCAGGCGTAGAAATTGCTCAGTGTTTGTTTTTAGGTTCAAATTATTAGTTGAATACCTTACCCAATGTAGCCGAAAGCCTCTATTCATGAAATATACAATATCCCGCTTAAACCCGGAAAATCATTCCCTTTTACCTTCATCCTCCCAAACTATACCAAATAGCCATATATAACTCTATATCTATACATCAGCCGTTATTGTCTCTCCCTAGAACCGTGGGGCGATGACAATGGCTCAGATATTGACATTCCATGGCTCCTATATCGCCATTGTGCAGCTAATGACAAGCCAGTGGAAATCTGTTCAATGATTATTGATTTTCTGATATATTGATGGTGGAACGATTAGGATTAATCTGTCTGTTATGGCCAGATGCACAGGAAATGGTAATAGTAGGAGGGTAGAGCGAATAGACTTTCAGACTTGCAAATAAACGGACAAAAGGCTCATCGAAGCATTTAAGTGGTTTCACTGTGAGATGTGGTGGCATTTCAATTTTAGAAGACATGCTTTTGAAAAATATGCACAAATAATGTGAGCATGTCTCGTTAAGAGAAGCATTAGTAAGCAAGATTAATTGCCACGGTAGATCCAGCTGCCAGGGTCGCGAAATTGTTCGAGAGAGTTACCGTGGCCCCACAGGCACAGATGCCTATGCCAGGGCCTCGGAACACGGGTGGGTTTTAGTCAGTAAAAGTCTGACACGACCTCCCGCTCTGCCCAGAGCAGGATACATCATATGACGATTTCACACCGAAAAAAATTTGTTACAAACTATTGCAGCCCAAAGTACTCTGCTCTATTTTACCTAAATTGCAAATCAATAGTCAGTTGATTCTAAGACTATCACAAAAAGTACAAAACAGCCAATAATTTCTTATTCATCGACCGTATCAACTAGAATGGCAATGAATTTCCTAATAAGCATGGGAAGTTTTATCATCTCACCCATCAAATTATTCACCGCACTCATAGTTTTATATGAGCTACTTAATAATAAAACAAGCTTCTCAAAATTGTGATCAAAAGATCGTAAAAATATGACTACAAAACATTTTTACTGCGGGATTCCATTTTTATGGAGTTTTTAGAACAACTCATCATTTCTCCCATAAACTTATTTTAATAGATTCATGAAATACCAAGTTTGTGAACCGTGGTAGAATTTTTTTTATTACCCTTTTGACTGCTTATAAAGTTGACGGTGAAACATTTTATTTTTGAAAGTTTAATATTCAAATAGAGTCATTAAAAGAATTTGTTGTCTCATTTTGGTTGTTTGTTTTGACACTAAGAAAATAGAAAAGTCTTAATTTATGTGGGAAGAAAATAACGCGGACTTTCACCAACCCTCCCACATATTTTAATAATGTGTTCTATAATCAGGTCCCATGTACATAGGTTAAACTAAGCTTGCCACGGTTGGTCCGTGTATGGGTGACGATCTTTACATGCCCAGACCTCTCCGTGCCTCGGAAGCACTTTAAGCCGTTGGTCCCCACTATCTTTTATGGATCTTTGACAGTCGTTACGAGTCGTCAGAAGGTTGAAAGTCTGACAACCCGTCTTACCAAGTGGTATCGTATTACGCAGTAACTGGGTTGTGAATGTCAGTTAGTCAGTCGCTCCACGTAAAGTATTGGTACTCAGCTGAATCCGGATAGACTGGAAATCATCCTCAACATATTTGAGAAAAGGTTAGACATACGATGATGATGTATAGAACAAAACGACTCTTTGATCTTTCAGAATTTTCTCGCCAGTGGTATTACAAATACTCGTCCTGTTAGTTAGATGACCTTCTAAAAAGTAGCATAGCGTGGTTTCCTTTACTCCTCTCAGCTTGCACATAAGAACATTTCCATCATAAAGAAAATAACATCTCTCGCTTAGCAATCTTCGCTTGAAACTACAATCAAAACACAACTATGAACGATCAAAAGCAGTAATTTGGAAACGAACACAACATTAACTCGATATTAAGTTGAGCGTTAGTTCGGCAAACTCAATACCGGGCGCATTGCGGGGTGACAAATCATGGAAGCTTGAGTAACTCCCACCAAGCCGGCAATGGAAGGCAAAGTTTGGAGAATGCAAATGCGTCGCAACTTTGTGGTGATTAAGAGACATGCCGTGAGGGTGTTACTACGTTTGATATTATACTGAAGCTGTATTATGAAAGTTTGTTGTATGTACCTACATAGGTATATGACGTATAGTCGATCACGTAATTGCTATTCCACCCCAAGTTTGAATGTATCTTGCAGCTTTAAAAAACCATAGTGGGTCTATGTGATTGAAAATTTCAAACCTTAGAAATTTCTATTTACGGAGAATTTGTTGTCAATTGTGGTCAATAAGTAAGTCACTTATTGACCACAATCGACATTCGTCTGTATTATAATTTTACGCACATGTAAAAATACTGTACAAAAGAAGACTTAATGCCTGAAGCGTTTTCTGCCAATCAACCGTACATTGCTGCAAAGTCAAAATTACATCCATACACAATTAAATCGTCTAGATAAACTAGGCATTTTACAAAATTAAGGACCGCCTTTGCCGTAGTCATCATCCTTTAAAATGAGCTAGGACTTTTATTAAGCCCCATAGGCAGCCTAGTCATTTGATATTACCCAGAACCGAAGGCAGTATAATTATTTTCTACAATTTTTCTCTAAATCTATCTTATAATATATTTGATGAAGAAGTAAGCGCTAGAAGTAGATGCGTCCCGATAACGAGTCAAAAACTTCTGTAATTTTAGGAAGACAGAAGTTATCATTTTCAATATTTTAATGGTAATAAAAAACTTATACGGGATAGATAGCTCCAATATAAGTATGAAATTCGAGAATGAATACTAATACAGACATATTATTAGAAAATAACGATCGGTAGAGGAGAAAACCAATCTAGCAAATCAACGCTGAAATGTTTGACCAGCTTCTGATGGATATATTCACGTACCCTTACTGTTAAAGAAAACCAAGTGGTAAATACGAGGTTAGCTATATCTCCATGTGAAACATAGTAACATGAGGATGTTAGTATGTCAATTACTCTTGGATAAACATTATTCCTAACGGTGCTATTCAAAGTTCACAACGTGTATTTAGAACCTATAGGTAATGACGACATACATAACAACACATACAGCTCCAAAGTTAACGTGGCGTACTACTGTTGCATAAAGTAAAATCAATAAATGTTATAATTTTGTTTATATGAACAAAAAAAGAAGCTACGTCTACCAAAAAACTACTCTGGAATATATCAGAGGTGTCTTGTCTTTTCCATTCTTGCATAGTAGAAAAGTGAGTTCAAAATTATATTTAAAGAATCTTTCGCTATCACTTGCTAAGACAGTTAAAGTAGGTCCAATCAGGTAACTCGTCAAAATATTACTAGTACTACAGATTTTTACAAAACCTAGGATAGAAACCTGGTAGTCCAAAACAAGAATTTGATTACATTCAAAATGAACTCAAACGTCAGAATCATCAGCATATAAATGAAAATACCGAGAAAAACAAAAGAGATAACGGAAATAAACCCAACAATATTGAAAATAGAAACACTAACAACGACAAAATGCTTGAAGCAAACATAATACCGTAACAACAGTAACAGTATCTTCAATAGTTAGTTACTTGTCGTAAAGTTATGGGAACGGCACAGGAACTTCCACAAATGCCATTCAACACTTATGAACATGCCTGCTATAGTTACTGCAGCAGTCAAGCATGAAGGAGGACTAAGGAGTTGAAAGGGAAAACAATATTCAAACTAGTATGGCAGATAGTGTACCTGATTGTTTTCAGTTATGTGCTTTGTTTTGTTACTTGCAGAATAGCCATAGAAAACGTGTCAACTACTTTATACATTTAAATAAAACGTATTAATGATTATTATATTATAATACTGAGTATGAATGTCGATGGCTATAAGAGTAGTGGGAGACCAAAGAAACGATGGATGGACTGTGTGAATTATGATATGGATAGAAAGGGGGTGACTACTGAGATGGCGACTAATAGAGAAGTGTGGAGGGAAAAAACATGTTACGCCGACCCCAAATAAATTGAGATAAGCGTAGGAGAATGATGATGAAGTAAATTTTAATGATTATAACTATGTAAGTAATGCGAAACAAAAACAAACAACACAAAAAAAAAAACAAAAAAAAAACTAAATAAAAGAAAACAATGAAAAAAAACTATATAAAAAGAAAACAATCATAAAAATAACAATCAATTTAAACAAAAAAAAAATTGACATATATTATAACAGAATGACTTAATTATTAATTTAAATGAAAAATTTATTATTAGTTTTTACCTATGACTGCATGTTTTTTTTTTTTTGTTTTTAATATTTACGACTCTTTTGTTTAATGCATGTCGTAAGGCAGTGGGCAGGGCACATTGCTCGCAGAACAGATGGCCGATGGGGCCGAAAGGTTCTGGAGTGACGACCGCGTACCGGAAAACGTGGAGTTGGAAGGCCTTCAACAAGGTGGACCGATGACCTTGTGAAGGCCGCAGGAATCCACTGAATGCGGGAAGCACAAAACCAGTCGAAGTGGCGGAGCTTGGGAGAGGCCTTTGTCCAGCAGTGGACGTCTTTCGGCTGAAGTGATGATGATGATGATGCCGTAAGGTAGAATGTAGCGGAAATAATTAATGATGTACCATCTTATACCTGTACCTACATTGTTGGCAAATTAATATGAATCTGAATCTGAGAAACATCAGTTATATTTTAACTTGTAGTATTTAGTCTACGTTTTTACGCCACCCGACACGCCATACCCGACACGACACGACACGACACGACACGACTCGTGGCGGGATTTTTTCGCTCAATGGATCAACGGTTTTGGAGCCTCCCTGAAGTATTCAGATGAACAAAATAAGTTATATACAACAATACTTATACGGGTTTTTGTCAATCGCTTGATGGAATTCACACAATCGTATATATATCATTTTCATCAAAAATATTTTAACCGCATCCAACATTGTGCTATTGTTAACCCATTGAATTCCCAATTCTTCAGACCGCACTTCAGTGAGACACACAAGAATGTATGTATAGTAAGAATTAATATCGTGGGCGTCGATCACTAGTGTCGTCGCCTGGCTTTTATTGAAAATATTCAAGTTATTTATTCGTGAGGGAATCCCTTTTACGCGTCACCAAGACACGCGGGCACCTACTACGGTAATTCGATATCTATTCGAGTTTGAGCGTTGAGAGAGACCTATGGTTTTAAGTTACGAGTATGTTGAGAATCATCGTAATCATACTGCACCTACCACAATTTATTTGGCATGTTGAAAAAATCTATGAAAAAAATAGGGTATTAGTTACTTATGCGGATCGTGGGAACACTTTTATATTCATTCGTTTTATTCTTACTTATTTTATGTAAGAGATAAAACCATTATATCATTATAAGCCGCATATTTAGCTGTATTGATATGACTTCATTATAATTTTTAGCTGTAAGTGATCCAAAGTTATTAAATAAATAAATAATAATGGTTAGGTGTTACTTCTGGCATGCTTCTGGTCAAGAATAACCGACCTCATTAATTGTACTGTTATCATGAAAGGCGACTGTGCCAAAGAACGGGCAGCAGTTTTTCTCACAAACTTCTTTCTCTCTGTTTCTTTTTCCCTTTTCCAAAAAACAGGAATGTATTATCGACGTTAGCTTTTATCATTTCTAACGTGATGATATTATTGTGAATGTCCACGTACAAGGCACGGCATCACGATACCTCAGCAAAGTGGAAATATATGAAAACGCTTTTAAATTTCGGTCCACGATTACGTTATAACGTGAACGTATCTTAAATTTTTAAACATGTTAACAGCACAAATTCACTCTAACGATGATTGTACTTCTGGTTAAAGTGTCGAGAAATAAAAAAAAAACCTTATCATTTATTTAATAAAATGGTTATAAAGAGTGTGCATTTAGTGTAACAGTAGTTATTTCTGTTATAATTAATAATAAAGCTAAGGTGTTTGTTCGTTTGAACGTGGTAATCTCTGCAACTACAGGTCGGGTTAAAAAAAGAAGTCTGCATTTGAAAGCCTAATTGTTGAGGAAAACTATAAACTTATCATTGTAATAGAGCCCAGCAAAAAGATAAAAAGCAGAAATAACTTTCACAAAACTAAATAATAATGTGAGCAGGCGTTGCGATGCGACGGTGTGGATAGGAGAACAAGAAACTGGGTCTCTTCTATATGCCATGAGTCAGTAATATTTTCTCTGAAAATTCTCTATCAATATTAGTAGATTCTCTTTGAACATACACAAAAAACGAAGAGGTTCTAAAGTTGACGCAAATTTATTTTTAAATCCTCAGTATCGACATAATGTTACCTAACACATGAGTGATTCGTTTTTCGCGCCCAAGTAACACATTTGGCGACAAATAGCTTGCATATAGTATTTTTTTGGAAACTTTAGTAATAAAATCCACCGTGGTTAAGTTCTATAAAGGTGGTTAGAACCTATAAGCAACCTGTATGTTACCAAAGGGAGAAAAATTGCAACTTATTTATAGATGCAAAAGCGATGCAGAATAGTTCGAATTGTTATCCTGAGTGGCACTTGGAACTCACGGTGTAAATTGCGCGCCGTGAATGAATGATTGAACGAAAAAGCGATACACTCATTCGTTGAGTGACAAATGAGATCTTAACAAGTTCTTATTTTCGGTGGAGATAAACAAAAAGACGGTTGTTTGTGCTTTGTGTTGTGACAGCAAATTTATTGGATTATTCATCTGTTTGGTGAGTATTAAAAAAATATGTGTGTAACATGGGATAACCATCATGGAGCCCATGCAAATGTTTTTTTATCGTGAAACCATGGTATATTTACTGAGTAAATTTTGATGCGCCTTAGATCTAATCAAGAATTATCAAAAAATATGCACTGATCAAATAAATAAGATAATACTTTATAAAAATATGGTTATTAAAAACCTAAAAATTATGGTTTCACAAAAAGTATAATGTCAAACTACATCAAAAACAGTTGTCAAAACTCATTTTATTGTATGTTATTGTAATATAATACCATTCAACAAGATACTTTTCAAGAACTCCATTTTTAAACATGGCGATTTACAATAGACCTTGCAGTTCATATTTCCACTCATTTGTTGCCTTATTGGAGCTCCTAGGTCCTAAATTTACTCATTAGTACCTAGTAGTGATTATTTTCACTTTACAGGTCTCGTTGTCTTTGCGTTGAATTGGGGATCCTCGCGACGAGGTTTTCAAGAACCTTCTTTTGGAATCGATCTATGCGTTACAGTGGCATATTAGAGTATATTAGACCTTACAAAGGCAATTACACTAGGTTCCAAATGAGCTGCAATAATAACTCTTGAGCCACTACAGGTGATAAATAACTTATATATATTACTTATTTAGTAGTAAAGGTGCCAAATAAAGAAAAATTACCACCTATTAGGGCACGGTTCTTCAGGGGTGATTTTAAGATGTGATATGCTTCTTCGAGTTCTAAAGAGTAAAAATTAAAACCTGTATGCGTCTATAAGTAATAAATTCGGTTTAATGCCACCATAAGTTATAAAGCAGGAATAAAAATCACTCAAAAGCAAGTGTTAGTGATAAGAGCTACTCATATGCAAATTCGAGTGCTGTTTGCATCTATAAGTAATACCATACACTCTTACATCACTTATATGCTACCTACAGTTGCAAAATAAGTTCCAAAATTCACTAACGTGCTACTTGGGCGGTAACTTAACGGTAACGATTAGCAATAAATTATTTTCAGATTTTACTTTCATATCAAAATACATTTATCGAAAATAAAGAACGATACATTGTTATAAAGCATGGTAGAAGTAGCTCATTGGTTCCCATTATTTGGTTTTAGCAGCAATTGCTATGTATATAAACATATTTACCTGTTATACCAGTTTACCACGTAACCGTTATTAGATTTTCATAGAAATATCGATTCCAAATATCACAAGAACGTATCGTTTCCCACCATCATGTCACATAATAGTGTCGCGCGTTCACAAGACCTTCCAGAATACGATGTAAATTGAAAATCTCTCTATTTGAAGATCAAACGATGGAGGGTCTTTGTGGGCATTCCATAAGAGCGTACATTTCGATGCCATGTAACAATATTCTGGTTTAATATTTGCTGTATTATCGTGGCAAAGGGTTTTGGAGTGATTTGTTTATTTTTTAACCGACTTCAAAAAAGGAGGAGGTTATCAATTCGCCTGTATTTTTTTAAATGTAATTTAAATTTTGATACATCATAACTTTTGACTGGGTGTACCGATTTTGATCATTTTTTTTTTTCATTTAAAAGTTGGTGCTTCCTGAATGGTCCCATTTTAATTTTGGTTTCATTCGGACAATGGGATCCATGTAAAAACCATATAAGTCTTAAATTTGCATTAAGTATTTGCGCGACAAATGAACGAATAACGCGATTAGATTAGTGCGGGGTATCTACCATAACTAAAAAGTTAAAAATAAAAACTTTTTACAAAAAAATAACAACCGACTTCCTTAAAAAAAAAAAACACTACAAAGTCGTAAAAAGTTTTTTTGTTTTCAAATTTATATAACTGGCAAAATGTGTGTGCACTGTTGGTACACCTCTGACAATCCTTCGGGGAAATAAGGTGTGATCTTATGTTGTTTTATGTAGGTATTTCATATTTAAGATTTAGCGGATTTACCTCGGTCGTGTACGCAAGCGCTACTAATGTAAGATAGGAAACGCCGACCTCATCTAGTTTAAAACAATATCATTGACGAATAAAGGTGCTTGTACAAACCTACTTACAGAAATACATAAAATCATTTATCACTTAATGGCTTAAGGGTTTGTGGCTAAGTAATAACAGGCGCACGGGTTGATCGTTCAGGTTAAGACCCTTCTGTGCCTTGGAAAGCATGTTAAGCCGTTGGTCCCGGCTGTCTTTCGTAGATCTTAGACAGTCGTTACAGGTCGTCAGAAGCCCGAAAGTCTGACAACCAGTCTTATCAAAGGGTATCGCATTACCCAGTAAGTTGTTTGTGGAGGTCAGATAGGCAGTCGCTCCATGTAAAATACTGGTATTCAGCTGCATCTGGTAAGACTGTAAGCCGACCCCAACATAGTTGGGAAAAGGCTGGGCAGATGAAGTAGGTTTGCACAAATACTATTACACGTAAATCTAATTTTTAAAACTCTATGAGTTCGATGATTTCTAACTGACTACTCTGACAAGGAAGGCAAAAACAAATTCAGAGATCACAGCCTCATTTAAAGTCCAGATATAATCTTGGTCACATCATGTGAATACCATGTAGATTGGTGTCTTAAATGGTCTTCTGAGGAAAGAACCACACAGATTGAGTGGACCCAGTAACGTAATACACTACCCCTTAGTAAGACTGGTTGTCAGACTTTCGGGCTTCTGACGACCCTTAACGACTGTCAAAGAATCACAAATGACAGCTGGAACCAACGGCTTAACGTACTTTCTGAGGCACGGATGGGTCTTGGTATGTAAAGATGATCACGCATCCGCGGACCAACCGCGGCAAGCGTAGCTTAACCTGATCGATAGATCCGTGCGGTTATCATGGCTTAGCCACAAGTCCCTCCAAAAAAAACCTGTATAGCCTGTAACCTGTAAGCGACCTAGTCAAACAGTTTCACAAATCAATTACAAAATTCACAAACATTCTAAATCACCTCTCAAAACAGACCGACACTTCAATTAAAGTTCTATTCAATACAAATAACATCAATTGTTTTGCGCCAATTCAGTTACAATAATAATTATAACAAATAACACAATATTTTATACGAAAATCCGTATTGCTGTTGACAGATTGTTAAGCAGTGTTATACGGACGAGATTGCAAAAAAAAAAAATGGAAACCGGCACCTTATTTACCAATCAGCATTCAGTGGGGCGATTGATTGAATGAACTGCGTAAAACAAATATACACGAGGATGTACCATGACGCTTCTTTAACTACGAAACCTTCGCAGAAAAGAAATCCATTACTAGTTCCATATTGCTAGTATTGTTAAGTTTGTTAACGAAATCGGCAGTGTATATAACGATAGGCGATAGGAACGCTGTATTAGATTATTGTTTAGTTTTCTAGTAAAAGTATCGATGTTGTTGGTAGCTATTAAACTTGCATAGGACGTTACAAGTTTGCAATAGTAATTTAAAGTTGTGATCGAAACTAAAAAATAAAAAGTGCCATGTCGGTCGGCGATCGAATCGTCAGTTCAATGACGGTGGTAGATACCTCTTGTTTTTTGTGAGTTCGTTTCGAGTTAGCAGGATCGTTTTCATTCGGTTGATATCGATAGGCATCGGGTATCGTGTTTTACGTTTCCAGTTTGCTAACAAATATTCTTAGTTACTTTCTTTTTCATCTTCCGCGTGCTTTCATTACTTTATTGAAGTCAATTTTCTCTATTTTAGCTGCTTAAATGATTGTATTACTGGTCACATACAATATAATTATCATCGGTACGCTTAATGTGAAGTTATCACAAAACGGATTTACAGCTTGCGTGTATATAATGATCAAATCACCTATAAAAACAGAGCGATTTTGTAAGCGCAAGATGTTATAGATATTATTCTATTTTTTTTTTAATGCACGTCCACTTGGGTACTAAATTTTACTGTATCTTGATTGAAAAAAAAAGATAGAACTGATTTATATCATCTTACTTATATGAAGCAAATGAACATCAACCCCATTTGGAATGCAATTGCCAAAATTGGCAAAATGGAATAATGCCTTCTAAAAATTGACAGCGTTGCAAGTTGACACTACCATCATACCTTAGGTTAGTAAATATTTTTTAATAAATAAATAAAGTGAAGGCCGCAGGAACCCGCTGGATGCGGAAAGCACAAAACCGGTCGAAGTGGCGGAGCTTGGGGGAGGCCTATGTCCAGCAGTGGACGTCTTTCGGCTGAAATGATGATGATGATGATGAAATAAATAAATAGTTGTCCTAACAACCAATACACCATTATCTGATCCCAAACTAGGCAAAGCCTGTACTATGGCAACCAGAAAACTGATAAATATACTTATATATTTCCAAATACATACATATTATAGATAAATTACTCCCAGACACAGAACAAATGATTGTGTTCATCACACAAAAATTTATCCTGGGTGGAAATCCAACCCACGACCTCAGTCTTAGCAGTCTGGGTCACTAGCCACTAGACTAACAGGTGGCTGGTTACTAAATAACGTGGTCGTGTGTACACCTGCCGCACGGATCGATCGATTAGGTTAAGCAATGCTTGGTGCGGTTAGTTCGTGGATGGGTGACCATCTTAACATACCAAGACCCCTCCGTATCCAAGAAAGCACGTTAAGCCGTTAGTTCCGGCTTTCATTCCTAAATCTTTGTCAGGCGCCAGAAGCCCAAAAGTCTGAAAACCAATCTTAACAAGGCATATCGTATTAATCAGTAACTGGGTTGTAAAGGTCAGATAGGCAGCCCCAGTACATGAAAAATACTAATATTCTGCTCCATCTGGTTAAACTGGAAATCGTTGTATACAAATACTAGCTTCTGCCCGCGACTTCGTCCGCGTTAAATTTCTTGTTCCCCCGAACCTTTCCGTTGCGTCGAATCGCCTACCCGTTTAATTACTGCCCCGCTCCTCTTAGTTATATAGCCTTCCTCGATAAATAGGCTACCCAACACAAAAAGAATTTTTCATTCGGACCAGTAGTTCCTGAGATGAGCGCGTTCAATCAAACAAACATACAAACAAACAAACTCTTCAGCTTTATAATATTAGTATAGATTGAAAAACATTTTAAAAGAGTAACGGTGGAGTTTCTTGCCCATTCTTCTCCATACGAATCTACCTTTTGGAAGGGGCGACTAGAATCAATTATATTTTCACATAACTGTTAACGTTCAAAATTGCCTTTTTGGGCTTATTTGAAATAAATGCTTTGACTTTGCCGCCACAAACATAATTAAGATAAGATAAGATCATTTATTTATTGCCACAAAAAATATTAACATTACAACAACCATTTTACGTAAAGAAAAAATTGTAGGCTATAATGAAATTAATATAACAGGGTTGCATCTGTAGCCGAACTAGGTGAAAAACCTGTATCTCGACTACAGCGCCATACCTCTCTGATAACGGACTGGGAGGTTTTTAGCCAACATTTCAAATTTTGTTACAACTAATATAATATTTTTTCATACACAGTAATTCTATTAAAAAAGAGAATTGATAAGACTATGTAAAAAATGAATTGGTTAAAGGCTAAATAAATAATGACATTATTACAGGCAATTATGGCAGCCATTGCCTGGGAGCAAGTATTGCTACACTATAATAGAGGTACTGGTGTTGTATCACCTAATAGAAACCAAGTAGTCAAACTCTCAAGTATCTATTAATCCTAAGCATTTCAATTACGTCCATATATTAGCTCTCAAAGAATCAGAGCAGTTATACACACAATGGAAGGTTGTCATACATCTGGCGCTACAACTTCATTTAACTGGTCTGGTCTGGTCCTACCAGAGTGTAAATAACACCCACGGAGTATTAAGTGAGTGTCGCGATTCATAAACTAGTGATGCAAGAAAGGTGCTGATTGATATACCCGGAACACGTGGTATCTGATCACAAAAAATAAAATGTAAAAACTCTCTCTTACTCACTTCTTTAGTTCTGGAAAGGCTGCTATTTTTAAAGTAAAAATGCTTTTTATAGAATAAATGAAAATCTTGATGTATTTTATTTGCGCTTTAATATTCTACGCTCTGTTTTCAAATATTTAAATCTTTGAAAGTTTACAACGTCCAACTATCCTACATAAAATGTTATATTCCTCAATCACGTAAACACTGGACGGATTTGGTTGAAATTTGGCGCATAGATATTTTATAACCTGGATTAAGACATAAGATACTTATATCCCATTAGTACGCTTCAGTGTTCTCAAATTCAACCTCCAGGCGGGTGAAGTCGCTAGCAAAAGCGAGTTTAATTATACAACTTTTACTACATAATGCGGTTTTTGCCGCGCAACAACTCCCAAACATTTACCTTTATAACGGAATGCATTGAAGATCATAGACTGAGAAGGTCCTAAATTACTCAAAACTATGATAGACCTACAAAAACTTGCTATCTAAACAAACGCAACAAAATCTTTCACTCAAGGTAAAAACAACATAATCAAATTGTAACCCTCACTCTCAATGGAAAAATCGATTCCTAATCCTAACGAAACGTGCGCTGTTTACTTACTAAAGAAAATGAACTTCACCAGAACCACGAGAGCGTGTCCTGCGACCTAGTTTAAAACCTTGTTACGAACTTAGTATGTGTGTCTGGTCCCAAAATCGTGACCCAGAAAAGGTGGGATTGCCCAAATCCGGGACAGGTACAACACTATATATGGTACCTACGCGTATGATTCACAATAAGGGGCGGTCCAGGCATTATCATGTTAATTTAAATTGCATACATTGTGTGAATAATTATAATATTGATTTCTTTTTTTATTTGATTTTCAAAGTAGGCTTTGTTGTTGTCGCTTCGATCGTGTGATCCGATGAAAACATTTTGACGATATTATTTCGACTTTTGTTGTTACGTCTTATGGTAATGAAAATTGGGGAAAATCGTACGTACAGCTCTATAGAAGAGTAATAAATGATTTTATTTTTGCAAGTAGGTTTGTATAATGGAGGGGTAATTGCGGAATTTTTTATCGGTAGAAATTGGTTTAATATTCATAGTTAAACAACATTCATTGCGTTGTTTACGTTGGTGAGCCGACAATTTAGTCGAACAAATGACGGAATGGTTTAGAAATAATCTTCAATCCCATTCACAATTCTGATAAATTGTGCGTTTCGCATTTAGGGTGCAGTTTTACACGTCATTCATATTGTTTTAACGAGTTGAGGTCGTTCTGACTACTCTGAAAAGAAAGGCCGAAACAAACTCAGAAGTCCAGTCTCTTTTAAAGTCCAGACATAATCTTGGTCAGATCGTGTGCTGACCATGTGGATTGGTGTCTGAAATAGTATTTTAAGGAAACCGGACAAAGTATAACTCACATATGAAGTACCATTAAAATAAACACTTCTATGAACGAACTATAATATATTTTAACAATGTACCAGACCATCCACATTCATTAAGGTTATTCTTTCAATAATATTCAGAGCCTCATGTAAAAGATCCATCTACCCATTCAGATAACGTAAAGTAAACCAGATTTAGTTTACTTGAAATTAAACACATCCCTGCGTTCAATTAAAACTGCCGTTGAAAATAGCACTCGACTGGCGCCAGACCTGCGAACATCGGCACATTGAATCTAGGCCAGATATTCATGTGACCTGCAGGTTACAGCTATTTGTATCAACACTTCGATGCAGATGTGATCTATTTACTGTTCTTCATTAGGCGTTTTTAAAATCAATGTGTAGAACTTTTTCAATGGAGCCAATTCAAATTATAACAATTATATGGTAACATAACATCACAACTTGTTTCGTTGAAGGGTTAAGCAGAGGTGTATCTATACCTAGTACACCCACATCCTACTAATATGATAAACGCGAAAGTTTGTATCTATGGATGTATAGATGTATGGATGTATGGATGTTTGTTCCTCTTTCACGCAAAAACTACTGACCCGATTTGGATGAAATTTGGCACACAGATAGTTTATAACCTGGATTAACACAGGGTATACTACCTCCTGCTGGAAGACCTACCTACCTACCTGGCTGACACCGGTCACCTACGACGTGAGAACTACCAGGATAGTGGTTTTCTTTAGGCGGGCTAGAATTGAATACGCGCTCGATATCTAGAACTCACGCTAGCCTTCTGCTGGGGCTAGACATGTTTAAATACTGTTAATCCTAATTTAATTACACTTATGTACCTTCTATCCTTTTTGTTTCTTTTAAACGTCCTGCCCTAACAGGCACGTTACAGTGGCGTAAGTAGGGTACTTTTTATCCCGGTAGTATGTTCCCACGGGATAATTTCCGACCTCCACGCGGGCGAAGCTTTGGCAAAAGCTAGTTTCACCATATATGTTTAGTTTAGTTAGTCCTATGTAATTGGGGCGAGCCTAGTGCCATCAACCAGGCACAAACCCAAACTCCGGAGTCTACTGAGAAATTCCAGATGAAAAAAACCCAACTTCACTTTGCCCGACCTGGGAATTGAACCCATCGCCTGATGCTCAGCAGTTGCGCGTGCCACCACTAGATCAACGAGGTAGTCAGTATGCAGTGCACAAAAGATTAAAACTATAGATCCGGCCAACTGCGTCGGTCGCGTTATTGTTTTGTTTTGACGGCTACGACACACACAATGTCGCAGAGACTTGACTTGGTTGTCATGGAAACGGCATTGTTATTGTGCGAGATCACTCGTCAAAATATTGACTCTTCGGAGAGTGATTTAAGAGAGGTCCATATGGTGATGAGCGTAAAGAAAAGCACCATACCATTTCTTCGCTTAAAAAGCGTCTTAAGGACTAGACTTTGAGTAGCAGCGTTCTCTAAGCATTTCACTACCGCACTGTGATTTCCAAACCGCCTGCCAAGCATGGCAGTTGTAGCAAAAACCTCCAAATTGGGGAGGCCTATATCCAGCAGTGAATGTTTCAGCTGTAATAATGAGGTGATTTAAGTAATCAAATCTTTGCAGTGCAGATTAGTGTCCCTAGACACAATTAACAAATATTTTATCCTGTGCCAAAAGAGAACTTTCAGACTTTTGATATTTTTCACATCGAGACTATTTCAATGTCAGTATACTCTATTACTCCTTTCTCAGAAAGAAACAAACGAATAATAATCCCAAAAAAAAAGTCAAATTAAAGTCCATAAGTACTAAACCAAACTTCTTAACGCCATCCCAGAAGATTTCTCCACGTACTAAGTAAGCTCAGAAGTGACATTTCTCCTTGTCCCTAGAGAGCAGCTGTCCTAACAATGAGATTAAATTAAACGTATAAAAACAAAAGGAATGCTGCAAAAAGATGTGTTGTGCAAAAAGCGAGACAAGGCGCTTCAAGCGACACAAACGCTTAAAGCTGCTTGAACAATGAGCTCCTGAATCTTGATTACGATGTCTTGTTAGAGTTCTGTTAAGTGCTCAATTAGATCATGATTTGTAATTAGATGCTTTTACTGTAAAAAAACATTATAGAAAGAATAAACGTTGTGAGATTCATGTTTTTTAACAAAGATCGAAAACAAAAATCTTAGAACATAAGAACTTTCTAAGATAAACCCCACAATATCCCTATTTAAATCTGACTCCACCTACAGAGCAGTGATGGCCCAGTGGTAACGACTTTGTCTTTTCTAGGTCGTAGGTTCATACCCAGACAGCTGCTTTATGTAAATATTTTATTACTACTTTCAAAACGATGAAGGAAAACATCGTAAGAAAACCAGCATGTACTAAAACCAAAATAAAACAAGACGTGATATTTGCCAACCCCCACTGGGACCGGGTGGTGGATAACAGCCCCCTCCCACTCACCGAAAGGAGGCCTGTGTCCCAGCAGATGGAATATTATAGGCTGATTATCATACAGGGTGTCCAGTAAATAGCACGACATACTGCAGGGGGTGATAGCTTGGGTCACTACCTATCAATACAACACAATATAATATATGTTCAGCAAAATCTTACGGATTTACAGTTTTACAAAATTTTCCGAAATACCGAAAAATCTCTACCTTGAAACAGATTTTTAAGCATCTCGTAATGAAAAAATCCTTTTCTAGTACTTTTTTTACATCAAATTATTCGTGAATAGTTACTTTACTCATTGATAAGTCTTTTTTCTATCAAAGACAAGAATGTTTTCAAGAAATACTATTTTTTGTTTAAATTTGCACAGAACTATTTTCTTATCACTTAAGTTTAACCTACAGTGGTGAAAAAAAAAATCCATAAGATTTTGCTGAACATATATTGTGTTGTATTGATAGGTAGTGACCCAAGCTATCACCCCCTGCAGTATGTCGTGCTATTTACTGGACACCCTGTATATTATCATAAGTCCACAGCTGGACATAGATGCCTCCAATTGCACGCCATTCAGCTCGATCATAATCATAAGCATTTATTTGTCTGAATATGGTACATTATAAGGTCTTAAGATTATTAGATGGCATCATCACATTCTGCCAAGTGTGGCGTGCAAATATCAAGGTGATGCTTCAACCAGCCCGCGAAATTCAAAGTTTCTTACTTTTTTTGCAATTTGCAGGCCAGTGATAGGTTGTATGTTGATTAAAATATTATTCGCGCCTGTAAGACATATGTAGTTACAGAATTATAATCATCAAAATCATCAATACAACGCTCTAAGTTCATAAAGCTGTAGGAATGACTTTTTCTGTTTTTTTTTTTTGTTCTTAGGCCTTTATGAACTTGGAGGGTTGTATTCACAGAACAGATAAAGAGGTTTATCTGTTCTGTGGTTGTATTGGTGATTTTGATGATTATAATTCTGTAACTACATACGTCTTACAGTTGCGAATAATATTTTAATTAACATACAACTTAGCACTGGCCTGCAAATTGCAAAAAACACAAGAAATTTCAAATTTCGCGGGCTGGTTTTGAGCCTTCCCTTTAATTACATACATTATTACATCGATTCTCAGCAACTCTCACCCAGCTGCTACCAGCCACCCTGCAAAGATCGTCGCTCCACCCAGCCTTTTTTTCTGTGGGCTGGAAATCATCAAATGACATCTCGAGCTCTGGGTGGAGCGGAAGGGCCTTCAGTTGCCTATACCAGGGCCACGCTAACTCTATCAACCAAAATCCGTAACCTTGGTAGGGCTCTACTTAGTCTAATGGCGTCTTACCTTACGTTTAACGACTCAAGGACACGACTACTCCAGTAATCATCGGATCTACGGCTAAAGCTAATTACGGTTAATTATTGTATATACCCCACAATATGAAAATCCACCACTGGTTTAAAAACATAATATCTAATCATAATATCTATGTATGTATTATGTATATCCGCGTACCAAAAGTTACAAAATGTACATTCCATTCCTAACCTAGTACAACATAAGTAGTTGCAACTCTTCAAGTCCTCATTCGCGATATGAAACTCATTATATTCGAATCGCGAACTTTGAGTCTCACTGTAATGTATAGTTACAGAAGAAAGCTGTGTCTTCTTTGATAGATGCGAGCGGTAAAAATAAACCCATTACCAATCGTAGGTACTAGAACAATACTAAGCAGAATTATATGAAGTACATATTTGTCATTAATTATTTATTGTATGTTAATTATTTACTGTATTGTATTAATTATAAACAGGGTTATTTGTAAAACACCGGTAACCTCTCAGGACTATGTTACTAACATCATAATCAACAACTTTTGTGCTATGACTTTTAAAAATTCATCATATTTTAGTTCATCAGATTTTCATACAAAAAATCGGCCGCCCGTAAATAGTTCAAGTTCAAGCGCTCCCGCCACCCTAACTCCGCTCGCCTCACTAATGTACTATGTGCTTTTTAGGGTTCCGTTGCCAAATGGCAAAAAACGGAACCCTTATAGATTCGCCATGTCTGTCTGTCTGTCTGTCTGTCTGTCTGTCTGTCCGAGTATGTCGCAGCCACTTTTCTCCGAAACTATAAGAGCTGTGCTATTGAAACTTGGTAAGTAGATGTATTCAGTGAACCGCATTAAGATTTTCACACAAAAATAGAAAAAAAACAATAATATTTGGGGTTCCCCATACATAGAACTGAAACTCAAAATTTTTTTTTTCATCAAACCCTTACGTGTGGGGTATCTATGGATAGGTCTTCAAAAATGATATTGAGGTTTCTAATATCATTTTTTTTTTAAACAATAATATTTGGGGTTCCCCATACATAGAACTGAAACACAAAAAAAAAAATTCATCAAACCCTTACGTGTGGGGTATCTATGGATAGGTCTTCAAAAATGAAATTGAGGTTTCTAATATCATTTTTTTCTAAACTGAATAGTTTGCGCGAGAGACACTTCCAAAGTGGTAAAATGTGTGTCCCCCCCCCCCCGTAACTTCTAAAATAAGGGAATGATAAAACTAAAAAAAATATATGATGTACATTACCATGAAAACTACCAACGAAAATTGGTTTGAACGAGATCTAGTTAGTAGTTTTTTTTTAATACGTCATAAATCGTAAACCACAATTTACCTTTCATTCAGTCAACACAAATATAAAAATTAAAAAAAAAACATTTCATTTCATAAACGATGATGACGAATGATGATGATGATGACCTGCAGGTTTGTACGGAACCCTCGGTGCGCGAGTCCGACTCGCACTTGGCCGGTTTTTTTGTTTCGCATAGACTTCGTAATATTTAGACCGTTCATTTTAAATATTTTAATTTTTTTATTAATGTCTGGTGAACTAAAATATGACGAATTTTTAAAAGTCATAGAACAAAAGTTGTTGATTATGATGTTAGTAACACAATCCTGAGAGGTTGCCGGTGTTTTACAAATAACCCTGTATATGCAGTATTCTCATGCCTTCCATGTATGCACGCTCAATATTATAATTGTCTTCTTTTACCGATGTTATGCCGATTTCTTCATACCCTCTCCACTACCAGAATGGCTATTAAGATTATAACAAAGTAAACATCATTGAATTCATTATTTAGGCATATGGTTTGAAACACAAGAAAACATCCGACGTCCACGCGGGTAAAGCAAAAGCTAGTAATTAAATATTTGAAAGTTCTCAAATCCAGTTCAAGTTTGACACCTAACCGCTCCCCGCTTCTGCCAACCCCAAGCCACCAGTCTAAAACTAAAGACGTGAGAGTTGAAAGATTAATTACCGGGTAGCAGACGCTCCTTTGAGATATAAAGACTGCTTTATAAGATGTTTCCGAGCTCTTCAGGTTTCTGTGAAGAAACTTTAATTTATTGTGTGCCACATTGTTACACGAGTTACTAGGATTACTTGGTGAAGAGGGTGGAAGAAGAGGCTGATTGATTTGAAGCGATGCTTGCATCATATGTAAAACCTTGTCAGATTATGTGCATGTATGTGGGCTATAAAACAAGTCATTTACAAAGCAGTTTTAATTCCACAGCTTTAGGTTCGAAACATAAAATAAAAGATCGCCGAAAACTCTATAAAAATATTTTATCAAATACCTATGCTGGATTTACTGAGGGATATTTTTAGTTTTTCAAATTCATTTAGTTTTCACAAATACTCTAAATTCATCCACCCAATACCACTAGTTTCCAACAAACCACAAAAAAACACTCACCTTTAAAAACTAGCCCCCAATTTTTGCTGCACTAACAAACAGTAAATCCGCACTAAACCGCATTTCAGCCGTGTAACCGGGGCGATCCAGTTCGCGCCACCCCGATCCGGCCTGAACCAGTTCAAACCAGCTGTAACACAATAAAGGGCAATTGCGCGCGCGATTCGTGTCACGTCGGACGAGCCAGTCCAGACTTTGAATAGAAATTAGGCCATTGCGACACTGAAATTCAGGAAATAGAGGTTGCTGACTGAATTGGTTTTTATCTCGGTCCGTTTGCTTTTAAGATTGTAATCTAGTTGTTAAAAAGATAATTGGGGTTGTTAAGGCAATTTAGTGTAATTCTCCTGACAATGTTACTTTGTTCTTCCATTGTTAAAAAGTGTCTTTGTTAAAAAGTAACAGAATCCAGATCAGCAGATGCTTAATTTTTATGTATAATCAAATACTAAATGGAATTTGTTTCTGAACTTAGTTCTAATGCTTAAATAAAATAGACTATTTGAAGCTTATATTTTACTCTAGTCTGTCCCAAATAAGGTTCTGGTAAAACAACAAATATTTAATTTAAAACAAGTACCTTGAATTACTTGGTAACCTCAATACCAACATGACTGACTGGCTATTATTTTCATCAATACAACAACCCTATTAATAAACATAAAGTAAGAAGGGAAATACAATGTGACAGTTCCAATCAAAACCAAACTGTCTGACAAAGCGACAACTTCATCACACATAATATTTGACTTATTCCGACATGAAATAAAATAAATCTAACTTTTATTTATTTCTGCACTTCGAGCATCTTCAGCGATCATTCTAGAACTACTTTAAAGTAGGGAAACACGGCAACGTAAACATTGCATCGGAAATCGGAGAGTTACATATAAACACGGATAAGTATAGTTGTTGGTAGGGAAAAATTTAAAATAGGTCGCCGTCTACAGTTTCGGTCCCCTGTGGCGCCTGAACGCGGAACGTCAAATATTTTTGGAAGGAAAATTTTCTGTAAGTGTTCCGAATGGCTTGGATGTGGAAATTGGGAAGGTGTCAGGAACATTCGTCTTGGAAATGGACTTAGGTAGAACCGAAATAACTACTTATAATATCGTCATCCACATACATGCGTTTGCTGTAATGGACGATAAAAAGTTACATCTCTTGTTTTGAAACACATACACTTTGTGGGTATTGCACTGTTACGTAAAAATAATCCGATAACTTTAACATTTAAAAAACCGGCCAAGTGCGAGTCGGACTCGCGCACCGAGGGTTCCGTACAAACCTGTAGGTACCTATATAAGTAAAAGTTCACCCATCACGACAACCGAGTCGTAGTTCTGTTCTGTTTCTTAGCTTGGTTTTATTTCTGTCTGTGTTTTGTTCTGTTTATGACATTTTGTATGATGTAACTAAAAATTTACGGTTTTGTCAATTTTTCCTTTATCTGTGCTATAAGACGTTGCTTCGTACCAAATTTCAAAATTCTAGATCGACTGGAAGTACCCTTTAGGTTTTGATTCCCTTGCGAGTTTCGAAAATTTGCGGTATAAACGGCTCTGCTATATCTTTTGATTGCATTAGCTTAGAAGTTTGATTTTTTCACAGCTCCAAGGGACAGTAGACTTGAGTATTTGTTATAAATTTCATTGATATCTCCACGCGTTCCTGAGAAAAAGGGTCTTGACAGACGGACGGACGGACGGACGGACGGATGGACGAACGGACAACAAAGTGATCCTATAAGGGTTCCGCTTTTTCCTTTTCAGGTGCGGAACCCTAAAAATAAAACCTGAAAAACTCATTACCTAGATGAAATGACAATCGTTTTTAGAAAAAATATAAGTTATTTGTTTATTTTGTTTTTTAAATAAAATGATAATTTAAGGGATAAGATATATATTTAATTGAAATTATCACTACAAACAAATTGAACCAAGTGTAATTATATATTACAGTGGGATATACATGCGTTTAGACTCTGCAAACTTTAATCACGGTTTATACGGCTAATTATTGGGAACTCCTCTGTCTCTAATCTTTTCTATCAAATTCTCAACTCAATTCCAAGTACTAATATTTTATTTGTAATATGAAAATAGGGAACATAGTCTGTCAGTCTGTTATACGTGTTTGCCGTACAAATTTCGCCAACAAGTAGACCATAACTGGGCACGCCACAATTGCCGTGGTAAGTCCCCTCTTTGAGGAGTGGCTGGAGAGGCACCACGGCGTCCTTCTGCCTTATGTAGATCCTCACCGGACAATGCTGCTTCGGCAGGTTCCAGTTCCGGATAAGGCGGGGGGAAACGCCCAGGTGCTACCATTGTGTGAATCGCCTGGAGAACACGGTGGAGTATACGGTGGAGGTGTGCCCTGCGTGGTTGAAGCACTGCCGTGTCCTCGTGGAGGCGATCGGTGGCGGCAAAGTTTGGCAGGCCTTCCGTCTCCACCCATAGCGGCAGAAGTCATTTGATGATTTCCAACCCAGAAAAAAAGAAGTCGACCACAATCTGGGTAGGGTTACATAGGATTCTTCATGCGGCCAAAACTGCGAGAAAAAGTTAGTAGCTAATACTGCCACCTCCATTCCTTAGTACTCGGAACATCTCTCACGTTTCCATTCTGCTTATCTGCCTCAGATATCCGAACGCATTTCTTTTGCAATTCTTGCTTATTTTTATTCCCTTCGCTCTGTTTGCTTATCGCGATTTAATGAAGTCTTTCGTTTAATTATGTTTGTTTTATATAGAATTGTTACTAAGCCACATTAAGTGAGAATAGCTAATGGTTCAATCGATAAGGTTCAGCTACGTGTGCCACAACTCGTGCGCGAATCGCGCGCGAATCTCGCGCGACGACCTTGTAGCGGCGCGATGAGCAGCGCGACAGCTTTTAGTACGTTTTGTATGGCGTCGCGGCGAATTTGCGGCCGCGACGCCACAGTCGCGGCGCGACGAGGTCGCGCGGCTGCGAACCGACGCGACGCCACACAAAATGTACCTGATGTTGTCGCGCTGCTCGACGCGGAGCGCCCGTGTCGCGGCGCGACAGGTCGCCCCTGTGTGAAGTGTCGCGCGCGTTTTCATAGAAATTGTTCTACGGATATAAATCGGCGATTCGCGCGCGACCGTTGCGTCGCGCTAGTCTGCACGAGCCTTTAAACCTTTAGTCCCGGCTGTTATTAGTAGATCTTTGACAGTCGTTTCGGGTCGTCAGAAGTCGGTAAATCTGACAACCAGTCTTGCCAAAGGGTATTGTATGATCCAATAACTGGGTTGTGGAATAAAATACTGGTATTCAGCTGAATGCGGTTTGAATATAAGCCGACCCGTATTTTGAATTTCGAACAGCCGAGTTAAATATCACGGCGAAAATTGTTGTACGGAGCGAGTGCGCGGACAAGCGCCATCTTACAAATTGATAGTTTTACGTTTAGTTTTCGGTACATAATTATTTATTGGTTATTATACCCATTATTATGGTACCGTGTGGTGCCGGACGTAAAGAATAACACCACCCCTTTTCTTCCCGTGGGTGTCGTAAAAGGCGACTAAGGGACTTTCTAAAGAATGGGCAGCAGCGTTCTATATGCATTTTACCACCATACTGCGATCGCCAACCCGCTTGCCAAGCGTGGCGATTATGGCAAAGCCCCCCAAATTGGGGGAGGCCTAAGTCCAGCAGTGGACGTCTTACGGCTGAAATGATGATAATGATGATGATTATAACCATTATGTAAATATGTGGAGGGAGCTCAATGATCCAATACTCACGCCACCACCAGCGAGGCATTAGAGTGAGCATGATATACTTTCAGCCGCCAGGGCACATTCAAGTCAATGTAAGATGTACCCAGTAGATGGTAGCTTTATAGTTAGTACTTAGCGCTAATACATTTGCTATGTACAATACAAAGAGATTCAATTGACACAATGCAAAGATATCTAGTTTTTATCTAGTTTTTAACCGACTTCAAAAAAAGGAGGAGGTTATCAATTCGTCTGTATTTTTTTTAATGTCTGTTAGCTCATAACTTTTGACTGGGTGAACCGATTTCGATGATTTTTAATTTGGTTCCATTCGGACAGTGGGATCCATGTGAAAACCATATAAGTCTTATATTTGCATTAAGTATTGGCGCGAAAAATGAACGAATAACGTGATTAGATTATTGCGGGGTATCTACCATAACTAAAAAGTTAAAAATAAAAACTTTTTACAAAAAAATCAAAACAAAAAAATAAATAAAAACACTACAAAGTCAAAAATAACTTAAATTTCGGAAGTCGGTTGCAAAAAAACCTTAAATACAGATCCTAAGACACCGAATTCCAAAATTGAATTTTTGACTTTGTAGTGTTTTTTTAAGGAAGTTGGTTTTAAATCTTTAGCAGCTGTAACAATATTTTCAAATTCTAATTAAATTAATTTATGCACCTATGTGGAGCAGGTCCTGCGTTGAGCTAAGAGTTTTATCAGAGATGTAATCCCCCAACTTATAAGATGCTTGGGTGCTGATAATATGGTCAGTGCAACTAATTATACAATGAAGAAGATAGGAAGAAACGAAAGAAATAAACTACCATGCTACATGCTCCGGACTACCATGGTGTTACTTGGCTGGTCAATATTACACAGACATGTATTAAAATAGCCAATGATCCGATTTACTTTATAAACTCGACATTTAATAAACTTCTATCATAATAAACGTAGCTTAACCAACACAAAATTACACAAAATATTACCGTATTACACACTTGTGATACTGTAATACCGTCAAAACGTTAAGCCCACATTCATTTCAATTTTAGGACACCAAAATCCCTAGCACAAATAATTTCCGCCTCGAACTAAAATAAACATGTCAAATTTATTGCCGGCCAACTAGAAACGCCTAGATAAGTAAATCCCGAACGAGAAATCCGAAAAGAACCGGTAGCGAGTAGGAATCGAACTGGGGACCTTATTGATCCGACGCTAATGCCCTCTAATCCATTTAGGTAGTCTTTGGCAGTAAGCATGACTGGCAGGGATTATATAACTGTAATGTAACTGTATAAGTTGTGATATACTTACGTTTTGAAATAACAAAATGGAGGATTAAAACTTTCGAATTAAGAATTCGTCTTCGTTTGTTTTTTGTTGACAGCTACTGTCAATGGCCAGGTCTTAATGTCACACGTATGTGACAATTTAACGGCAATCCGGCAACGTTTTTTCATGTAAATCCAAGAAATTCTCACGAAATACGTTTATACGAAGTATTATGCAAGTTGTAAGCATATAAGATTTATATGACCATTTTCAAATAGTAAGTCCAAGTTTTCTGAATAGCTAAGGCTCTCAAATATTGGGATTTTTAATATCTATTCAATGTCATCTGTGGTCAACTCTTCAGTCAACTTGTGGGATAAGTCTGTGTTACTTTGGTCAAGCAATAACAGTAGCTATTTAGATATTTGTGAAAGGACTTAGTACTAATTTTTTAAGTTCTTGCACACATACAAACGATTTAAGTAAGTACTCATCATAACATTGAAAACTACCTTTTAATTCTAAAGTTCGAAGAGACCTGACCTAGAAAACGAGGCAATGCTTCAAACATCACGTTTCCATTCATTGACATATTATATTACTGCGTAAGGACAGGGCGGACCGTATGTTAGAATGACGCCTCGAATTTGGTCCCAAAATGGTCTTCCCTTTATCGAAGTGAACTAGAACGCGATCGGCTGTCTTCGGAACGGTCGTATATTTTGCAAGCAAAAATGCCAAGTTTTGCCGTGAAGGGTTGCGTGAACTACGACAAAAAGCACAACAAAAAAAATGATAACATTTCATATCACCGGTAAGTTAAAAATATGTCATTAAATCCACTGCTAACATTATTTAAAACAATTTTCTTTCATATTTGTCTCAACCTATGACAAAGACGAAGCGAACCCGCGTAAAAGTACGACATAACTTTGCAGCGGCGCTCGTTGTAGCCGGTAGCCGATGAAATGGAAAGATTTAATAATATTACTATAAATAATTTAAAAAAATTGTTTTATTCGAAGGCCAATGAAAACTTAATAACATCAACACACTGCAACAAATATAAATTTTCAAAAATAAAAGGTTTTTTTTTATTTCTTTGTACCTCGAAAAATACCACACCCCGCTCTTACAAGGTTACGTCTAGGAGCAGACCACGCGGATTGACATCGTAGTTCACACTAGTTCTAATAGATGACGTTAGTATTTTTTGTCGGGCGACCGCGTCCGTCTAATGTTCGGACGACCGTATCTTTACTATTTAAATCAATGTTTCCATTTCATTAAAACACAGTAGGTACTTTTACAGTAACTGTCAAATGACTGAATACTTTTAAGCGTCACTACACCGATAGAAAATCATTTTACGCAAATCACATGCTCTCAATTTTATAATAAGTAATTACATTCACTGCAAATCTGATTCATATTTGGAAATCACGACACGGTACGGTACTATTTTCTAGTCCTCTACCTCTTCACCAAACAATACACAATCAATCACATACAGCACACCCTAGAATATTCAATAAACACTACCAAAAACCGTTGCAACTAACAGCAGGACACATGAAACCACACGATTTACATGGAGAATCCGACACACTATGAATTATTGAATGGACTCAATCGCGTATATGACAATGTGAACTGACAGACGGACGAATAATTAGCAAATGGGTTCGACTATAGATACGGATCAGTATTCGGACGTTTAGGAGATATTTTGGAAGTGATATAGTGAGGCTGTGAGTTGGAAAATGTTTGTTGTGGTCCTTTTGAGTATGAATCCTAACGTGCTACATAGGATTTTGATCAAGAGTAGAAAAATAGATTTGGTGTTGACAACTCGTTGTGAACCATCTAAATTCTAGTTAGTCTCAAATTACTACGCTTAGAGTCTGGAAACTTGAGCTTTATAGTTATAGTTTGCGCATCAATGGATGCCGACTTGTAAAAAGGATTACTAAAACTTTTTTCAAATAATTGCTTCAACAAAAAGTCTCGCTCAGAATGTTCAATAAATAATACCAACGAATATAATATCAATCAATCATATCAATTCTGTAAGTTCATAAATTTATCTGAAGCAAAACTTGAGTGTCCGAACACTATTACACAACACATAAAACCTCCTCACAACCCTAAATGCCCTTTATTTCCGCAACATCATTCCCATCATATATATTTTTAAAAGCTCGGAACCCTATTTATTTATAATCTAATCCCATCCCGTCTGCGGCCATCAATAATTCATACAGCTATGTGAATTATAGCCACGACGATCTTCACGGATTTCCTCTCGCTTTCACCAAGATCCTTCGTCTGCGCGCTATTGTATGAAAACGCTGTTACTTTCCCAGTCCATTGTGAAGGCTTCATACTTGCAAATGAATGGTAGGTTGCTTGAATATGCGCATAGGTATCGCTGTGATTTCTTGTAATGAAAGCGCGAGTTAGTTATGAAAGAAATATTTTAAGCACGGTGTGTGCAAATGGGGGTTTGGAATTTCAAGGAGACATTTACCTATATTCAGATTTATTTTCGTTTTATGCTGATTGTAAGGCGAAGGATAATCCTGAATAAATTGTATATATGAAAAGTGACCAACATTTGAAAATGTAAAGTGATTTCAAACAAAAATAAATCAAACTAGATGATAGCCCTAAAGCCTTTAGATCATCATCATCATTTCAGCTGAAAGACGTCCACTGCTGGAAATAGGCCTCCCTCAAGCTCCACCACTTCGACCGGGTCCTTCCTTCCCACATCCAGGGGAGACCTGCGGCTTATATATGGACATTGGTCGACCTTGTGAGACGCCTTCCAACCCTGCGTTTTCCGGTATGCGGTCGCCATTCTAGAACCTCTAAATCATTTTAATAAATAGAAAAGCAACCATAATGCTGCCTATCCATTGGAACGGAAAAGAGCGGAGGAGCGGAACTGTGCCAATATTAACCAATAGAATTCAAATTCCCCTCCGCTTGGCATGGTTGCAGCCTAAAACAGCTCTGAAACTGTCACTACTTTCCCAAGCGACAATTCGATCAAAACAGCTTACGGCCTTTAAATCCGTAAAAGCAGTTTCGCCCGTACCCTTGGCATACCCTTCACTTGAGAGAGGCACTTTCCCCGTATATGCCACACATCCTCAAACATAGTTACTAAGATAAAATAATTCCTCATCTTAATGGCAGTAGGTGCAAAGACAAGCAAAGACCCTTCTCACACTTTCTCAATAGTGGCCCGCGGCCTAATCCGGAAGGACCACGAAAGGACCATGGATAACACCTTTAAGGTACCCGTAAATATTTAACAGGACACGGCTTCCTATACATTTATAATAACGCGAAGGCTGGGAAAACGGCTTGTTCCAGTGAATAAGTGATCGCTGTCTGATGTATTTAGGTCCCTTTTTTTCTTTTTTGGGTGGAACGGAATTATGTATGAAGTGAGTTCTTGTCGATTTGAGCCATCATGATTTTTGTTTCAGTGTTTGAAATCGATTCTGCTGTTAGGTAAAGCTTAGTTTAATAAAAAAAAAGTAATGGGCTTAGAATATGGCCCACTAAGAACTGTACGAAATAAAGATCAGACAAATTGATGTACAAATATTTTTATCTTTCTTGTGTTGGAGTTGTAAGAACGGTGGTATCACAAGAGCTGTTATAACGTTATGCCAGCAAAAAATGAAAAAATGTTTTTTATCTTCTTTGTCATTGTGACATAATTGAAAAAGGAAGTCACGTAATACCTACGAGTATATCATTACACACTTTTTCAACTCTTGATAAGACTTCAACATACTATACCTTGTCTAACTTCAATAAGTTATACTAGACAGGAATAAGTAATAAACATTGTTATTATTCTGGTCAATCGATTTGTCCACTTAACATTTAATAAATACGTCCTGTAGACCAACAGCTGCGATATGAACCCTTGGCACTCGATACCCTCCGACAAACTGATTCTTGGTGAACTGTCCTTGAAAGACTGTCGCTATTTTTGCTTAACAATGGCATTCGATAAGCTTGGTTTTTTTTTATGGGTAATTTACGATCTCTAGAATTTATATCACCATAATTACTTTAACGTCTGCTTTCTAATGAGCCTTCAAAATCATTGCTTGCTTATTTGTTGAATGTTTGTACTAGTAGAATCTGCATGAGAATATACAGATTTCACCACCTTCAATCTCACTGCGAAGATCACTCCACGCCTGAGGGTGACCTACCCTGTACTTGCCGATTTGGTTCTCAGCCGGATCACCTCATTCCGGATTCTATCCCACTGAGTTTATGATTAGCTAACTAGCCAAGTTTGAAGGAGCAACTTTCGGAGCACATATAGTCTTTGCACCTAAACCGACTTCAAAAGAGGTCCTCAGTTCGCGGCAATCTTTTTTTTATATAGATGTCTCGACAGATTTAAAAAATCTTTTTGTTTTTACTTATAATATCACTATTGTCCTAAGAGCTTGAAGCGTTTCAAACAAAGTCGTCGAGCAATACTAACTGATCAATACCATCCACATAATCCATAGCTTCCCTCTTCAATTATTTAGTGCAAGCCGGCTGCCTCAGTTAGAGTTGCATTATTAACGCGTTCCCATACCGAGCCGACGGTTTATTAATGTTCTCACTTATTAACGTCATTTCCGACGTGATTGGAGGTGATTTTGTATGTCCGGATGTTGTGGGAAAGTTGTATGTAAGTGTAGCGTAACGGGCCTCCTTTGAATCCCATGGTGGTAGCTGAAGTAGAATTTAGATCAATGTGTAAGGTAAATGGGGTGGTTAAGACATTGATACGCAACCTATTAGAGTAAATTCAGTACATGAATCTGGATCTCCCTGAGTTGAAAATTTCATAGATAATTATTTTCGGGAGTCGGTGGCAAAAACTTAAAATACTGATCCAAACGACACAGACTTGCACTTGACCATATAATATTGATTCAATCAATCTTTGCAGAAAATGTCTCAGAATAGCTTTATTACAATTATCCACACAGAGATAAACACTAACATATTCTTGCCTAAGGTCAGGTACATATTTTATGAAGGTTGGATTTTCTAATCCTATACATAGTATTGGCGGAGTTCAAGCTAACATACTTTGTTGGTTTAGTGGTCGCAAACGGTACTACTGTTCATAAGGCCTTTTTTTTTTGGATGGGAAATCATCAAATGACTTCCCCCGCTCTGGGGCGGAGCGGGAGGGCGTGTCAGACTTTTACTGACTAAAACCCACCCGTGTTCCTTCAGTTGCCCATGTGCCAGGGTCACGGTATCTCTTTCGATCAATCTCGCGACCCTGACAGGCATCGGTCCTAGCAGACCCCTTCAGTGCTGCTGACATCTCTTTGAGGCGCGCGTGGAACACTACGCGCCGTCGACCCGAGCCTGGTCCTTACCGGGCGGCGAGCTACCCATTGCTCGCCACCCGCAAGCTCGCGCCTACGGTGGCCGGGAGTCCGCTATCGACTCCCGACGCCCGGGGCGTCTTGGGTTCGATTTCCGGGTCGGGCAATGTTATTAGGTTTTTCCATCTGAAATATCTCAGTAGCAGCTCGGGGTCTGGATTTGTGGCCGATTGATGGCAACAAGTGGCAGTGGGCAGGGCACATAGCTCGCAAAACAGATGGCCGATGGGGCCGGAAGGTTCTAAAGTGGCGCCCGCTTACTGGAAGGCATCCCACAAGATGGACCGATGACTTGGTGAAGGCCGCAAGAATTCGCTGGATGCGATAGGCACGGAATCGATCACGGTGGTGGTGCTTGGGAGAGGCCTACCTTCAGCAGTGGACGCCTCTCGGCTGAAATGATGATGATGATAGAAATAGCCTCGCCCCGTATTCCATGGAACTTACACATAACTGAAGAAAATAGGTGTACTATAGGTACACCTCTTCCTTACCTTTTTGTTAATACTGGGCTTATATTATGTAATGTCCTAGCTAGTCACTCCAACTTCACTTAGATTTATACCTAAGCTAAAAATCAACAAGTCAGAAAATCCAGTGTACCATGTCAACTTCCAATGTTCTTGTACAAACTGAACACAAAGTACAGTGCTTGGAATAACAACACACAGAAGGAAACAATGTATGTAATCACCAGGAAATAACATTGCAGAATAAACATCCTTTATTTTTATTAGTCGTTATACCGGAAAATCTGTTACAAAGTAGAAAATGGCGGCCAGAATGAAAGGTTTATTCACCGTATGAGGGTATAACGTTTTATTTTAGTTAAGGTTACTGTTTTAATAGTGCTGGGTAGTTATTATAAAATGTAGTGTTAGGGACTTGTGAGTCCTACCAGGGTTGCGAAATTTATTCGGAAAGAGTTACCGTTGCCCTGGCAAAGGTAACTGGAGGAACACGGTTGGTTTTTAGTCAGTAAAAGTCTGACACGCCCTTCCGCTCCACCCAGAGCGGAAAACGTCATTTGATGATTATTCACCCACAAAAAACGGGGCTTGTGAGTAAGATAACAGTCGCAAGGTTCGATCGTTCAGGTTAAGCTACTCTTGCCGCGGTTGATCCATGGATGGGTGACCATCTTTACATACCAAGACCCTTCTGTGCCACGTTAAATCGTTAGTTCTCGCTATGTTTCGTAGATTTTAGGCAGTCGTTAAGAGTCGTCAGAAGCCAGAAAGTCTGACAACGAGTTTTACCACGGGTTATCGAATTACCCAGTAACTGGGTTGTGGAGGTCAGATAGGCAATCGCTCCATGTAAAATACTGGTACTCAGCTGCATCCGGTTGACTGGCAGCCGACACTAACATAGTTGCGAGAAGGCAGGTGATGTTTCCTGTAAAAAATAGAAAATAAATAATGCGTGCTTTTTTTCCATTATTTTGTACTTTTTAGTTTGGTTTCCAATGGAAGCGTGTTTTTTAGTTTTTTTAAACTATTATTTATTTTCTATTTTTTAGGATGTTTCGAATTTTGAGACGTATGTCAGCGTAGTTTGTGACGTATGTCAGCGTAGTTTTCGAAGACAGTTTTTTTTTTTTGCTGTCCTGGTAACCCTGGCAAGGATAATGGCACAAATTAGTTTGTGACGTATGTCAGTGTAGTTTTCGAAGACAGTTTTTTTGCTGTCCTGGTAACCTTGGCAAGGATAATGGCACAAATTAGTTTATGACGTATGTCAGCGTAGTTTTCGAAGACAGTTTTTTTGCTGTCCTGGTAACCCTGGCAAGGATAATGGCACAAATTAGTTTGTGACGTATGGCAGCGTAGTTTTCGAAGACAGTTTTTTTGCTGTCCTGGTAACCCTGGCAAGGATAATGGCACAAAATTATGAAATTATTGCATTGTCATCAGTCCTTGACAGGTGTGCAAAGTTTGAATGAAATCTGGTCGTTTAAAGTGGGTCAAAATCGCGCTATAAGGAGTCGGTTACAAACAAACATACAAGTGAAGCTAATATAAAGCGTGTAAAATATAATGTTTTAACACACCCCCACATAGAACACACATACAGAACACACAAAATAATGGTTCTCTCCTTAATTAGTCTGTTTTATTTTTGGTATAAAATCTTTATTTTCTATCTTTTCTGTCTACGTTGTGCCTACACTGTAAATTTCCGAATTTATTCTTGTATAACTTGTGCCCCGTCACCCGTAACACAAGTTGAATCTTAGCTTGGGCGACTGAGGTTTATAACTCGGTATTAACCTACAATTTATAAGACAAATTGTAAAACTGGAAATATAGATTATTTATTAATTATACTGAGGAAGATTGGTGCCTTAGCTAAGCGTAAGGCCTATATTTCAGGTCACCAGCACCTTCAGAAACTGTTACACTCTTACACAAATGCATTAAGACATATACAATCAGAAAAGGACAGATTCTACTATTCATAATCAGCCTATATTTCTCCCACTGCTGGGACACAGTCCTCCTCTCGGTGAGAGGGAGTGGGCCGTAATCTACCACGCGGGCCCAATACGGATTGATAGATGTGTTTAGATTTAGAAAAGACTATCTAAGACATTACACTAATAATTAATTTCGTGCAACTCAGTGTATGACTGTGTTAAACACTTTATCAGGCGCTTTTTGTGACGGTGAATTAGTTTTAAGTCTACCTACATGTTTTGGTGTCATTCTCTTTGTTCATCGGAATACATACGCATTTTACAGCGCATGTCACATGTCTTCAATTTTTTTGGTTCTAGGATTTGCCGGTTTCCTCACGATGTTTGCCTTCACCGTTTTGAAAGCAGTGGTGATGAAATACCTGTACCCACATTCATAGCAAATAAATTACTGATTCTTATTCTGAATAATTTACACAATGTAAAGCGCATGCCTGGGTTCGAACCAACGATCTACAACTCGTCAGTCAGGGCCGATACCACTGGGGCTAATACTGCTCTACCACTGATTCTATTTATTATTACATATTCTTTTTTTTGTTGTGGTTAGCAGGTGCGTGTAGTATTGATTTATAAAAGAAAAGGTGAGGGGATGAATGTACAAAAATATGTTTTTTTTTTTTTCAATTATCAAGTTATTTCGGGACAGAGGTAGATATGAATCTATGTTTTACCTTGCAATATCTGCTATTTACTAATCAAACTCACTAGCGGTTTTATGGGTGATCACAACTTACCGTAAATTCACCCAACACCACCATCCTTGTAAGTTGTAAGCATATTTCTGTAAAGCGCGGACGGTTGCGATTTAATTTAGTAATTAATTAGACATGACACAATTCGTGTCGAGGCGTCCCGCGGGCTCAGCGGCCATGCTAGTAGAATTAGTGCTCACCGCGTCGTGTCGGGTTTTATCGTCCTTCTGGGTAAGTAGCTTGTAGTTTTGAAATACGTAAGAGGAATTTTGTAAAGCCTGAAGGTTTAATATACCTAATTAACATGTCTTGAACTGGCTTGTGTCTAAGTAATAATAGCGGCACGGTTCGATTGGTCAGGTTAAACTACGCTTGCCTCAGTTGATCCATCGATGGGTGACCTTCGGTCATGTGTTATGCTGTTGATCTTGGCTGGCATTTGTGGATCTTTGATAGTCATTACGGATCGTCAGATGACAGCAAATCAGAGAACCAGTCTCACCAAGTAATATAACTGAATAATTATAAATATATTAAGTAAGTTATGATCCATTGAATTGTAGTGATTAGTAGGTATATTTCTTAAGTTAATACGTTCAGCCCAGCGCCGCTCTCATGAGGTGCGCACATTATGACACAATATTTTCTCATATTAAATGGACATACGTTGTTAAACGTTCTGCCGCAAAAATTTGATTTGTTGTGACTCTAGATGTTTGACATTTGCAAGTGTTGCGGCGCATATGTTTATGGCTTCCTGGCGTGGTGAGACATAGTGCAAATAATATCATATTTTTATTAGACGTGATAAGAAGTTGTGTTACCAATAAATTGTACAAATTTGTCGTTATAAGACGTTGCTGCTCCGAACGTGTTAAATGTTATGTTCAGTCATTTAAAAAAAAACTGAGTTTTGAAAATCAGCTAGGCAGTCGCTCCATATAAAATACTGGTATTCAGCTGCATCCGGTTAGACTGGACGGTGACCCCTACATACTTGGAAAACGCTAAGCTAGTCAGAAGAAAAATCCTGTCTGCAAATAAACTATCAGATCTTCCAGATTCGGAAACATGTATTTTTAAAGTATGTGTCAGGAAAGTTAACCGATACTTTTCCGAGGGCAGAAAAAACGGCCTCATCGTTTGTAGCGAAAACATTGTTTTGAATCCCTAAGAATTCATGAAAAAATAACCTTTTAGTGATTCATTAATTATCTTTATTTACTAAAGTAACACAGCTTATAAGTAGTGTGAATTACTGACAGCATATGGATCAAGGTCTGAATTTATAGTAGTTACTACAAAATACACCAACATTTGTAAACACAACATTTTCTACACCCAAAAGAATACATCACCTTTCAAGCCACCATTTCTATTCATCCCTCATGCACAGTACATCCCACCTCCAACCCGTTACCACCATAAAAATTTATTAGACCAACGCCATCAATTTTCTAATTCGGTCATAAAGAGGCGCCAATAAAGTACATAGGTTGTAAATAAGCCGTATAAAGGAGCAACAAGGACATGTGGAATTTGATTCGGCTATCACTGGGGCAATAAAAAGTTATGCGTTGACCGTAACATGCTCCACGTAATTCGATAGTAAGTGCTAATGTACTGTGTGCACGGGTCGCACGGTACGGTATATAACACTGCTCTTAGAGTGTTAAGGGATAGTGGAAAAATGCTGTATTCAGTCTATACAGGGTCAAATATTCACTGGCAATACTTTACCCACGTATTGAGTATGGATATGGAAAACAAATCTATACTAATCTTATAAAGCTGAAGAGTTTATTTGTTTGTTGATTGAACGCGCTAATCTCAGGAATTACTGGTTCGAATTGAAAAATTATTTTTGTGTTGGGTAGCCCATTTATTGCTATATAATATTACGCTACCATCAATCAATAGGAGCGGAGCAGCAATGAACAGTGTTGCAAAAAACGAGGACCACGCACGGGCAGGTAATTCGATGCGACGGGATGGGTTGGGGGAGCAATAAGTATAACACGGACGAAGTCGCGGGCAAGAGATATTGGAATATAAAAAAATCATTCGATGGCTGAAAGTCAAGCCCGTAATCGATTAACCGTTTTTGCTCGAATAATGTAGAACTAAATAATAGAGGAATAATGTAGAAACTCTAAATAATATAGGAATAATGTCGTATATCTAATCGTTTCCCTACTCTGTTTGATCTCGGCCTTTGGTTTTGCCCGATAGATAGTTAATTTCATTATAATCCACTTGACAATGTTATGATTTGAATTTGGAATCTCAACTTAAATAAGCATGACAAACAATTAAGGCCTCCAGCCAGGGTTTCAAAAAATCGAAGTAGAGCGACTAGCAGTGATAGCCCAGTGGTAACGGCCGCGACTTACGAGTAGTAGGTCGTGAGTTCAAACCCAAGCAGGCGCATTACTTTGTGTAAATTATTTCATCGCCACTGCTCTCGAAACGGTGAAGGAAAACATCGTGAGGAAACCGACATGTCTTAGAACCAAAAATTCGAAGACATGTGACATCTGCCAACCCGCACTGGGCCCGCGTGGTGGATTATGGCCCACTCCTTCTCACCGAGAGGAGGCCTGTGTCCCAGCAGTGGGAACATTATAGGCTGATGATGATGATGATGAGCGACTAGCGACTATTAGCGCTAGTCGCTAGTCTACTTTGACGTTTGGGCACCTCCTGTGGGGTACGGACCTCGGCTACGGGCATCGCTGGTCGAGGTAGCAAGCGACGGGCTGGATCGGAATGGAAAACAAAAAACTAAAATTATTTGCTTTTTATTACCACGAAGAAAACGCTCGAGAATAAAGGTGTCTCCGTCTTGGGTGAGGTTAAGTCCCTCGCTACACTCACGAACATTTTCACTCAGGAGCATTCACTGTTGACTCCGTGACAAAAGATTCTGCTTCATCCCCTTAGTGAATAATACACTTTTCTCCTGTCATTTCATTGTTTTAGACTGTACCGTAGCTAGCCAATCCATGACCATAAGGACCAAATACCGCACCTCGCGACACAACGCACACGCACGAAGCACCGTCAATCCAGGCGACATCGTAGTGCCAATAAAAGTAAATGAGCTGCCCGACTGCTGCGAACAGGCGACATGTGTCCGTATACCGGCCGACACAGATCGCCACCGATGATAAACTACCCACACGCTGTTTTAACGCCTACTGTCTTGTAGATAAAGGTGATGTTAGAGTGTGGTGAAACGGCGATTGGATCTGCTTCCGAGATTTTTTTTGGGAATTTAATGAGTGAAAATGAAGTGCTTAACAATTTTTTGGGTTTTGGTTTAATTAATGACTGTAGTAAGCTAATCTGAATCTTAATTGATATCTGTAGTAAGGTAATCTGAATCGTATGTAAAAGGATGTAGAGTTGGTGTTAGATTGTGCAGATTAGTAATTGATAAATATTAGCAGTAAAGAAATTTAAGTATCAAAAATGTGATACTATTAGAACGTGTTTTCAATCTTTTATATTTATTTCAACATTTTTTTCAATTCAATGAAACGTTTCCTTTGAACGTCATCATGAAATATCACGTAAGCATTTATTTACTTGCTCATACAGTACATATTTCTATATCCTAGAAACGTTACTAGAAACTCAACTGTCTGGAAAAGCCGCTGGTTTCCAGAACGTTCCATTTAGACGCTGTAGCTATAAAGGCTATAACAGAACACCTGGAACAGCCGTACGTCTTGAAACTCGTATAATAACATAGACGCAAGCAGTCAAGCGTTTCTCGTCTGAAACTAACACTGAGCTAAGAATCATGTAGCAATGTGGTATTTGGAATGATTAAATGTTTCTTATGTTAAGAACATAAGGAATGTTCCCAAACTGCCCTAGAAAAAGGTCGCTAAGAACAGATGGGGTGGGTTTTAGAGAACCAGAGAATCGGAGTACCGGATTCCATGGGAAGAGCTTAATAAAGGCCAGGCTTATAACATATTGAATAACGTATAATCTACAAATACTTATCTGGTTTTAAGGCTTCATCATCATCATCATTTCGGCCGTAAGACGTCCACTGCTGGACTTAGGCGTCCCTCAATTTAGGAGGATTTGCCATATTTGCTACGCTTACCAGGCGGGTAGGCGATCGCAGTGCTGGTAGTAAAATTCACAGAGAACGCTGCTGCCCATACTTTAGTAAGTCCCTTAGTCGCCTCTTAGGACACCCACGGGAAGAAATGGGATGGTGCTATTCTTTACATCCGTCACAACACGGCACCGCCGCACAGTGTAGAATATTGGACAAAATTCGAGCCGCTTTGAGTATTTTTCACCTGTGGTTCTTTTAATCGGTTGTAAATTGAGCCGCAGCTCGAATTTTGTCCAATATTCTACACTGTGCGCCGCGCCCGCCACCGGTTCGGTTTACACCTTGTGCATGCCAAATTCGTGTTTTTTAAATTATCCAGCACCCACACAATACGCACATGTAAAATTCCAATTTCGGGAAATGCAAACACGAACCGAGCGTTCCAACTAAAACCCTGCAATTCCACCCTCAGTTTGGATTGCACAAAACTTCAAAACACTAACACTTAATAGTGCCTAAAATTACGTGCAAAACCGAGTCCAACGTTTTCCCACATCCCGCTAACCCCCGCATGCCGGGTGCGTTCCGTCGCGCAATGCAGACGCACGGCTCGTCGCCTCGCTTCCAAATTCAAACGGTTGACGTTCCAAATTGGAATTGTTTTTCATTTTTCGACTGTTAAGCGTCCGTTGTCTGCGGCCAGTGATTTTGAGTTCGAATAGCGCAACGGGACTAAAATTGGTACTTTGGAATTTTTGGGTGTTCGATTTTCTGGTTTTAAAGTTCAATTAAGGTTCTGTGGGTGTTTGGTATATTCAATCTGGCTGTTGGAAAAAGAATACGATGTAAATTGGTGCTACAATGTCGAGCCCTTCCGCAGATTGCCTATACATATATTTAAACCATGACTATTGGGAAAATATTTAAAAAGAAATGAAATACTAAAATGTTTTTCTGAAAACAATCATTTCTTGTTTAATAATATTTCCATCTTACAAAATTATAATTAAATACATCGAAAAAGCATTTTTCAATAAAAGATAAACGAAAGACTCCCAAAACGCAAAAACATTTTCCCTATATTTTATTACAACCGAAAATAATATTTCCTACAACAAAATTCACAAATCTAATAAGACAGATAGACGGCAAAAAACCTCGGAGCATTCGAATTACAAAATTAAATTCCGAATTTAATTTTACAACGCTTTCATAGAACATTTAACGCATACCGCGAAGGGTGCGTCAGTACTTATGGAAAGAAATAAAAGAATTAATTTTTATTTTTACGAGTTTCATGAGGCCGTGCTTCATTTGCAGTGTTAAGTTCATTTTATATTATATAAAAAAAAAGTTTAATGGTGCTGCTAAATTGAGTTAAACGCTGCATGCTTGTCTCTGACAGTTGGGGGGACAAGGGGTTGGGCACGTCACATTTGGGGCGTAAGTCACCTCTTTGAGGAAGGCGGTACGGCGTCCTCAACTTCCGCCTTACGCAGGTCCTCACCGGGCATAGGTGTTTCGGGAGGTTCCTGTTCAGGATAAAGTGGGAGGAAACGCCCGGGTGTTACCATTACGTGGATCACCTGGAAGACACGGTGGTGCATAGGGTGCCGGGAGTCCATTGCGGACTCCCGGCCACCGTAGGCCCGGTCTTACGGGCGGCGAGCAATGGGCAGCTCGCCGCCCGGTAAGGATCAGGGTCGGGTCGACGGCACGTTGGGTTCCACGCCCGCCTCATATAGATTTCAGCGATTATTGTCCGATAGGACCGATGCCTGCCAGGGTTGCGAGATTTGTTCGAAAGAGATACCGTTATAGGCAACTGAAGGAACACGGGTGGGTTTTAGTCAGTAAAAATCTGAGACGTCATTTGATGATTTTCCAACTACAAAATAAAAGCGGGGTCGCGTCGAGGAAAGTCAGTAATCGCTAAGCTGGTCTAAATTGACATTCATTCAGATGTACACACTGCTACATATCTAGCTATACTACTGCTATTTGACTGGCCTGTTAGTACAGTAGTTAGTGACCCTGACTGCTAAAACTGAGGTCGTGGGTTCGATTCCCACCCAGGACAAATCATTGTGTGTTGAGCGCAATCATTTGTTCTGTGTCTGGGTGTAATTTATCTACGTATATAATATGTATGTATTTAGAAGTATATAAGTATGTTTATCTGTTGTCTGGTTGCCATAATACAGGCTCTGCCTAGTTTGGGATCAGATAACGGTGTGTTGGTTGTCCTAAGATATTATGATATACATTTTCAGTATAGCCTGACTTTTTGTTGTACGAAAAGCCCATAGAATGCGAGGTCAGCTAAAACTGGAAATGTTTAGGTTCATATGTAGCCGTGTGTACTACACCCGTGAAGGCTGAAAACTGGTAACGTTGCACAATATTATAAGAATTTAACATTTCATTTCAATTTTGGGTTAATTACATCTAAGCAACCTCAAAAGCCTCAAACTTGTTACTTAGCCTCAAAATGAATACTTTAGCGAATAAAAGGTGAGACTACATGGTCAACATAATTTAGGTAGCGCATTGATAAAAAATATATGTAAATAAACTTTACAACATTTTCTTCACAAAATCCAACTTTCTTCTATTTTCCACTGAAATTCTGGTGGAGTTTAACGAGCTTTAGATTAGCGGCCTCAAATTACGTGGACTTAAAGTCCGTTGTTTTAATTTTGCCGCAAAAATACGCCACCCGAAGATTATGTCCGCGGAGTGCGGACGTCCGAGTCTCGGCTTTTTAAGTCGGCTTACTGAGTTAAATGAGAAGCAGGAATGTAATATGATGCAGCCGCAGAAAAGTTACGGAAAAGTTTAGGCATACCGCACAATTTACCCATACTAATATTATGAATCTGGAAGAAGCCCTGTCTGTCTGTTCCTTTAGGCATATATCAGTACATTGTCGTTACTTATAATAGGTTTCATTATCTTTAATGTTGGTATATTGACATGGCTACCTGACAAATGGCAAATGATTTAATTTAATTTTCTGTGTCTCGTAATCAGAGCGGGTTAGTCAATGTCATGTCTTCGAATTTTAGGTCAGGACATGCCGTTTTCCACGCGATGTTTCTATTCACCGTTTTAAAAGCAGTGGTGATGAAATAATTTACTCAAAGTGCCAGTTTTAGTACGAACCTATGTCCTACAACTCGTAAGTCGCGACCATTACTACTGGACAACCAGTGCCTATGAATACCGCGGCTGTTTCAAACAGTCTTTTTCTCCCAGAAACAAGAGAGTTCTCATTTCTCTTCTAGTTCTTTTTCCATCCAAGGACGATGTTGGTCTGCACTAAGGAAATTAAAATAACGTATTCGTAAATAATGTATTCATGACGTTTTCATCTTATTCAGCGATGATAATGAAGCGACGAACAAAAAGTTTCGCAAAAACTAATTGATTCGCCGTCATTCGTTTCTCCTACTTAGGGGATGGGTGAGGGGGTAAGCGCTAGCGGGAGAGAGTTTCAGGGATGTAGGAAAACATCACATTTTTTAAATACTATCTTCATTCAACTACTATGCCTTGTCAGGAAATATTATTGTTAATATTTATCTCGAGGCGAAAGGAAAGCAAGATTTAGTTTAATAATTTAGGAAAATTGTTTAAAAAGTTTTGTTTTTGTTTAGGAAAAGTGGCCAGTTTGATTAACCGTCAAATTGTCTTGCGTTCAGTTCATTAAGCAAATATTTAATAAAATGCTGCCGCTAGGAGCTTTTGTTATTTATCATACGTATCATGTTCATAAAGCTAGCTTTACAAACATGACACGTTTGATAAATAACAAAAGCCATAAGATCTAATGACAAAAATAAGGTATTTATAATAAAAACACAACCGACTTTCAAAAAAAGAAACAATAGAAAGTGAAAAAGAATCTTTAATGTCTAACTCGGTGTCTTTGGTTTTGTATTTTATTGTTTTGGTCACAGACTTTCGTAATTAAAGTTATTTTCACTTTCCACACAACTTCATTTACCTTCCTTCACTCACCATGAACATAAACTAAATGGAAAAAATAAGGTTTATTGAAGGTTACGCAAAAAAAACACTATTCAGAAATTGACCTTTATATACCACTCGGTAAGTACTTTAAAACTGAAGAAGATTTTTCAAAAAATCAAACATAAAATTACAAACGAATTGAGAACCTCCTCTTTTATTAAATTCGGTTTCAAGTATCTGTTAATTTTCGCTCTCGAATAGACATATTAGAGATTTAGTTTGTAATAACTCACAGTAAGTGGTATAGCATCACCCCATTTCTTCCCGTGGGTGTCGTAAGAGGCGACTACGGGACTTACTAGAGCATTGGCAGCAGCGTTCTCTATGCATTTTACCACCATACTGCGATCGCCAACCCACCTGCCAAGCGTGGCGATATGGCAAAGCCCCCCAAACTGGGGGAGGCCTAAGTCCAGCAGTGGACGTCTTACGGCTGAAATGATGAAGTGGTATATGACTTCATTTCTGTAAATAAGTTTCTGCAAACACTTTTCCATGTCAATCATATTTTTTTAAACATAATTATCATTTATCAAAATATCATCTAAATACTCAGAGAAGAAACGCTGATACGAACTCACAGGTAAAAAAAAAAACCAGAAAAATCCGGGAAAAAATCAAATTTTAAACCCAAATCCAAATCTCTTTTGAAATCCAGAAATAATCTCGCTCACATCTTGAGAAGACCACTTTTTAGTGAAGAACCACCCTGTCCAATCGCTGCAATAAGCAATTTTCTATCATAGCCGCTGTTTCCCTACCCCTTGTGCCGCTCTCATCTTTCAGTACAGAAGAAAAATGCTCCTCCTCGCGTTTAAGACATAAGAAAGCACTCAGCACACGGCGTTAAGTTATTAATGGATGAATATAAAACTCGATGATCAACTGCCTTCTTGAAAAAAAACTTCGGATGAACCACTTGTAATAAACGAAATATTTTTACTTAGTCAAGAAAATGTTTAAAGTTTTTTTTTTTTTAAGGAAGAATGACGTTCGTTTTTGAATTAAAAGCAAAAAGGGTTGTCTGTCATTCCTACAGTAACGTCTATGTGCCTGTAAGAATTTTCTAAGATGCTCATTTATCTCTGATGCACATAAGCAATAAAAGAGAACGAGTGCAGTGTACATAAATTCGTATGTAATATAAAGAGACTAAGTATCAGCGCTAGCAACCTCTAAAACTATAAAAACGACACCCATGATGAAAAATTTACATTTTCATTTTGTCCTCACACCAGGCTTCAGCATCCTTAAAAACCAGGATATTTCTAGCAGTTCCAGTATAGTCCTATCGCATTGAAGAAGTTCTTTTAAAAAAATCTGTCTGATTTATATAGTATTTTTTTAAAGATACTGTTGTCACTGTCGTATGATACTGCCCTATTAACGTCTATGCTTATCATAAACTACAGTAACGTTAACGTCTCGTTTTTGGAGTATACTCCTTAAGAATCCATTTGATGTACCTACATTAATCTGTTTATATTTCTAACTAGCTTTTGCCCGCGGCTTCGCCCGCGTGGATGTCGGAAATTAATGCAAGAGGACGTACTACCGCGATAAGAATGTGTTATTCCAGGTTATATAGGTAATATAGACTGAGTGCTATTTTCGATCCAGATCCATTCAGCCATTTTTGCGTGATTGAGAAACAAACACCCAATCATACATATTTTCACATTTATAATATTATTAGTAGTAGGATTATAACTCATATAACTTAGGATTCATAGTTTATGAGAACATCATGTGTGATGGTGTTTTTAAAATAAAAGTAATAGTATTCAGAGTAAGAAGACAGCGACATAGGGCTTGGTGTAGTTGAATATAAGTCTTCCTGGTTTTTCTTAACGCTCCTATTTTACCTATCAGACACTCAATCATTTACCAGACACCGAACATAATTATAGGAATAGTAATTTTGCCAGTGGCTTGGCCCGTATAGCTGTCGGAAAATATCACCCGGGAACCTACTACCGGGATAAAGTAGGTATCCTATCTGTTACGTATCCATGATATAATATATCTTTGTGCCAAATTCGATCTAAATCCGATTGGCCGTCTTTGCATCATTGAGAAACAAACATCCAAAAATCTAAACATCTAAGCCATTTCGCGGTCTCTTACTTGGAATAATACTATTAGGTTTATTTTGAGTATAATGAACACACATGATATTCGCAATTACTATGAAGCCAAAGTAATATGAATTACAATCCTACTTATCCTTTACTACCCGGCCGCTGCCAACGCGCTCTGCGCCCGCTTTTTAAATCTCTAATATCTTCTAAGATATTCATTTAAATTACATTCTGTAAAGGGCCATATTGATCTATATTAAATGCACAATAAGGATTAATGCTGTATTGCTTAAAATCGCTTCGTAAATAAGCCCTTATTTCTCGTAAAAAGTAAAAGATAAAAAATGGTTATTGTGGGTTATTCCTAAGAGATAGACATATACTATTGAGGACATTTTTGTAGGCCTTTTTAAGGTTTACAATACTGTAGTACATTATTTTGATCTATTTCGTAGGATTCAGCCAGGGTTTTTCGAATTTTGAGACGTATGTCACCGTAGTTTTCGAAGACAGTTATTTTTTTCTAAAATAAAAGAATTTTTCGAAAATAAAAGTAGCCTAAGTTACTCCTTGTTATATCAGCTATCTGCCAGTGAAAGTCCCGTCAAAATCGGTCCAGCCATTTCAGAGATTAGCGGGAACAAACAGACAGACAAAAATTGTAAAAAAATGTTGTTTTGGTATATGTACCGTGTATACATCCATATACACTTAGTAAAAAGTGGTTATCTTAATATTAAAAACAGACACTCCAATTTTATTTATTTGTATAGATTATGTTTATTAAAATGTGGATATCGTTTTAAGGAGAATATTTGTTTCCCCTATTATGAAGTTCTAACTTATATCTACTTATTACTACACTGCTGTTTGTTGTCCCCACATACATACATACAATCACGCCTTTTTCCCATGGGGGTAGGCAGAAAGCACGGAACGCCACCTGCAACTCTGTTGTCCCTACATAAATAAATAATGTGCAAAAACACGATTATTTGAAAAATTCATCTCTCCATAAATGGATGCACTTACACCAAAAACTTTCCGGAAGAAACTAAGGGTCCATTATAGGAAATTAAAAAAATACCCTAAGAAGAAATTTCCTGTAGGCTCCCCTAGTGACGTCACAAAACATTATCGACGAACAAAAGAGAATCGCGGCTGACGTCACACGTCACTGACATGCACAAACCAGCAGGAACTTACAAATGTGGAACAAAAACAGTTTCAACCTTGTTGCATTAAGGTAGAGTCTATTTTACTCTGCAATGTTTTGAAATTGGATATAAAAAGAAAATAGGGATTATCGATTGCATTGAGACCTCAGATGTCTATAGTTAGAATTAGAAGTTTCAGAGAATAAGTGAATAGAATTAAGTTAATGATCAAATTGTTTGCACTGAGAATTTCTTGCACCGCACATGACCCTTATAATACGCATAGCAATAGCGTTCAGTTTACCCTCCTAGTTTTTCAGTTAGAACTAAGGGGTCTGAACTGTTCCATATCTGAAAAACCCAATCAAATTACGACTTTATTTCTCCATTTCTTCCCGTGGGTGTCGTAAGAAGTGACTGGGGGACTTACTGGAGAATGGGCAGCAGCGTACTCTATGCGTTTTACCACCATACTGCCATATTGTGCCAGCCTGCCTACCAAGCGGAGCGATTATGGTAACCCTCTCAAATTGAGGGGGCTTATGTCCAGCAGTGGACGTCATTCGGCTGAAATGATGATGATGATGAAGCAGGAAAACCATGTACTCCAACTATAGTCTTTTCGCCATAAGATGAGTTCCCTGACAGTTCGTTTTTTCCGTGGCGCGCATACTACTTTAGACGAATAAAAAATTAACCGGCAAAAAAAATTAAAATAGAAATGATAAAAAAAATATTCCCTTTCGTAAATTCCTAAGTAAATTATTATAGTCATAATTAACTATTAATAAATTAAGTAAATAAAAAAAAAAAAGTATAAATCTTAAAAATGTCTAATGCGTTGAACGGAACGTCGGCCAATAGAGATTGCCACTACTCAATACACTAATCGACAAAAAAATAGATGAATCGGAACGGCCATTTTATAATCGCGATCGCGTCGCGTCAGTACGAGTGCGTTAAGTCAGGTTTTTACTCTGCTCCCGTGACGTTATGTAGCCTATGTCTTATTCTGATGTATAAGCTATATTACTGTAAAGTTTCATCAAAATCCGTACAGTACTTTATGCGTGAAAGAGTAAGAAACATCCACACACACACACACATACTAACTTTCACATTTATAATATTAGTAGGAAGTAGGATAACCAGTTTATTAAAAAAATATTTTGAAAATCTAAAATCGATAATCCGATTCCATTTTCTTTGCCAACTGAATCGATATTATAAAAAAATCGATTATATTTCGTTAGGCCACGTCACTACAATTGTCAGACAAGAACTGTCATGAACTCATCTTATGGCGAAAAGACTATAGACACTCATAAATCACGCCCATTGAACCGCAAATCTACATAAATAGATTTCAATACAAAACCAACATCACACTCACAAATACCTATCTTTTCCCACCCTCTATAACTCCCAAGAAAAGCCTGAACACATCCAAGAAGTCCCACCTAACAATTGGAGCCTCCAATATGTTAATAGGTTTACGAACACAGTACTTAAAATGTTCGGGAGTTCGCTAAGCGTTTCCGAATCATCGGATTTCGTTCCAACTTTGTCCTAAGTACAGAATTTGTAGAAGAACTTTATACTGTAACTGTTTTCAGATGATTTTCTTTTCATATAATGTTTGGGAGATATTTTTGGAAGATTTGAGGAAGAACCAGTACTATATTCAAAGGATATTATAGAATGTTTATTCGTCTTCGCCACGTTTCGATAGTATTAGCTAACCGTCTCTAAACAAACTTAGAAAGGTCCAACCTCGTAAACTAGGGCTACATGGACGGAATGTCAGCAGGGTGTGGATGTGGAACAGAGTCACAAACTATGCTCCACTTTCTATCCTGTGCTCTGTGCTCCACAACATGCAGCCAAGGTGATTTCTGCTGCCACCGATAACGCCGTGGAAGTGGTAAAGTTTTGGGCCAACATCCCGAAGAAGAAGAAGCTATACGAGAAAAGACTATGTAACATGAACAGCCGATAACGTTCTCACTGCTGAGGCACAGGTCTCCTCTCTGTTGGAGGGCATGAGTCATAATGCAACGCGCCCGCCTTGTTTTTGGATGTCACATTTCTTTGTTTTCTTTTTGGTTCCAGGTTTTGTCCTTCACCGATTTAACAGCTCATGCTGAAGTCAAAATATTTGTCAGACAGTCAATTCCTGGAACAATAAGCACAGTGACCGGGTTGACTGCTAAGGAGAGTCAAATTGCAAAGGCTTTGGACGCACCGTATGTTGAAACAGTTACATGGCAAAAGGACTCAATTTTATTCAATTTAAAATCAGAAACTATTCAAGTGATATCTCGTGGGGGCACAGTTTGGGAAATTTTAATGAAAGGGTTATAAGGAATATTTTGTGGATAAAATCAGACCAATATTTTTAAGATATTCTTTTTAGGATTTACTCGTAACAAACCATGCAATGTTAGGTTTGAAGAGCATTCAGGGATCATGGATCTATATTAAAATGCCTCCATGATTGACACAAAGCATCATCGCAGGTGCTTTCAAACTACCCTTACAGTTAGGGCCAGTTGCACCAGAAATCACTAACTGCATTTAGCACTAAACAAATTTAAAATACAAACATACATAACATTACGCCTTGTTTCTCCAAAGGGTTGGGCAGAGGTGTACTTGTAGTACACCCACATTTCGCCTGTTAAAGTCCCACGTAATAGGGGGCGAGCCTATTGCCATCAACCGGGCACAAATCCAGGGTCCGGGCTGCTACTGAGAAATTCCAGATGGAAAAACCAAATAACACTATGTCCGACCTGGGAATCGAAACCAGGACCTCAAGTTCAGCAGTAGCGCTTCCTACCACTAGACCAACGAAGTAGGCACTAAGCGAATTTAAAATAATATCTTATAATATCTTAGGACAATCAACACACCGTTATCTGATCCCAAACTAGGCAGAGCCTGTACTATGGAAACCAGACAACTGATAAATATACATATATATTTCTAAATAACATATATATTTCTAATATCGTTCCATTTTGCAAATCATAGTGACAAAATGACAACAGCTGTGATAGCCGGTAACGGCCCCGACCTACAATTGTGGGTCTTGGTTTGAACCCAGCAGCTTTATTTCGTGTAAACAATTTCATTAGCACTGCTGACAAAACGGTAAAAAAAAAATCATCGTGAGAAAACTCACATATCCTAGAACCAAAAAGAAGACATTTACGAACACACACTAGGCCCGCGCCAAATATTAAAGCCCACTTCCTTGCGTAATGAGAAGGGTGTCCTGTGTCCAAATAGTGAAAGCAGTACAACTTGATTATGCTGAAAAGAAAGAATGATCCTCTAATATTTTGAATTTCGAACAGCCAAGCTAAATATCTCGCGCCAGATGTTCGATTATATGTGGTTAAAGAATCTTTATTTACTCAAAAGAAATTTACTACAAATTTCACTTAATGAGAAATATTTAAACAATATAATAATAATTACATTCGTGAGCAGAGCTAGTATGATATGCACAAATATTAAACGAAGACAGAAGTATTTTAACATACATAACAAGACATTGAAGGTAGCAGTAAAAGATTCATGCGAAGCAAAAATCAAATTTTGTGGGTAAGTTTAAGACATTAACCAGGGCCGGACTTAAATTTTGTCAGTTATAAAAGATTTTAGTTTAGTTTTAAATATATGTAAACTTTTACAGGTTTTTATTTCCCGTGGTAGTTTGTTGTACATCTGCGCCCCTTCTTATGTTATATTTTTCTTTCCGTAATTGGTACGTGTTCTCGCCAGACAGATATCATTTGCGCTCTGAAGAGGTTTTAATCCTTGTTCGGTGTTAGTTTTAAAAATTAGTTCCGAGTGTAGTTTTTTATCTTTGATTTTTTTTATTAAGATGCATGTACTATAGTAATAAATTTGCTTTATATTCATTAATTTGGTATCGGAGTAAATTTTTTTTGTTGGTGTTAGAAAGTCATAGTGAAATATGATTTTGATTAGTTTATTTTGTATTCTTTGGATGCAGTTTAAGTTAGTTTTAGCTGCGCTACCCCATATTGCTATAAGATATATTATCCATCAACCTTTCTTATTTGGTCTATCTTATGAAGAGGACAGTGACAAAACGATGTTATAGATACCTACCTACGTTTAGGATTCATCATCATCATCATTTCAGCCGTAAGACGTCCACTGTTGGACTTAGGCCACCCCCAATTTGGGGGGCTTTGCCATAATCGCCACGCTTGGCAGGCGGGTTGGCGATCGCAGTATGGTGGTAAAATGCATAGAGAACGCTGCTGCCCATTCTCTAGTAAGTCCCTTAGTCGCCTTTTACGACACCCACGGGAAGGAATGGGGTGGTGTTATTCTTTACGTCCGGCACCACACGGCACATTTAGGATTAAAGGTATTTAATTATTTATGATGCATGTGCCATAGATAGCTCCCACCATAACCATCACCTTATCAGCCGAAATACGTCTACTGCTGAACAAAGGCGTCCCCCAATTTGTGGGGTTTGCCATAATCGCCACGGTTGACAGACGGGTTGGCGAACGCAGTATGGTTGTAAAATGCATAGAACGCTGCTGCCCATTCTCTAGTAAGTCCCTTAGTCGCCTTTTACGACACCCACGGGAAGAAATGGAATGGTGTAATTCTTTTCGTCCAGCTCCACACGGAGAGATAGGTCAAGAAATTATTTAAAAAAAATTTGTTTACAAAAAAGTGTTTATTTTTTTTGTAAAAAGTCTTTATTTTCAACTTTTTAGTTATGGTAGATACCCCGCACTAATCTAATCGCGTTATTCGTTCATTTGTCGCGCAAATACTTAATGCAAATTTAAGACTTATATGGTTTTCACATGGACTCCAGTATCTGAATGAAACCAAATTAAAATGAGACCATTTGGAAAGCACCAGCTTTTAAATAAAAAAAGAATCATCAAAATCGGTTCATCCAGTCAACAGTTATGAGGTAACAAACATAAAAAAAAGATACAGTCGAATTGATGACCTCCTCCTTTTTTTGAAGTCGGTTAAAAATCCTAACCATTACACCTATACTTACGTCGGTGTAGTGTAACTTGTTGCTTTCAGTTTAATATCGCACCTGGCTGGTCGCTTATTGAGTGCTCGAGTCGCGCACTGGCCTGACAAATTGCTTGTGCGGCTCGAACGTGACGTCATACACTGTAATAAACTCGAGCATTATGAGCTCCTTTACTTAGATGGAGAGATTATAATTTGTTAAGGATGTCATGTTGACGAGTTTCATGTTCCAATTTTTATATTAAGGTAATCTGTTACGTGATGGTGGAGGAGAGTATAGGGCTCGTTTCATCCTATGGTGCTGTAAATATCTAATACTGTTAGTTTCGATGTTCAAAAATATAATTGTGTAACGATCTATTAAAAAAAAAACAAAAGTCATTTATTCAAATTAGGCTGAGGATCAGCACTTTTCGAACTTCAAAATTACAAAAGACAGTCCCCCAAAACGCTCACCCGTCAACCACTTCCTAGTGCTTTAGCTGGGAAGAAGAAGTGGCCAACAAACTCCGCAGCAGTATTTTAAAGCCTGCCTGGCTAATGAAATGCGTGACTACCAAAACTGGTTTGAAAATTCTCCAAGATAACGGTCAGCAACATGTCCAAAATACTGTAATTACCATCATCTAGGTAGGTATTCAGCCTTTTCTCAACTACATCGCGGTCAGCTTCCACTCCAAGTCCAAAACCATTACTTTACATGGAGATACTGCCTAACCTACCAACATACTATAGTAACAAGAATTCATAATAACCCTATAATGATCCCACTGCTGGGACACAGGCCTCCTCTCCATGGGAGGGAACGGGGCGCAATCCACCACACGGACCCAGTGCGGATTAGTGAATGTCACATGTCTTCGAATTTTTGGTTTCAGGTCATGACAGTTTCCTCACGGTGTACTTTTTCGCCGTTTTGAGAGCATTGATGATAAAATAATAAGATATACAAAGTTATCTGGGTTCGAACATACGACCCACAACTCGTAAACCGCCGTTACTACTAGGCCACCACTGCTCTGTTAATTATAATATCTGGAAAGAAAAGCGTTTACGACATTTTTTCAACCCTTATTAATTGGAGTATGTTAATAGACGTATGGCAGTTATATAGTAACTTTTAGGTACTAGTAGACACGGTAATATAGATTCCCGTTAAATTCTTGCGTGGTCCTTGCTCTTTTTGTTTCGCGTTCTACGTCCAAATAATCGTTTTGATTCATTAACTAAACATCTAGCTAGACTAGCTAGGTGATCGTGACTATAGATATTCACACATTTCACCTGATAGCTGTTACTGAAACATTTTATATAGAAAAACCTAAATAACACTTTGCCTGACCCTAAACTCCAATCCAAGACCTCATTGCTCAGCAATAGTGCTTGCAACCACTAGACCAGAGGGGCAGTTACTCTTGAGGCACTTCTATAAAATGGAGGATTATCAAGTCCTCATGAAGTTCTCATAATTAATTCCTTGTACCAATAATCACTTTTTAAATTTTTATTCGGACCCTTTTCCGCGCTTTGAAGAGGTCCCCGGTTTTAATTGCTTCGTCTAAAAAATAAAAGGAATATCCGTTCATGTAATAGTGTGGTCCTATTGATAGCGGAGAGCGGACAGCGGAAATTTTTGACAAAGCGTTTTTGTACATTTTCAGTGGGCATTGACAGCAGGTTAGTTCATAGTAAGAACGTTGCAAATCGACGATGTATGTGTGATGTTGAGTGCTTAGAACAGCCGTCTGCTATTGCAACCTAGTTATTTCAATGCTCTCTGTCATTATGATTTCTCATTAGAGAGGAAGTTGCCATTGTCTACTTGAACCACAAACATAGAGAAGATATTTGAATGTCGTGTCCGAGAGTCTAAATTATTTTTCGAGAATATTTTGAATGAATAGCCAGGTTCATCTACGAAGTAACCAATAAATGCAACCTCAAACAATCTATGCAATGCTCTTAGTTACTGCTTTTTTTTTAGATTTTTTGAATTATTGTAATGATACATACTTTTTGGGTAACTTTATTCATAATTGCCTTAATAATTTGACCTGTTTTTATCTATCTTTCAATTTAACGGAATCTTTTAACTTGATTTTCATCTATTTCCTGAACAATCCTACTTTTTAAGTGTGGAAAAGAGGTCCCGATATTTCAACAAAATACGAGACATTTGCTCTTACCAGACTCGGTTTCCTTTTTACAGGTTCCGTCCCAACTCGGACTTCACCCTATTCTGTAGATAATGATGCTTCGGCTGCACCCTAACGACCTTTATATTATTTAGAGCCGGCCCTTTCCTTGTTTAATTAATTGACGAGAAACGCGTTTTTAATTTTGACCTATTCCCTCTCTTTTTAAAGTAGGTTAGCACAAGATTGAGTTGTATAGGTTTATGATTACATTGCTTTTTTGTCTGGAGCTAAATTAACTTTTCGTTTTCATCATGACAAATACTGGCCACGTTGTTATTCTTTCAAATTCAAAATATTTTATTTAACATTAACCTACATAGGCACTTAAGAAACGTCTGCATCTATGTGCACGGTTTCAAAATAAATTGACACCGTATACCGTATTCAGACTAGGAATTGATTGGATTATTTCTTAACTGAAACGTATGCACGTAGAATGGTAAAATAATGTGCTTCAGAAAACAGAAATTTTTATTAATATAGGTATCTTCCTCAGAAGACGTCTTTTAAGTAGGTATACAATTGGGATCTACTGCCATGGTCATAATAATATTCATCGTAAACACGAAAAACAAGACAAATAATCTCAGAGTTTTATCGTCCTTGGCAACTTGCCGTCTGATAGAGTAGATAATGTACTTTTCGTACTACAGTAAAAGTATGACGTAATTCCTGCTAACATAAAATTAATGTAAATAAGCTCTCATAAAAATGTATGATTATCTAACTTAAAGTTAACCAGACCACTGCATTACTTCAAGACTTCTCCTACTTTACCAAAGCCTAAAAGTATTAATTAAATACTGTGAACCCAGTTTAATACTTGGTGTCATTTAAATTATAGAAAAAATATGAAATAAAAACTTTTTAACAAAAAAATTAAACCGCCGAAAAACCTGAAAAGCAAAAAATAATATTAAATTTTCTGGCGCCGACGCAAAATTACTTAGGTATATTAACATTAGTTTAAGAACTTAGTTATTAAAGTTAAATAAAAAAAAGTTTATAATTTTTTGCTTTTCAGTTTTTTCGGCGGTTTAATTTTTTTGTTAAAAAGTTTTTATTTTATATTTTTTGTGGCTATAATGTACAAATAATACTTGGCGAGGTATACCCTATCCAATAAAAAAAGAATTATCAAAATCGGACTACTCTGTATAAACTTGTGGTCATAAATTACAATCAATGAGTGAACAATCGTTCATCCCCTGTTTTCCGACCCTTAAGGTTCGATTTTTTCCAAATTTATATGGGACCACCTTCAAGGTATACACTTTCTAATAAAAAAAGAGTTATCACAATCGGACTACTCTGTAAAAAGTTATACGTGGTCATACATAAATTTAAAAAAAAAAAACATTTACGCGTCGAATTGAGAACCTCCGCCGTTTTTTTCGTCGGTTGAAAATAAAAGCGCACTGATAGATTTTCAACACTCGAAGTTTCAACTTTAATTGCTAACTGAAAGTTCAAATTTCAACAGTCCAATAATATTGGTGCTTTAGGTGTTAATGAAAATAGGTTAATTCAGACATTCAGCTAGTCCTGTTGTAAAAGAGAACCTTCAGAGATTTCAATTAAAATCCGATTGATAAAGACCTCTTTCTACTTGATAACCACCAGTCATATCGTCCGAGTCCACAGCGACTGCGCTAACAATTTCCCGACGGCCCACAATACAAATATGAACAAGAAACTCGACACAAAACAGTACGTTCTCACCATTCACAAGTAAATAAAAGTGAATACTTCTCGTAAATACTGCATTTCCAGAACTTCCCTACACTACTGGATATATTTAAAGGGTTGGCGTAGCCCGAGAATTCAGGGAATCCCGCCGGGATCGCCGGCGACGCAACTTATTCCGGGAAAATACGCGGAAGGTGAAATATAAGTAGTGGCGTAACTTTAGCGAGAATTGCTTGATGTTTGCGGGATAGTGAGGTAAATAATACTCCTATGTTCTGCGAAGTCCGTGTTGTTTTCACTTACTTGGGCGTCAAAGTAACGATTTATGTGCTAACATTATCAGATTACAGAAACTTATCTTCATAGAGAACTACTATGTCTAGATGTTTTTGAATTACGATATCGATAATATTATTGTCCTTAAACGGGAACGAAGTTTCTTACGTTTTTTCTTCAACTCCGAGCTTTATTTAGAACTCACTATCAGCTTCAGATCACTCGAAAACCATGTGAAAACCATGAAAACGACATGCATTTTTTTTTGGGGTTTCATCAAATGACGTCTCCGGCTCTGGGCGGAGAGGGAGGGCGTGTCAGACTTTTACTGACTAAAACCAACCTGTGTTCCATCAGTTGCCTATATGCCAGGGCCACGGTAACTCTTTCGAACAGATCTCGCGGCCTTGGTAGGAAAAGACACCCATGACGAAAAAACTCATTTTCGCACCCGCCATCTGAGATTTTCATTTTGACCTTTCTACTGGTTGCAGTACTCTCGCAAACCATGAAAAATGTCTCATTCTGTCTCTCTATCATATTTTATTATATACATGATAAAAAGGAGGGGCACAACGCTTTTCGCCAAATCATGATAACTTTTACAATTCTTAAAGAAGTTCAGTCCAAAAATTTGGAAATAGTTCGTTAATGAAAGGTTCAAATATTTTCCGACTTTAACTGGTTTCTGACGACAAACACTTCCAACACGACACATAAATAGAGACAAAGTTGATAATCCTGTTAGTTCACTAGCACACGTACGTAACTTTTATACTGAAACCTAGTTATGCTGTTAGAAAAGTAGATGAGTTTCTGTGACACATTTGAAAGAGTGGAGAATAGAAGAGCCTTCGATACCAAAAAGTTACTTTGGTTTTAGCTTTGGTTGGTTTTTGATTTGGTAACTATATGTCATCTTCATCATTTCAGCCGAAAGACGTCCATTGCTGAACATCGGTTTGCCTCAATTTGTGGGGTTTGCCATAATCGCCACGCTCGGTAAGCCGGTTAGTTATCGCAGTATGGTGGTAAAATGCATAGAGAATGCTGCTGCCCATTCTCTAATAAGTTCCTTTATCGGCTTTTACGATACTCACGGGAAAAAATGACATGGTCCTATTCTTTACATCCATCACCACACGGAAATCAATGTACCACAACGTATTCTTGACGAAGAAACATCTCTATCGAACCAAACCAGAATCTAAATCTAAATAGACACGTAGGGAAATGCCCAAAATCTCTGCGAATTTAGCCACCCGAGTATCACATACACACACACATACGTAGGTATCACTTATAAGGCCCCGGGTACCGACCACCCCCGCATAATATCGCGCACTGGACCGACTCATCCGCTACCAATTTTGATGCATCGTGCTCCGTACAGCCTCCCTACGGATATCCTACACACACATGAGTAATCTTATGTCTGAATCGTATGAAATTGGTCTGGAGTTAAGGAGGATGGGTTAAAGACTTCATGGTTGGATTAAAATGGGGTTTTTATTTCTTTCGCAAGTGAATATAATGTATGAATTCTATGTAATTTAGTAGTAAAATGCGAGGAAAGTAGATTTTGAAAATACATCGGAAAATGACTTTCATTTCCAACTAGCTGACCCAGCGAACTTCGTATCGCCTAAGATTCAAAATGTTGTAATAAACCTTCCAAGTTTGACAACCTGGTACGCGGTGGTGATCTGGTAAGCGTTTTCTAGCTGATACTCATATGTTTGGGTAGCTCCTACTCGGTTATGATAACCTGTTACTTCGAAGGCATAAAGCGTTTTCTGGCTGACACTGCTGTTTAATAAGCTCATACCAAGTTATGACCGCCTGGTACCTCGAAGGCAAAGTTTTTGTCATACCACGTTTTATAGTGAAATGTATTCTCTTTGACGTTTTATGTCACATCACACGAGAACGCGGTCGAAGGGGATAAAAAGTATCCTTTGCCAAAAGCAAAAAAAAAAAAAAAAAGTATCCTATGTCCTTCTCCTGGCTCTAAACTACCTCCCTGCCAATTTTCAGCTAAATCGGTTCAGCCGTTCTTGAGTTATAAGTGAAGTAACTAACACGACTTTCTTTTATATATATAGATGTCGGTGGCGAAAACAAAACCAAAAACACCGACATCCAAAATGAAGTGTTTTTTTTTGGAAGTTGGTTGTTTTTTTTTTGTAAGGAAGTTTTTTGTGCTGCCTCTAGTTTGAGGCCAGCGTCCCAGCAGTGGGAACATTATCATAATATATATCATAAGTTCTATTATGCAAGTTTTTCAAAGCCGCATTATGTACTAATAGACTACGTGTTAAGTTACGGTTCCCTAAAAGAAACGATGGCCATCACACAACTGTCGCAGTGACATCGTTGTCCAAAAACGATGTCGGGGAAAACTCACCAACTGACATTCATAAATAACGTTCAGTGACGTCATTCGACCGTAAATAGCAGGTATTATTCTGTGACGCTACTGCTCTCCAGGAAACTCAAGCTATACGAGAAGTTTTCAACCTGATGATAGCCAACTGTCTAGCAAATTATGTGTTCAGTACACATAATTTGCTAGACAGTTGGCTATCATCAATAGACAGCGAGGGTGACTCTTGATAAATAATTAAATAGACCAGTAAAACGCACTTAACTCCAACCTTCTCTACTTCCAAATGTTTGAAAGGGAAAACAAACGATCACAAAGAGCTATGTGCACTTATATATAACGATCATACATATATTATGTATGATCAATAAGTCTCTGCACCGTTTACCCTAACTTTATTTACTCAATTTATATAATATATTGGCCAAAATTAGGGTGAACATATCCAAGAAACCGAACTAAATTGAGTCACAAAACACACAGTTGGACACTGCTTGCATCTCAGACGCCAGTCCCTTCACGGCTCAGAAAACATGCTGTGCTCAATACCGGCACCGCTCAAGACCGTACACGGCCGAATTGATGGTCAGACATAACCCCTACCCCTAATATCGGACTGGCCCCTAAAACCGGACATCGATCTGTTTGTCACATAATTTCATCCCCGTAATCTGGTGAGTACTGTGCGCAGAATTGTTAAGTGTGCAGGCCTGTTTGTTGTTTGTTGACCTTGAGACTATGTTTCATTTGAGTTATTGTTTACTTAGATGACATTCTTGTTGTTAGTAAACCAGTTATAAACTTCGCTACGTGCCAGTTGAACTTATTATCAATTTAGGAAATGTTTTAAGCAGTCGAGTCAAGACTTATCTATCTCAACTCAACAAGAAAAAAATTGTGAAAACTTTAGCCACCTATAAAATTATAATCATTAATTAGTTTTTAACCTTTCAAAAAAAGGAAGAGGTTCTCGATCTGATTGTTATATTTTTGTTTTCTTTGTTTGTTGCCTCAGAACTCTGGGATTTATAAACCGATGTGAAAAAAAAATTGTTTTGTTTAAAGACATAGGTATACTTATCGAATGGCCCTATGAAAGGTCAAGTTCTGATAAATACTTTTTGAGTTAGCTTTAATAACACGTATTTTGCCCACTTATTTTATGTTAATGACTAGCTGACCTGTGCGAACTTCGTTAGGCGGTAAAGGGTTTTGTTTTTATTGCATACCAGCTTCTGCCGCGACTTCGTCCGCGTTAAATTTCTTATTCCCCCGGCCCTTCCCGTCGCGTTGAATCGCATACCCGTGCAATTTTCTCCGTTTTAGCAACATTTTTCATTATTGCTCCACTCCTCTTGGTTTTAGCGTGATGTTATATAGCCTATAGCCTTCTTCGATAAATAGGCTACCCAACACAGAAAGAATTTTTCAATTCGGACCAGTAGTTCCGGAGATTACCCCCTACATACAAACTTACAAACAAATGTTACCTCTTTATAATATTAGTATATATTACATAAAGTTCCCGTCACTGTTATAAATTTGCTTAGTGAAGGTATATAAATTCCTGCCAGGGTCGCGAGATTATTCGAAAGAGATACCGTGACCCTGTCACATGGGCAACTGAAGGAACACGGGTGGGTTTTAGTCAGTAAAAGTCTGACACGCCCTCCCGCTCCGCCCAGAGCGGGAGAAGTCATTTGATGATTTCCCATCCAGAAAAAAAAAAGGTATATAAATTTGTGTGGGACAGGTAACACAACAAAAACGGGAAAAATAACTTTAATTTTGTAGTGTGTGTGTGTGTCAATTCCGCGGCAATAACAAAGAAAATACAAAACCACAGACCAATTTCCGTTTTTTTTTTTTTACTTTGTAGTGTTTTTGTTTGTTTTTTAAATAAACATTTAACATAATAGATGTCTTTTCTTGCAAAACATACAAGACATCGAGAACATCCTCCTTTTTTGTCGTTTGATAATTTACTTATACTAGATTTTAGAGCATCATTATCTAAGGGTAGTTTTTACGTTCTGCAACAATTATATTCGCTGCTTACCGGTACCAACGAAAACATTTTGCCGTGTGTACTTTACATTAATTTCATATTATTAAATCTTGACGAAGCAAGCTCAGTCTGGGGTTTTGAATCTCTTAGTGTATGAGGGACAACTTGAAAGGCGTTCGCTCAATGGGGTCGGCAAACGGTTGCAAATAATTTCCAAATTAATCCATTTTGCATATATATATTCTTATGGTTAATAACATAATAATATATTACTTTATTTCCAATTTCACAATTAACATACAGGCGATAGGATAATACTATAACACAACTGTTTTCAAATTGCATATTATTACTAAATATCTCCACTGGCACCCAAGCTAAGATTAAACTTGTGTTATGGATGCCAGGGCTCTCTCTATCAATACGCTTTCCAATTTATACAAACTAATACGGAGTTATATTGGGTAAGTATAAGTACATATCGTTAGTACAAAAGAGAATAAAGTTAAAGTTATTAAAATAAAGAAACAAAAACATACTGTTGAATGATGAAAAATAAATAAAAAACAAAACAAAATAAAGAAGTATTAAAATTAAAATAATAGCCTCTCTCGGTAAATTTAGTATGTGTATGTATTATGTGTGTCTGTAGTGTGTATGTGTGGTGTGTGTATGTGTATATGTGGTGTGTGGATGTGTGTGGGCATATGTTTGAGTTGTCTGAATAAGAGGAACTATTAAAAAAGCTTTCCTAGTAACTTTTCAGTCTCCTCGTAGGTAAGAGTCATAACCCATTGATTAATTTTCTTTTTACAATCGGATTTATTTAAACCATAAATATAGCATTGTTTGTTAACTGCACTATAAATTCGACTACCTAATACTCGAAAATGTCTTTCAACCATAGACGTATAGTTATGCTAGCGAAATACTTACCTACTTAGATTTAGTTTAATGGCTTAATGTAGAGGATGGAGTTAATATTGTATTTTCAGTAGTCAGATAAGTGCACAGAAGGTATGGAATCCTTTTTCCTGATGTGACACAAATAAGGTTTATATCATCATTCTTATATGATTACATAACTTAAATGAATTCGCACAAACATTAACATGTAAACAAATAACTAAAATAAATCAATATTTATAAGATATAGATTTCTTTGTGAAAGATGCTACCGACACATCGTCTACAATAATTAAGTACATACTACACACAACACTACACACCACATACCAAGCAAAGGCTTATAATCATTTCTTACCCTCATTCAAACAAAACATCTATATTAAAAACAGGAAAATTTTTAATACCACAACCCCGCAATAATTTCAACCCAAAATTACAACCACCATTTATTCAGAAATGAAAAAACCAAACATAAATTACAACGACCGACTTCCCATTTTACTAACACTAGAACAGAAGCTTTGTGTCCTCCCATTATTACCCACAACGCCTATTCAACAAGCATAATACGCAAAACAAAGTGTTGCCATGTATAAATAAAAAAAGCCCGAGTACCCACTACGAGCAATTTCATTCTCTCTGTAGTGAAATAAAAATCTGGGTCGCGCGGGAGGGTTGCAGGTACAGGTTAGTGTACCGTGTGGACAGAATTAGGAAAACTAGATGAGTCAGTTCTAGCTACATCCACCAAGTCTTTTATAAAAATTGTACCTACTTCGAATCAGCACTTTTCTAACGTCAAAATGACATAAAACTGTCCCCCAAAAAGGTTGCCCTTCACCTCTTACTAGTGCTTTTAGCGAGGAAGAAGTGGCGCAACAAACTCCGTAGAAGCACAGCTGTTCGTACAGCTAGATAAAACTGATTGTATGCAATCAATCAAATCAAATGTTATTTATTCAAATTAGGCTGATCAAATATAAAAATTAAATAAGACAGTCACCCAAAAGTCCGCCCTTGACCACTTCCTAGTGCTTTAGCTGGAAAGGAGAGGTGGCGCACCGAACATTATTAACCAGACCATACTTGATTCTGTACAATAGTATGTGTGCCAAGTAATTCACATGACGAGACACAGAACATTAATTTAACTTATTAAACATATGTCAATATAACAACAAATATAATGAAAACTTTACTCAAGCAAAAATTTAAAAAAAGCTAAGTAGTAAAATAAAAGCTTCCAGGCATAAAAGACGTAACAACCTACATTATGTAATGCTGGATTATGTTGATCGGACACAAATTATAAAATGTTTTGTTTTTTTGTTAATGATCCATCTCAGACTTCAAAATGTTAGCTATCGCATACTATAAAATTACTTAAAAAATATCACACGAATTGCAAATATCGTTAAATAATTTACCCCGTTAATCAGTGTCAGACATTTCCGAAGTAGGTTGTCATGACCTCGACCCATCATATTCATATCTAATTTGATGCAACTGTTTATTGTCCAACAGTTCATTAATAAGTAATTACCGTCGCTAGGTATTACAAGGAAATGTCAATACATCTGTAAGTAAGTGCGTCCTTGATTGACATGCAACCACTTTTCCACCATTGCATTATTTCTATTATATTTCATTAGGCTACTATCTACCAGAATTGCGAGATTTGTTCGAAAGAGTTACCGTGGCATATAGGCAAGTGAAGGAACACGAGTGGGTTTTAGTCAGTAAAATTCCGACACGCTCTCCCGCTCCGTGCAGAGCGGGAGAAATCATTTGATGATTTCACACCTACAAAAAAATAGGCTCCACTGTATATCCCGCCGGAAAATCATAGTGATAATTGCGCAAGGCACTGTAGGAAACGCTTTCAGTTTAATAATTCAACAACATTCATTGCGTTATTTACGTTACTGACCAGACAACTTTTACGAACATAAGACGCAATGGATTAGAAATAATCTTAAAATTGATTCTGATTCTGATTGATAGTGCGTTACGCAATGAGGATGCTGGTGTTGCGGTTGATATGATATCATTTTCAACTGACGAAAAAAACGGAGGAGGTTCTCAATTTGACGCGTATTTTTTTTTTTTAATGTATGACCACGCATAACTTTTTACATAGTAATCCGATTGTGATAATTCATTTTTTATTGAAAAGGGTATACCCCGAAAATGGTCCCATATAAATTTGGAAAACAAAATCGAACCCTAAGGGTCGGAAAACAGGGGATGATTGATTGTTCACTCACTGATCGTAATATATAACCACGCATAACTTTATACAGAGTATACTGATTTTGATAACTCTTTTTTTATTGGATAGGGTACTTAACCAAGTATTATTAGTACATTAAAGCCACAAAACGTCATAAAATAAAAACTTTTTAACAAAAAAATTAAACCGCCGAAAAAACTGAAAAGCAATAAATAATAAACCTTAAAATTTTGAGTCAGCGCTTAAAAATCAATAAACTAAAATCACTCAAAGCGCCGACTCATAATTTTAAGGTTTATTATTTATTGCTTCTCAGTTTTTTCAAGGGTTTAATTTTTTTGTTAAAAAGTTTTTAAAGTTTATTAAAAGCATGCCTAAAAATATTGTACAGACTACAGAAGGACCCTCATAACCTTGCCCTATTTACTAAACGATCCAGTAATTACAAGCTCTTTACATCTACGTTCTACTTACACACAGCTGACAGAGATTTCCATGTTCGAACCGACGCGCGACGTCTTTCAATTAATTCCGTCACTTTCAGTAGTTTGATCTTTACATCAACAACTGAGTATCCTGAAGCTATCTGAAGATGTTGCTACTATATACACCAACACTACTATGCTTGTTATGAAGTAGTATGGATGCTCGTTACAAGTATATACTTTGATAAGCAAGCTAAGTAGGCTTTCTTACTCCTCAAGTTCGTGTTTTTTTGTCTTTTTAGGGTTCCGTTGCCAAATGTCAATAAACGGAACCCTTATACTCGTAGATTCGTCATGTCTGTCTGTCTGTCTGTCCGAGTATGTCACAGCCACTTTTTTCCGAAACTATAAGAGCTATGCTATTGAAACTTAGTAAGTAGATGTATTCTGTGAACCGCATTAAGATTTTTACACAAAAATAGAAAAAAAGCTATAATATTTGGGGTTCCCCATACATAGAACTGAAACTCAAAAAAAAAATCATCAAACCCATACGTGTGGGGTATCTATGAATAGGTCTTCAAATGAATAATGATAATGAAATGATATTGAGGTTTCTAATATCATTTTTTTCTAAACTGAATAGGTTGCGCGAGAGACACTTCCAAAGTGGTAAAATGTGTGCCCCCCCCCCCCCCCGTAACTTCTAAAATAAGGGAATGATAAGACTAAAAAAATATATGATGTACATTACCATATAAACTTCCACCGAAAATTGGTTTGAACGAAATCTAGTTAATAGATTTTTTTTTAATACGTCATTAATCGTAAACCATAATTTACCTTTCATTCAGTCAACTCAAATATAAAAATTTAAAAAAAAGACATTTTATTTCATAAACATAAACCTTATGCATAAACCGTGAATACCTGAAGGTTTGTACGGAACCCTCGGTGCGCAAGTCCGACTCGCACTTGGCCGGTTTTTTTTTACTGTATGATACTGAACTTTGCTTAACAGACGACCTTAAGATCAAATGAAGTGAAGTGATATATGAACTATTGTCTGCTCAAATACTTGAGAGTTACAAGGTCAAGCTCAAAATGGGAAGACTACACGAGACTTTATAAATGCTATTTTTTTAAATCATGATTGTAACGTAATAGGACACAGTGATCATCATCATCTGCTGGACACAGGTCTCCCTGATCTCGATTTGGGGCGGATTTGCCACAATCGCCACGCTTGGCAGCCGGGTTGGCGATCGCAGTATGGTGGTAAAATGCATAGAGAACGCTGATGCCCATTTTCTGGAACGAAATACAGATATAAAACCCACGGGACGAAATGGGGGGATGTTATTCTTTACGTCCGGCACCATACGGTCTGCGCTCAACCGTCAAGTAATTACAACAATTACTTTTCAATTTTCACTGAACAGAATCAGGTTGCCTAGTAAGTGATTTACAAAGTTTTATCTACTCCAATACTTTTAAATATTTAGGTTTTTAGGGCACCAGTTACGGGTTTAAAAGGTCACGCTCAAAATGGGAAGAATTTACACGAGCCTTAATCAATGCTAACTTTTAAAATAATATAAAATTTATATTTTAAATTTAGGGCACAATGCAATCGTAAAACCTCGTAGATTCCAAAGAACCTTCGCATCTGCCACATTCAGTAACCCAAAGATCCTCGTGCTATGAATATAGGCGAGCCGAGGGCGACGCATTCTGATGCACCGTCACGGTGGCGCACAGCCTCGGAAATCTACATGTTGTTACAACTTACTTTGTTTGGCATTTGCTTTTAGCTGCATAAACCCACGGACGAGCTGAGAAGCTTCCAAGATTACCGAAGAAATGTTAAAAGAGTATTTTATAACAGCTAAAAAACACATGGCTTGTTTCTTCTTCTTCAATCGGTTCCTCGTTTCTGAGGATCGTGGTTACTGGACCCCTTTTAGCGGAAAATGTGCCTCCATTAACTCCGGTCTAAGGTTGGCATCACCATCTGCTGAAATTTGTTGGAGGACGTAGCTTCTTTTATTTGGTTAGTCCATTATTTTTGCGACCGGCACCGTGCTCTCTTTCCTTCTGTATTGCCAACAATGATCAGCTCCATCCGCAGCTATCTCCACTTCGCATTATGTGGCTGAAGTAGAACAAAATACGCTGTTGGCAGATTGTAGACCATCGGATCTTGATATCGAGTTGGGATTAGGCAGACATATTTATGCGTTTAGCTGTCCATTGTATTTGAAGTATTTGCCTCTAGCAACACATGTCGATGTATGGCTTATTTACTGACCCTTTTAAGTTTCGGATAAAGTTATTTAGTAGATAATGATGTGTAAGTTCTGTTTCAATTTTTAATTTATCTGGAGGATAATCTACCTGGAAATTGTGGGCCTTAAAGAGAATATTCTAAGGTGTTTTTTATTAAATATTTGCTTACAAACATATTTTCGTAAGTGTAAATATACCGACTTGCAAATTGCAAAAAAAAAAAAAATTAAAAAAATTATAATCGCAAACTGCCTTAGTACATATGCCTTACTTAATGTCATTTATTTAACTTACGTACTTCATCTGAGTACCAATTCCATTCAAATCTGGACGTGCAAAGAAAACAAAAAAAAAGGATTAAGTTAGTCAAAACAACTTCGTGGTGTTCAAATAAATTTTTGGGTTACGTACTCAAAGGATGCCAACGGAACCCTTTTTCTAAACGTCCGCAGTCCTTCTGTCTGTCAGCGAGGTGCATCTCATGAATGGTTGTCATATAGTAGGTTGACAGTTAAAATTTTCAGTGTGTATTTCTTTCCCCACTATAATAACAAATATTTTTTTTTAATTGTTAAAATTAAATGGCATCCTCTTTAAAAAATATTTTTTCCTAAACATATAATAGAGTTAAATATTGTAGGGTTGTTGTCAAAATTAAAATTAATCTTAGTTATGCTACTGTCGCTTAAGAAATAGGTATTTAATAATTAATTGGATCTAAGTCAAGAAAGCTCTTATGCACCCTAACCGCCAGACATTAAAACACATTACCTATTTACCTCATCACCGCAAAACTAACCTCTAAACCGCATATTTCCTCGACTTACCCCTTCCCCCTTCACCACAATACCTTCGCGTTCAAAGGCTTTTCAACCATGATGTACAGCTTTCATTGAACCGCGGGGGTTTCGACTTATAAATAAGTTACGGTCGGATTTACGACGCGCCATAGTCTTTATATTAAATTCCAATAAGATTTATGTGGGTACTCCTGAAATATGAAACTGCGTTGAGTAAACTGTTTCGTGTTTCAAGTGCGTTTCGAGATTAAAAGGTGTTTGGGGTCATGTTTTATTCATGTGGTTGGAAGGTGAAATTATTAAAGTACAGACTTATGTAATGACCTGTCACATAAAGTTCATAACAAACCGTGGAAATTGTTACTGGTTACTTTTATTCACTTTATAGTATATTAACTTTTGCCCGCGGCTTCACTCGCGTTAAATTCGGGGTAACACGGTTCCCCGTTCCTGATTTAGAAGAGAACTCTAAACAGAATTTTATTTTAATACGCTACTGTAGACGATATTATATGTCTTTCCATTTGGGAATAGAATGTAAAGATTCTGGGCATTGGACACACGCGAACATGCTACATAAAATTGTCCATGGGAAAAGCACGGCTTTTCTAAGTTCACCCCAGCCACCTAAAAAAGAAAAAAAAATAGTAGCCTATGTCACTCTCCATCCCTTCAACTATCTCCACTTAAAAAATCACGTCAATTCCTCGCTCCGTTTTGCCGTGAAAGACGGACAAACAGACACACACATTTTCCCGTTTATAATATTAGTATCGATACAGGATGGAAGGGATATTGACTTACCAACTTAGACTATCAATTCAGCACATGATTCCCGAACCCAGCGTTTAAATTTCCCGTCAATTATAAAACAACCTGCTGTTTCATACCTACACGGTTAAAATGTATGGAATAACAATTTCTTTTTTAAGTAATTGTTGATAAACTGCATGCATCCCCGCACTGAAATTGAGAATCATATTATACTCAATCAATGGTATCAGAAAACCTGTTTTTTTTTTTTAATTGTGTTCAGTATCTTGCTAATCAAGACAAGCTTTATTAACCCCTCATCATCATCATCATTTCAGCCGTAAGACGTCCACTGCTGGACTTAAGCCTCCCCCAATTTGGGGGGCTTTGCCATAATCGCCACGCTTGGCAGGCGGGTTGGCGATCGCAGTATGGTGGTAAAATGCATAGAGAACGCTACTGCCCATTCTCTAGTAAGTCCCTTAGTCGCCTTTTACGACACCCACGGGAAGAAATGGGGTGGCGTTATTCTTTACGTCCGGCACCACACGGTACACGGTATTAACCCCTACTTGTAAATAAAGCTATAAAGTCCATTCATTTATTCCAAGACAGTTAACTTCCAAATCTACAAAAAAAAAAAAACATGAATAATTTATTTCCCATCTCCCACAATACAACAGCTGTAAATCAAATTCAAATACCCTCCATTTACTTGAAAGTCACTCAAAAACACCGCACAATGACCACCGTCTCCAGTCACCAGTCGTCAAATAAAAACAAATGGCTCAAACGGGCTCAGACAAAAGAGCTACGTGCCATTAGCAACTAGGGATGGAGATAGGTATAGAGTAAGAAATAGGTATAGCAGTGCAACTCATATACGAATTTTCTTTTTCTTCCTGATAGCATAATTATACCACATTAATGCGTATTAAGTTTTTGGGATATGCCTGTTTCCTCACGATGTTTTCTTCTTCAGCGTTTGGAGAGCAGTGGTGATGAATTAAGTTGCCCAAATTAAGGTGCATGACGTTCCTAGGCTCACGTTGACGGCCTAAAACTCGTAAGTCAGGGTCGCTACCTTTGGGCTACCTGATGGGCTAGTTCCTAACCACAAGGTCCCTAGTTTCGGCCGAAGTTACTTCTACGTTCAAGTCTTCTACGTATTAGTTCATCATCATCATCATCATTTCAGCCGTAAGACGTCCACTGTTGGACTTAGGCCTCCCCCAATTTGGGGGGTTTTGCCATAATCGCCACGCTTGGCAGGCGAGTTGGCGATCGCAGTTTGGTGGTAAAATGCATAGAGAACGCTGCTGCCCATTCTCTAGTAAGTCCCTTAGTCGCCTTTTACGATACCCACGGGGAGAAATGGGGTGGTGTTATTCTTTACGTCCGGCACCACACGGTACGTACGTATTAGTTACGGACATAAGATTAATCCGGGGGCCAACCTAAGAATAAATGACAAGACTATTTGACAGGTGTTTTTAATACCCGATGTGTTTATTCTCATCTGAAAAATTATATTCGACACTTGTTTGAACGGATCAACTACTTTAAGACGGACTTAAAGAGTAGATCCGACCTCCTGCTCTTGAACGCTCCAAAACCGCAGGCATTTAGTATGTGTTCGTCACAGGAGTTTCGCTTCTTCACGTTATTATTCTTTAGAATAGAAATAGGCTACGGTTTTCAATATCGCTCATCCCCTAAATGGCGATGACAGAAGGGTCTGACCCTCGGTCATTAGCTGCATTCAGAAGTGCCGGACATGGTAAGTTTGTTGCAAGATGTAGGCAAGGAGATAGGGGGTTTCGATCTTGACCATTGTGAGTGACGGTTAAAAAAAATTCCTGGAATTCTAAGTTGTTGCTAAACATACGTATTAAGTATAGAACATCAATGTTAAAAGTGCAAGTGCTTAAAATATATTTTAGTTATTCGAATTGTTTAGTTTAGATCTAAATGGTCCATTCCAACTTAAACCATATCCTAAATATCATCAGATTAAGGTTACTACCACAAAAAAGAATCATCAACTACACATTTTTAAAGCATGAGTTTTCAGCAAGTTTGGACGAATTTCATAAGAAATAAAGTAATTTTCGAGTACTTTCCACGCATCTGAAATTCTAACTATAAAATCAAGATGAATAGTCATTTATTGAAACTAGTCTGAGAATCAGCACATTTAGAACGTCAAAATTAAACAAGACAGTCCCCCAAAACGGCCGCCCTCCACCACTTCCTAGTTCTTTAACTGTGAAAAAGAAAAGAAGTGACGCAACTAACTCGCCAGCAGAACGATCGTAAAACTCTGAAAATGAAATAAAAAACATAAGACATAAAATCATCCCCGACTATCTCCCAACCTACAATGCATCGGCTACTCTCTCCCTTCCCTCATGATTTGAGTTTAATATCCTCGTTGAGTGCTGCATTCTTTCGCAGGGGAAATGGGCCCGCAGTGGGGTTCCGCACAGCGCTGGGGCAATCTTTGACTGGCTGTCAAATATGTAGCTTGTTGCTTGTCAAGTATACGAAGAGGTGTGGGTTTGGTGCTCGTGTAAAAGATAGACAATAATGGGTATAGACTTTAAACACTATACCTTTGAGCTACTTATTTTTCACTAGTAATTGCCAGCGGCTTCGTTTCGCCCGTGTGGAGGCCGTAAATTATCCCACCGGATCTTACTACCGGGATAAAAATATTTCAGGTTGTAAACTATATGCATACCAAATTTCATTTAAGTCCGTTCGGCCGTTTTTTTGCGATTGAATAACCAACATCCACACACCTATATATAGGTACAACTTTCACATTTATAATATTAATAGGATGTAGCTATCCACCAAAAATATTATTTTGGTATACATTTGTTTACAGTGTATTGCGTGTGTGATACTTACATAGACCTTCTTAATAATATATAATTTCTAATTCATACAAATATTTCACAAACACACAGCTGATATCAAAAAGACTGTCTTATTTAATACACGAGTTTTAAATACCCATTTAATATGGTCATAACACATAATAAATCACTTACAAATGCCAGTGAAAATGTCCCCCATTTTCTCAACTTTCCACTTCAGTACGGGAATCACAGTAACAAATGTGATTACGATGCAACTGCACTATTCCCAACTTAGTCGCGGCACAGTGGGGTGCCTCTGGGACGCTAATAGGCCGTGACGTCATAAATTATGATGCCATACACGTAACGTCACTGTTTAGACCGCCCATGACTTTGGTGGTCTGATTTTTACTTATTTGTACTGGTTTCGGAACATTTAAAACCTAGAATGAATTCAAGAGCGAAAACAAAATGACGACTATTATTTTCTTTTTTATGGGCTTATACAATCATGAACGGTTCTGCCGGTTATATAGGAGGCCTATTGGTAGCTAGTGGTAGTCTTTCAAATATTTATCGGAACACCTGAAGATAGATTCAAAATAATTTTATTGACATAAAACAAAGTGTACATAAAAAACTAGATTTCTCTAACTCCTGCGCTAGTTATAACTATTTGTTGGAGCCAGTGTCCTCTCGTAATAAAAAGACCAATTTTGTAGACGTTTACATGAGGCATTTTTGTACAAAAATCCAAAATAGATACCAAAACTATCATTAACCTCCCCAAGAACAAGAATAACATCTACATCATGACTAACATCCACCGGAGCTTGTTTATACCTACTGCGTCATCCCCTACCCATTCTGCTGCAATTTATGCCGTCACGGACTATTAGCGCAGTGAGGCGAGCCCCCGACATCGCGGTATGCGCACAACTTTTCTCAGCTATTTGGAGGGAGATGCAAGTTCGGCTTTTGATTTTATGTTGCTGTTGTTTTCATCGGTCGTAGGTATTATTGGCAGATTGGTATTTTTGTGTCTAGGTAGATGAAATTGGCTATTAATATAGCCTTTTCCCAAGTATATTGGAATTGGATTGCAGTCGAACCGGATCCTGCTAAATACCAGTGTTTTATATAGACTGACTGCCTATCTGACCTCCACAACCCAGTTACTGAGTAATGCGATACCCCTTGGTAAAACCGGTTATCAGACTTTTGGGCGTCTGCCGACCCGTAACAACTGTGAAAGATCCGCAAAAGACAACCGAGAACAACGGCTTAACGTGCTTTTCCGAGACACAAAAAATTACTATTAAAATGATAAATAATAAGCAAAAAAAAAAAAAAATTATAAAAAAACAAAAAATAATAATAAAAAAACAACAAAAAAAAATCAATAATAAATAATCTGAGAATTCTTCGCTAATCGGAATGATTAAGTTAAACCTGCGTTACTATTAAAACCCATTCGACATATTGCCGTATAGAAAATGGCACGAATAGCGAATGATAGTACCTCTTCATGATGAAGCATATCAAACTGTTATGAATATGATTATGAATTAAAGACAACCAGTTGTTTTGGATACCTGATTGCTAAAGTCGATGGTATTTTACTCCTAGACAAGTTGGAATATTTCGGACAAATATTGTTATAACCATTTCAATCAGCAAGGTTTGGGAATCAATATTAATTTGGGATAGAACAATATCGATAACTGTAACTAGTTATAATATACCTATAGTCTAAGAAAATAAACACAAACCCATCCCACATATCCACCTCTATCAATCTACCAAGTACCAGGCAAACATATCTTGAAGGAGTTCTCTCAACTATCAAAACACGAACAGAGCATCAATTCCACATATCGGGAACATTAATTATACATCAATATTTATCCGCGCCAATTACACCCAACGCGCGAGTTAGAAACAAACAATGAACGAGAACTTTGGTAATGAGTTCGTTAACATTAATTAACGCACCTTTGATTCTAATTACTCATGTGTACATGATGAAGGATTCCATGTCAAATTGGAACGGTGAGGTACGGGTTTTTGGAAGTGGGTCGGGAGAAAAATGAGGTGGTATTGCAGTTGATAGCAGTGTGGTAAATACTGACGTCTGCTCATTTGTGTAGAATCAAGATTTTTGCAAGTTAAATAAAGGAATGTATAAAATAATTACAACAATTGAAAATGATGATTGACATTAATGATATATCGTTATCTTATTGTAATGCTACCTTGTAACCACATTGTAATGCCAAATTATGTTCTAAATTTTATAAAATAGTAGTAACTTTAAGTACTGCTTGTAAACTGATAACTATGTATCAGTCAAGTAGCAGTCAATATAATTTCCAAGTTTTTACGAGATTATAAGAAAAAACTTATAAATTAAAATGATGTAAATTTTGCTTTTGCCTCATTGCGATTGCACACTTGTATTATATTGTATCTTATCTCTAAACATTAAAAAATAACGCGTTCTTTCTAAAACAGCCGGGTTATCTGTCACTCAGAACCCTCCTACCTCAGACAGCGCCTTCAACTTTTTAAGATTGTGCACTTTATTAACTAGTGCCATAAAGATTAACGATTATTTTACAATACTTAAAACACTGAAGATTTGTCATCATCTCATCCAAAAGACGTCCACTGCTGGGCTTAGGACTCTCCCAAGGTTTACTATAATCGCCACGCTTGGCAGGCTGGTTGGCGATCGCAGTATGGAGGTTAAATGCATAGAGAATGCTGCTGGCTATTCTCTAGTAAGTCCCTTAGTCGCCTCTTACGACAACCACAGAAAAAAATAGGATGGTGCTGCTCTTCAAGACCGTGCATCGCACGGATCGATTTAAGCTTCGAAAGAAAAGTCAGCTTCTCAGAAAAAAAAAACATTGAATAAAGAACTGAAGACAGTAAATGTGAAAAATATAGAAACAGTAGTCAAACACAGTAGCTGAACAAAAACGTCCAAGAAATGAAGCTTAGAACATTAAACAACAACTATAAATAGAAAAGAAATTCAAAGACAAAGCTACGTAAAATAGTAGTCTGAGCTAACAAAAGACGACCCAAACAAAATAGACAAAACAAGTGACAAAAAACTAGTACAATTCCACCACGAACAGTGAAAAACCAGAAGACTTTAAAAAAAGACCATCGAACGAAATACCAAGACCTAATCTTCGAAAGTACCTGTAGATCTTAGAAGTGGCTTAAAATCCAACATTTTCCAAGACTTCTTTGTTCGAGTTGAAACAAGTTAAGACGTCCGATGCACATCGATTTCTAGTTTAAAATTGTTCGCTGGAAAGTTCTTTCCAATTGTATTGGAGTTGTTCGATGATTTTTAGTGGCCACTCCTTTATATATTGGTACGTTTATGGGCCATTGTGTTTGTGAGATGGTATTTTTAATGGATGGGTTTGAGTTAGTTGGGTGTGAGGTTGTGAAGCATGACTTTAAATATCGCTGGCTGACAGTCAATGGCGTAGCTAGAGATTTTGTCAAGGGGGCAGGGGGCAGAACTCCAGCTGAACTATCCACAGTAGTATTATATAGTTGTTGTATATATAGATCAGTCATAAATGACACCTAATAATAAATACTCTCACATTTTTGACACGCTTTTATAAGCGTGGTACGTAACAGAATCTTTGAACGAGATTTTCCGATACCCGCTTTCATGTCATACATATACATCACGCCTGTACTTATTTATTGAAGAGATAGGCAGATGTGATTCACACATTTTGCAAATTATGGGACACTACATTTTAAAATTCATAAACTTGAAAGGAATAGGAAAATGCAAAACCGAAACTAAACACTCACTGAATACAAAAAGCAGATATTATTTTTACTGTGCTACCGTTTCTATTTGCAACATCATTGTATTTGAAGAAAATAAAGCAACAGAGGAATATTGGAAACAGACAAAAGCTTTTAAAATTTCAAAATAGTAAGAGTTGACTCTTAAATAAGAATATTTTAACAGCCTTCCATTTCAAAATAGACGGCCCCCTCACCAGACTACTTTCTCAAAATTGTAGAATTATGTTAATGATGTACTGAGAAAAAGGAATATTAAAGTTCCCAACCCTTCAGCTAACAAAGGGCGACAATGTTCCAAGAAATGAGAACCTTAAGCAGATCCATGACTGTCTCACTAATAGAAATCGAACTGCCTACTACAACATGCAGTTTGGAAGTCAAATTTCAGAGACACTAAGAAAATCGTAAAGTAAAGAACATTTATTTCAAAACATGTGTACACATACAGAAATTAAAACGTGCGTGCAGGATAACAAAAAAATATTAAGTTCAGACATGTTTGCCACATATTATGGCGTGCAAATATTGATTATAATCTGACTGTTAATAATTGCACAAAGCAGGCTGAGACACCTAAATGCGCTACTTGCTTAAAATTCAAAAAGCCGAGCAACCACAAGACCAGTGCTGATGATTGTCCAGCGAAAATAATGGCAGAAAAGAGGTACATAAATTCTATCGATTATGTTGGCGCCTAAGAGCGCCGTTAATTAAGTATTTATCTAGCCCTTGTTATTGGTATTTTATAATTATGATTAGTAATTTAATTAATGACATAGATAAATTCTCTGTAGCTGAATCCCATACTTGTGACGTTGAACATTGTAAACAATATCTCTCCTCCTACTCTAGTCCGCTAACCATACTAACCCAAAATATTCGGAGTATTTCTAAGAATTACGACAGTTTTTGCATTTTCCTACAACGTCTAGACATAAACTGTGACGTTATTGTCTTAACCGAATGTTGGCTTTCAAAACAATATAACATACCACAAATTCCGGGATATAATATGTACAAAAGTAACATAACCTATAATCAGAACGATGGAGTGATAGTTTATGCCAGAAACCATCTCAATGTGTCTGTCGAGGAACCGAATATGTACGACTGTAGCAGATTGTTAATTAAAATTGGTTCAGAATTCGCGATACTAGCCTTATATCGATCCCCCTCTTTTAAAAATATAAGCAATTTCACTGTCTCTTTAAATGAAGCCTTTCAGAATCTATCATCTTTCAAAAATACCATTTTGATTGGAGATATTAATATCAACATTCGTCCCGAAAGTGCTGACGCATCCGCTGAGGAATACCTTAACCTGTGCGCTTTCCATGGTTTGCTTCCCACTCACACGCTTCCTACCCATCAAAGTGGCTCCTGCTTGGACCATATATTACTCAAATCAAATTTCCCTGCTCTTGCCCTTGTAATTAATTCAACAATAACCGATCACAGTGCTTCCCTATTCATTTTAAATTGTAAATTGCCTAAAGTAGTCACTCGCACGATTACTAGATTAAACGTAAATAAACTTGAAGAAGACTTACACAATATCGACTTTGACCCGGTCTACGCTTCCGCTGATCCGCAGTTTTGTACAATGTACCTAATAAAAAATGTGCAACATGCAATTCAGAAAAACACTGTCAAAACTCGGCTAAATAGCAAAAACTACAATATAAAACCATGGGTCACGGCAGGACTCATACGTTGTATGAAACATAGAGATAAATTGCATATGAAAGCTAAAACTAACCCAGATAATTTAATTTTACAACAGTCGTATAAACGATATCGTAACTTTTGTAATGATCTCCTAAAAAAAGTAAAATGCACCTACGATAAAACTGCACTTGAAAAGGCTGGTACGAGTAGCAAAAAAATCTGGAATTTTATTAAAAGTGTAACATACAATTCAAAACAAAATCAGTCATCTTCAAGTTTGTTACAAGCACACTCATCACAGTTAACATCTGCCAACATTGCAAATAATTTCTTTGTAAATGTTGGAAAGTGTTTAGCTGAAAAAGTTCAGGGCCAATCACAATATCTAACCAGCACTCCATTTCCATGTAGCACTATTTTATCATCCTTTGCGTTGTTAGACACTGACGAGGCTGAGGTAGAAACTATAATTATGAGTTTGAAAGATGACTCTGCAGTAGGCTGGGATAACATACGAAATAAGATTATTAAACAGTTTAGACACATTTTGATACCACCACTTACATATATCTTCCAAAAATGTTTATCTACAGGCATTTTTCCTGAGTGCCTAAAAAAAGCTGTTGTTGTCCCTGTATATAAATCAGGCAATAAAGAACAAGTGACAAATTATAGACCTATTTCCTTACTGCCTTCTATGTCTAAAATATTAGAAAAAATTCTAAATAAAAGGCTTTACAAATACTTGAAGGATAAATTAATTTTATCGAAACGACAGTTTGGATTTAGGCCAAAAATGTCAACAGACGATGCCGTACATCATCTGACTGACTATTTATCCAAAGAACTTGATAATGGTAACCATACAGTAGGAATCTTCCTGGACCTCGCAAAAGCATTTGACACGGTTTCTATTTCTATTCTGTTGCGCAAGCTTGAAGCCATAGGTATAAGAGGGACCCAGCTGAAATTATTTAAGAGCTATTTAGAAGACCGTACCCAATGTGTAAGGATTGGTAATGTTCTCAGTGATGATCAAAAAAACACGTCTTTCGGAATTCCCCAAGGAAGTATTTTGGGACCTACACTTTTTTTGATTTATATAAACGATCTTTGTAATCTAAACTTAGAGCACGGCCAAATTATTTCTTATGCTGACGATACTGCCATACTATTTTCAGCTGACTCAGAAAACAATGTCTACAAATTTGCGCAACACGGTTTTAATGTTGTTAATAAATGGCTTCAATATAATTCACTCACACTAAATGCAGACAAAACAAATTACATTAAGTTTTCGATGCGCAAGCAAACATCAACTTGCCCTACCTCGACAATTTATGCTCATTATTGCGCTATGCCTACAGATAACCAATGTGTTTGTCCTGTCATCAAAATGACAAATACAACGAAATACCTTGGTGTTATAATGGATGAATCACTTTCGTTCAAAAAACACATAGAAGCCTTAAATAGCAGAATTCGCAAGTTGATATTTGTTTTTAAAAAGTTACGCCATATTGCTGACCCAAAAATAATTAGACAAGTTTACTTTGCTCTATGCCAATCGATATTAACTTACTGTATTACCACATGGGGTGGAGCGGGTAAAACATTGTTAATAACTATCGAGAGAGCTCAGAGAGCGATACTCAAAGTCTCTACTTCCCGCCCTTTCCTTTTCCCTACTAACCTACTATACAAATCTTGTGAAGTATTAACAGTTCGACAGCTATTTATAATGGGCATTGTATTAAAACAACACGCAGCTCTACCCTACAGCACTGAATTTACTAATAAAAGACGTAAAGATATAGTCTGTCCACAAAATAGAACAAAACATGCTTTTATATCCAAATTTTATCTGTACCTCGGCCCTCTCCTCTATAATAGATTAAACTCTATAGCAAAATTTTTTTCACTAAACTATGCAAATTGTAAGAGAACTCTCAATGACGCTCTCCAAAGTATGTCTTACGAAGAAACAGAGAATTTACTAACTGTGTTAAAGTAAGTATTCACCTACGTTAAGTATTTAATTCTATAAAATTTTAGAAACTATTTTATAAGCTACTCAACATTTATACAATAATTTGTCTATTCACAACTTTTGGTTATTTATTTATTTTATAAGACTATTTAGGCTCTTCTTGCCTGAAACACAGGATAACCTAGTTCAGGCACGTAAATATTAGAATATAATTTACATATAAGCAAACTGTACATATTTTTAAGCCTTTTATTTTTTGAATAAATATTATGTTATGTTATGTTATGTTATGTTAGGTAGTCCAATCAATATCATTTTTTTTAAATTACTAACAAATTATAAATGTCAACAATAAACAAAAACAATTTTGTAATGTATTTTAGATTTTTGTAAAAATATTTAAAAAATTTACTTAATATGTTAGAAAATAAATAAATGCGAAATATAAAAAAAAAAACAAAAAAACCTTTGTCAAAACACATGGTTCTGTTAGAAATTCATTAATATTATAATACGCTTTGTCGGTTAGAAATGACTTAAGTTGTTTCTTCAATATGATCTTTGAAAACTCTATGCCAAAGAAAACGTAATACAAGTTAATACAAACTTGCGATCAACATTACGGGCTGCAGCTAGTAAATACTAAAATACAAACTGTCGGTCTGGTTGATCAAGAAACCATATTTTACAATCAAAAGCGTATCAAATCATTTATACTGTGTTATATTTCTATCGAAGCCACCACACCTGTTTGGTTTTGTTCCTGGTCTTAATATTTATATGCTAGTTGACTATGAATTTAAATTTAGGAACAAATAATCGTAACATTGGCTAACCAATAACAATAACTTTGTGCTAGAACCGGTAGGTAATTGTCAGCCGATTCGTATCTCTCAATATTATGTGACAAACGAATTATATGAGTGCCATTGATTTTCTGTTTATTGTTCAGCATTTCTTAAACAGCATTAATCATTATTAGAACTTATTTGATGATAACAGCAACCGTTTAAGGATAATTAATTACATACTAGAACATTATCATCATTTCAGGTGAAAGACGGCCACTGCTGGGCGTAAGCCTCCTCCCAAGGTTTCCCCCACTTCGATCGGTTCTGTGCTATCTGCATCCAGCGGATTCCTGCCACCTTCACAAGGTCATCGGTCTACCTTGTGAGGCCTTTGAACTCTACGTATTTGGGTACGCAGTTGCCACTCCAGAAACTTCAAGAACCATCGACGCCGATACCACTGGGCTACCTATGCTCACAGCTCGGAAAATTAATCTAATTAAAATTAGAAATATGCGTTTTCTAATCAATAATATTTTACTGTGCAATCCATTCAAAAAAACATCTCAGAATAGTATAAGGGAAAGTCGCTGTTTTCATCTGTCTGATTTTCTGTTTACTTCTTCTAAATCACGCAACGGATTTTGGTACGGTTTTCGCTAACATTTAGAGTTTTTTTTTTTTTTTTTCTACAAAGTAATATGCAATTTTCACAAATATAAACACATGTGTGATATTTGCAAAATATACCAGAGAAAAGCCGAGAATTTCAAAGATAAGCTGACTTCATCCATGCGAAATTACCTTTTCACCATTCCTTTTATGAAATTAATATTAACGAATTGTTATTGTGAGCAAACGAAGTGTTTAAGTGAATCTCTTTGGCTCCATTGAAGGAAATTTGGAAAACGGTGGCACGCATGAGATGCGTCATATCGTCACGATTAATGTAGTAAACAGAACCATCCCTACAGTTGCGCCTGCACTTTATGACGTCATAATATTTGAAGTACTTTCCACAGCTTTATGTCACACATGCAGACGAACACTTAATGAGAAGTGGCTATTACTGCCGAAACTTCTACTGTGAACCATAAAGATAACTTTGTTAAATGTGGGGTGTGCTCTTGGACCCCAGCACTGGTTGGATGACACGATAACTTTTGTTAACAGTTTAAACAACATTTATTTTTACATACAATTTTGTATTTCTCTTCAGATGTCCCTTTCAAGGTATGCTAAGTTATATATTTACTAAAATCGATAAAAGGGTCTTTAAATTGACCGCCAACACAAATTGTAAAAACTTGATGACTAAATTTTGTTCATGATAACTTTTCCAACCAGTACTGTTTCTGATAGCTAGCATCATCCCACTGCAGCACAGAGGCTCTCCCCCATGAGCTCTTTCAATCCAGAGCTAAAGTAACCACTGGTGGTGTGTTTTCTCCAACTCACCTGCCATCTTCTACGGGATCTGCAGCAACGCCGGCTGGCTGAGTCAAGGTAAGCTCGTAGTGATTACATTGGCCTACAGCTCATTTGGGCATACGGCTGACGTGCCAGCCTAGTCCCACTTCAACTTAGCCGTTATTTGAGCAACGTTACCTGTGTTTTGGAGCGCAGTGTGGTGTTGGCGATATAATCTGTCAATTTGATTTGAAATTATTAAAATGTATTCTAGCTTTTGCCAACGGCTTCGCCCGCGTGGAAATCGGAAATTTTCCTGCGGGAACGTACTACCAGGATAAAAAGTACCCTATGTGTTAATCCAGCTAATTTTCCAAGTATGCAAATCCGTTCAGGAGTTGAAAGAGTCACAAACATCTATTAATCCTCAAAAACTTTCACATTTATAATATTAGCAGGATCAAATCGCCTACCCTCTTCAAATCACAACTGTAATTCGGTGTTATTGTGTTTTAATTTGAGGAACACTCAACTTCACTGACTGTTTATACATATTTTTTTACGCACTATTGCTGGCCAGATATTCTCTTAACATACCTAGTTAAAAAGTTAAACTCGGCCACAAAGTGTAAGTAACTACAACATGCTTGTAAGTGCAACTAAGTGTAGTTGCAATCAAAGTAACTCGAGTTAGTTGTTGGACTCACTGGCGTACAACACATGCCATGCATTTAATAGGAAGGAGGATGGAAGAAAATAGAATACACTTCTTTGAGTTCAACAAAATTTATAGTAATACTTATTTAAGTAATTATTTTTCCACAACTTATGAATGCATTATTATGTGTGTTCTGTGTGTTGCCAGACGTAAAGAATGGCACCATCCCATTTCTTCCTGTGGGTGTCGTAAGGACTAAGGGACTTACTAGAGCATGGGCAGCAGTATTCTCTATGCATGTTACCACCATACTGCGATCGCCAACCCGCCTGCCAAGCGTGGAGATTACGGCAAACCCTCTCCGTTTGAGGGAGGCCTATGTCCAACAGTGGACGTGTTGCGGTTGCAATGATGATGATGATGATGATGCAGTATTATGGGAGATGTGATAACCATAATAAGCCTATATCGTTCCTACTGCTGCGACACAGGCCGCCACTCTACAAGCAGGACTGGGCTACAATCTACCACGCGCGCCCAATGCATGTTGAAAGATGTCACATGTCTTAGTATTTTTTATTCTAGAACATGACGGTTTCCAAAATATGTTTTCCTTCACCGTGTTGAGAGCAGTGGTAATGCGCCAGCCTGGGAACGAATCCACGATCTACACTTACTACTTGTTAGTCTATTACCACAAGGCCATCACGTGATGCTATAATCTAACCCATGAAATAACAATTGACTTACGTCATTTTACAATTTGCAAGTCAATGTCAAATTGTACATAGATTTAAATATGATTCGCAACGTTTACAAATATGGCTTTTTCAGAATTGTGATAATTAGAATCAGCAATAAAACTCCTTTATTTTGAATTGACCTCAAATGTCATGATTTCATTAAATAGTCTTACAATACAGTTATATGATCTTAGAGATCTTATTTGTTCATTATATGTAGATTAAAATATAATTCGCGACTGTTACAAATATGGCTTTACAGAATTGTGATACTAATAATCTTCCATACAACTCCTTAACACTTTCAGTGCCCAGTCGAAAAAAGAATTATTCAAAAGTAGACTCTATTCACACCTAGCTTATTTTTTTGATTTGCAACTGGTAGGCGGGTGCACGGCATGGTCGCAAGGTACATAACTACTTATACGTAGGACTCGGATGCGAGTCGTAGGCATGCGAACGAATTACCTTTCGACCCGGGAGCCGGGTGCTTGGCACTAAAAGTGGTTAGAATTGACCTCAAATGTCATGTTTTCATGAAACAGTCATAGGTCAATAGGGTAATATAAACTTAGAGAGTTTTTCAATACAACTCTCTACCTAACAGAACCAAATCAAACTCAAAGCATTTATTTCAAATAAACCAATTACAGATACTTTTGAATTGTTAAGGAGTCGGTCAGTCAAAAAGATGAAGCAAGTTTCCCATTTCAAAGCATAGTAGGTGGTAGATTTATAACCTACTAGACACTTTTTAAACACTACGGAACTCCTCTCTAACCGTATGTACTCAGCTTAACGGCCAAGCTACTCGTACCTGCTAAACTCAGCACGTTAGCCACTAAGTCGGGCTAACTTATTACAACTTGTATCTGTAGTGCAAGTTGCACCACTAGATGCCAACTTCACGAGGAAATTGAGATAAAAGGCAGCTGGAATCAATGGTTACAAGTAGTGAGAAGGAACTGGTTTCGGATATACTGAATTTGTTGTTGAATTGGAAATCTGATTCAGTAAGATGCTATTACTTTAAATTTAGTTAATCTATACATCTATACAAATAAATAAAATTGGAGTGTCTGTTTTTAATATTAAAATAACTACTTTTTACTAAGTGTATATGGATGTATACATGGTACATATACCAAAACAACATTTTTTACAATTTTTGTCTGTCTGTCTGTCTGTCTGTTCGTTCCGGCTAATCTCTGAAATGGCTGGACCGATTTTGACGGAACTTTCACTGACAAATAGCTGATGTAACAAGGAGTAACTTAGGCTACTTTTATTTTAGAAAAAATAAATAATAGTTTAAAAAACTAAAAACACGCTGAATTTTGAGACGTATGTCAGCGTAGTTTTCAAAGACAGTTTTTATGAAAAACTTTTTGTTAAATACCACGCGGACGAAGTCACGGGTAACAGCTATTTCCTATAATATAACCTGAATTAACACATCTACCGCGGTAGTACGTCCTCTTGCGTTAATTTCCGACATCCACGCGGGCGAAGCCGCGGGCAAAAGCTAGTAATGAATAATAATAAAATTGTTTATTTATCCCAAATAAATAATACACACAGACACAGTTCAAAACAATGCGATAGGAATTCAGTGAGCATAAAAACATAGCTTGTGTACAGAAGATATAAGTCTACAAAAAGAAAAAAGTCTATGCATACAAGAGAAATAATGAACCCTGTCTCTTAAACTAGGAAACCTGTATCTTAAGACACATAACCATACATAACCACACCATACCTTGATACATAACCATACAAATAAATAAAATTAAACTGTCTGTTTATAATCTCAAAATTAACAGCTTTTTACTGAAACGAAAGTAAATACGGTATATAACAAAAAAATGTTTCACATTTTTTTGTCAGTGTGTTTGTTCCGGCTAATCTCCAAAACGGCTGAACCAATTTTGACGTGGCTTTCACTCGCAGATTGATGTAATTTCCACCATCAACGTGGGCGAAGTCGAAAGCAAAGCTAGTGTCAAATAAACTTGAATAAAATATTTTCATGTACACTACAACAAACCATCTCTAGAAAGTTTCTTCATAAGCTGTAAAGTGTACGTATTAAAGAAATTGCTGATCATTGTCGCAAACTAACCCCAAGGAACGAAAAATGAGATTGGTACAAACATACAAAAACAATCCGAACTGTAACTTCTGATTTACTTTCTATATCTTTGGCTGATCTTGAGAAATTTCCTCGTATTTCCGTTTTTCTTATCTATTCTTTTATTTCGAATAAAAAGAACATCAGTAAGCTACTGGCATATTTTTCCTATCTTAAGAAAATATATCCCAGAAAAATATGCCTAATTTATGCATACTAAAAACCTAGATACGAAGTCGGGTCTATTCAAGTCAGAAAAAAATATGACGATAAGCTACATTCCTAGTAAAAAGGATCTTCTGTACTTTCAGAGTCTATTTGCAAGCCCCGCAAGGGTAAACACAAAACGAGATGAAGATAGGGGTCCATTCCTTAGCAAAGGGTTTTTTGTCCTAAATACGTTTCGTCAAAGGACCGGTGACAAACGGATTCCTGCCCGGGGCGCGGTTGTGGGCATACGGAAACATATGGAGGAAGCATATGGGCCGGACACGCTGATCTGTGGGGCGATACTCGTAATTCTAACACGTTAACTGCCATGAGAAAGAGTCAAAAATGTACTTAGTGTTATTTCACTTTAAATAGATTATTTATTCCAAAAACATGGCCGCCAGGCAGCAACGACATGTTCAGATTTGTTATGTGTTGTCGGTTATATAGTCCGACAAGGCCTGAATAGAACAAAAAGTGTTGGACAAATAGTCCGACATGGCAGTTAACGTGTTAAGAAAGTTCACAGTCTGATCTGTCTTAATCTGTCAAAAATATCTCGAGTTTTCATACATTTTTGACAAGTTTATGACATTTGATTGTCGCCGAGATGACACTGCGTCTAGATTTTGAACATTTAAATGACGAGAATTGGCCTTCTGGTATATTTATCGTCATCTATATATTACTAGCTTTTACCAGCAGCTTCGCCCGCGTGTTATACGTATAAACCTTCCTCTTGAATCACTCTATCTATTAAAAAAAAATCACATCAAAATCCGTTGCATAGTTTTAGAGATCTGAGCATACATAGAGAAGCGACTTTGTTTTATACTATGTGATGATATGAAACGGTGTCTATAACCTTATACGTAAGTGAACTCTTTCATGTTCTTGCATGTCTTACTTATCAGTTAGCAAAAATCCATTAGGTTAAATTAAATAAAACAGTGACGACTGTAGCTTACTCCCGAAAAACTGACCACAGAACAAATGACCATCATTGTAGGGCCCTCTACCGAAGAAATTACTACAGAACAATTGGCCACAGTTACGAGTAGAGACGAGCAGTTACGAGCCTTCAGTGAAAGCAGACTTGGACTTGTTTCAATATTTATTATTCAGGTTAAATTAAATTAGGTGGAAATTCTTCACCCACGTGTTGTGTAGCTATATCGAACACTAATGAAAGAAAAAAAAAGAAAAGAAAACATTTTCTCGTCATTCGACAATGTTCAAAACTCTACATGACATATTGAAATGTAAATTAGGGCAACCAAACAACTGTTATGTTAGGGTTTTTGCAAATTCGTAAACAATACCTAAGCTCCACGAAAAACTACAAATACAGCTGTTCCGACGTGGTTCGTTGACCGTTTTCGTGCATTGACCTTCACCTATCTATTAATGATTTTGAAATTTCATTAATTAGGTTTCCGTATCTCAAATAATGTGTAGGTAATACCGTCTTATACTACAAGTATAGGGAAAAATCTGAAAACTATATATTTGTAATTAAATCATAAAAAATATTTAAGCAATTAAAAAACTATTTTTGATAATATGTACCTACAAATTTGTACAGAACCCTCGGTAGGCGAGTCCGACTCGCACTTTTCTGTTTTTTTTAGTATCGATACCCAAATCGTGGGTAAAGTATTGCCACCTAATTTAATATATCCCTGTAAACAGCATGTCCCAGAATTATTGCACACCATCAATCACCCCAATTAGAATAATATGTTTTAATCATAATACTTATATATTTGATTATTGATAATAACACCATGTTTATTTATTACATCAGTTTTACTGATTGTGGAAGAAAATCGTGGTCTCATTACAAATCTACGCACGCACACAGTCACACACGTGGAAGTGTGTAGCGTAGTATAATTTTGGTTTGTTTTGACTGCACAGTAGAAGTGTGACTGTAATTTACGTAGTCTTAACTATTTTAGGACAGAAAAGTACTTATATTAAAAACTGGCCAAGTGCGAGTCGGGCTCGCGCACCGAGAGTTCCGTACAAACCTGCAGGTATTCACGGTTTATGCATAAGGTTTATGTTTATGAAATTAAAAGTTTTTTATTTTTATATTTGAGTTGACTGAATGAAAGGTAAATTGTGGTTTACGATTTATGACGTATTAAAAAAAAACCACTTATTAGATCTCGTTCAAACCAATTTTCGGTGGAAATTTACATGGTAAAGTACATCATATATTTTTTTTTTGTTTTATCATTCCCTTATTTTAGAAGTTACGGGGGGGGCACACATTTTACCACTTTGGAAGTGTCTCTCGCACAAACTATTCAGTTTAGAAAAAAATGATATTAGAAACTTCAATATCATTTTTGAAGACCTATTCATACATACCCCACACGTATGGGTTCGATGAAAAAAAATTTTCTGAGTTTCTGTTCTATGTATGCGGAACCCCAAATATTATTGTTTTTTTTTCTATTTTTGTGTGAAAATCTTAATGCGGTTCACAGAATACATCTACTTACCAAGTTTCAACAGCATAGCTCTTATAGTTTCGGAAAAAAATGGCTGTGACATACTCGGACAGACAGACATGACGAGTCTATAAGGGTTCCGTTTTTTGCCATTTGGCAACGGAACCCTAAAAATGACAGAAATCAATTTAGTAAATGATTCTGAACAAACATTTTTCATAATGTGCATCAATTTAGTTACACATAAATATTCTAATATAATTATAATGATTTTTATTAATATTACTATTATAAAGCTGATCCACTGGTTCGAATTGAAAATAATTTTAGTGCTGGATAGTCCATTTATCAAGGAAGACTATAGGTTATTATATATATCATGCTAGGACCTATAGAAACCGAGCGAAAATAAAAAATGTCAGGTAAACGAATGCCTAACACGGGCAGGCGAGTCGATGCGACGGCGACGGGGAGGGTTGAGGAGTAACAAAAACGCAGACGAAGGCGCGGGTAGAAACTCGTGATAGAAAAGACTTCGGCCACAGATCACTAATTCAAGTTTCATATATTTTATTAATTCAAATACACAAATACAATAGCTAAGAATACATTTGCGTGAGGAGGTATATTCTCCAGAGTAGAAGGCGGTAACGCTTCAATTTCCCCCCCATATATTTCCACCGTAAAATCCTCAAATATTCACGGCACTTTCGGTCAAGAATGGCATTCTGGCACTTTTCTTTGAACACTATTATTGCCACTAACGAAGTTTACCGCTCCTTCCCAAGGAAAATAGACTCGGAATCCTAAAGGAAATTAAGGGTAAAGATTCCTCATGATTTCTAACAAAGCCCGGTGGGTAAACATAATATCCATCTTTTGGCTAAACGGTACGATTCATTACCAACGTTATTTATACTATGTAAGTAAGAATATATAACTTTTGTAAGACTTGTGTGTAGGTCCTGTAATAATATCACTGAGGTTTTAACTGGTCTTTGCTAATTAAACTCCATGTAATCCATGTAGATTTTTTAGTGCGAGTTATCTCAGGGTTCTTTGGATTCAATTCTATGTAAAATCTTTACTTAAGTCCAAAAGATATTCATAGGAATTTTGAAAATCATCAATTGACGGGAGGTTGGGAATGAATAGACAAGAAAAACCGACTTTCAAAAAAAATTCAATTGATTAATTTTAAACTTTGCACACTTATCAAAGACCGATAACGATACAATAATTTCATAAATTTGTGTCATTATCCAGGCCAGGATCACAAGCAAATAAAAAAAAAAAAAAACGAAAAACCCGCTTTTGCAACTAGTCAATATAAAAAATAAATAATAGTTTAAAAACTAAGAACACTATACTAACACTAAGAACAATATTAATTTAAAAATACCTCAAAAAGCACCCCACGCATTGTCCATTATTTTCTACTTTTAGGTTTACTACTTTAATGAAACTATAGGTAAAAGAAAACTTTCTTTCAATTATGTTTTCTAAGTTCAAAATTCTCCAACGCCTTTGCGCAGTACCGCCTAATAAGATAGCTGGTCGATATGAACGATGTTACAAGTAAAAGAAAATAAAGGTGCGCTCAAATTACATTCGCTCATCTGCCCCGCAGCGCTCTCCGCTCATCGTAAGCTGGACCTAGTTACTGTAGTTAGCTCACTTCGGTCTTTTTACGGTAGCTTCCAGTTTACTGTTATTTCATATTTATTTTATCTTTTATGGACAACGGTACACAGTTTCTCCTTGAGGTATTTTTAACCAGTCTATCTTTCGGAATTTACTAATTACACCTCGCCATGTTTTCCCACAGGTACCCATATTAAGCTAGTTATGGTTGAGCCCCATGACATAGAAGGCCCGATTGCCATCAACCGGGTACAAATCCACATCCAGGAGTCCAGGCTGCTACTGAAAAACTCCAGATAGAAAAACTCAATAACACTTTGTACATTCATTGTTAATTGCAAATTATTGTCAAAACCGGCGGTGCGTGCGTCATGTAGCAGTCAGAACGGAATGTTGCCATTTTAAATAATATATTTATTACATTTAGAATTTAGTATTTGTACTTATTTAACTAATTGTTTGCTGCAACAGTCGACTTCATCACGTCACGCCGGCTGTCGCTGAAAACCAGCGCTAGCGTTCTGTGTCCCACATACGGTCGGAGCATTATGCTGAGCGATAACCGTATTGCGTAAATGTGACGCTTATTTTCCGCCAGCTTATTCTTTTACTTTTTGTTGTGTGTTTGGTATTTCTTTGCATCATGTTTATCGCAAATAATGTCTTTGCATTCTTTCTATGTAATTATGTTTTCGTACGCTAAGCGAGATGATAATTATAGTACAATAATCTTAAGGTGCTAAAAGTCGACAGAACGATCCCTCGACCTATCTGAACACAGCCTAGCAATATAATAATAGGTTACAAAACAAACCAGATGTTTTTCTCAATGAAATTTACCCAAAATTAAAGCTAAAATATTTTCATAAAATACATTCAAATTCATATAATTCACACTGGATCCCTCGCAAATGTTCATAGCGTAATTAAAAGGACTTTCACATGATTCACAGTTACACATGTGCGATAAAAACACAGAGATATATCATTACTCGGAAAAGGAAAGGGTAGGGGCCAAATAGTCATTTTGGAACGCTGATTACGAATATAATGAATTGTATGGAACACCCATTAGAGAATTTGTTTTAGCGAAATTAAAATTTTGGCAAGGGGCATAGCATGTTGTAACACAGAGGCATGTCACCCAACAATTTAGACCCTAATCTCCAACTGGTGTGGTGAAAATCTACGAACATCGCTTGTTAGAAAACGTGAGGCAAATATAATAGGCTTTAAGTCTTATGTAATACCTATTCTCTATTAGACAATATACAGAAAAAAAAGGAAAAAATGGGAAGAAATGGGAAGTTGCCTAAAGCGCGTGGATTGTTTTCACACTACCATGCGCAAGCGGTGCACATCCCTGGTGCGCGGGGTGCGGGTCAGCCCGAACAGTATCCTGAAAGCCTTCGCCCAGCGTTTCGACTGCCAGTACGTGTATCACTGTGACATGGTACACGTACGGGATAATGTGGAAATATTATTTTAATTATTTTGAATTGTATTTTATATTATATTGTGGCTGTGTTTGTTTTATGTATTATTTTATGTTATGATTTTTATGTTTGTAATTGGTCCTTGTTGGCTTAAATATAAATAAATAATAATAATAATAAAGTAAATGCTATATACCATATACTGCTTCAACCAGTGAGCTGAATGGTGTAGATCCAGACGTCATGTCCGTGAACGGGTGCCGTCAGTTACAGGACTAGTCATCTCTTCGCTGCCACGCTGTTATTTGTAATTTCTGAATTGTTATTTTATTTTTGTTTTAATTACAGAAGCCTTTAAAGTACAAGTCTTTCAACATCGGTCTCACATTGATAATTTCAACATTAATGATGGAACAAACTTTTTGTAACAATATTTTGATTTATAAGAGTGTCCGTGAAGTTTCTTGCACATTCTTCTCCATATGTACATTTTACGCTTTAGAATGAGCTACTAGCTTTATCTTTCGGACGGACTAAACCTTTGAAAATTCAAAATTTCCTGTGATTGGTTTATTTTAAATAAATATTTTGAGTTTGGATAAAACTTTTGGATAAACCTAAGGGATAAAGAAATAATTCGAATACTCTTTTTTATTCTGCACTCTTATCACAAAAGCTCATCGTGCATTATATTCTTTTATTTTAACGAATCATAGAGAAAAGTTTCAATAAATTCAGACGTTAATAACTAATAAAAGCTTTTAGTTAACTGGTCTTGTATGTCCTGAAATTTTGCAATAAATGTTTCACCCATATCCACTGAAGCTATCGGGTTATAATTTGACATACACGTTTCATTCTTGTGATAAAGCACGAAAAATTATTTATTTATATTTTTAAAATTATATAGGTATAATTAAATGTATTTATTAAATCAGTCGAAACAGTTTATGCCAATGAAGTAAACATCACTTAAACTCCGCCTGACTCCACTAATATCAAATCCCAGTTCTAAACTCGGATAATACTGGCTGGTGAAACTTTGCCAATACCCGTCAGGATTAGAAATTGTAGGAGTACCTACTGGTGCAACTGTTACTAAGGAGTTTATTGAAATTGATGATGATCTACGACAGTGTTAATGTAATATAAGTGTAAATCGTGTATATTATATACACGACTTGTGAAAATGACACTGTAACCGTAGCAGGTGGCTTGTTGTAGTTTTTGTCTACCCCAAGGGACGAACGTGTGAGTTTATGTATTTATTTATTTATTTTACTTTTCATACCACTTATATACACACATATATAAACAGACAAGAAGAAAAGAACAAAAATAAATGATGGTTTAAAAAAAATAAAAATCACGTTTTCATAGAAAACCAAACTAAAGAGTAGAAAATAATGGAAAAAAGCGTGGGATGCTTTTTTCCATTATTTTCTACTTTTAGTTTGGTTTTCTATGTAAGAGTTTTTAGTTTCTTTTAACTGTTATTTATTTTTAGGATGTTTCGAATCTTGTGAGCGTGGGTTTTGAAGACAGTTTTCTTTTTCAATCCTGGTAACCCCGGAAAGGATAATGGCACCAATTCATAAAATTATTTATTGTCATCGGTGCTTGATAAGTATGCCAAATCTCGAGTTAATCCGATGTTTTAAAGGGGGTCAAAATCCAGTTCAAAGTTTCCGTTACATAGGCTTGAAGCTAATAAAAGCGTGTTAAAAATAGGTACAGTGGTGATGCTTATTTCTTAAGAATTATCTTCCAGCATACCTGCGATAGGAGAGAAGATAAATATATGTAGATAGCGTGATAGATATCTAGTGGTCCTAGGATAGATTCTTATATTGGGTTTTTCACAGGAATTTCTGAGCGTACTACGAGAGGTCGACAAATGGATGTGCGAATAACACTTGTGGGTAGAGATGGGCAGTGGATAAATACTCAGAGGATAAATACTCGAGTTTTTATCCGAAACGGATAAATACTCGTTTTTACTCATTTTTATCGGATAAATACTCAAAATGATGGATAAATATCTTTTTTGTGCTTACCTAGGGGTTCACGGCCTACAAGCAAAGAATGTGGTTTCCAACAGTGCGAGTGGCCCCTGTCTGATTCCTCTCTGGCTGGGACCAGTAGGGTGCCAGTGGAATACCACTGGAGCAGTGGTGATCCATGGTTTGTATTTGCGGTCCTCAGTAGTCTCGGTGGGTCTTGCTCCTTCGCATATCAAAAGATCCATGACCCATTAAGCCCACTAAAAATCAAAATAAACCAAATTAACACATTTAAGTTCTACCAAATAGCTACTTTGCCACTTTGACCGTAAAGCATGGTAAACAGACGCCTTGCCATAATGCAAATGGCCGTCTTACCTACCATCGAAATTCCCATAATTTATAGCGTCTAAAGTTATTAGATACTTTTTAATGTTAGTGTAAGTGTAGTGTCTCAGTGTATGTATTTTTGTTTTATATGTATAATAAATTTCGAATAAATACAGATAAATTTATATTAACACACAATAATTATCTTCAGTTAGAATTACAATTAGTTTCATGAAAATTTATACTTACCTACCAGATTTATTATGTCACTCACGCCGGCGCACGTCATTACGTCATTTCAAAAGGTAGTTGCTGAAAATCAGCGCTGCTGACGATAGATTCGTCTGACGTCGCAGCATTTTGCTGAGCAACGACCTGTTCTTGCACAGATACGACGCACAGATCAAGTGTTCTTATTTGTGTGGTATTTTTGTCACAAAACTAGCTAGAAATGCACTCTGCATCCGGCAAGTTTGTTTTTGTTTTTTATTATATAATTACTGTCAGTGTCATAACGCAGATATATGATTTGTATTGTCTTTGGTCCGTAGCCGTGACATCAATGAGCCATAGGTAACATTCTACAACGTTTTTTATCTTGAATACGTGGCTTTTGGCTACCTTGTACGCATTTTTCTTTCTTTTTTTGTAACAATTTTTTATTTCATGTTGTGCGTTTTGTTTGTGCATCGGATGATTATTTTAAAATGTTAATGGCTTTTATTGTTATTTAGGCTTTCCAAAATACTACGTTATTACATTTTTAGTTGTAATGTCAATTGCCGGGGCTGTAATTGTGTCAGGAGGCCAAACGTCTCTAATAGAGCATGCTCTTTAGACACAATTTTAGAATCTTTCTTTGTTGAGAGTTTAGAGAAATGCTACATAATTGAACATCTCTGTGAAGAGCTTCTAAAAGTCAAGAAAAATGCGGCGAAGACAAGTTTATTGTTGTTGTTTGCCAACGCTATAAATATGCAAAGGGCTTTTCAATTAGTTAAAAGGTGTTGAGCGTTTAAACTGCGCAGCACACACTATTAATTTGCTGGCTCATGGTGTCCTGAAATGCGGTAGTTTCAAAAATTCGTAAACTATGCAGATATGATAAAATATATAAAAAACAATTGGTTGTCTCTATAGTCTGTTTACGGACGATAATTTAACGTGATAGCATCTAAGTCTCTTCTACTCCGACGCATCGGCCGATGCAGTGGAAGAGAGATAGATGCGACACAAGTCGAACGCTTAGGCCGATCGTGCCTCTCTATTGCTTGTTTAATGCTCTCGCTTGCACTCTCGGTGCAGGCAGAACGTGACAATGGTGCCGATTCTGTTTTACAAAATTCTCTAAACTAAACTAAAAATCACTAAAATTTGGTTTATTCCTGTCAAACGACGATTTCCTATTCTGAAATAGACTAAAGTGACACAACTTAACTATATTTTAGTTTGACAGCAGTAATATTGCACTGAGTTATTAGTTTAGCGAAAATGACAATTTTGCTATTCTGAGTTTGCCGGTTTTCACCAAAAATTTAGACTATAATAATTTATTTTGACTAAATCTGACTACTTTTAATCGCGATTAAAAAGGTGTGGAATAAAACTAGTGGTCATGAACAAAAATTCACACCAACGCCTCGCTTTCACGTGCAAAAACAGTGCTGTATTTTTTATTTTTTCTTTTGCTTATATCTCGAAAATGGCGTGTCCAATCGCAAAAATAATGAAATTTTCGACCCCCTTTGTTAATCCCGGAACATATAAATCTCAACACGTGGGTAATATTTATTTTATATTTTTAAACAAAAAGTGAAACATTCCATACAAAACACGTTCAGGCTGCCCCCTTGCGCGCGCTTTTGTCTCTAAAAAATTTCATTGCGTAGCGCACACAAGTACCACGTTGCTAAACCAAAAGAAAAAACAAACCACGTTGATTGTCAAATTCGTTTTTAATCGTGTCAAAATAATTTTTAAATTTAGAGATTTTTTCTTGCAGAATAGCGTTAAAATTCTCATAGTCAAAAGTAAGGAATTTTAGAGATAGTTTAGTTAGTTTAGTTCGGTGTACAACAGAATCGGCCCCAATGAGTAATGCTTTTTCGTGCGTGCAGCCAGCGTTCATCGATTTTCATCGATTCCATACGTGCCTCAAAGAGACGTCAGCACATATTGAAGGGGTCCGCGAGCACCGATGTCTATCAGGGTTGCGGATCTGTTTGAAAGAAGTACTGTGGCCCTAGCACAGGCAACTGAAGAAACACGGGTGGGTTTTAGTCAGTAAAAGTCTGACACGGCGATAGCAATGGTGGCCCGGTGGTATCAGCCGTGACTTACGACTTGTAGTTCGTGGGTTCGCACTGCTCTCAAAACTTTACATTGATCGCTGAATCCACATCCCACATGTCGACAACCTCGCAAGCCAAGTCAGGATACTTGATTTCTTTATCTTTCACGAGGTAGTTTTTTTTATTATTACAATGATTTAAGCGTTACTTAAATAGTTTCTGCCTACCCCTATGGGTGAAAGGCATGAGGTCATGTATGCATGTGAAAAAAAAATGCACAAATGTATAATTTTATCTAACTTTGACAGTTATTGACGAATTGTATTCATGAATGAGTGAAATTATTGTCAATATCGGCATTTTGTAATTGTTAAAATGATTAATAAGGTACGATATCAATCTGCATTGTCTGTTTTTCATTAATTTTAATCCTTTTGTTAGTAAAATTACAAAATTTACGTTACGAAAACTTAAAATAGTATTTATCCGCTGTTTTGGATAAATACTCAGTAAAAACGGATATTTATCGAGTATTTATCCATTTTGAGTATTTATCCGGATAAAATCCCAACACTACTTGTGGGACAAAACTATACTGCGACTTATCATAGTTTGAATGCACGCTTGTGCGACACACTGAATCTAGTCGTTTCTAGCACTCGCCGGCCGCTGCCGCGGCACCGCTAACTTCGCTCGCTCGGCTCGTGCGTAGGAGGTCGCAGTTTTAACCTAACCTTACCTAGTGTACTACGTGAGCTCGAGTGTGTCGCACAAGCGTGCATTCGAACTATTGTGTGTCGCGCAAGTGTTATTCGCACATTCATTTGTCGAGCTTATGTAGTACACCCGGAATTTCTCACATACACCCAAAAGTCAGTATTTGTGTCAATTGGGTGGTTGATGGCATATCTTCCTGTTACATTGAATATAACTGGCGAAATGTGGGTGTACTGAAAGTTGACCTCTGCCTAACTCCTAAGGGAATCAAGGCGTAATGTTATAATACTTATAATATAGTACCGACAATCTATGTATCCTGTCTGTTAGAAAGAAAATATTAAAGCTGCGATAAAGTTGTTTCTGTGTGGTAAGTTTATAGAATCTATACTAATATTATAAAGAGGAAAGACTTGATTGTTTGTTTGTATTGAATAGGCTCCGAAACTACTAGTCCGAATTGAAAATTTTTATATACCATCGCGCTACGATCAAAAGGAGCGGAGCAGCAACGAAAAATGGACGAAAACTGGCAGGCATTTCGATGCAATGGGAAGGGTCACGGGAGCAAAAATTTGTCGCGGACGAAGTCGCGGGCAGAAGCTAGTATTAAATATTTTCGAAATATGGAAGTCATTAAAGAAGATAAAATTCAATTATTACTTAACATAAAAAGTAAGTACACTTTTCAACTTACGCCTACCTAAACATGAAACGTATAAACCCATGTAGCATAAAAACTCCTTGCAAATAACCTCACAGTTCGTAAATTTTATGTCGTTTGACGGCGCGCACACACTCTCATTTCGTGAACGAACGTATAATATGCGCATTGGAAGCATATATACACTGACATAATATTTTTACATATACTTATTTTAGGGACTACTGACTTACCCCTGCTTTGGTCGGGGATTTGTGTTTTTTAGTTAAGTTTAATAATAATCTCTACATAGTGTAAAACAAAGTCGCTTTCCGCGTCTGTAGGCTTAGATTTTTTAAACTACGCAACGGATTTTATTTCGGTTTTCAGCAATGGACAGAATGATTCAAGAGGAAGGTATATATATATATAATACGCAGACGAAATCGCTTACAAATACTAGTTTGTTATGTATACGCAAGAACCTTTCGAAATAAATACTCTAAATTATGGTGAAAACTGTACCTTAACCATAGTGTTGTTTAGAACTAAACGTATATAGACATGGAAAACTTTAGAATGTTTTAAACTACTATACTGTGGAGGTCAGCAATTAGGGCACAGGTATGTACTACCGGGATAAAAGTATCCTTAGTCCTTGGCCAGGTCCCCAGCTCTAATTTTTCCAATATAACTTTATATACCCAATTTCATAACTATCGGTTCCGTGGTTTAATCGTGAAGAGAGAACAAACAGAGAGAGAGTTTAATTCGCATTTTTAGAGTTCCGCACCCAAAGGGTAAAACGGGACCCTATTACTAAGACTCCGCTGTCCGTCCGTCCGTCCGTCTGTCACCAGGCGTCAGTCTCATGAAACGTGATTGTTAGAGAGTTGAAATATTTCACAGATGATGTATTTCTGTTGCTGCTATAACAAATATAATAGTTAAAAAAACTAAAAAACACGCTTCCATAGAAAACCAAACTAAAAAGTAGAAAATAAAGGAAAAAAAGCGTGGGGTGGCTGATATCAATAAAAAAATACCTTAAAAAGCACCCCACGCTTTTTACACGCTTTATATTAGCTTCACTTGTATGTTTGTATGTTTGTATGTTTGTATATTTGTATGTTTGTATGTTTGTTTGTAACCGACTCCTTATAGCGCGATTTTGACCCACTTTAAACGACCAGATTTCATTCAAACTTTGCAGACCTGTCAAGGACCGATGACAATGCAATAATTTCATAAATTTGTGCCATTATCCTTGCCAGGGTTACCAGGACAGCAAAAAACTGTCTTCGAAAACTACGCTGACATACGTCACAAACTAATTTGTGCCATTATCCTTGCCAGGGTTACCAGGACAGCAAAAAAAAACTGTCTTCGAAAACTACGCTGACATACGTCACAAACTAATTTGTGCCTTTATCCTTGCCAGGGTTACCAGGACAGCAAAAAAAAACTGTCTTCGAAAACTACGCTGACATACGTCACAAACTACACTGACATACGTCTCAAAATTCGAAACACCCTAAAAAGGTATGATGCAGAACCTGACAGAAGGTATGATGAGACCTTTTTAAGGTATTTTTTTATTGATATCAGGCACCCCACGCTTTTTTTCCATTATTTTGTACTTTTTAGTCTGGTTTTCAATGAAAGCGTGTTTTTTAGTTTTTTCAAACTATTATTTATTTTTCCTTTATTTTCTACTTTTTAGTGTGTTTCGAATTTTGAGACGTATGTCAGCGTAGTTTTCGAAGACAGTTTTTTTGCTGTCCTGGTAACCCTGGCAAGGATAATGGCACAAATTTATGAAATTATTGCATTGTCATCGGTCCTTGCCAGGTTTGCAAAGTTTGAATGAAATCTGGTCGTTTAAAGTGGGTCAAAATCGCGCTATAAGGAGTCGGTTACAAACAAACAAACAAACATACAAGTGAAGCTAATATAAAGCGTGTAAAAATACAAAAAAATAGAATAAAATAAATATTTAAGTGGGCTCCCATACAACAAACGTGAGTTTTTTTGCTCGTTATTGCTCTATATTGATAACAGCAATAGGTAGAAGCTTGAAATATTCACAATTTAAAAAATAAATAATTAAAATAATATAAAATATTTAACGGAGGCTCCCATACAACAAACGTGATTTTATTGCCGATAATGGTACGGAACCCTTCGTGTGCGGGTCCGACTCGCACTTGGCCGGTTTTATTATAATATTACGGACTAGCTGTGCTCGCGGCGTCGCCCGTGTTGATGTCGGGAAATTATCCTACGGGAACGTACTATCGGGAAAAAAAAAAACTTTGTTCCTCGTTATAAGACCATTTATCTGCCAGCGAAAGCCGTGTAAAAATCGATCCAATCGTTTCAGAGTTTAGCCGGAACAAATAAACAGACAAAAAAAAAAAAACACTTTTCCTTCGTACCGTTTTTACCTTAGTCATGAATTCAGTAAAACGCTCTTATTTCGACATTACAAACAGCCACTTACATTTTATTTATTTATATTTAAACTTCGTCTTGGCCGAGACGAAGATGGCGGGACGAGCTTGACTCCTACCCAAAAGGACTGACAAGGACTAGCAAAAGACAGAATTCTGTGGGAAAGGGAGAAAGAGGCCTTTGCCGGGACAATACAGGCTAGTTAGATTAGATTTATAAACATACAAATACATACCAACACAAACATACATATTTAGTACGTACGTATATATGTATTTAAGATGTATAGATATAACATTAGGAAATACATGATATAGACTTTACATACACTGTAGATCTAAAATTCATGTCAAGACGTGATCCGTACGAAGTCAGTCATGTGTTTTATTGCGTCTGTTGACATTTACACCGTAAGATATGACTATGGGGTTATAAATGGGTGTTAACGTCTGCATAGTAATAAAACGGAGACGAAGTAGTGTACTGTCTAATACATTTTCATTATTTTTGAGGGTCGTAAAATATTTTTGTGGGTTTTATGTGTCTGTCTGTCTTGCTGTTGGAATATCAAAGCAAGAATGTATGAGGGATTTTTTTTTTTCTGAAAACAGGATGTCTGGTCTCTTACTAAAACAAATTGTATATTTAGTAGGTATCATAGAATAATGCTCCGATAGGTTAGGTACATCGTAGGTAGTCACTGGAGAAGAGGTTCTCCTTCTGCATTATATTTTTTTTTTTTGGATGGAAAATCATCAAATGACGTCTCCTGCTCTTGGGCGGAGCAGGACGGCGTGTCAGACTTTTACTGATTCAAACCTACCCGTGTTCCTTCAGTTGCCCATGTGCCAGGGTCACGGTATCTCTTTCGAAGAATCTCGCGACCCTGGCAGTTCTGCATCATATTAGTGGGATTTCGTTTGTCGTGATTTTCAAGAGATACGCCTCACACTCAAAATGACTCAGATCTGGCCCGGTCAGATCATACAAATATTTGTTAGAACAGCCCAGCCACCGCCTCTCAGCGTAACTATAATGTTTCCTCTACTGGGAAACAGGCTTCCTCTCTGTGAGAGGGAGTGAGCCGTATTCCGCCACGCGGGTTAGTAGATTATAAATGTCTTCATTTTTTTACTCTAGGACATCCCAGTTTCTTCACGATGTTTTTTTTTTCACCGTTTTGAGAGCAGTAGTGCTGAAATAATGTACTCAAAATAAAGCGCCTGTCTGTATTTTAACCTACGACCTACTCTTGTAAGTCGCAGCTGTCAGTACTGGGCTACCACTGTTCTCCATAGCCTCTAACCACCCATGACAACTCATCATCATCTATACTAATATTATAAAGCTGAAGAGTTTGTTTGTTTGATTGATTGAACGCGCTAATCTCAGGAACTACTGGTCCGAATTGAAAAGTTCTTTTTGTGTTGGGTAGCCTATTTATCGAGGAAGGCTATAGGCTATATAACATCACGCTAAAACCAAGAGGAGCGGAGCAGTAATGAAAAATGTTGCAAACACGGGGAAAATCGGACGGGTAGGCGATTCGACGCGACGGGAAGGGTCGGGGGAACAAGAAATTTAACGCGGATGAAGTCGCGGGCAGAAGCTAGTCATCTATATACCCTAAATTGGAAGGCTTTACCATAATCGCCACACTTGACAGGCGGGTTGGCGATCGCAGTATGGTGGTGAAATGCATGCGACGGAGAACGCTGCTGCCCATTCTCTAGTTAGTCCCTTAGAAATAGGATGTGCTTGCTTACTTGAAAACGACGTCCTAAGAATAAGCGAAACTGAAGAGTCGTTCAGAAATAATTGCATATTCTTACAAAATAATACGTTTTATTTCTACCTTGTAACACAAGTTTTATCACATAATTAAACCGTGATTGGCATCGCGATCTTAAACTTTATACCTTATACAAACTCAATTCATCATGGCCGTGATATTACACGTCAGTTGGACAAAAGGCACCCAGTAATTATCCTTTCCACGGCGTAAATTAAAACAAGCACGGTTAATAACTTCAGCAAGGAATATTAAAACAACAACGTTAAGAACAGAAATTATAAAATTTATTTTTGTGAGGCTTGTCTTCGTATTTTTTTTTTTTTTTTTGTTTTGTCTTTTAGTGCGGGTATAAATATGGAATACTAGCTCTGCCTGTGGCTTTGTTATCACATAGAAGGTGTTGGTCATCACAATTAATCACGTTATTATAAGTACGTTCTTAGATATATTCGTCCTCTTAGGATTTTCTACAATCTAGGTGTATATTTATTCATATCTGTTGCTTGTATGAAATGAAGTCGTTTGCAACAAATTAAATTAAACAGTAGAAAATCATAACGAAACTCAATTTACACATAAATATAATTTTCAGATCGGAAAAAACCTTTTTTACAATTTATACAACAAATAATACCCAAACCAGGATGGACATACTCCATACATTCAAATACGTACAATCCCCTTCAATAGGAACGCAAAGCGACAAACGGGTAAAATAAAAACGGCCTTTTTTACCGAATAAGCGTTACCATAAAAAAGGTTTTCAGTGAGCAAGTGAATCATAATTTATGAATTCCGGTGTCCGGGTAGGCTAGGAGATTTACGCGGGGTCATTGTGTCGACGGATACGATACGCATCGCTTAGAAAAAGATAGATAGACAGGGGTGGTTAATTTCTATGGCCGAAAGTGTAGACTGTATATTTTGTTAGAGATTATTTTTATTTTTGCAACCGTACAAAATAGATTTTGTTTTTGTTTATTTTGATATTTTTCATTGAAAGGAACAGCAAACAGTCACATTTTTAAAATTAACAACTAATTGAACAATGACAATTTAAGTAATGATATAACCCACAATGCTGTCCGCAAGTAGACATCAGGTTTTAGAGGAAAAAAAAAAACTGTAAACGCTAAGAACTTTACTAGCAATACATGTAGCGATTAGTTATGTAATGAGTATTAATAAAGTTAAAATGTTGATAAATATTACAGAATACAAAAATATTGAATCATAAACATTGTTAAATACACAGCACATTAAAAAAAAAAACAATTAAGTTTCAATTATTTTAATGAGTGTAGTAGTGATCTATAGAAGCCTAAATTAATGGGTTGGTTATTTGACCACATTTTTCATGTATCAAATCAGCGCAAAATTGTAGAAACTAAGTTTAACTACTGTGATTTAGACTGTGTCTCCTTAGCTTAAGATTTGACCTACGCAACTGTAATTTTACTAAAACAATGTCTTGTACACATTGCTTCTATGACATCTAAACGTTCCCCACTCTATGTGACAGAGTCGTTAATGAAACATAAGGGGTGTGTTACGTCCCCCGACAGCCCCCGACAACCCCCAACATACCCCGACATCCCGTGCTGCTCATCCTCCGCGAAGGATAGCGCAAACACAGATATAGCCCGCTAATCGGGGCTCTAAGTTCACCTCTATCCATTCAAGCAAAAAACAACCTTAAGCCCTCCAAATAAGGTAGGATTTAGAGAATTGTTGGATAATCCGTTAATTATTTTTTTATGGAACAAAAATGTTCAAATAATAGATATAAATTACATATTATTGCAATTTTAATGGTTATTGTTCTATTTTGATGTGGCGTATCGGTCGGTTTTGGCTTACTTGTAATGGAGTAAGCGTGGTTTTGAACGTTTTAATTGTACATCGCCATGGTTCGATGGAGGATGCAATTTATTGTTTGGTTCTGTTTACTTGTCTGGAGGTCTTAGTTATTTCTACATTCAAACTTTTTAAGGCTGAAATTGTTTCCCAAAGAAAAGACAGGCACTAGAGATCACGTTCTTCTCTAAAATTTTAACATAATTTAAGGGCTACTGCTTTTGTTCATGTTGGTTTATATTCTTACCGTGTTATTACGAAACGGGATCAAACTAGTTCTAGCCAGTTTATGCATTTCTAACTTTATTTAAATTTGGGTAAAGTTCTTAATACAAAAATAACAAGTTAGCACCGTATTCAGTTGCCAGTTTTGTAAAAATAACTGCATTTCTATACATTATGGTTTCTTAATTCAAAAACTGATTTAGTGGGTCAAACCTGATCTAAATACAAACAACTATTTATAAGTCTCCTTTTGAAGGAAATTTCTCATCGACTGGTCAACATTTCACATGACCATGTCATTCTTTGGCCAAAGAATTAGTATTGCCATTCAACATGGCAATGCTGCCAGTCTTCTGGGCACGTTTCCGGATGACAGCGATGCGAACGGGTACTTCGACGCCTAAGTGTCCTTTTGTTTTTGTATATTTAGCAATTTATTTTAGTATCTTGCCTGTAGAACTGATAATAATTAAAAATATTTACAAAGATATATTTTAGATAATTACTTAGCGCTTAAACACAAAATATAAAATTTTACTTTACTATACATTTTTAATCTTATATCTTAGAGCATTAGCAAACAGACCCTCGGGAAGTAAAAATAATCATACAATTCTTGTTTTTTACCTTAAAATGTCCTTAAAAACAAAACCCCTCACCGTCAGTACACAAAACAAGAGCTCTACACGTGCAGATATATTTTTTAAACACAGCCCTGAGTGATATTACACAGTGCGCACAATGGTTGTCTGAGATGACAGGCCATTTTGCCGTGTGGACAACCCGAGACGTTTCCTCCATGTGAGCGTACGGTGTGCGTGTATTTAAGGTGAGGGGAAAATTAAGAAAGAAAATATATTATTTTCTTTTTTCCGTAGCAACAGTAGCGTAAGTAAACGATAACTAACCTAACCTAAAACTGTATCGTCGTAATTCACATAAGGGTGGGCAGAGGTTTTCTTAAGTTACACCTACAGATAGCCAACGTCGTTCGTCGTGATTACTTTGTCGAAGATTGTGTAGGAAATATTCACTAGACAAGCGAATAAAGAAATAGGAGAGGAAAATCTCAGGTATAGACATTACAAAAGTAAACATTGGACCTAATTTTGAAGGTCACAGAGATCAAACGATTTCTCCTGCACTCATCCCAATACTTATGCGTAATACCACAAAAGCAGTATTAAGTAGTTATAAATAAATAATAATAATAAATAAAACTTTTTATTTCAATCAACAAAGGATCATAAACACAACAATTACAAAATTAAAAAGAAATGAAAATAATAACACAAAAAACACATACAATAAAAAACCACACAAAACGTTCTATTGCATTCGGTTGCTCAGTATGTGAATCATGTAGCAATGGTTCAGGTACTGAAAATCGAACCTCTGCGCGAATGCCCTCAGGATGCCGCTGGAGCTAGCCCGAACCCTGCGCACCAGGGATGTGCATCGTTTCCGCATAGTAGAATAGAAACAGTCTACTTACGACTCGGCGAACATCCCTGATGCACTGCAGAATCTGGGCAGCCCCATCAGGACCCTGAATGCATTATTATATTGCACACGCAAGGCGTTGTACTGTTGGCGCGTGTATGAGATCCACAGGCTGCTCGTGTAGAATGATGTACAATATGCTCTGAACAATGTTATTTTCACTTTGGTGGTACAACAAGCAAACCTGCAGGCAATCATGTTTGCCCTTACAGACAACGCCCTGCGCTCTCGCTCTGTCTGCATCGTCCTTCATATCAGAGGAAATTATATGCCCAAGGTATTTAAACTGTTCCACCCCCTTCTGTGGTGTTCCACATAATTTGATGGCAGGTATTAATGTCGGACATTTTCCTCTGGCCTGAAAGACCATGCACTCACTTTTTTTGACATTGTAAGTCAAGCCATGGCTGTGAGCGTACCTTTCTCAGATGCCCAATAGTTTTGAAAGGCCACATACAGAAACACTCAGCAGCACCATGTCATCCGCGTAACTTATATTATTGAGACATACGTCTTCAATATGGCAGCCGACACGGCTGCTGCTGAGCTCCTCAATCAGTGCGTTGACGTAGAGGTTGAAGAGTTTGGGTGACGTTAGTCCCCCCTGCCTCACCCCACATTCCAAACTGTACGGTTCGGAATATGCTTTCGACCATCGCACGACATTGACCTGGATATGATACCAAAATTTTAAGATCGTGCTGAGTTCCGAAGGCAAGGATATATCATTCAGTTTCTGCCACAGGATATCGTAATTAACCAGGTCAAATGCCCTGGATAAGTCGAGAATACATGCATAAATGGGCGTTCGTCTTTCTGTGTAGTACTTGATAGTTTGCTTCACACACAAGATGGCTGTCTGTCTGTTATAGGTATCCCTACATATGTTAAAAACTATTAATTGAAAACTGTTTCGTACACCGAATGACATCTCGCAAGTCAACTTATGAGGTTATCGGCTGCTTAACCGGACTTGCCTGTGACTACCTTAATAAAGTAATGCCTCCAGCTTAGGTTTAAAAACTGAAAACTAAAGTGACTGCTTGCTAAAGGCACCCCTGTGGGGTTCGGACCTCGGCTTAGGGCATCGCTGGTAGAGGGCAGAAAGAGACGGGCTTGATCCGAATGATTAATATTTAGGGATAAATTTGAAGTTACAGGCTCAGCGGTGGGGGTGACTCGAGCAAGTGTTGGAGTGGAACCGAAATACCTAGATATAAATCTATACTTATATTATAAAGCTGAACAGTTTGTTTGTTTGTATGTTTGTTTGATTGAACGCACTAATCTCAGGAACAACTGGTCCGAATTGAAAAAATACTTTTGTGTTGGGTAGCCTATTTATTGAGGAAGGCTATAGGTTATATAACATCATGCTACAACCAAAAGGAGCGGAGCAGCAACTAAAAATAGTCGAAAACTGGCAGGCAATTCGATGCGACGGGAAGGGTCAGGGGAGCAAAAATTTGACGCGGACGAAGTCGCAAGCAGAAGCTAGTATTTTTATATGAGCCTACACTGTCGCGCTGTGAACCAAAAGCTTCTCCTTACACGCATTCTTTTCTAGGGTAATCTCTATCCAACAATCTTTATATTTAAATATTTTTAAAACCCTGTATCATTATAGCCCTTTCTCTAGTAAGTTCCTTAGTCGCCTCTTACGACAGGGGAAAAGATGGGAAACTAGAGAATCGGCAGCAGCGTTCTCTGTGCATTTTACTACGATTATGGCAAAGTCCCCCAAATTGAGGAAGGCCTAGTCCAACAGTGGATGTTTTTGGGCTAAATTGATGATGATGAATATTATTATTATAGCCATTTTGCATCACAAGACAAGTTAATACTCCACACATGAGCAAGTCTCCACATATGAACGGGTCTTCCTTTCAAAGGTAAAAGCACTTGTCGCTCGACACCGACAATGGATAGGGGGCCGCGACAAAAGAGTGGTCTCGCCGATACACTGCCACGTACATACTACATAGTACAGGTATTTTACATTAAATATCAGTATTTAGTAACTATACTACAGTATAATAACAAAGTATGTCTACTCAGTTCTTCACTAACAATTATGTAGATTTACTTTTCACAGTGGATAGAGGGCTGCGACAACGAGTAATTTCGCCACTTCAGTGCCACGTTCAAGCTACATAGTACAGGTATTATAGATTTAATATCAGTATTTAGTAACTGTACTACAGTACAATAACAAAGTATGTCTACTCAGTTCTTCACTAACAATTATGTAGATTTACTTTTCACAGTGGATAGAGGACTGCGACAACGAGTAATTTCGCCACTTCAGTGCCACGTTCAAGCTACATAGTACAGGTATTATAGATTTAATATCAGTATTTAGTAACTGTACTACAGTACAATAACAAAGTATGTCTACTCAGTTCTTCACTAACAATTATGTAGATTTACTTTTCACAGTGGATAGAGGGCTGCGACAACGAGTAATTTCGCCACTTCAGTGCCACGTTCAAGCTACATAGTACAGGTATTATAGATTTAATATCAGTATTTAGTAACTGTACTACAGTACAATAACAAAGTATGTCTACTCAGTTCTTCACTAACATTTATGTAGATTTACTTTTCACAGTGGATAGAGGGCTTCGACGAGTAATTTCGCCACTTCAGTGCCACGTTCAAGCTACATAGTACAGGTATTATAGATTTAATATCAGTATTTAGTAACTGTACTACAGTACAATAACAAAGTATGTCTACTCAGTTCTTCACTAACAATTATGTAGATTTACTTTTCACAGTGGATAGAGGGCTGCGACAACGAGTAATTTCGCCAATTCACTGCCTCGTTCAAGCTACATAGTATAGGCAGGTATTTTACATTAAATACAGTAGAGCGTCGATTATCCGAACGTTGATCAACCGAACAACTGCTTAACCGAACTACTACGCCCGTCCGACTCGCGCTTGCTATTCTCCTTCCGCGTTGCAATACACGCAAAATTGTTTCGAACTGTTAGAACTGCATGCACTCATATGTCACTCCCAAGTATTTTTAAGTTGATGAACAAAATTTTACCGCGTGACAGAAACTATTTATCATAAAAGATATGTCTAAAAATAAGAAAAAACCGGTTTTCCGAACACTCCTGTGCCCAATTAGTTCGGATAATCGACGCTCCACTGTATCAGTAAACTCATAATCAGCCAATACTATTCCCACTCTTGGGACACAGGCCTACTCTCCGTGAGAGGGAGTGGGCCGTAATCTACGTGGATAGATGTCACATTTCTTCACGATGTTTTACTTCATCGTTTTGAGAGCAGTGGTGATGAAATTATTTACACAAAGTAAAGTGTCTGCATGGGTTCAAACCCACGACCTACAACTTGTCAGTCGTGGCCGATACCATTGGGCCACCTGTGGTGGAATACGGCCCACTCCCTCTCACTGAGAAGAGGCCTGTGTCCCAGAAGTGGGAACATTACAAGCTGATTATGGTTATGTGGAGTTTTCTGGGAACATGTTTTGAGACTTCATATTGTCTCAAAACATGTTCCCAGAAAACTCCAATCAACTTCCAAGATTAAACCCACATTTGTATTCTGCAGTTCTTATTTCAAAAGTATTTCAGCTCATATTTAGATGCAGCGCACACCAACCTCATTGGGAATAAAAACCGGACGTGACGACACACCAACACCTGTCACATTCAAAATGAGAAGCATATTTAGTGAGATTTTTCAAAAGTATATAAGATGGCAAAATATGTGAAGTGTCTAGAAAAGGATGCAAGATTTCCATGGGGATTACTTGTCCACTGCAGCTTATTTTGCTTCAATATATTTTTATAGATTGCAACGAAGCATCTGGTCGCTCCCTGGTGTAAGTTTTTCCATTTCATGAATGTGTGAATTTTAACCGGATATGTAGTGTTGCTTTCTTTTTGCCTATATTTTATCACGATATAAACAAGTAGGCACTTTTATCGTGTTACTTTCTAATCGGGCCAACTGCGCTTTGTAGTTCATTTTTAGCCATGTGATTATTATCATGACAACACATTTTTTTTTTTGAATCACGCTCTAAACAGCCGATCTTTTCTGTTAAAATCTCACCGTGAGAACTTGGTGAAGTAACCTAAAAGTAAACTGTCATTGCATCTGATGCTAAGGATTCGCACTAATGACAGCTTACTTGAAGCACACTTCACCCGAATTAATACAGTGAGGTTTTTACAGAATAACACTACAGTATGAAACGAGAAAATAAAAACATCTGAAAGGTCCGATGTCGTAAGCCACTTTCTCGTAAAGCTTATGAATGCTTACTACTGTTAGAATGTATTGTATAAGTGACATATTCAATTTAATGTGAAGTCACATACCTATTTACCAGGGGACGATGAAGACGCTACCAACGACACCTCTTTTGTAACATTATGATAAATAGTTTAGAAGTGATGAGAAAACAGATGAACACACATCATAGCAATCAAAATCATAACCCTCCTTTTTGCTTCGCCGTAATCGAGTAATAACTAGACATTTCAGAAGCTTAACTTAACTTAATACAACACTATTCACATGACAGAATATAACTTACAACTTCTATTAACATGACAGCACATAACACACAACTTAGATTCCCAACTCGTAAGCTCTTAAGACTTGAACTAAGTTAGCTCTAAGTAAGGACACACACGTGGGACATCTATTAATGAAAGGTCACTTAAGCTCACACGAGTGAAATTAACGTCAGCTTAGGATAATTACTGCTGCGGAGTGTGGACAGGTTTGTATTTGTTTTTCATTGATAAATCTGGCTAGAATTTACAGAACGATATTAACACTTATTTAAATATGCAGCAGTGGAAATATTTTAATCGGATTATACTCGTGCTTTGCTGTAATTAATCTTGTTTTCTTTCCACTGCTTTAAATAAATATACCCAATAATCTGAAATTCTTCTCGTCTCAAGTACATAATCAAGAAAGGAAGCGAGATGAGTCTTGTACAAACCATTTTGTTCTGCAATATTTACATGTTATAAAGGGTAACAGACATAAAATAATGTAAGTCATTTGTTCTAACATCGAACAAGATTCCTGTAACCAACAGTAAGTAAACAGGTAGGTTTCCAATCCATCTTTCAAATGACTTTTAAATTAGGAATTTTGAGCTATAACTATGCTAAAATTTCAAAAACCTTTGACAGTTCTAACTTCAAGCAATTATTAAACTATAAAATAGAAATCGTTAATCCCTTAACTTGTTTTAATAGGGGTGAGACTGTAACAACGGCAGAGGACATACACAAGCCGTAGTAGATCAAAACCGCCCCGAAACAGAATTACAATCAACCAAAATATCAAACACCACGTGCCTCCCATCCTCAATTGCCATCCACTAAAACGCACTTCATCCTCTGTTCATCTCATTCCGCCAAGAATTCAACCGAGAGGGTTGCACCGCTATAACCGATTTGTGAAATTAAATTCAGTACCTTTCAGTACCACTGGGCACTTTCGTCCAGACCGCTTCCCTTTTCGGCAATTAAAACAAGATCAGGGAAGCTTCGTGTTTTATTTTTTCTTTTTCTGCTTTTCTTTTCCCTGCACTGCTGCAATAAAGATAAATTATGGTTTTTAATTTTGTTGGCTTGCTCGGTTAATGACGGTTCAGGATGTCTTTGGACGTTTATTTATGAGTTATCTGTGGTGGCAGTGTTGTGAAGACGAATTATTATTTGCGTTTTCTTTTATGTCGGCCTGTTTTTAGCTATACTATCCGAATTAGTAATTATGTAATGAGTTCCAAAGATTTTTTGATCTTATTGTAAGCTACTACCATTTGCTTCGCGTGGAGGTCGGATTTATCATGTTCCCGCAGGAACGTACTACCTGGATAAAAATTACCCTATGTGTTAATCCAGGTCATAAAATATATGAGTGCCTGTATATTTCATCCAAACCAATTCAGTAGTTTTTGCGTGAAAGAGTAACAAACATCCATACATCCTCACGAACGTTCACTTTTATAATATTAGTAGGATAAAGATAGAACCGATTTGATAAATTCATAATTGTCAAAAAGGCCATACCTAAATAGTTCAATTAAGATTTACCTGGTACAGGTACAAACAAAAAAACCTGAATCGCAAATTCGTTCGCGCATTTTTTCAAATGTCGAACGCTATACATGTGATTTGACATTCCGATGCCAAAAATAAACCATAGAGAACTAGACAGAAGAAATACGTAAATAAAAAAGTTAGAGGACTTTTGCATACGCTCTTTCAAAATATCATGACATACCAGCCGGCAGTTTAAAAAATACCACCTCGGTGTTTCTACAGAACAGAAAAAAGAGAGATAGTGTATCAATAGTTGGGACAAATCTAAATCCAATCCGATATTTTTTTAAATACACACTTTTAGTATTTCTAGAGGTTAGTTTTATGTCAACACTGTCATGATTTATACCTTTTTGAATAAAAGGTAAGGACGCATTCTCACCGCTAATTGTGAGTGCCAAGCTGACAACGTTTGCGGTTAACTATAATTAGTAATTAGACTAAAATAGCGTATCGGTTCGTAACTAATAGGGGCGTTTCGTTAATAACAGGGGCTGGTGGCTAAGTTTGGACAGATTAGGTTAAACATTATGCTTGCCGTGGGTGGATGACCATTTCTACATAACAAGACCCCTCCGAGCCTCAATAAACACCGTTAGCTGTTGCTCTCGGCTGTCATTCGTAGATCTTTATCAGATATTACGGGTCGTCAGAAGCCCAAAACTCTGACAACCAGTCCTACTATGGGATATCGTGTTACTCAGTTACTGGATTATGGAGGTTAGATAGGCAGTCTTTATGCCTGGAGGCTTTTATTTTGGTTTTAAGTTTTGTTTACGTTTTTCGTGTTTATTATTTAATCCAGCTTGAGTATAGTTTTTAATGTTCTGTTTGTATATTGGCAAGTGATAGCTAGCTTATGGCAAATAATTTTATTTATGTTTTATTTTTCGTAATATTAATTACATAGTATTGTATTGAATTAAGTTCTTGTAACTTAACTAACAGCTGTGCTGCTGGGGAGTTTGTTGCGCCACTTCTTCTTTCCAGCTAAAGCACTAGGAAGTGTCGAAGGGCGGGCGTTTTGGGGGGACTGTCTTATGTAACTTTGACGTTCAAAAAGTGCTGACTCTCAGCCTAGTTTGAATAAATGACTTTTGATTTTAAGTTGCTTCATGTAAAATACTGATATTCAGTTGCATACCGTTATACTGTAAGCCGAACCTAATATAGTTGAGAAAAGGCAGATGATGTTTCTTGTAAATTATTACACCAGATAAATAATCGTCTATATTCTAGTATACGGTGATACATATTTCATGGTCTTCGCTATGTTTTTGTGCGGAAAACTTGTGAGTTTCATGAATTACCGCGCTTCGCTTCAGCTGGCATCCTTTATATTATGTACAGCGTTTGTCAAAATATTATTCTGTTTTCCTCTTATGCTTTTACTCGTGATAATATATAGACACACATTCTTGGAAATGTTTTCGTGCATCATCTTACTTATGTGAAAATGTTGTTTCTACATAGTACATTCGAAGTCACTTACCTGTAAATAAAATTTCGCAAAAGAAAGAGAAGAAATAAGTATAAACCCATACAGACACAGCGGTCTCGATACCTATTGTTACGTAGATCGTAAAGTCTAGAAACATCACGCTAATTCCATCTAAGGACGGGGAAGTGTAACGAAACGACTAGAAATGACACGCTAACGCCATCTGTTATCAAGTAGTAAGTACTACAAGAAACAATTGTACGTAGAAGCCACCGCCATCTATTATCGAATAGTGGGATCAAACAGTAAACAGTTGGCTCTAGTAATATCTGAAAGATTCTACGCTACCTGGAACGGTAGCTAAGTGTCGCGATTGTTCGCGAATGTTCTGCTCGGCTTATAAATAGCGGATTGTTGGGCTGAGGGGCAGTTCGATTACGGATGCGATCGAATATGATTCAAGCGATACAGTACAATCGAGACAAGTGATTCCTTTTGACGTTTCTTGTTGTTGCGGTATTTGTGTTTATTTAACTAAACAGTTTTTTGTGTGTTTCGGTAATATTGGTTTTAATTAATTTATCCCGAACCCCAGCTCGTACCACTATATTACGAGCTCTTAAAAGAATGTAAGAGCAGTGGTGGCTCAATGATAACGGCCGCGACTTACGAGTTGTAGGCCGTAGGTTCAAACCCAGACATGCGCTTTACTTTATTTAAATTATTTCATCACCACTGCTCTGAAAAGATGAAGGAAAACATCGTGAGGAAACCGATATGTCCTAGAATTGGAAATTCGAGGACATGTGACATCTAGCAATCCGCACTAGGCCTGCGTGGTAGATTACGGCCCACTCTCCCTCAACGAGAGGAGTGTAGCAGTGGGTACTGTACCGAAAAATATGAATGATGAATACACTCAACCTCAACATTCACACGGACGTAAGAAAATGACTGCGGGATTTTTCCGCACACTGTATTTTCAACTGGCTTCTAAGATTCTACATAAACCTAGTTTGGAATTCAGAGTTTTTCACTCTAGAACACTAAGCTTAAGCCATTTTTACATCTAAATAATTTAAATGGATTTATCTATACTAATACTATAAAGCTGAAGAGTTTGTTTGTTTGTATGTTTGTTTGGTTGAACGCGCTAATCTCAAGAACTACTGGTCCGAATTGAAAAATTATTTTTGTGTTGGGTAGCCTATTTATTGAGGAAGGCTACAGGCTATATAACGTCACGCTACAATTAAAAAGAGCGGAGCAGCAACGAAAAATGAACAAAAATTGGCAGGCAATTCGATGCGACGGGAAGGGTCACGGGAGCAAAAATTTGACGCGGACGAAGTCGCGGGCAGAAGCTAGTTGAGAAATAAAATATTTATTTATAACGCACTGCTTAGCGCTCGGAAAAGAAAATCGAACCGGTAAAAGACACTGTTCGATTTTTGGCACACTGAGATGCATTCTGCTAAATTCTCAATGCTCGTTTAACACCTACAGTGGAAAATTCAGTGTGCGAAAAAATCCCGCTGAGATGTCGACTTGGAGATATTTAAAACATAAATCAGACCGCGAGTCATGGTAAAAACTTAAAAGCCGCTCCCTGACTATAGGACCTAGTTATGACAACCAAAAAAAAGAACACAAGACGAAAGAAGACTTATCTGGTTTTCTAATGGATGCCATTGTCAGAACTGAACCAAATTAAAATGGGACCACACGGGAAGTATCAGCTTTCAAATAAAAAAGAATCATCAAAATCGGTTCACCCAGTCAAAAGTTCTGAGGTAACAAACATAAAAAAAATACGGTCGAATTGAGAACCTCCTCTATTTTTTGAAGTCGGTTAAAAATATGGCAATGCAATAACTAACCCAAAAACAGACTATCATTACTTCTAGCACAATTACCAAGTTGAGTACTTAAGAAAACAAAAGACGGTCAACTCTTTTACCACAACCATTAATACAGTTCTTACTTCACACAAAACCCCACCATTCTTGGATACCAAACGATAAATTATCCCGATGATAACCCTCAAGCGCCGTCTTAATCACCACTGCACTTTTGAACGTAGATTGATGACGTTTTGATTTATCGCCGTCGCAGCGGCAGGGTTAATGGGGCGAATCTGTCAGATAAAGATGCAACCGATGGTAATGTACAGTAATTAACATGTTGGGTACTTACATGACGTACTAACATGTCGGGTATCACAAAACAGCTAAAACAAAAAAGCCTCACTTTTTTGTTTTAGCTGTTTTGTGATTTTTATAGCAAGTTTCACTACCCTCTGGTCAATTTTCTGGCAGATAATTGAAAACAAATTATATTTATCCCGCCAATATTACAAATGTAAAAGTTTGTATTTTTAATCGACTGCAAAAAAGGAGGAGGTTCTCAATTCGGATGTATTTTTATTTATGTTTGTTTCCTCAGAACTTTCGACTGCGTGAACCGATTTAGATAATTCTCTATTTATTTGAAAGCTGGTGCTTTCCGTGTGGTCCCATTTCAATTTGGTCTAGTTCTGCCAATGGCATCCATGAGAAAAAAAAATTGTCTTTTTGCATTAAGTATGTGCGCGACAAAAGGATCAATAACTCAATATCACGCCAACCGATTTCGATAATGGTATAGGAATTTGTACGAGGTAGATACCTTAACTAAAAAGTTGAAAATAAAAACCTTTTTACAAAAATAAAAAAACACAAAACACTCACGATAAAAAACAAAACAACCGACTTCCTTAAAAACAAGTGAAAAATTACTTTAATTTCGGAAGTCTCTAAATCTAAATCTGTATTTAAGTTTTTTGCCTCCGACTTCCGAAATTAAAGTCACACAACTTATTTTTTTTTTTGGATGTTTGTTACTTAAGCACGCAAAATTGACTGATCGGATTTGAATGTAAAAAAAGTGTACCTACTCGGTCAAAATTTACTAGACAACAATTTAATGATCGTCCTTTAATGTCAATGCAGGGCCGTTTGGAATCATGTTCTGTATCCATGGGGACAAGTTGTGTGACGATGTCCTTTCCATTCTATCTAATGATCACACAGTAGATGGAGTGGTTATCACAATTTGCAGCCGAAGCCTACTGGTGCAGTGACCGCTAGGCATAAAAACAAACAATAATAAAATAATTGAGTACTTCGTTTTGAAATGATTCCATAGCAAATTAACCATGGCAAAACTCTAAAACGCTGCATCATTGTTATAGACGACCGAACTCCTAAAAACCTATTAATCTATCTATTGAACTCTAATGATTCGTGAACTTGCTTCCTTGAAGCCAAGTGAACTGCCTCGATAATCAAGGGTTGAAAAATACACCCCTAAAACATAGGGGTGTGGTCTATCAATCAGCTTACTCACCACGGTTCTGATTATAACCCACCCACTGAAACTTACCCTAAGATGACGCATGCAAATTCACCCCCTTTCCACCTTTTTTCACCCCCTATTTCTTTTTATTGAAGAAAACTTTTTGATGGATTGGCGTTTTAGCGTTGCTTCGAGAATAAAAAGCTTTTGAAGTCAATTCCGTGTGATTTCTGTCAGATTGTCTGTTGGTGCATTAGCAATTTGTTGACTAATGAAATGGGAATGAAGATGTTTTTCTTTCTTTTAACATTGTAACTAAATACCGACAAATTTTAACACTGAAAATGGTATATATTTTTTCTCATTCAAGTCACCCCTACGGACTATTTGCTACGAAATATCCTCAACAGATCAAATATTCATCGCACACAATTAATATTGTATTACTTTTGATTAATATAGTTTAATACATTTATGAATTTGAAACTGCAGAAGAACGAGAGGCAAGGGAAAGCAACCATATATAAAACCTTAAAGATAAGATGACTCCGAAATTCAGTGTTGTGAAACACAGTCCAGGATACCAATCACTAAAATTATTTGACACGTTACCTTTAGATCTTAAAAGCATGGTACACTGCCAGGGTCACGAGATCTGTTCGAAAGAGTTACCGTGGCCCAGGCATATGGGCAACTGAACACGGGTGGGTTTTACAGCGCGGGAGACGTCATTTGATGATTTCCCACAAACAAAAAACAAAAAAAAACGGTATGAAAGACGTCAACTGCTAGACGTGGGCCTCCTCTAAGCACAGCTCCTTCGACCGGTTATGTGCTTCCTGCATCCAAAAGATTCCTGCGGACTCATCTTCTTCAATGTCTATATGCCATTAAAGACTTTGATTATTTTATTTTGTGTAAATTCAGATACTAAATAAACAAACAAATACGTAAAGCAAGCACTACATATTGTACGTTTATATTTTCTGACAGAAAGCAATCTTATTACTTCTTCATTCGTCGACTTCCCCCTATTTAAGCCTTCATAATTAACACCACATTATGTGAATATCGTATTTAACACAACTTTAAACCTCATAATTGTCCCACTTTCAGTCTGTAACCATTCCGACTTCAAAACTACGTGAAATAATTGCTGAAAGCCTCATAATGCGTATCACGTAACATAGGTTCACTTGGTTCGCTATGTTAACCAACTGTGCAAAGGGTTATTACTTGACAACCGGACCCTAATGGTTACATTTTGTGTTACACGGCGACCGGTGTATCTTGATCCATAGTACTGACACTTCACACAAAAAGAGCTGTAATTTTTTATCGGATTCTGGTACATTATAGGCCTATTTAATCAAAATCAAATTAAATTAAATCGTTTGCCATAATTATGCAACCAGAAAAATTACAATAGAAGTAGCATGAAATTATTAACAGGTATACGAATCTCACTTACCTACCGTCAGATGACATAGTAGTGAAACGTAAGCCTATTAATAACACAGCCCGACGTGCATCTTGCTCCTTGAATGAGAGAAGTCATTCCCCGTAGATTTTGGGTCACTGAATTCAAATTCGGCCTCGGAATTGCTCCATCACATCACATTTTTTAGATATTCTAACCTAAAAGTGCAAAAAACACGATTTTATCGTGTTTTCACGGTTATTTAGCATTGCAACAAATTTAGCTATCGAAAAATACATACTTTAAAGTATAAACATTGTTCTTCCAAATGGCGTTGAGTTTCAATCAATCAATCAGTCTTTATTTGTGAACACAGGTAATAAAGGTCTTATGTATACATTCTAGTCGAGCTCTATGCCCTACCAATGAAAATTGGTGTACAAATATAATAAGTTAGTAGTTACGATTTTATCGTGTTTTCACGGTTATTTAGCATCGCAACAAATTTAGCTATCGAAAAATACATACTTTAAAGTATAAACATTGTTCTTCCAAATGGCGTTGAGTTTCAATCAATCAATCAGTCTTTATTTGTGAACACAGGTAATAAAGGTCTTATGTATACATTCTAGTCGAGCTCTATGCCCTACCAATGAAAATTGGTGTACAAATATAATAAGTTAGTAGTAATAAATCTGAATTTATACAATGCAATGTCACGTTCGTGTTAATAATGCCAATTTTATGTATTTGAATAGATAATTAATCAATTATAATTTATTTTTACATACATGTCGATAGTAAAGTATATAAAAAACAAATAACAATAACAAACAACAACAATAAACAAACAAACAACACAATGACAAAAACAAAACAAATAACATAATGTCATATTAAAAATAATGTCAATTTAATGTATTATTTGTACATAATTAATCAAATAAAATGTATGTTTTACATGCATGTCAATGGTAAATTATATTAAAGGACTGGTAATAATTCTATGGACTGGTAATGTCATATTTTATCATTTAAAAATTCTTCGTTACAGTAATACGTCTTATCTATTAGGAATAAATACAGTTGACTTTTGAATTTGCTGACACTATCTTCACTCCTTATACATTTTGGTAATTTATTATAGATATTTGGAGCCATCACAAAAATACTGTTTCTGTATAGTGCAGTACTAGATCCAACTGTTTGTAATCGATCACAATGGCGCTGACTAGCTACTCGAGCAAATTTATGAAAATTATTTCTGACGAACATACACGTTTCATAGATATACAACGACAGCATTGTTAATATTTTCATGTTTTTAAAAAAGGGTTTGCAGCTATCTGTTGTCTTCAAATTACATATAGGTGTTATGCACCTTTTTTGGCACTTAAATACCCTATCTTTACCCGTGGCATTGCCCCAAAATATAATCCCATATCTCAATGTTGAGGCTAGACCATGATACGCCGTCATGACTGTTGCTCGATTGGCCGTTTTATTTAACATGTGCAAAGCATAGGAGTGTTGGTTTAGCTTACTGCATACTTTGTCAATATGTGAATTCCATTTTAAAGTGTTTTCAATGTTTAGTCCAAGAAATTTGTGTTAATAAGTTTGCGCAAATATCTTTTTTCGTCATCTAGAAATTTGATTTTGAAAATTTCTAATTATTATATATATACATGAATTGTATGAAAAATTGTATATCGAATGTATATAAAAAATTTCAAAATCAAATTTAACAACCAATATCAGTCGGTCATTTATGACGGAAAAAATACAACTTTGAATGAGCTAGTAATTCGGTGTAAATAATAATTTATTTCTAGCAAGCGTGAATTTTATTTCTAGCAAGTTTAGTGTTTAACAAGATTATGTTACAGTTATTAATTATTTAGATTTTAAGATCGGTAATTTGAAACTAGATTAAGTATTATTATTTCTTTGTACAACTTTATTCTTGCGGAGTTTGCCTGTAAGTGATCGTTGCACTGTTGTTATACATTCTTGCATGTTTAGTTTAAAATAAAAACTTGTGTAAACAATTGTTGGTAAACCAAAATAAATAAATGAAAAATAAAGTTTTACTTCAAAAAGCTATGACTTCATTATGTTTTTGTAGGTCGCCATATTCTATTCAATGTGATTGACTATAACCAGCGACCAGATATGATTAAGACGCTTCCAACAATAGTTATTTATCAAATTATGATAAGGAAATTAAGAGTTATGAGGGAGCAAATGAATATAGGTACATACATGCAAAAAAACATACCGGTCAAAATCATAACCCTCCTTTTTGCTTCGCCGTAGTCTGGTAAAAATATGACTGGCGTGTAAAAGTGTTTGTAAAAACCTACTTACTAAATAAAATCATTTCATCATCATCATCATCATTTCAGCCGTAAGACGTCCACTCCTGGAGTTAGGCCTCCCCCAATTTGGGGCTTTGCCATAATCGCCACGCTTGGCAGGCGGGTTGGCGATCGCAGTATGGTGGTAAAATGCATAGAGAATGCTGCTGCCCATTCTCTAATAAAATCATTTATTTATCATAAAATAAACACGATATAGTTACACATTTCGCCACAGTCAAACTTACACTGGCCGTGTAACACGTAATCGCATGTTAATTGTGTGATTACAGTAATTGTGGGGTGACGCTGTCGTATTGTTTTAAATAGAGCCCCCAATTGTTGCTCATATTTGTTTCAAATTGTTAAGAGGTTGTTGGGTGAGTGACGAATGAGTATTTATGGTGGTTTTACACAGCTACTTAGAGTTAGTTTAAATGTCCTTTAGTTTAAGTGGAAGGTGTATATGATCGGGTTACAAATGGAATGTTTCACCTTCTCTCACTATCGTTGTGAGTAATCAAATATACCTAATTATGTAAGAGCACACATACAAATGTTTACATCAGGCCTTTTAGTTTTAGCAGTTAGAAAGGTTTATTTATTTAACAGGCAAGAAGAAAATAACAGAAAAATTGTTAGAAAGTTGATGCTTGTTTCTCAAAAACTCTCTTCCAGCGTATCTGCGACAGGAAAGACGATATAAATTATGTAGACCGAATGTGAAAAAAAACTAATTAGGTACTATCCGACTATAACTAAGTGTCGATGTACCATGGTTTTGTTAACATGGATTCTGTGACTCATCAAATTATTAGGGACATGTCCTAATTTACTGAATCATAGTCAGCTTATACTGTTCCCACTGCTGGGACACAGGCCTCCTCTCCGTGAAAGAGCGGACTGTTATCCACTATGAGGGCTTAATACGGGTTGGCGGATGAAACATGTCTTCAAATTTTCGGCTTTAGAACAAGCCGGTTTCCTCACGATGTTTTCCTTCACCGTTTAGAGAGCAGTGGTGATGAAAACCTAACTTTATAATAATTATAGATCTGAAAGTGCCTTTATTTGTTTGTTATGTTTTCACTCTTAGACAACAGAACAGATTTGGATAAATTTTTCGTACACAGATACACCTCCAGTTTGGTAAGGGCATAGGCTACATTTCATCCTGGAACGCAGCTGAAATTGTGGGCAATAGCTAGTAAATTATACTATGTATTACTTCCCCATTTCCTCCCGTGGATATCGTAAAAGGTGACTAAGAGACTTACTAGAGAAAAGGCAGAAGCGTTCTCTATACATTTTACCACCATACTGCGATCATCAACGTGCCCGCTAAGCGTGGCGATTATGGCAAAGGCCTCCGAATTGGGTGAGGCCTATGTCCAGCAGTGGACGTCTTATGGCTGAGACGTTAATACAGTGTAAAGCGCCAGCTTGGTTTCGAACCCACTACCTTATAACTTGAAAATCGGGACCAATACTACTTTGCCACACGGTGGAGCATACGGTGGAAGTATGCCCTGCCTGGGCGGAGCACCGCCGTGTCCTCGTGGAGGCGATCGGCGGCGGCGACCTCTCGCGTCCGGCCCTGGTGCGAGCCATGGTACGGAGCGAGAGGGCATGGGAAGCCGTCACCTCCTTCTGCGAAGCAGTAATGCTCGCGAAGGAGGAGGCGGGGCGCGTGAGGGAGTGGCAGTCTCTGCACCCTCACGTCCCTAGCCGCCGCAGGAGGAGACGCCCCGGGCGTTGGGAGTCGATTGCAGACTCCTGGCCACCGTAGGCGCGAGCTTGCGGGCGGCGAGCAATGGGTAGCTCGCCGCCCGGTAAGGACCGAGCTCGGGTCGACGGCGCGTAGTGTTCCACGCGCGCCTCATAGAGATGTCAGCAGCACTGAAGGGGTCTGCTAGGACCGATGCCTGCCGGGGTCGCATGATTGTTCGAAAGAGATACCGTGGCCCCGGCACATGGGCAACTGAAGGAACACGGGTGGGTTTTAGTCAGTAAAAGTCTGACACGCCCTCCCGCTCCACCCAGAGCGGGAGAAGTCATTTGATGATTTCCCATCCAAAAAAAAATAAATAATACTACTTTGCCACCTCTGCTCCACTATTCTGAAAGCACTACTATTATCTGTCTACTGTTTAGACATGATATCTAAATCAGGAACATGCTTTCAACACACCATATTTTTTTCCGATAAAGAGAAAGTACGAGGTATTTGGTTCAATGTCAAATGTTTCACCATAAGTATTCGTTAGCGTCGGGTGTATGGGTAAGTGACCATGAATCAATGGGGAGATTGGATACCAAATTAGGATTATCCGATATGTTCGAGTGTTGTGGGTAAAGTTTTAAATCCGTCGTTTAAGAATGTTACAAGATTGAACTGTTGCTGTGCCCAGGTTAGTGTTTATTTATATCTGTTGCTACTTGTCACGTTGTTGCATTTATTTATTCATCTAGGAACAGAGATTCGTAAAGATTCCATTTTGTAAAAGAGTATTTAATATACAAAAATATATAACTAGTGTAATAATGATTTTTTTATCAAATTTTTTGAAAAACATCGAAAATCAGCGTAAAAAAGGCTCCAGTAGATCTGCGCAAAGCGACGGAGCGACGTGATTCTGATCAATTCAAAAGTTATGAAGTATGCAAAAAAGAAAACATATTAAATAAATTATTCTAATAAAAGCCAGGTCACGCCTGTCTGCGGCAGTTCTGCTACATGCAAATCAATTTCACGATTTCATCACCCGCAAGAAATTAAACCATAGTTAATTCCAAGGCATTAGTTTTCCAATAGTTTATTTTATCAAAATCCCCGACAGCTTACTAGACTACAAATCCATTAGAAACAATGCCAAAACTACATGTTCCAACATCAACAGCAACATAGCTCCGAGAAAGTCCCTTCCTTTTACGGCCACACTTTCTCGGGAGCAATTTTGCCCCTTAATGGTCCAAGAGGATACAATTATATAGCCACCTGATGAACACCATTGTAATTTGGTCCCTAATAATGATTTCATGCTCGGTATGCATGTAACAACGTGTTATGATGCCTATTATGGACTTAATTTGGGTGTTTTTTATGGAGCATGTAGTTAAAATGTGTGTGGTGTTGTGAAATGATTTGGTAGGTCTACGTGGCTTAGAAATAACAGCTGTATTGTTCGATAGATCAGGTACTGCTACGTTCGCCAAGGTTAGTCCGTAGATCAGTGACGATTTTCACCTACCTAGATCACACAGAGCTTTGGAAAGCACGTTAACCCTTAAATGCATTGTGATGGAAATTTCCATCAACCAACTCAATGAAATTTTTCCGTTTCCGTATGTCATTTTTTGTTTGTGTAATTGGAAAAAAGTGGTTTATTATCTCACTACATTTTTTTCTCAGTAGGTTAGTTCTGATTACATAAAGATGTAAATTTCCACCAACTCATTACAAAAAAAAGTATTTTTATGAATATATATTTTTTAATATTGTTTCTTTACTTAATCTTACATCCAAATAAATTTAATTTAGTTAAAAAGTAAAAATCATGCATTTAAGGGTTAAACCGTTGGTCTTGTTATCATTCGTGATTCTTTTACAGTCGTTACGGGTAATCAGAAGCCCGAAACTCTGACAAGCAGTCTTACCAGGGGTTAACGTGTCACCCAGTAACTGGGTTGTGGAGGTCAGGTAGGCAATCATTTCATGTTTAAATACAAGTATTCAGCTGCATCTGGTTAGCCTGGAATCCGACCCCAACATATTTGGGAAAAGGCAGGCAGATGACACAGTGTTGGTGTATTAATTTCAGACATTGATAAAGCTAGTAAAGTTTTATATGGAATTACGCTAGTTTTGCTACCAACCCAACCGCGGGAAGCGTAGCTTAACCTGATTGATGGATCCATGCTGCTATTAGTACTAAGCCACAATCCTCTTCACCAGCACCACCACTGTATTATTTACATAAATCTATTTACTATTTCATAGTAAAGTTTTCAACAACAGATCTCACAGTTGAAAACTAAATAACAAGACCACTCCAATACATTTAAATGCCAATTAATTCCATCGCAAACTTCCATCACATAATTGAGTGCTACAAGTTAACAGAATGAGAGTTTCACGAATTCCCTTACGAGGTATTGAACCGGGACCTATTAACAAAAACAAAATACCCACAAATTGGATAACAACTTAAAACGTCCCTTTTAATAAAATTACTTCGTTTCGAACAAATTTTGTACAAAATCATCGAACTTTGGATAAACTTAATCTATGCAGGGAGCAAGCTGTTGCGTTCGAAATTCAATTTGTATACAAGTTAGCATCTCGTTAAAATTCTTCTGATGTAATAAGGTGGGTTCGTTGTAGGCATTTTAGATCTCGAGCGGTTTTCGACGAACTCGAACATTCTTAGCAAACTCTCGCACGATAATAAAATTCGAAGATTGGTTTTTGAGTTGCTAATAGATTTTCTTGGTGTTTTCAATGCGTACGGTGCTGCCTTTCGTGTTATGAGGGCGTAATGGGTTTTTGCCTTTTCGCGATTGGAAAAAGATTGCTTTAGGTGTTGGGCTGTTAAAAAGTTTCAGATTGGAAATCGGTTATGGAAGTCTTCGGTGGCATTAAAATACTAACCCAAAATTGATTCCGCTTGGCATTTCAACTTATCTTATAGATTCCTACTGCACGCATACTATTTTCATTTCATCCTTGAAATCAAACAACTTAAATGAATGAATGAATTTGTAATGAAAACATTTTGCATTTTTGCTGTCTGTATTCATTAAGCAAATAATATAGCATAATCAGGACAACAGTGTTCTCTATGCAGTTTACCACCATAATGCGTTCGGCAACCCGCCTATCTAGCGTGGTGATTATGGAAAACCCCTCATTTTGTGGGAGGCCTGTGTCTAGCGTCTTTCGGCTGAAATTATAATGATGGCCTATAACGTTCCCACTGCTGGGGCACAGGCCTCCTCCCAGCAAGTGGGAGTAGGCCGTCATCCAACATGCTATCGAGCAGGGCTTGGTAACGTTACCAAATTCACACTATAAGTATCGTTAAGTAACGTTATTTTCATAAAGCTTTGGTATCGAATCCATAAAATAACGTTACTATTACCGTTACTAGTATCGATACTTTTATCGTTACTTAATGCGTTGTTGTCAACCCACGCAACCTAAGCGGCACGCCATGGGAGGCGGCTCTCTAAGGCAACATCGCCAATCAAACGATGCAAATGCAACTTCATTAATGTAGACGAAAGAAAGAGATGAAAGAAAATAAATAAAAATTTAACGGTACTCAGTTACCGGTAAAACGTATGCCAAGTATCGTTACCAAGCATAACGTGACCTCTACTAATAACGTTATCTTCGTCCGATGAAAGTAACGATACCAAATTTTTAACGTTATTCAAAGCCCTGCTATCGAGATCCGAAATGCAGTACGAGTTGGTATTTGGATGTATTCGTTTCATTTTAATTTTCCTGTTCGCTTTGTGAAAGCAGTTGTATTAAACATTTTTTTATCCTTTTGAGAAGTCAACCTGAAGCTCGGCAAACTACATGACATGACCTGGCAAATGAATTACCCAGTAAGCCATACTGATAAACTGGATGCCCCCTTACTATTCCATACCGTACCTAGTCATGAAAGCTCATTCAATACAGTTAAACATGGAAATCAAAAAACGTGTTATTCAAAAAAGTGTTCACCTACGGATTCCCACTAATAAATGTATGACCTCTAGCCCACCGCCACATTAGTAGTTGTTCAACAAATCATACTTATGTAAATTGTACATAAGTAATAGAGATTTACATAATTTACTATAGTAGCCAATTACACTGAGTAACGGCCAGCCGCTGTGTGATTTACACAAATTATCATCTATCATTTGTACGTAGTTTATTATTGTTTTGCGTTGACTGTGAAATATTGGGTACTAAGGAAATTGTCTGCGAAATTCATAGGGGAAAATTGTTATCGAAGCGAGAGAAATCAGAAGTTATGTTTCTGCATAAATATATTTTATTGTTACAACTGCACGCGTAGCATGACTACCGTAGAAATGGGTTTAGTCTATTCTTGGTAGAATAGAGATAGAATTGTCATGCTACGCCCGCATAAAACGGTACAAATCTTTCTACAATCTTTAATTCTGTCTTTAATCTTTCTACAATCTGTAATTTTGTCTATTCTTCCGTCGACAAAACCCATTTGTACGGTGGTCATGCTACGCGTGCTGGTGATAAATGAAATTTACACTAAACTTGCCTCCTTTTTACCACGTCAATGGTACAATTACCAAACAAAGTAGTTGAGCAAGAACACACGTATAATGGTATTGGCCCAGAACCCTAAATACGTAACACACTATTCATGAGAAACTGAATCATTTCGAAGATAATTGCTAATCCATTCTTTCATATGTTCGTAAAAATTGTCTGCGACAATTTGAGCCATGAATATTGTGGAAAAGTCTAAATGAATCGATTTCTACTGATAGTGTATTACGCAATTATCCCTCTTTAGGTCACATTCTGATGTTTAGAAGCATTTCTATCCTTTTTGTAGAAAGTCACTCCCGGCTGAGTCCTATCGCTTACTAGACTTGCTAAAAATCGAGCTTATTCACTCCTTTACTCTTCATTTAATAGTGACAGTTTGAGCTGAACATTCTTTCTCATTATCTAATCCTAAATGAATCATCATAATCTTCCTACTTTGTTCCAAGTTACTTGAGCTCTTCTCTGGGGTCCCTGTCAACGCTATCATTCACTCCCTTCTCTTTCGGAGCAGTCCTGATACAATTCATCCAAAATTTGTTTGGCCGCTGTATCCATCTAGATTTATATTCATCTGTTTCTATTAGTGACATGCGTTTTGTCTTAAATAAATAACCATTAATTTACTAAGTCATCCTACAACCAAAGTAAACCACAAAAATGTAGCACGCACGTGATAGATTATTCAAATAATTTCAGTTTACTTAAAACACTTCTTTTTTTAATTGGACACAAAAAGAGACACCCCTATGTTAACTATAACCTTGTTTACATTTGATACACAATTCCTCGTCAGAATATTATCAATAATGATATATAGATGTAATTATTATGTATACAATATTTAATTGTTGAATTTACTAAATGATTTGTATAACAAACTTATTTTTCTTAAATCAAACACTGATTTGACTCAACCGTCAATTTTGAAATCATAGTCATTTGTTAACGGGTATAAAAGGCCGGAGCCACAGTGCAACAGTCAGTTGCTTGACAGATGTTCAGTGGGTTAGTTCTAGTGCTGTTATTGTGTGGAAAGGATCGACCAGAGGTCACGTAAGTTAAGTAATTGATATTATATCCTAATTATTGCCTATTATGACAATGTTGTTGTTCTGTTTATAGTGTTGCCAACCTTGCTAATGTTTTAAATCATATAAATGGAATATTCATATTATTCTTTTCCTAGATATTGTTATATTGTGGATTATGTTGATATTATTCTGAGTTCTCTTGGACAATGGTCCAAGAGATAGAATTAATGTATTTATGATAATGACAATGTATGGCAATGTAAGAAATGTGTTGATATAATACTTCAGTACTGTTTCCATGGAGTTTCTTGTCCTTCTTCTCCATGAAGACCTAGTTTTGGAACGGACGACTAGCTTTCTGATTAACTGCTGACAAGCCTAATTGTAATATATGAGTAGTCTTGTCTTTCTGTGCTTTATTTATTGAAACCCCTTCCTATACACAGTAAATATGCCGTTATCATTCTGACATTCAAAGCTTGATAATTGGTATATATATATACACTTATAGTTATATAAAGCCTTACTATAACATCAGAAGTGGGATTGTTCTCTGTCCTTTTAAAACAGCTTACTAATGAATTTTATTTTGTTATTTTCATGTTCGATGGTGGAGCTACTAACGATCTTTTGGAACCGTTGGTTGGCGGGTCGCTAACTTCACTCGCACCTTGAAAATGAGAGCTGCGGTGCTACAACTTGCTATATGAGGTTTGAGACTGTGGAACCCCGACTTTTTGTAATAATATCAGGAAGTTTTCCGGAAATAAGTAGTAAATAAAATCCTTAGAGGCTCTTTTAAATTAAAACGAAATATAAAGGGATAAAATGATAAAATTAAGGGATTAAGTATTGCCAATCACTTTTACATCATTATTCAATAGATAATCAAGTACCAATGGATTATTGTGGATGGAAATATGTTAACTACTCAATAGTCATTGAACCAGTTTCTTTCAAATATTATTAGAGGATACAATTTTGAAAAAAAAAGAGGAAGTATTATGATGCAGGTGTTCACAAAAGTGAAACTGCGTGATATGATACGTTTAGAAGGTATTAATTTGTACAGAAAGACGTACAGTGTAGGTTACAGATGTTAAAGTTTAAAAAAAAAAAAGCTTTAGACTGACTACCTAGCCACCTCTAACAAAAACCATAAATTAAAAAAAAAAAATTAAGGAGGTCGGTTGTTGTTTTTTTGAAACGGGTTATTATTTTTAACTTTTACTTATGGTATCTATCTCCTATACCATTGCTGGCCACGTGAATAGCAGCAAAGTGGATTAAATTCGTGTTATCGAAGCTAAGGAAAAAACTACCAAAGCAAAGTCAATAAAATTCAAATGGGATCACACAGAAAGTACCGACTTTCAATTAAAAAACAAGAATCATCATAATCGGTTCACCCAGTCAAAAGTTGTGATGTAACAAACATAAAAATACAGTTGAATTGAGAACCTCCTCCTCTTTTTGAAGTCGGTTTAAAAAATTTGTGAAGTGAATCTGGTTTTGTTAAAGTTTTAATTTGTTTTTATGATACACTTACTAACAACAAGAAACCGTTACGTTAGGGCCGGGCACTTGGCTGGTCACGTATTTTATTATTTACCGTAGCATTAGATAAGTATAAAGAGAAACCGTTGATTAGGTTACAAATAAATAAATACATGAAAATAGTTTTAGAAAAAAAAAAAATAAGATGCTAAAAACGTCATAATGTTGACTAATTGTTTTCTGCATTTTTTAATTTTGTCTTAATCTGCGTTTGCTATTTAATTTTCAAACATGTAAACAAATTAGTTCAAAAATAATACCTAAACGTAAAGCTAAATAGATATTCAAGTTGCTATAACATCAATTTGATATTAGGATTTAATACACTATAGATAGACTTATTGCTCCAACATAAGATATATTTTAAGTGTTAATTCTACACAGCTTGTTCAGCACAGTTTGTTCATTAGCTTCGGAACATGTCACGGGCGGTGTATGCCCAAGGTAGTTCTAGCATTTTGAAATCAATCGAGTAACAGAGTAAGTATGAAAAAAAAATTGAGGTTGTAGTAAATGCAGAATTCATAGATAACACTTTGTTTAATTATAAAAGTGGTTATATAGATCTCAGTAGGTACTTAACGTAATTTTAGTTTCATTTCTTTTGAGGGTTATATTATTTTAAGATATTTAGAATTAGCTTGTGAGCTTTTTATTATAGGGACATAGATAGTGATGAAATCGTATGATGAATTGGATTGGAATTACCAGTGCTCACAGGGATAAGGCTTGAGACAAAACCTTATTATTTAGGTTTGGTTAAACTGAAACGACCGGATTTTTAAAACAATACAAATAAAAGAAACAGGAATTGATGTGGGAAATGATTAAGCTACACAATTAGAGGTTACTTTAATTGTGAAATAAATGAAAATTTATCGCTGGGTCTGGTGTTAGGGGACTCACGTACAGTGGGTGGAGCCATAACATCACTTGGGTCATAGACCAATGAAAACAATATAAACGTTCCTCTTATCGCTTTTGACACTTGTACTTCGAGATGACGTACAGTTCGGCATGGCCGAGAAAGGTTATTTTCAAATTATAAGCATTTTTGTCTATTTCAGTTGAACCGAACGTTCAAACGATACATTGACAAAGATTAGATTTATTATGATTTATTGGATAATTATTTTGTAAGATTAAGAAAAAGGTATTGTGAATACTGGTGTAATAACATGATGTTGTAATGGGCGTTTACCATTTTTTTTTTTGTAGTTATGGTCTGATCCTTTATATCTTCTTCAGTTCTCAAATATTTCCTTAATCAAGCTCACCTCTTTAAGCTACGATACTGAGCAGATTATCACATAAAAAATTAAATTAAATTGCATTACAGCGATTACCGATAAATCAACCCAAATCTTTCATTTTCAATGGCCTAACCATTTTAAGAAAAATAAATAAATTAAAAACAAGACAAAATAATGATGCTGTCAATGTCACGCTATTAATTTGGTTTGACATTTTAAGATGAAAGCTGAATGTCATTCTGTGCTAACTGACGTTACAAACTGTTGAGTCGGTGAAGCTGTACGGACATATTTTCGATCTGACTGTACAAGTACTATAAAAACGATGTTATTTGAGAGATATTTAGATGCCAATCAAATGTTCATGGTAATTTATAATTACTTGTTTTAGGTTCCGATGTTTATAAATTATAACGAAGAAAACAACACAAAGTATAAATATTCGGAATAAATAGTTAGTAGTTTGTTTAACGTCCAAAATTGAATTTATACTTCGGTATGATCCTCCATCTCTTCTTCAATTGGTCTTTCGTTGCTGGAGACCGTGGTCACTGGGCTCATTTAAAGCGGACAGTCAGACTCGATTGACTCTGTTCCAAAGTAGCTAACACCACCAATTGAAATTAATTTGAGGATGTGGCTTCTTTTACTTGGATTTGTTCTTTTTTTTCCAAAGTAATGAGCATCAAATAGTACGGAAAATAAATTGCTTTTCTCAAAATTAATGTCTGCGAAATAATTGTTTTTACTTTGGTTCGTTAGGTATTATATACTGTTATTGCTTCCAAAGTGAAGTTTGGTCGGAGTGACCATGTCAAAAATTTGTGAAGGGATGGTAAATGTTTATTGAATACGGTTTTCGGTAATATTGTCAGATTGACCGAGCGATGAATTATTCGAATCATTTTCATAATCACTGGCTAGTGTTTTGATACAACGGTTCTTGAATAGGAATGGATTTTTGAATTATTTCTATAACAATTGTTTTGTAAAACTGATTACATCCATTGTTATTAATTAGGTTTGTTAATTTAGCATAAATATTTAAACTAATTGGATTTTTCAGTATGTAATTTGTGTTCAATTAACATTAGATGTTCAAAATGACAAACTTAACAAAACAGTATTTACATTAGTTACTGCTGGTCGGTCACTGCCCTGATATCTTTCTGAAATTCACGCGCAGCAGGTGATAGGACTGATATGTCAAGGCCAGGGACTATTATAGGAACTGCTGGTCGGTCACTGCCCTGATATCTTTCTGAAATTCACGCGCAGCAGGTGATAGGACTGATATGTCAAGGCCAGAGACTATTGTATGAACTGCTGGTCGGCCACTGCCCTGATATCTTTCTGAAATTCACGCGCAGCAGGTGATAGGACTGATATGTCAAGGCCAGAGGCTATTGTATGAATTGTGAGACTTTTTGAAAATGTTTATAATTAGCTTGGTACTTCGAGAGCGAAGTACAGGTCAGTCTGGCCGTGATAGATTATTCAAATAATTTCAGTTTACTTAAAACACTTCTTTTTTTAATTGGACACAAAAAGAGACACCCCTATGTTAACTATAACCTTGTTTACATTTGATACACAATTCCTCGTCAGAATATTATCAATAATGATATATAGATGTAATTATTATGTATACAATATTTAATTGTTGAATTTACTAAATGATTTGTATAACAAACTTATTTTTCTTAAATCAAACACTGATTTGACTCAACCGTCAATTTTGAAATCATAGTCATTTGTTAACGGGTATAAAAGGCCGGAGCCACAGTGCAACAGTCAGTTGCTTGACAGATGTTCAGTGGGTTAGTTCTAGTGCTGTTATTGTGTGGAAAGGATCGACCAGAGGTCACGTAAGTTAAGTAATTGATATTATATCCTAATTATTGCCTATTATGACAATGTTGTTGTTCTGTTTATAGTGTTGCCAACCTTGCTAATGTTTTAAATCATATAAATGGAATATTCATATTATTCTTTTCCTAGATATTGTTATATTGTGGATTATGTTGATATTATTCTGAGTTCTCTTGGACAATGGTCCAAGAGATAGAATTAATGTATTTATGATAATGACAATGTATGGCAATGTAAGAAATGTGTTGATATAATACTTCAGTACTGTTTCCATGGAGTTTCTTGTCCTTCTTCTCCATGAAGACCTAGTTTTGGAACGGACGACTAGCTTTCTGATTAATACTGACAAGCCTAATTGTAATATATGAGTAGTCTTGTCTTTCTGTGCTTTATTTATTGAAACCCCTTCCTATACACAGTAAATATGCCGTTATCATTCTGACATTCAAAGCTTGATAATTGGTATATATATATACACTTATAGTTATATAAAGCCTTACTATAACACACGCACACAGTTTTTTGGCAACTACCCAGAGTTGCCAAAAAAAGAAAAGCACAAAAACCCCCGATCTCATTTATCTCCATTAACATTGTAGAGCACTAAGAAACAGCCTCAGAGCCAGAATCAATAGCACAGGCACAATACATCCCCCTTTATTTATACCCGAGGTTGTGGCATCGCGCATAAATTCAGCAAAGGTAAGTTTTACGGCTAGTCAAGACTACGAACAATAAAAATAAATTAGCCTCCGTAAGTGCTTGCACTAATGAAATGGCCGAAAAATGGGAAATAGGTAAGTACGTTTTGGTGGGGGATGTGTAATGGCTAGTAGTGTAAATCTATAGGTTTGCATATGCGTAGGCAGGCAGGCATGCGTAGGCTTTTCTCTGAATGTGGGCATTTCTTGTTTCTAATTAATTTGCCTATAGCTAGTGACAAAAGATGATCATGGTAAGTATTTCATTCCATTTTTTTTTCATCGTCTTTTGTTATGACATGAAAGAAAGTGAAATATTTTATTTGGAACAAGTACAGGAAATACACGCAAAAAATAATAATATTTCATCTAACAAATTCATGACAACAATAAAAAATAACATTACATGAAACTTTTTAGTTTTTGTAAGGTTTTTTTTAGTTTAACTAACCAAATAGTAAAAACAACAAACAATGAAGGCTCTCATCATCTCAGACACAAACATTTATATTTAAGTAATACACACATGTGAAACACGATTAGATAGAATTGAGTTAATTGATTCGGCAATTACTCGTAACTCTATATTCCTGCTAACTCCTGAAAATAAACAGACGGTGAGAAAAATGCTTTTGATAAAGGTGTGAAGGATGGTATTCCTAGTAGAACCATAAGAGTTCAAAAGTCCAGATTCACAACAATCCGACAATCGTTTGAGCTATTGTCACCCCATCTTATGTAGAGAATTTTTGAAATCGCAGCTTCAGGATGAAAACTGCTTAGTACTATCACACTTAGGATAGAACTACACTTAATAAATAATAGTTTAAAAAACTAAAAAACACGCTTCCATAGGAAACCAAACTAACGGCTGGCTACATTTTTTTTTTTTTTTGCTATATTGATAACCCTGGCAAGGATAATGTGTTGTCATCGGTCCTCGATAAGGCCACAAAGTTTTAATGAAATCTGACCGTTTGAAGTGGGTCAAAAGCCAGCCCAAAGGACTCGGTCACAAACATAGTTACATACAAAGCATATTAAAAAATCAAAATCACAGATGTTATCACCAGAATATTGAGACATTCCTCAGAATTTTATTCTTCACCCTAAATCTCAGAATTCCACGTACAATTTTCGCCAAATAAAACCACCCCATTGATACTTATACAGTAGCGAAAAAGTTAAAACCTCTTTAGATTCGTAAAGGCGCAATCACACGCACGCAGCGGTAATCAGCGCACGCATTGTAGAGAGTCGACCGCAGTTGTAAAGGGCTCTCCAGACGAGGGCACTCGAACATCTGTCGCGCGGTGTCGCGAGGGGCACGCTTTAAACGGAGAGGATTTTTGTATTACGTGTTGAGTGTGTGGAGGTGGGCTTTAAGCGATTTTTTATGGAATATTAATACTTATGTTATATTTTTAGTGTATGGTTCTTCTCAAAAATATGGTAGGGTATGTTTTTGAGCTTTGCAAGAAGCGATCTGACAGATTATTTGGTGAAAAGCCAACAGAACCAGAAAAGTGGTGGAAAGCCATAGGGGCCTGTGGTTGAATAATAGTTGCCGCACAGGTGGATTGATCAGAATAAGCTACGCTTACTTTGGTTACTATGTGAATGACGACCATCTTTACATACCAAGACCCCTCCGACCCCTTCAGAACGTATTTCTAGCTGTTAGTCCCGGCTTTCAATTGTGGATCTTTGATAGTCGTTGTCACAAGCCAAAAAACTTGATAAGCAGTCTCACCCATGGGTATAGTCTTACCCATGGGTATCGTATTACCCAGTAACTGGGTTATGGAGATTCAAAAGGCAGTCGTCCCTTGTAATATATTGGTATTTAGCTGCATTAGGTTAGACTGGAAGCCGTCTCCTACCTAGTTGGGAAAAGTCTAGGCATTTGTCTCATAATACACTACAAAACACAGTAATGCGGAGTTTATTTCGAGTCTCTACAATTAAAAGCCATGTTTCACACCTACGAAACTTTACCTTAAATTTGTAAACCAAAAAATATGAATACATTATTATTCCGTCGTATATTAACGAACATCACAACTAAAGCCACAACCAACAGCATCCATTAAAATCTCATAATCACCAACTCATTCATTTAAATTATCGTGCATGCTATGTTTACACTGCCCGCTTTCGGCGAGTACAATCAGCGTAGTACTGGCTCCACTAATCGTGCGAGTGAACGGAAGTAACATGGCGCGGTCATTTGGACAAACAAAAAAATAACACGTACGGGTGTGTCGAGTTGAGATAATTTACCATTGTTGGGGTACGAAGTTATTAATATGGAGTCGGTATTAATAAACTTTTCACTGTAATGTGTGAAAAACGTTCATCATCATCATTTCAGCCGAAAGACGTCCACTGCTGGACATAGGCCTCCCCCAAGCACCGCTACTTCGACCGGTTCTGTGCTTCTCGCATCCAGCGGATTCCTGCGGCCTTCACCAGATCATCGGTCCATCTTGTGCGAGGCCTTCCAACGCTACGTTTTCTAGTACGCGGTTGCCACTCCAGAACTTTCCAATCCCATCGGCCATTTGTTCTGCGAGCAATGTGCCCTGCCCACAGCCACTTCGGTTTGGCAATTCTTCGGGCTATGTCGGTTACCTTGGCTCTCCTACGGATCTCTTCATCGACAAATTTAAACGTTGTTTTTTCTTTAAGGAGAAGTATCGATCAAATCAATTTGCAATTTGCAGTGTAACAATTAACGTAGTGATTGTGAATATTTTCATTATTGTAACTATTGATAATAATGAACAGACATCACGAATATAACGACTACTAGACTGATCATCACCATCATCGTTTTAGCCGAAAACGTCCACTGCTGGACATAGGCCCCAATTTGGAGGGGTTCACCATAGTCGCCATGCTTGGCAGGCGGATTGGCCATCAAATTATAGAAGTGAAATGTATAGAGAACACTCCTGCCCATTCTTTAGTACGTCCTTTAGGCCCGTTTTACGACACCCACGGGAAAAAATGGGACTAGACTGATGGAAGACTTTAAAGAATGTGTTCTTAAGTAAAACTGGTGGCCTGAATGGAAATAAGGACACAATTCTAGTCCATTGAGTGGACTCTCAATTCAATGAAGTTCCTATGGTCCTTTCTCTGAAATAACTTCGTGCCAAAATGACATAAATATCTCGTGAAAACACATAGCTACTACCAAACAACAATCCATCTTGTAGATAACAATCTACATAACATTAAACCAGCTAAATACCACGTCCATTATTTCTAACGTCCATTCTTGCTCAGATCGTGTGAATTAACCTCGTTTGTGCGACGGCACCTTATAAGGCTAGTGGAAAGCGCACTCGCCTTATTAAACGAGGCACAATGGTCGTCTAATGTACGGGCTATGTACAAAAATACACAAAAGGCTCTTGTGGCCTAATTTGAGGACAAGCGAATTTGATACGCGAGACATAAGTGCCCGTGTCAGAAACTTTAATTTTATGAATCAACTTTTTTTTTCTCAACGAAAAGCTACTAATTTGCATGCAGCAAAAACATGTTGAGATTGATACACAATGGCTGTGCCGTGTCTGTTTACTATACCTTATCTTAAAGTCTTCCAGAATCTTTACATAGTACAAAACAAAGTCGCTTCCCGCGTCTGTACGCTTAGATCTTTTAAACTGCGCATTGGATATTAATGCGGTGATCATCAATAAACAGAGTGATTCAAGAAGAAGGTTCATACGTATGTTAATAATACGCGGGCGAAGGCGCCGGCAAAAAGTAGTCGATATATAACTTACATAAAACAGGCACGTTTTTCTTTGGACTATTCCTACAAATCGATCTATTCCAGCTGTATCCCAAAGATGATTGCGCGGAATGTACGAGCAAGAAATTGCGTATCCAAACCCCAACGAAAATTGACGTGAAGTCTCAAAAATATTTAGTTTCACAACAAGCAGGTACACAAGTTTTCTTGTAATTTCAAAACGGAATCGATAGTCATAATTTTCGTGCCCTCATCCAAATTTATTTGTGATCGTCGCAACATATCTTCTTCTTCCACACTTCTCTATCAGTCGTCATTCCGGCAGCCACCCCTGTTTATCTATATCATCATTAACACAGTACAGTTATAGTTTCTGTGGTCTCCCGCTATTATTATAGCCATTGACTTTCATAATCGAACGAAATCCATAGTAAAGTAGTAACATTCTACTTAACAGATGCAAGGCGGAACCTACTTAAGTAATACCAAAATGATAAATCAAAATCTAGTATAAGTACTGACGCGCTAAGTCTTGCAGATCTGGCGAGTGCCTCGGAGACCAGCTCACTAGCGCCATCTAACGCGCACAGAATTAATTGCTGACATCAATTCACGAGCACTGGCATCCTGGTTGGATGCCTGATATTTGATAAAGAAGTCTTCGTCATGCTCTTGTTTGTTACTAGGGTTGCGATAAAGTCGGAAGTTTGAATTTAGAATTTAGAATTTAGATTTCGATTTCGATTTGAACCAATTAGCGTAATGATTATCGCTTAGTTGACATAGCTACGATTTTGAACGTCTAGATGACTTCACCTATAGCGTTGCCCGCGTTTTATGTCGTATTGACACGTGTCTTTTAGGTAATTGTTAGATGCTACGTTTAAAGGTTTGACTATTCTAGTTCAAAATCGTAACTATGTCAACTAAGCAACAATCAATATCAAAAACTTGTCAGAAAATAGGGAATTTAAGGGTATGTTTGATATTGATTGATGGAGACTAAGAATACAAACGTTCTTAAAATGTGAAATTGCCCTGCCCAAACCCCATCCTCCCGAGAATTGCTGTAAATCGGACGCAGATGGAAGCACCGTTATTTATGTGAAAATAATCATATGATCATGATCATCATTTCAACCGAAAGATGTCAACTGTACACTGACAACTGACACAAAATGGGGGGAATTGAATGATAGAAAACAGCAGGGTAATTGCGTAACCTGTAATTGGGGCTGTATGAAAAATGTTCAATTAAAAAGGCCGTATTGAATTAAAAACTTATACGTATAGGACTTCAAATACTAAACTAGAAGGCATAACCACCTTTCAGATACACTACATAGGAGGTAAGTCGAACAAAATATTGTCCATACGCAAAATACGCGTTCTGACGTGGCCACCAGCTTGGTGACCAGCTTGTTTTACCAAAGTCGAATAAATGTATTTTCCTATAATGTATCTGAACTTACTCAATTAGCATTGAAAGGTTTTATTAAAGACGTTCAGATACTTATTATGTTACTGGACTAATTTTGATAACTATTTGTATTTGTGTAACTCAGTAACAGTAAGATGGTTTACATTTTGACGATTCAACAGCATTCATTGTGTTATTTACGTTGTTGTGCTGACAAATTTTCCATCATATAAAGCAATCGGGTTACCATATGCTTTGAAATAATTCAGTCAGTGATTAATAGTGTATTACGTAGTTAGGGTGCGGTTGTTATGCAAACCCCACGACCACCACACACTAAACATTACATCAGCTCCCCAAATTGAAACACCAATGTTTCCCATCACTACCAAAATAAACAAAGGCGCCTCCACCATACATCTTAATTCAGTTAAATTCCCATTGAATCGCATGCATTCCGGAATTATGGCGAATCACGACATCTCGGGAGAAATGAGACGAACAGTAATCGAGTTACCGACCCCTTAGTGAATGAAATAGTTTCGTGTTGCCGCGGCACAAATACTAGATTGAAAAGTGATGTATTTTCTTGGGATACTTTTTAGTGCCATGCTATTTTGGACTTTAATAGCGGGCTGGAAAGTATAGTTTTAAAATGGTGGGAATTAACATATTTGGCTTCGAATTACTGTGAAATGGAAGAACTCCTAAAGTATGAATGTTGAGTGTTTGTTCTTCAATGGAAAACAGAATTGAATGATATTATTCGGCGAACAGATAGATATAGACTTGTTTTACCATATAGGATATTTTTCATCCCCCAGAAAGTACCACACATTCTCTCGGGAAAAAATTCGACCTCCACGCGAGCCAAACTGCTGGCAAAAGCTAGTTAAAGAAAAAATAACCACAAATTCCAACTTTCTCAGATAATTTTCAGTAATCTATTGCACAAGCATTATTGTGGAAAGTGGGAAGAAAAGCATTTGCCCTGCAGGGGAACAACACAGGTTTATAATAATAATAATAACAACATTATTCACAGAGTGCCTACTTTGTATAAGTAGCCGACTAACTTTTATTAATCCTGGCGGCAAAAAGCCCAAAACAGCGTCGCCTTCGATATTTTACCAAAATACTAAGCCGCACTTATCCCTGTTACAAGCAAAACAACACAGAAAATGCAAAACCCTTACATATTTTAAATGAAACAGCTCATTTTCCCCTCACTTACCTTTGCACAAAAGCGCGCCAAAAAATCAGAAATGTCAGTGCATCGCGTTCCAGTGCTTTATAGTGCGTCGTAAATGTGCGACCGGGCGCGTTCCAGCGCCATACTTGACAAACATGCTATGAGATTTATGACAGGGCTGTCGCGAGCACACCAGTACGTGAAAAAGATGGGGAACATTTTAAAATTCACAATTTTATTGTTTCCAAGGCTTTTACTAGGTAGCCATTACGTTTTTAATGCATACGAATGAGGTTTTCGTGAATTTAGTGCTTGTATTTTTAATGGACTGGTAATATTCAGATCGTAAAATGGAGCAGTTACTTTTAATACTAATAGGGTATTGTGAAAATTGCCATATTTATAATGAAAGTTCCCTTTAGTAATTTTACCTGACTAGCTAGAGAACTTCTGGAAAACCAAATTCAATATTATGCACATACCTATTTTTGTTTCATGTAGTGCCTTATGACGGACATTGCTAATACATTGCTTTCCGTGTTCGAAAAAAAAACCGCGTGACAACCTTAATGACGCATTGAATTTTGTTGAACTGTCAAATTAGCCCGCAGTTACCCACACAGTACAAAGCTAAAAAAAACACGTCAAAGTCCTGAAACATTACGGGTATGTCTTCAATTCAGTTCTTCTTTCAGTGCTAATTGAACTATTTCACATATTTAATAGGGAAAACATCTATCTGAACTACCTCTCCTATGTAATGTTTGTGTAAGGTGTAATGCTTTCAATTCAATCAAAATCAAGCAATCAAAATATTTTTATTTCACATAAACCAACATGGGCACTTATGAAACGTCAGAAGCTAGGTGCACGGGTCCATATATAATTGATTCCTATGGAGAAGAGCCGACAAGAAACTCCACGGTTACTCTTTTAAAAATAATTGGCTTTTAAAATGGTTTTAACTTACAGTATTAATAGGTATGGGAGAACAGTTTAGGACTGTCAACAAGTACCAAATACTTAATAAAATGGAAAATCGCCTACAGTCTACAAGGCCTGCAACGTTCTCACATTCACGAAGTAAAAAATAATCTACGTAAAGAATAGTTTCATAAATAAGACAATACACTATTTAAACCAAATGTTACTATTATCATGACAACCAATATTAAAGAGTACAAATTAGAATTGTAGATATATAATGTCGAAAATGAGTAGATGTCAAAGAAGATTGTAAAATCAAAAAATAGTTTTTTGATTTTACCTTTTAACTTAAATACAAAATGTACATCGTCATTTGGGAGCAGTTAATAGACACAGGTCATCCTGTAATGAGGTACCAGGGAAGCCACATGTGCAGAAGGATATAAGGCAATATTTGAAAGGCAATATTTTTAGTCCCTATGTGAGTAAGTTTTTAATTCAATACTGCCCTTTCAATTCATAATTTATCATACTGCCCCAATCACAGGTTATCGAATAATAAATAAGCATCCCTATTCATCATGACAAAGGCACAGAACTCATCTGTTTGTCACACAAATCGTGCTGATGACATGTAACAGTAAAACTATAACTCATGCGATCGGTAAAAACAATGGTAGCCCCAACAATGGTAGAGATGTCGTGAACAAGCGATTTGCTATCGAGAACTCCGATACGGTGACCTGCAGATTGTAGAAAAAAAAACCGGCCAAGTGCGAGTCGGACTCGCGCACCGAGGGTTCCGTACAAACCTGCAGGTATTCACGGTTTATGCATAAGGTTTATGTTTATGAAATTAAAGGTTTTTTATTTTATTTTTATATTTGAGATGACTGAATGAAAGGTAAATTGTGGTTAACGATTTATGACGTATTAAAAAAAAAAACTTACTAGATCTCGTTCAAACCAATTTTCGGTGGAAGTTTACATGATAATCTACATCATATATTTTTTTAGTTTTATCATTCCCTTATTTTAGAAGTTACGGGGGGGGGGGACACATTTTACCACTTTGGAAGTGTCTCTCACGCAAACTATTTAATTTAGAAAAAAATTATATTAGAAACCTCAATATCATTTTTAAAGACCTATCCATAAATACCCCACACGTATGGGTTTGATGAATTATTTTTTTTGAGTTTCAGTTCCATGTATGGGGAACCTCAAATATTTTATATTGTGTGTGTGTATTGTGTGTTTTTTTTTTAATATTTTTGTGTGAAAATCTTAATGCGGTTCACAGAATACGTCTACCTACCAAGTTTCAACAGCATAGCTCTTATAGTTTCGGAAAAAAGTTGCTGTGACATACTCGGACAGACAGACAGACAGAGAGACAGACGGACTGACAGACATGACGAATCTATAAGGGTTCCGTTTTTTGCCATTTGGCAACGGAACCCTAAAAATCTCATCTCGCTGAGAAGGAGTTGGCGGGCCCAGTGTCGATTGATAGATGTCGCATGTCTTCGATTTTTTGGTTCATTCTGATTTCCTCATACTGTTTTTCATCACCGTTTTAAGAGCCGTGTTGATGACATAATTAACACAAAGAAAAGCGCCGGTCTGGGTTCGAGCTACAACTCGTAAGTTACGCTCATACCAATGGACCAGCACTGCTCCCATGTTGCATCACTACAGACGAAATATAGATGACTGCCCAATACCTTAGTGCATGCAGAACATCACCAAGTTCTATAAATCATGCACGCAACATAATACCAGCGGCGGCGTGGCGACGTTATATATGGCGCAGAGACGCCCCGCCGCGCCGCGCGGGCGGTACCCTGTGATTCACTGTCGTATCATTATATGTAATTAGAACTATTTTATTATGTGACCTCCTTTATTCCATAGTGGCCAGTAGCACGTATACGCTGTTGACTTCATTGGTATAGAAAACAGGGCACAGAATCGATATCGTCACAGTTTCTCGAAATGGAACAATAATATATTTTTTGTTGTGGGTGGGAAAACACCAAATGATGTCTCCGCCTCCTCCTTCGCAAGCATTACTGCTTCGCAGTAGGAAGTGACGGCTCGCTCGTACCAAGGCTTGCACCAAGGCCGGACGCGAGAAATCGCCGCCGCCGATCGCCACGACGACACGGGGGAGCTCCGCCCAAGCCGGGCATAACTCCACCGTATGGTACCACCTTGGCCTCCGGCCGGTCCTCGCAATGGAAACAACCGGGTGTTCCTCCCACCTTATGCGAAACAGGAAGCTCCCGAAGCACCTATGACCGGTGAGGACCTGCGTAAGGCGGAAGGTGAGGATGCCGTGGTGCTTTTCTAACCACTCCTCAAAGAGGGGACTCACCGCCGCAATTGTGGCGTGCCCAGCACTTGGTTGCGATAATCGTACCCGCCATGTCACCATGAGGTGTTGCCGGAACCCTGTTCGCCATGCCGCGCCAGTTTTGCCTCCAGATCTCATAACGGCAATACGGCTTCTTGCCGTTAATCCAGCAAGACAACTCGCCACCTCACAGCAGACCGTACGGTATCCCCAGACTAGCCGGATGGCCATGACCCTCTGGGCCGCACTCAACCGGCGCGCTGGGCGCAGCCTCAACGAGGCCGCCCACACCGGTGCCCCGTAAAGGGCCATGGACGGCACGACCCCCGCGTAGAGCCTCCGGCAGGAGGCGTTTGGACCCCCTAGATTGGGCAGGAACCGCTTTCAGGCAGCGCCGGCCCGCTCCAATCTGGCAGCCAAACGTCGAAAATGCTCCACGAAGTTCAATAATACCTAAGGGGAAAGTGCCAACTCAGACAGCCCAGAAATTCAATTTCCGAATTTAGAGGAATGTAATAATGATTTTCATTATTATAATTGTTTAAATACAAACGTGTTACGGTCGCGAATTATATTTTTATGAACATACAACCTGACACTAACATGCAGCTTGCAAAAACAACGCAAGAAAGTTTGCATCACACGAGCGTCATTATCATTTTTATCACCTTAATGAAATTTGTAGCGCCGAAAGTGCGTTAAAAGAAGTGCGTACTGTCATTGACCGCCTTTATAGCCGTTTCTATACATAATTTTATACATTAGTGCTTGTAAATGGTGACTCATTTGGTTCTAGACTAGTAGTAGTAATGGAGACTCCAATAGCGGTAGCCGGAACGTCTCCATGTTCAGTGGTAGAGACGCAAAACGCGAGGTCCAAAAACTTGTATAGAAGCGTTTGTAAGAGAACTCCCGCTGCGAATGTTTTTAAAATCATGTTTTATAGGTACAGGCGTATGATACGCCCACTCTTGCTATACACTGATTAATTTCAACTTCTACCGCAATACTTTTTGTTTACGTTATTGTTCTTATCTCTATTCACACAGCCCCACAAATGCTTCACTTCTCAAAAACATAAGGAATGAACGTTGATCGCCACACTTGCACACAGGAATAAGTACGCAATACGCATCAATACCTAATGGACATTACTGTACTCGAGGTTCATAAAAGTTTCCCTAAGAAGTTAACTGCAAATAACTGCACTCAGCACATTTTAATGTTGGCACGGAAGTCATAAAAAATGCTAAGAGACGATTATCTGAAAGTTATTGCAGAGTCAATAGAGATCATAAAATATTGTCGACGGGTATTAATATTTTATAGTCTGTGTATAAAATCTAGTATCGTATAGTCTACATAAAGTGACGTTGAAACTGAAATAGGGTTGTGGGTTCAAAAGTCAAAGGCATTTTGATTCAATTGGAACATTTCATTAAAAAAAAAAAAAAAAAAACAATTCAATAGAGTTACGTTTACAGTACTTATACAGAAAGTAATTGTTTACAAACAGACCATATTAGCCAATATTATACTGTGACTACACTACTTCTGTATTATCAACTGCACGTCAGAGTAACACTTAAACTACTCTCTCACCAATTAAAAAAAGAACAGTACAATATTAAGGTTGTCATTCCTCCACTACAGACTCAGCAACTTCCACACGCCCCCTTTTAGAATTATACAACGGATTTCTAAAACCAGCATTACTTCTAGAACTGATCACTGAATCTCTTCTCGTCAAACTCACGACACTTTCCGACCTCCTCTCGAACCTTGAAAATAAACTGCCAGTCATGTTTCTAGAAACTATCGGGAACCTCAGATCCGGAATCTGATAATAGTATACGTACAACGCCCCCAATGTTAATATCACTGCGAAAAACATGGACACAAAGATCTTTCCGCCCAAACCCGACTTCGACAAAGGACTCCCGCTTATCTGGGCAACCTTATGCCCTTTCACCCAACGATCGTGGAGAGCATAGCTAATAGAATTGATCATTTCCGCACTAAGCCCTTCGTATTCACCTTTGTCAACTACCACGAGTTGAACTCTCGCAATCGGAATTTCCGGAGTTAAACCAACGTGGTATTCAATACTGTTATTCCCGTACCCGTTAACTGTGTCTTCAACAAGGTCACTGAAATCTTTCATATCAAATCCTTCATCTGCGTCAAACAATAAGTATCCGCCACATATTTCACAACAGAACCCAAGAGGCTTGATAGGATGCACACAAGGAGCCTTCGGACAAAACTTTGAAGCACAATCTATTTTCACCGGAATTAATTGGCATCCACACCCTAACAATGTAAAGCAGGGCATAGCTTCACCGATCCTAACGCCGGTGCTCATATATTCATTTAGAACAAATTGTTGTGTATCATCACGTGATTGTTGAGAGCTCACACGTTGCATGAATTCTCTGCTTGTAAAACTTTCGTTTCCAATTTTAAGAGCTTGTACAAATTGTCGCCTTTTTGGCAGGGTCACAGTAAATTTGGTATTTGCTGGGAACTCCACTATATCGTTGTAACACGGTATTCTGTCTGAGTCAGGAGTAGCTTTGTTGAACTTCGGCGAGCTCCAAACATCGGCTTGGGTCCAAGACGATTCTGTTTTATCCAAGTAATACGCGTTTCCTTCTGTACAGTTGGTGTCTGCGGGATTTTTGCCGAAAGTTAACAAGCCTTCTAAAATCAAATCGCCATTTTCTGGTAAAATGAACTCGCTTACTTCAGTGCCAGATGCAATTTTTACTGAGCCGGAAATTGACTGTGGAAACACGACAGTTTGTTTAGAACACGGAAGTTTTTTGTCTTTAAAGTTCTCTGGTAGCTTAAAGCTTGAGTTCGGAAGCCACTTGACTGTTGCCGCTGATATTAAAGTTGTGCTGAATATAGCGAGGCACTGTAGGACTACAATTGGTGACATGTTGGGACGGACGTATATATGTTAATGAATGCCAATCTGATGCAGTCGGACTGTAATGTGACACTAAACGATGTCTGGTCGTTTATTATCTCTGCTCTGTTTGATGTGCGTGACACATGCAATCACAAATCAACGTTATTTGAGTGTAGATTTACATTTTGAATCATGTTAATCAGTTCGATGCATAGTGGGGTTAATTACTGGAATGATTAGGCATGTTCGCTTTGTCCTGAATCTGTATGAAAATTGCTACGATTTGAACTTAAATTGATATCTAAAAGAAAGATTCGATAGTGAAAGTAACTTTAAAAGTAAAGATCAAGAATTTGTCTAGGTAACGTTGTAAAAATGAAAATTAGGCGAGGATACCAAAAAATAAAACAATTTAATACCGACAAAAAATGCTGATAAGTATGATTCCAGACGCTTTTATTACATTTCTTGCTCCGAAGAATTCTTATAACAGAAGCGAAAACAATCCATCACTGAGCAAAAGAATCTCATTTAAATAACCTTACCAGCAAACAGTAATATATTGCCTACCGCGAATACAAAACCGCGACGAATTAGCCACGTTAATATCATAATATTTCCTTGAAAAAGAATACGTATAAACAAAAGATTAGGGGTAATCCTGCCGCGTCGAGAAACCCGAGATCCGGGGATTACTGCCATCTTGAAGGAGCAATAAAAGTCATCGCCATCCACGCACGACCATTACACTTGATACCTTATGATTTATGGCTAAATAACACTGGTAGGTGGTTAAATACAAACCATTAATGACTTTGGAGGGGTTGGAAATTTAATAAGACGCAGCTCCCGTGCCAAGGAGCGTAGTTATGCAAATTTTATTGCAGGAAAAGCATCAGGTGGAATGTACGGGAGGATGTTGTGGCTTTTCCAGTTGCGGTTACAAGGATTTTGTGTAACGTCAGCTGTCTTGTTTTGTTTACAGCTGTGCTGCATGAAGACTTCTGTTCAAATGTTTTCCCATTTAAAAGTTCTTGTTGGTGTAACTCTTTTAACTTCTCTCTAATGTGAAATTTCTCATTATGTCTTACTTAGAGTTGGCATTAGAAATACCCAAGTATTGCATTTATTTTTGAATTCTATTTTTTCTCAGTTCTCTTGATAAATTACATAAATAAATAGGATTGTTTTAAAATAAGGTTAAAATTAAAAACGGCAAACATTCGTGCAGTTGCTAAAGAATAAACAAAATAGATACGTAAGTAGTTGGCCACTATATACATAATAATATGTACGATTGAACATCTAATAGGATTTCGGTCCAGTTTTAGTCATCTCTTTGCAGAGCGTGTTTTTTTTTTGCTGTAAAAGGGATATCAATACTGGTATGATCTGACTCTTTTTCTACTGAAACTGTGAACTATTCTAGACCAGCTCGAAGTCAAAACGTTGCCACGGACTTGCAGAAACCAGTTAACGATGACAAATAAAATATCAGATGTTTAGTTGTTTCATCCTCTTGTATAAATATACTCCTCCAGACCGTATTTCGGCCATGGCGGCCAATCTCAATAGCGACTTTTCATCGGCACAGCAAGTATTATAGTGCACAACTCACAAGTGTGTGCGCAGACACCGAGCACTCATTCTTCCCTCACTCTCATAGTCCGATGAGACGGCAATGCGATACGACCGGAGAGAGATCAGGCGCAAGACCAACTACTTAACGTACTTTCCGAGGCACGGGGGCATCACACCGCCAACTTCCAAACTCGGGGCTGTTACTAAGAAATTCCTAATAGAAAAACCCAATAAAACCGCCCGTCCTGAAACTCGAACCAAGGACCTGACGCTCAGCTGTCGCGCTTATGACTACGAGATGAACGGGGCAGCTATAAATACAGTTTCTGTATAACACAACGTATGTCAAGACCCATAATCCAATTCACTTTACTTCAACGTACCCGCACACAATATCGGCCCGTAAATTCCACGACTACTTTAAAGATCGTAACAAGCCGCCGAAACGCACAATATGCTAGATGGGTAGATAACAGGGACCTCTAAGTGTTCCGTTTTTACGGTTTTACGGTTCATCCTATAAAACCGCTAGCGTCCTGAACGTTTATAAAGGGCGGTATTAAACCTTATTGTGGCTACGTACGTGTTCGGCTTTAATATTTGAGGTCGTGAAAGTCTTTTTGTAAGTCGTTGTTTGGGATGCGTGAAGGTCAAGGCTGGGTGTGTGGAAGAGCTTTTTGATATTAGTACTTTTTGTGCGTTTTTCTGTTTGGTTCCGAAAAACTGGGCCAAAGCTATTTAGTTAAGTAACCCTTATTTTATTCCATTACTTTTTTCCATGGAGTGCCGGACATAAAGAATATCACCATCCCATTTCTTCTCGTGGGTGTCATAAAAGTTGACTAAGTGACTTACCAGAGATTGGGCAGTAGCGTTCTCTATGCATTTCACCACCATACTACATAAATTACTATTAGGCAAAATAGCATTTAACGGCATTCGTGGGGATTTGTTCCGTTGGTTCACTTCCTATGTTACAAATAGAACACAAAAAGTGGTGGTTAATGGTTACCATTCTAAATACATAACTGTATCATCAGGGGTGCCTCAAGGCTCGATACTGGGCCCTTTGTTATTTATTATATTTATTAATGATATTGACATGTGCTTTCTTAATTCTAAATTCTTACTTTACGCAGATGACCTTAAAGTTTTTAGACCCATCAAAACTATGCTTGACTGTCAGATGCTTCAACAAGACCTCAATCGTCTTGCAGATTATTGCACTAAAAACAAACTCCAACTCAGTATTTCTAAATGTTGTTGTATTAGCTTCACTAAAAATAAAAATATATTTAAATATCCCTATGCAATACACAGTGAAACTCTGGCAAGGGAGACTTTGATCCGCGACCTGGGAATATTACTTGACGATAAACTGCACTTAGACGCACATGTTAATAAAATTGTTAATAATGCTTATCGCATGTATGGCTTTGTGATGAGATCGTCCACGGAATTTAAACGCACTAGTACATACTTATATCTCTATCGATCACTAATTAGGTCTCAATTAGAATATGCAGTACCGGTGTGGAACCCCTTCTACAATAAATATATTGAGTGTATAGAAAGCATTCAACGTAAATTTTTGAAGTCTATGCATTATCGTTGCTTAAAAAGTTGTTATCTCTCTTATAGTGAGTTACTAAAAAAAATTGATGTACTTTCTCTGAGTTCAAGGCGTACTTTTCTTGAAACTACATTTTTGTATGACTTATGCAATAACTCGTATGATTGTTTAGACATTTGTAACAAGTTGTGTTATGTAGTTCCCAGAACATGCCAGGGACGCAAGGTGCGCACACGACCTGTTTTTGCCACTACTTCCAGTCGTACAAATGCTGGCTTGCGTGCTCCTCTTCGTCGCCTTACGAGCAATTTTAATAAGAATTTCTGCAGTCTGGATCTGTTTGCTTTACCGCATAAAAAGTTTAGACTTATGGTACTCAACATATTGAAAAATTTATGTGAAACTGTTGTTCCACTTACGCGGCACTATTAGTGGCTTTATGTTTTGTTGATTCTTTACTATTAACATTCCCATTTTTTAAATTGTTAACAACGCTAGTCTTAAAAAAAAATCCAAATTGTCTTATTGTATATCTGTGGAGAACGTGGTTGATTTCACATTTGTATCATTTCTGTATCCATTTTTTTTTTTTTTGTATATTTTAATGTGAAATTGTTTGTTTTCCCGAATAAATAAAATAAAAAAAAATACTGCGATCGCTAACCCGCCTGCCAAGCATGGCGATTATGGAAAACCCCTTATTTTTATCTCCTAAAAACGATATCGACTTTCCTTGTCTTCTAATTATTCTCGCACAACTCAATTAACATAATTAATCAGAACTAAATAATTAATATGAACCTACCCACTGTTAAATTGCTACTAAATGAGGATCAATTTAATTTAAAATCATGAATCTATTCACAACAAAACTCAGAAACGCTTAGTATTCTATGCCTCAGTTAACCAACCATTTTACTAAAACATTAACCTTGAACGACTTACATAAAAGGAATACTAACCTCTTTATTCGAAAACTTAATTTAAATTGAAATGATAGTACCCACGAGAACGATAATTGCCCTTCATAACATCAAAATCTAACTACCCTTAAATAGACACCTCTTTACACCAAACCACTTTCACCTTTATTGCTTCTGCATTTAAAGCCACACTTGCGTAACATCTTTGTGTGTTTGGAGTAAATATGGAAGCATGAATGTATCAGTTTCTTACAAAGACTCCGTTACTCAAAACTTGTTTGGTTTGTTCTCTGTTTGAATAGAGAACATGGAAGCGTTTCAAAATTGACAAATAAGAGTTGCGTCACAGTATGCAAAGATACGGCTACAGTTAACAAAGTTTGGTGCAAATTGTCTGACTGTTTTTCTTTCATTGTGGCCCGCATGTGACGGTACAATTTACAACTGAAACGGTTCGAGCAAAGCTGGCTTACATTTTGGAGAACGATAGGAAGTTTCTAATTACATTCAGATCTTTGAAGAAACTGGAGTTATTTATCAGACATAATTTACCTGGTTTTGTTCTCTAAACAATATTTCATATTATTTACTCTTTTCATATACGAGTACAATAGAAGAAATTCAAGTGCAATCAACGTTAACCTTACCTTACCAAATCTTCATAATTTTACTATCAAAAATTGTTAAAGCCATAATGGTCAGCTAAAAAAAAAAATTGATTCGCAAGTTAACAAGCGAATTCTATTACCAGATTTTTTATAATTATCGTACAAAATAGATCAATAACCCATATGAGGTATTCAATGAAAAGAAACTGGCCCCATGCACAAGAGAAGCTCAAAGTATAAAATAATTGGATACCTCAAATTTCCGACTCAAAGGCATACCAGTTTAATTAATACCAATTAGGCAATACCCAAGCTTTCAATCACAAAAGACTTATATCTCGCCATAAAACATACACTTGGCTCATAATTCATTCGACTTCACTCAATACATGCTATAAAATCTATTCAGTCGCTAAAAGGTTCCATTTTGACCACGGACTAAAGACAACATGGAGTGCTAAAACCATTTGTCGAAAAACCATTGGCCGGTGAAACAGATAAGTCCGAAAGTTCTGAAGACCGCGAGTTCTCGGGAATCGTAGTGTGGGACGCCACCTGCTAGATGGACCGATGACTTTACAAAAGTGGCTGGTACAGGCTGGATGCGGAAGGTGGACAGGATGTTGTTGTGGCATGGCCCAGGAGAGGTCTATATCCAGCAGTGAACTGGAATAGGCTGAGTAGAAGACATATTTAAGTTTGTTAACAAAAAAAGCAAATCAGCAGAAATTAAACCTGATGAAAAGTTTGACAGTCAATTAAGTCAATGTCAATTAGAGCCATAAAATGAAATTTATCATTGCACTGCCGATTCATTTATAACGTTCTGTAACACATATTGACTATATTATTGCTTACACGTTTAGCAGTGCATCATTGAGCCTAATGGACTGTCATATTCACAATGAACGGTCAAAGGAGAAGTGTCATTAGCACGTACCTAAAGACAAAATGGTTGCATGAACTACCTACATATTTCTTAAGAATACTGCTTCTTTAAGGAGAATGCACTAAAGTAGTCCATGGAATTCACAAAAATACTTACGTTTTCTTGTAATTTTCTGGTCTATGTCAGGTTGTATGTTTATTGAAATATGATTCGCGATCGTTACAAATATGACTTTACAGATTCATGAAATAGCTAATCAGTGGGATTGAATGAAATTAGAGGGTGGTATTGATGGTGGTGATTTTAATGATTATAATTAAACAAATAGTGGTTCGAGGTGGCCCTGGAAAAGGATGCCTGAAGGGATTTGGAGAAGGCCTTTGATCAGCAGTGGGACAGTATAGATTAATATGAAAAAAAACATACATGGTACGGTCGCAAATCAAATTCTAATCAATCTACAATCTGACATTGACAAATCTGTAAAGTCTCTTACGTTTTTTACGTTTTTTACGCTTCCTCCTTAAAATTCTCAAACAGACTTTTGACTCGACTTGATCCTTTAGCTACGAGAAGATTGTATGCCTTTGAAAATTGGCTCTCCATTTCTACCTACTCAATGGTATAGAAAGCAAGTAATAAAATAATCTCTACACTGTTGGTTTCTTATGGCGATGTTTATGACATAATTGGCTATTAGACACATATTTAGTTTATTGCTATGGCTATTGACATTCAGTCGCTGGATTTTTATAGCACCCGTTATATTCTATATCTCCAATAAACAGTAGTGGGCTTCTCAATAATTGAGCTGATGTGAGGATGGACCAAATAACTGTTAATTTCTAAATATATGTATATGTATGGAAGAGGAAATACATGTTGCTTCATCCAAAAATAAACTGGGATAATGATAAGAGAATGACGAATTTGTAATGGAAATTTTATTAAAGTTTCTCAGTGGTTCAGTGTTTTGTTTGCTACCTTTGGTCTAGAATTTTATTTACTGGATAAAATCCTTAAAGAATGAGCTGCACAGCTTAACAAATTATCTGCCTCTGTCTTCCGATATAGTTACAGCCAAGATACTTAGTTAAACATATTGATAGCAGATCAAATATTCAATCAAACCAAATCAACTAAATATTAAGAGCCTACTACCTCACTAGTGACTGGGCGTTCTCTATGCATTTTTCCACCATACTGCGATCACCAACCCGCTTGCCAAGCGTGGCGATTATGGCAAACCCTTCTAAATTGGAGAAGGCTTACGGACGTCTTCCGGCTGAAATGATGATAAATAAATATCTTTGGACAACCATCACACCGTTACCTGATCCCAAACTAGACAGAGCCTGTACTATGGTAACCAGACAACTGATAAATATACTCATATATTTCTAAATACATACATATTTAGATAAATTACACCCAGACACAGAACAAATGATCGTGCTCATCACACAAAGATTTGTCCTGGGTGGGAATCGAACCCACGACCTCAGTCTTAGCAGTCAGGGTCACTAACCACTAGACTAACAGGCCAGATGATGATGATAAAGTACCTACTTCCTCGTGAGTTAAGTGGGCGCAAGGGTTACTGCTCTGCCAGGGTCGCGAGATTGTTCGAAAGAGACACCGTGACCCTGGCACATGGGCAACTGAAGAAACACGGGTGGGTTTTAGTCAGTAAAAGTATGACACGCCCTCCCGCTCCGCCCAAGAGACGTCATTTGATGATTACCATCCAAAATAAAAAAAACGTTACTGCTGAGCATGAGGTTCTGGATTCGATTCCCCGTTCGGGAAAGTACAACTGTTTTTTTACACCAAGCATTTCTCAGTAGTAGCCCAGAGTCTAGATTTATGGTTACCATCCCCCGGATGGCTCGTCCCCTATGACATGAGACTTAAACATAACTGGCGAAAATGTATTTCCACTATAGGTAAAGCTCTACAGTACCATTTTGAAAAAACAGGCGTACATTTTTTAGTTTTTCTACCCAACTTAAAACAAAATCTCACCAAAACAAAAAGTTACATTTTCTTCCACAAAGTAAAAATCAAACGATTTTCGAATACTTAGCTCTTATCTGAACTAGCTCTTAGGATTGACTTTTGTGTGGAGAGGCCATTGTTGTTGCTCTATAGAAATAATAATTCCATTGAGCTGAAGAATTGTGCCAATCGATTTATTAAAGTGTAGTCGAAGGGTAGTGGCATCGCGGGGGAAAAAACGAGGCCTCATACTTAATATTTACTTGAATTTCAAGGGTTTTCTTAAATGTGGAAATATCATAATTTTTACTGGTATTATGATCAGATCGTTTTTAAAAGTACTAGGGCGCTTGTCTAAGAGAGTTTACCAAACCTAATATAAGTTCTCTATTTTTCATGGTATCAGCAAAAAACACTATGAACAAAAAATATTAATAGCCATTTTGTAATTTTATTCAAAGTCAGGAACTTGGGAAATAATCACAAAATGTCTGTTGTAAATATAAAAAGCAGAATGAACAAAAATTATTGATAACCATTCTGTAGATATTTTCAAAGTTCCTGAACATTCACAACAAGGTTAGTAAGTACTTCACCAAGATTAAAATACCTTGTCATCATGCCATCATCAGCCTACAGCAGTCCACAGCTGGACATCATCATTTTTTCAGCCGTAAGACATCCACTGCTGGACACGGGCCTCCCCCAAAACGCAAAGATAATGGCAACCACCCCCTGGATTTGCCATAATCGTCACGCTTGGCAAGCGTAAAATGTATGGAGAACGCTGCTGCCCATTCTCTAGTAAGTTCTTTACTCGCCTTTTACGACACTGCTGGACATAGGAAATTTCAATTGCATGCTATTCAGTTCAATTCTCAGCAACCAGCCAGCAGCTACCACCCTCTCCATTTAGCCTGAAGGCATAAAATACCTTATCGAACCCTATTCACAACGACTTTAAAATCTTCATAGCCCTTTCACTTTTAGCAACCAATGACCAATTCACCTCTCCACCATCACTGGAACACGATAAGTGGTCCCCATCAACAAAAGAATCAATTTATCACGACAGCGCTGAAAGGTCAGCCTATCGGGCTTGGGGGACAGGTGCCCATCGATCGAGGCCCTCAACTTACTGGGGGAATTAAAAAGTTAATCTTTATTGAGACGGTGAAGTCTTGTTTGGAATGAATGGAGAAGATTGAATATGATAGAAAGAATTAAAAAACCTATTCATTTGAGAAAGAATTGTTTGTGATTTTAATGTCTAAATGGGATTACCGATTTTGAATAAATGGACGAAAAAGCGTATGTGGTTTTAATATGGACGTTCCCGTCCAAATTAAAAACTGTAAAGCGCGTGAAACTATTATTCATTTATAGTTAAGAATATAAGGGGCTTATACGAATATGAGAGCCTTGTGGCTAAGTAATAACTACCGGTCGGATCGATCGATCAAGTTAAGCTACGCTTGCCGCGGTTGGTTCGTGGATGGGTGACCATCTTTACATGTTAAGACCCCTTCGTGCCATGGATAGCACGCGATGGGATAGGCTGGATCAGAACTGGATATTTTTTATTATCAGATAGTGATGTAGTGATAGTGACGAGGCGATAAGAGTTCCTGAATTGGTGCCATGAAATTCTTAAGGCATAGGTACGCACCCAAAAATTTCCCAACTAAACATTATGTCCAAGCTCCAAAGGACGTCACAATATCGCAGCTGGAATTTTTCGCGCACTGAATTATAAACGTACTACTTAGTGCTGAGAGTTGCAAATCGAACTGTGTATTTTTTCATCAAGCTGTGATGCACTCTGTTGAATTCACAGTGCTCAGTTCAAATCCGATAGTTGAAATTCCAATACATTTGTACATCCGTGCGAAGTAGTCTTATTAACCTTAACCCTTATTTAATTTACCGACCTTTTAATTTATTCATCATCAACATCATCATTTCAGCCGAAAGACGTCCACTGCTGGACATAGGCCTCTCCCAATTTGAGGGGATTTGCCATAATCGCCACGCTCGGCAGACGGGTTGTCGATCCTAGTATGGTGGGAAGATGCATAGAGAAAGCTGCTGCCCATTTTCTAGTAAGTCTCTTAGTCGCCTCTGACGACACCCTCGGGAAGAAATTCGGAATATATTTAATTTATTATCACTCATATATTCCACTTGCATACTCGCATTCGTATCTCATTCATGCTACATTCCAGCTCCCAATTTCCCGCATGCATGATGCAAGAAGTTAGCATAAACATCACATTTATCAACTCTGTTTGAACCAAGACTTTATTGAATTAAACAAAGATCGTTCTGGGGTATATATTGGAGGTGTGTTATATAAACAGGGAATCCAGATGGTATTTGTATTGTATTATGTGGAGCGGTGTATTGTGTTAGGGAATGGGCACTGAAAGTTTAGGTTATGGATACTCTTCAAGCAAGAATGAATGTACGAAAAAAAATGAATTAGAATTTTGTTTATGTTATTAATGTAAAAGTTTGGAAGTTCTTTGCAAAATCACGCAAACACGTCTGAACAGATTTGAATAAAAACCGGCCAAGTGCGAGTCGGTTCCGTACAAACCTGTAGGTATTCACGGTTTATGCATGAGGTTTATGTTTATGAAATGAAATGTTTTTTTTTATATTTGAGTTGATTGAATAAAAAGTAAATTGCGGTGTACGATTTATGACGTATTAAAAAAAAAACTTACTAGATCTCGTTCAAACCAATTTTTGGTGGAAGTTTATAGTAATATACATCATATATTTTTTTAGATTTATCATTCTCTTATTTTAGAAGTTACGGGGGGGGGGGACACATTTCACCACTTTGGAAGTGTCTCTCACGCAAACTATACAGTTCAGAAAAAAATGATATTAGAAACCTCAATATTATTTTTGAAGACCTATCCATAGATACCCCGCACGAATGGGTTTGATGAAAAAAAAATTGAGTTTCAGTTCTAAGTACGGGGTACCCCAATATTTATTGTTTTTTTTTCTATTTTTGTGTAAAAATATTAATGCGGTTCACAGAATACACCTACTTACCAAGTTTCAACAGCAAAGCTCTTATAGTTTCGTAAAAAAGTGGCTGTGACATACGGACGGCAAGACTAACAGATAGACAGACATGACGAATCTATAAGGGTTCCGTTTTTTGCCATTTAGCAACGGAACCCTAAAAATGGAACACCTATCTGAGGTTACCTGGGACATAAGATGTTATTATTCGCTAATACGTTCCTGTAAGAACATTTCTTACATCGGCGCGGGTGAATCCGCTGACAAAAGCTAGTCAACTATAACACAATCGATCATTTCGCACCATAGTATTGGCCAGCCAGGAAGGCACTAGCAACATTCATTGCGGCACTTACGTTGTGTAGCAGACACATTTTTAAAACATATGAAGCAAATGAAATACCAGTTTCTTCAAAATCCTTCGGGTTGTGATGGAATTTGTGTTATACAATTAGGCTTTATTGTTAGTTAGCTATTTTAATGCACATCCCAGTTAGATACTCAGACAATATCTAATTAATTTTCAGTGACAGTATTATTGTCTTGGTTAATGATTGGCTGGGCTTTGGCAGCTAGCCCGTATGGTATTAAGCAGTAAATTATATGATGTGTCTATCTTCTTCGACAATAATTTGTTGCAATGCCTCGTAACTCAGTTGAGTATTATTAGACCCTCGAAGACAAACTTTTCAACCGTTTTGACTGTCCTTTCCAAAGTCCTTGGATAAGAGAGCCATGGGCATCATTTAGATATGCGTATAAAATAATTTTACGTAGAATTTTTGTTACTTACACACTAAGTTTTGTATGATTTTTATGGATTATATACTTAGATGTAGATTTCTCTAAAATAAATTACATGAATTGAATTGAATAGAACAGTGGGTAAAGGGATAGGTGCTCCCGTAAATACTTAATAATATTCAAGCACAAACTTCTGTAGTTAGTCAGTTATATACTATAACGATACCAAAGAACACCTTAGTCATACTGTACCAAGAACACTCCTAACCCACTTAAAGCATACTTATCCAGGATATCCCGATCATAACTCTCCCTAACTCCCTATAGTCATAAAAACATACAGCACAGTAAAGCAATTAGCCACAAATAGGATTTGAAATGTGGCGACCTGGACCGAATACCGACCGGCTATAAATTCAGCCTCCCTGCAAAATATTAGACAATCCTGGTAACATTAATCTTCCCTACACATGTAGCGTTTTAAGCGAATTCCGCTACGTATTATATTTAGCTTAATGCTTGCCAAGTACTAAGAAATGGGAGTTTGGCGTGTCTGAAAATAAAAGATGGCGTAAGTGTTGTGCGTCATAGTTTAAGATAGTACTGGTCTTTGAAAGTACATTAGTGTATATGGAATTTCATACGAAATATCACACGTGTTGGCGATTGTTGCAACGTGTATCGATAAAGTCGTGTTTGCCCAGTGGTTTAAATCCTGCCAAGTAGGTGCAAATTTGACTTTTAATTCAAAATAATAAGGCCATGGCGGCCAATGTGAAAGGAGGCTAACTTTTAGCGCGGGGGACAATACCAGTGCACAAGTACACTCATATTTGCAGACATAGAGTACCCTCTCTTCTCTCTCTCTCTGTCTCTCTCTCATAGTTCGATGGGAGGTTACGTAATCTGACATTACCGGAGAAATATTAGACGCAGGAACAACTGCTTAACGTGCTTTCCGAGATACGGTAGTATCGCACCGCCCACTTCCGAACTCTGTTAAATTTCTAATGGAAAACCCGAATGATCCAAGACCGCACGCTCAGCAGCCCCACTTGTGACCACGAGACCAACGACTACAGAGGCGGTGCCGAGTTTATTTTGGACACTGACATCGGTAAAGGACTGAACATCGTGAGATAACCTGGACTTGTGTGGTTAAAACATAATTCGACGGTTGTAAGGCTATTTGATCTAAGCGACATTTTTTGAAAGTTGCAGGAGAGTGATTCAAAGTTTTATTTTTCGAACAAAAAATCCTTTTAAAAGAACTAGTGAGTGGATTTTGCTAAATATAATTCAGTTTTTCCAAAATCCACTCACTAGTTCTTTTATAATGATTTTATTTTTCGAAAAATAAAACTTTGAATCACTCTCCTGCAACTTTCAAAAAATGTTGCTTAGATCAAATAGCCTTTCAACCGTCGATATAAGTCTGAAATTGCCAACTCGACTTCTGTGTATGAGACGAGATTTTTTCCCTGCAGTAGAACACAGTATTATGAATCTTTATAAACGGAAATAGTTAAAACAATTGACATTCGACAATCAAAGGCGAGTCACGTAAAAGCAAATATATCAACATAAATTAATTGTAATTAAAAAAATAACATAAGGTTCTCATACCTACCAAAACAAAACAAATGAGCCCAAAGTCGAAGGGTTTATCTTGTTTAGTTAAGAAATTTCTACGACCGTCTTCCAGCTCCATAATTAGAACAGCTTCATGGTACCATATTATTGTACTGTCACAGAAGATACAGAATGTGCACCAAATTTGACCCCAATCGGATATCGGGAAGTGGTTTCAATTTAGCTTCCAAGATTCGTGCCGAACACACAAACATATGTACAAACATCGCAATTTAAATAGACGCTCGTAATTTGAAAGCCATCACGTAACAGTTCAAAAGAAACTAAAATGAAGGATAAATTCACAACAAAACTCAAAAGAAACCAACACAAAGTCGGACCAAAAATCGAACGTCGCAGTAAAAGTTTAACATACCCGGATAAATCCAGAACGGGATGGTCCTAACTTGCCCCGGCAACTTCTAAATCATATAAAAATAGTTGGGCAAGAATAGTGACACTTTGCGGGCAAGTTGAACGAGTACAGAGTAGTTCGAAGCTCGGAGACTATAAATCTTTTCAATTTATGATGTCAATGTCAGGTTTGCATAATATTTGCTACAGGATTACTTAAGAAGTCGTTTTGGACAGGTTTAAGTTGATTTTGTTATCGTTGTGATGTTTGACAGAAATGTCTGTTCAAAAATATTGCATTTCTAACCGATCATGAAACGAAGGGAACTCTGTTTCCAATAGTTCTGTTATCGCAATTCTACAGAATTAAAAAAATATTGAGGTACTTTTTTCTGTTGCTTTTTATTTATTTTGGATAACAAACAATTGTACAATTAAATATAGTATGGGTAAATGTATAATCCACAATGTTTTCACAGATACAATTACACTTAAATACTATCTAAAACATTTAGCTTAGGTACAAATCTACTTTAAAGAAACCATGACCTCTTACTTTCTTTCGCCATTTCTTCTCAGGGCAGTTAGCTAAGAAATGCCGGCGCCATCTAGTATTTAAAATATTGACCAACAAAATATTAACGTGTATAAGTTATAGGATCTACTCAGTGGCGGATTTGCCCTAAGGCCCAGTAGGCCCGGGCCTAGGGCGGCCAGATATTAAGGGCGGCAAATCGTGCCAAAAAAAATCACTGATGATAACAAAATTAACAAGAAATAACTCAAATGCAAAGTATTTTGATATTTTAAAGGCTCACATATCGTACCGTATGATTATAATCTTCCTAAATCACTATTTTTGCGTATCAAAGTATAAATAATTTCGTACATCTATACTAATATTATAAAGCTGAAGAGTTTGTTTGTTTGATTGAACGCACTAATCTCAGGAACTACTAGTCCGAATTGAAAAATTATTTTTGGTTTGGGTAGTCTATTTATCGAGGAAGGCTATATAATATCACGCTACATCCAACAGGAGCGGAGTAGTAATGAAAAATGTTGCAAAAACGCGGAAAATCGACGCGACGGGAAGGGTCGGGGTAACAAGAAATTTAACGCGGACGAAGTCGCGGGCAGAAGCTAGTCATAAATATGAAATAGTTCGTACGTTTAGTTTAATATAAGTGATCTAGGAAGAATAGGTAGGTACCTATTGTTATTACGCGCGTGTGTTACAATTTTACAGAAGAATGTCTTCATTTTCGTTCTCACTGCAGCATAAAAAATCAGGAGCGAAAGAGTGCAGTCAGTTTGTTAAAAACTATTTACGCACAACAATGACGGAGCAGAGGTTAAATGATCTTACTTTGCTTAACATAGAAGCTGATTTTTTAAGCAAATTGGATTGCGAAGATTTAATTAATGATTTTGCCGCGCTTACGAGTTTTGTAACACATTGTAAAACATTTATTTTATTAAAAACAAAACCTAAACCGTTTTAAAGTTTTATTTAAATGTTCAATCATCCCTGAAACCTCGGAAAATATTATAAACTAGCTTTATAAGCTAGCTTTTAGTTAAACAATTTTCTGAATCAATTAAAAGTGGGAATAAAGTATATTCATAAATTATATATCTAGTCTATAAGGTGTGAGGTGTGTCTTTAGGGTGCTGAGAAAGGGGCGGCACATGACCTGGGGCCTAGAGCGGCTAGGACTGCAAATCCGCCACTGGATCTACTTACATAAATAAAAATTTCATTTGAATTAAACTTTATTTTGTTTTTAACCATCGCACCCACTATAAATAATTTCGTAATAATATGTATCCAATCAACAACGCTTTACAAGTACTCAATCAATCAATGAACTCAGCCTATCGCAGTCCACTACTAGACAGAAGCCTCATCCAGGCTCCACCACAATACCCAGTCCACCACCTTCTGCATCGTCTGTCCTAACCACTTTTACTACTACTGATATCGTCTACACTAGAATATGTCAATGACGAAAAATTGTTTTTAAAAATTATTTGCTACTTACGTTATTTTAAAAAATCTTTCACATTTGGAAAGCTACAGTATTCCGGAGGGCTATGACCTATTTTACGCGGACAAAGTCGCGAGCAAAGGGCTAGTACTAGATATACTCATCTTACATTCATCATCATCAACATTTCAGCCAAAAGACGTCCGCTGCTGGACTTAGGCCTCCTTCAAAAGGGGGTTTTGCTTTTGGCCTTTTCTCTTACACCAGGATTTAGATTCTTTTGTTCTTTTTTGTATTTTAAATATTTTAACTTTTTTTGAATGGTTGGCACAAAATCAAACAAAATTGATTAGATCAATCGAAGATAGTTTTCATTTGTTTTTGGATGTCGAACATTTGTAACAATGTATCTAAATAAGTTTCATCTGTTTATAACTACTCCTATGTTTAATGCATGCCGTGGAAGCCTTTAATTAAGGCTACGCTATATTATGTTAGAATATAAGTGTTTTGCAACATGTATTTTTAGTGTAAGCTTTGTTGGTTGTCCTTAAATAAATAAATAAATCGCCACGCTTGGCAGGCGGGTTGGTGATCGCAGTATGGTGGTGAAATGCATAGACAACGCTACTGCCCACTTTCTAGTAAGTCCCTAAGTCGCCTCTTACGACACCCACGGGAAGAAATGGGATGTTGCTATTGTTTACGTCCGGCACCACACGGAGCACATCTTGCATTATGTATGTTATATAGGCAATTTTTAAAAGCCAACGTAACTAATTTGGAGAATTGGTCTTGTGGAATAAACTATTTGCAACATGAAACTCTATCTCTGTTCCATGAATTAATTATGTATGTGGATTACAGTAGCCCATTTCCCCTATTTGCATCTTACAACTCGCACTTAATAAGGCCTGATATACACGAGTGCGATTTAATTGCCTGTGGTATAACATAAGTTGAACCAACAATAAAATTTACACTGTCTAAACAGTGTTTAGACAATGCTAGTCGTTTCTCATGGTGTTTCAATGTTATTATGTGCTTCAGGCAGGACACTTCCATCGTGTAAATGGTGCGTAAGGGTAATTTACATCTGTCAATACGAATACATTGCTGGATGCGTTACATTAATTACGGTTATAGTGCACTAGCGGTATAGTTATAAAGGCTTAATCATAGCTTAGTATTGCAAATGTGGAATCTAAGTCTACGTTCGCTAGGACTTAGCAAAATCGTAGCACGATATTTTCACGCACTGCATCTTCAATTCCCCATACCTATTAACACTGTAATTTAAAACTATTGTAAAAGCCAATTATTTTTAAAACAGTAACCGTGGAGTTTCTTGCCGGCTCTGCTCTATAGGAATCAACATTTTGAAACCGTGCACCTAGCTTCTGACGTTTCATAAGTGCCCATGTAGGTTTATGTAAAATAAAAATATTTTGATTTTATTTGATTATGATCAATGCTCCTGCCAGGATCGCGAGATTGTTCAAACGAGATACCGTGGCCCTGGCATATGGGTAACTGAAAAAACACGGGTGGGTTTTAGTCAGTAAAAGTCTGACATGGCCTCCCGCTCCGCCCAGAGCGGGAGAAGTCATTTGATGATTTTTTGTCGACGGAAGAATAAACATAATTACAGATTGTAGAAAGATTAAAGACAGAATTAAACATTATAGAAAAATTTGTACCGTTTTATGCTGGCGTAGAATGACAGTTCTACCTGTATTCTACTGAGAATAGACAAAGTTATTTCTATGGTAATCATGCTACGCGTGCTGGTAGATGTATAGAACAAGGATTATCTTCCCACCAGATTATCTACACTATATTTATTTATTGTGTGATTATATCAACGGAACACGATGTCCGGTTGTTTACCAGTTTTTCAGATGTTAAATGACAATTAACACGTGAACACGTTCTAGAATGTGACTAGTGTTGTTACATTAAACAAAAAATGATGTACTTTTCTTAAAAAACCTCGGGATACAAAACGTTAAAGGTATAGCTGCCTGTTTGACAGATATTTCAACAACAAAAATGGACAAAATAAAGTGTTATAATGAATGATAGGGTACCAAAACGTACAGACAAAACTGAACTCAATAAATCAAGTTCTCGTAACGTTCCTATCTCCGAGATTTCACCCCGTCAAGCGTTCAACAAAACACAAACAACCACAGATTAAAATAGAATAAATTATTAACCCTTGTCTTAACATCGAAAAATTATTATACGGAACAAAGATGTTACTCGGCTGCATTTAATACAGAATAACATAACACAAATGAACTTAAACTTTACAACGTAAGCAATAAAGTTTAAAATGTCAGTGACAGAACAATTCATTATCGTCTCCTTAATTGTAACAGCAACAGCGTTTAGTTTCGTTTGTTTTGCGATTTTGTGTATGAGAATGTGTATGGGAAACTGTGACTTAATATTTGTTTTTAAAGTTGAATTTAGTTTGGAGGGGTATAGTTGGACGGTAATGCAGTTTTTGGCCGCCCGCTGAGCGCAGTCGAGGCGATCATAACAAATCATCAAGTTGTAACTTAAGGTACGGACACATTGTGGAAAATATACTCATAAAACGAAGTTTGAAAGGGGTTTTAGTAAATGGAGTGAGAAGATATTGTTTTGAAGTGGATTAGGGGAAGTTTTAGCTCAAGTTTAAAACAATAGTTTGGATGATAGTGCTCTGAGCACTATTGAGCTGGAACTTTTCTACAAGAGAGAATATACTACAAAATAAACAAGAAACACTGTTGTTAATTCTCAGACACAACAGAGATCTTAGTTGTGCACAAACCCTTAAGTGAAGCATATATAGAACTATAATACAGCTTGGTAATGTTGACATATTGCAGCTCGCGTCTGTGTTTCTCGAATAATAATTTGATTATTACACAGTACAAACTAGTTAGCACTAACTCTCAAACGTTATACAGATTACACTGCGCTGTTTAGTATTGGTTCTCGCTCAATTTGTGTATAGAAGTATAAGAACTTGCCTATAAGCAAACCTTGGGAGAAATTAATTTAAAAAAAAAAAAAAAAACAATACTTACTATATTTATGTATGTTTGACCGCGCTGAAAGGTTCCGAAAATATTTCATATATCTCAAAAATTATACGACATATTTCAAAATATTTTTTAATGAAAGTATTATACTACCGAATATTTTTTTTAGAAATTTCGACGCATTTAGAGGCATAGACACATATTTTGCGACATTAGAAGCTAACTAAAAATCTAACAATACTCCACATGCTTGTTTGTGAATCTTTGACAATCTAACGGGTTGTCAGCAGCTCGAAAGTGTGACAACCAGTTATACCATTGGGCAACCTATTATCCAGTAAATGGGTTGTAGAAGTCAGATACAGATACAGAACTCCATTCGGTTAGTCTCGAAGCCGACCGTAGCGTATTTGGAAAAATGCTAGGCAGATTATAACCTACGAGTATGTGCAATTATTTTTTTGAACATTGATCGTTTTCTATTACAGTACTGATACACTGACTATACTGACTACATGTATATATATATATATAACTATATATATATGTACCGTGTGGTGCCGGACGTAAAGAATAACACCACCCCATTTCTTCCCGTGGGTGTCGTAAAAGGCGACTAGGGGACTTACTAGAGAATGGGCAGCAGCGTTCTCTATGCATTTTACCATCATACTGCGATCGCGAACCCGCCTGCCAAGCGTGGCGATTATGGCAAAGCCCCCCAAATTGGGGGAGGCCCAAGTCCAGCAGTGAACGTCTTACGGCTGAAATGATGATGATGATGAGACTACATATTTCTGAAATTGTTTCTTAAATCTTACTGGAGAAAGGGCAGCAGCGTTCTCTATGCATTTTACCACCATACTGCGATCGTCAACACGCCTGTCAAGCGTAGCGATTATAACAACCCCTTCGAGGGAGCCCTGTGTCCAGCAGTGGACGTCTTTTGGCTGAAATGATAATGATGATGATTTCTAAATCGAGGTAAATAATACATCTATTGATACGCGTCATTTGCTCATATACAGGAAGATTTTTTAGTCACCGTCCAAATTATGATATATTAATATTTTGCTAAAATCATTTAATACGTGTTTTTTCTTTTAGTATCACTCAATACAAAAATATTGAGATATCACATCACAAAGTTATCTATAAAAAGTTTATGATTCTGGACACCGCCGCGCGCTAGGTAATAGTTCGGGCTATTACCTAGTGCGTATGCACTGCGCTAGGTATTAATTTCGGCGGCCCACCCCGCGAGCCGCCGAAATTAATTGAAAACAATAATAAACAAAAGTTGCAAATTTTCCCTTCATACTCTCACGGGCGGCAAGTGTAGTATTATTAACGTTTAACTTAGTGACCACGCAGAGCGGATAATTCTTTCGAGAAAATGATTTAAAATGAAAATTTTATGTATCGTTTTTTTTTTTCTCAAAAATGGATTTATTGAATGATACCTAATGCCTAGAAAAAATTTGGACGGTGACTAAAAAATCTTCCTGTAGATACTTATATAATATTTTGGCAAAAGATCTAACATGTCCCCCTCCACATTGTGCACAGGCCCTTAAACAAACACAGCACAAGTCTGTACCGTGCCGCTGATGTATCGGTACTAGCTTGACTTAAATTGTACGCCGCGTGGGGCGACACAAATAATTTAAAAGCTTTACAAAGAACATTATTGGACACGGTGACGTCATCATGCGAATCTCTATTAAATTGTGCGATCTTGGTTCATGGTTGTAGGTTCATCTCTAGCTGAGTCAGCATTAAAAATTCAGCATAGTTATTAATTATCTGAGATTTTTTTAATGATGATTCATTGAGATACTACTACTACTTTTTTTTCAGTGTACACTACGACTACAATATTTACATACAGTCATATGTGAATGAGCCGATTTTTCACACTGATCTGATATACAAGGTATGTCATCATTTCAACCGCAAGATGTCCAATGCTGGACATAGATCTCCGAAATTTGGGGGAGGGGCGGGGGGGGGGGGACTGCCGTAATCTCCACGGTTGGCCGGCGGGTTGGCAGTCGCAGTATGGTTGTAAAAAGGCATACAGTACGCTGCTGCCCATTATCTAGTAAGTCCCGTAGTCGCCTCTTACAACACCCACGGGAAGAATTGGGATGGTGATATTCTTTACGTCCGGCATCACACAGAACCTAGGTATGTACTCATTATAATTTTGAAATGTATGGAAAAACTGTTTTTTTTAACAGGTCAGGTGTTTCTGTGGCCTTTAATACATTTTTAGCGGTTACCATCATGAACAACTACATATAATCGATTTATTACTGGCTCCTCTGTGAAACGTTATACTTAGCAAACCTTCACAAAAACCTTGGATGTCAACAAAATAAATAAAACACTATCAGATCAAGTATAGTTGTCTTTCATAATATCCACAGTTTTTTTTTACCTTCACCAAAAACCCGCCTGCCCCACAGACACACCATAGGGCGTTCACACACAGACCAGTAAATCGGCCACAGCACGGGGCCCATTAATTCCACGGTTATGTTCAGCATTAGCGGATTGCTGTAACGTGTGTGCTCCGCCTTATTTATGACGAGCCGTTTATGTTACGATTATGAGTACGCGATAAATAATAACGTAACGTTTAATGTTACGTTTGCAATTTACTGTTTGTTTTTCATGTTGAAGTGATTACGTGACTCTCGGAATACACGTTTTACCGTTGAGCACGCTTTTCATACTCTATAATGTTGTGTTATACTTAATAGATAGTCTTTACAGTCGTTTTCTGTCGTTGAAGACTAAATGATCAGCTTTTCTTGTGTTGAAACAGTTTTTCCCCAGACTTTTGACATCTTAATTATGAGACCGTTCATTCCTATTATCATTGAGAAAAAGTTACTTCAGTCAGACAGTCTTGGTCTAGCATTTTTTAAGAATCTTTCCACTATGACCTGTACACACGGCCACATATAAAGGTATACATTTCCAGTATAAGCTGACTTTGTCATTGTACAATGCGAGCTCTGTTAAAACTGGTAATGTATAGCTTGATTTGTCTCTGTAACATAAAATGGAAAACTCCTTTAAGTTTTTTTTTTTTTACTAAAGCAAAAAATTGATACGCGCCGAGGGAGTCCACACATTCGTTAATTAAATTGTTGGAAAGAAAAACTTTACTATCTGTAACGACACTCTCGGGATTACTATACACCGCAGTGATTGTGATTAATCTATACTACTATTATAAAGCTGAAGAGTTTGTTTGTATGGTTGGTTGAACGCGGTAATCTCAGGAACGAATGTGCCGTGTGGTGCCGGACATAAAGAATAACACCACCCCATTTCTTCCCGTGGGTGTCGTAAAAGGCGACTAGGGGATTACTAGAGAATGGGCAGCAGCGTTCTCTATGCATTTTACCACCAAACTGCGATCGCGAACCCGCCTGCCAAGCGTGGCGATTATGGCAAAGCCCCCCCAATTGGAGGAGGCCTAAATCCAGCAGTGGACGTCTTACGGCTGAAATTATGACTGGTCCGAATTGAAAAACTATTTTTGTGTTGGGTAGCATATTTATTGAGGAAGGCTATAGGCTATATAACTTCACGCTAAGATCAAAAGGAGCGGAGCAGCAACGAAAAATGGACGAAAACTGGCAGGCAATTCGATGCGACTGGATGAGTCATGGGAGCAAAAGTTTGACGCGGACGAAGTCGCGAGCAGAAGCTAGTCTCTAATATATTTATTTGGGCTCGTTCAAGGCAACTTCAATCATGATTAGTAGGAACTGTCAAAGATATCAATTAGATTAATTATTTTGAATAAGCTTTTGCCCCGGTTTCGCCCGTGTAGATGTCTAAAACATCCCACGGGATAGTGCACACGGCCACAAATCAAAATATACATTTCTAGTATAAGCTGACATCTCATTGTACGAAAAGCCCAGACAATGCGAGGTCAACTAAAACTGGAAATGTATAGCTTGATATGTAGCCGTGTGTACAATCATGAAAAGAGATAAATGCTAAACTTCAACTATATTCGACAACCCAACCAGGGTTGAAAGAAACTGATGAATGTTGTCGAATGAAATTGAATTTGATAAACTGGTTCGTGTGGTGCCGGACGTAAAGAATAACACCACCCCATTTCTTCCCGTGGGTGTCGTAAAAGGCGACTAAGGGACTTACTAGAGAATGGGCAGCAGCGTTCTCTATGCATTTTACCACCATACTGCGATCGCCAACCCGCCTGCCAAACGTGGTGATTATGGCAAAGCCCCCCAAGGGGGAGGCCTAAGTCCAGCAGTGGACGTCTTACGGCTGAAATGATGATGATGATGAAACTGGTTTATTAATTAAATTAAGTTTTATTTGAATGCCTCTATGGGTTTTTTCGACCAACTCAGCATATACCACTGCTGGACATATACATCTCCCAGGCTGCGCCAAAACACCCTGTCCCTCCGCCTTCCGCATCCAGTTCTGTTTCTCACTAAACTTCAACTATGTCTGACGACCCTGAATATTTACCTATCTGTTTTGATGACCGTACATACTACTGCTACACACATTAGAAAAGCTCCAAGATGGCATGATTTTTTAGTTTTACACCTAAACCTTCCTCTTTAACCTCTCCATTCGGTGAAATCTGTATGAAAACCTTTACAGTCGTTTCTGAGTTAATCGCGTTTAGACTAGGGTTCATGATTTCTCGAGCTTTTTAATTTCTCGGGTCTCGAGAATTCTCGAGGCTATAATTTCTCGAGGCTTCTCGGGTTGTCGAGACATTTTCATTTACGTACGTTTTCTCATATTATTTGGTTCCAATAACGTTAAAAAAATTCAGTGCTTTTCCTCTCAAATAAAAGTATCAAATTAATTATAAAACTTTTATTGATTCCTTTTTTTTTAAATATTTCCATAGTTTTGATGCATGCATCTTTACTGTTATAGTGACGATTCGGTAATATCTATAAAGGTACGTTTACACGCTTGCCAAGGCTTGACAAGCATCCACAAGCACAATCGTGTAAAGAGGCCGTTTGGCTTGGCTTGCGTGAACTTGCGGACGCTCGTATCCGATCCGGACTAGTGTCGGTTTTTTGACACAGATCAAAGGGCGTTTGCGGCAAGCGCTTGCGACGCGTTTACACGTTGGCGCGCGTTTATTAACCGCTGTGATTTCTTTTGTTATCTTATTAGTTACCTGGTACGATTTCTGTCAACCTTTTTCATCCACCATCTTCGTGGTCGTCGGGCTTTCCTTGCTTTTGTGTGAGATTGCTTGTATTTAAAATAAAAGTAAGTTAAACCGAACGTAATAGCCGATACAAGTTCAGTGTCCGCCAAGCTTGGATGTCCGTAGCACACTGACGCATTCGCAAGCGTGTAAACGACTTCCAAATACCAAGCGACATTTGTGAGCGCTTGGGGCTTGTGGATGCTTGTCGAACCTTGGCAAGCGTGTAAACGTACCTTTACAAACGCAATTCAAACTATTAATAAGCCCTTGGATTAATATGTGATACACACAAAACACAACTGGCAATAGGTATTCGTCTCACAAATTTAAAATGACACATTAATTACCTTATTTAAAATTACTTACATAAGAAAAACATATTAAAAATCATTAAAAACTAAGCTTGTGTGTTGTTGTTTTACTAAAAGGAAATATAATTAGACTAAGTAGTATAATTAATGTATCGTTAGTTATTTTTTGTATTAAAGTTTGACAAAAAAATAATAGAAAAGAACAGATAGGTACTCGTACCTAGTAAAATTTAAGATCATACCTATTTAGATTATATTATTGATAAAAATAATATGAATAATAAAGCCAGGATGTGTCAATTAAAGTAAAAAAACTTAGTTACCTGTTTGATTTCAATTTATCACGTAATCTTTGAAATACTCACTACGTAAACTATACTTGGCTAGAGTCGAAACACGAATGAACGTGTAAAAACGACGCCGCAGAGCACTTGCAGCGAGATCAAAGGGTGCCGCTGCGCTTTGGCCCGCGCCGCCACGCAACACAACAAACGGCGATTTAATTTCTATGTAGACCAGGTACAAGATTTTTAGAGTTCTCGACTTTTCTCGAACTTGATTTCCCGGGAATAAAGCCCAACGATTTCCCGGGAATTCTCGAGCCGATTTGAACCCTAGTTTAGACTGACAAACACACGCAGCGAGGGAACTTTGTTGAATAATATGAAGTGCGTTAGAAAAATTCATACAATTCGACTATATGAACCTAGCCTAAGTTGCTATGTCGATTCTGTCTTTTTTTTTTGTATTTTTTACAGCTAACAATTGACAGCATCTTTACCTAACGACACATAAAACAATAATCATGGTAACCTCATAACCCAACCAAAAAACCATAAATTATCAAACAAAACAAACGAAAGTACCCATTATCCCTTACTAATCCCATCATCCCTAACGAGGGAAAAATAATTTAATTACCACGTTTTCACTCGCCAACTCGAGAGCTACTCGAAAGTGAAGAGATTTCGAGTTCTGAACGAAAAAGCAATTACAATAATGAACCTCAAGGGCGAGTTATACCCAGTATAGTAAGACCTTCGAAATTTTAAAATCACCTTCAGTTTTAAGGGTCAAGTTATGCTGGTGGTTGTAACATGTTTTGTGCTCTGTGAGTGCTAAGATTTTTCATGTTCACAATCTGTTAAATGCATTGAAGTGGCCTTTGTCGGGTGTTTACTTAATTTATTTTGGGAAGTATTCCTTGGACAGGTGTTGTGCTTTCTTGTCACTGAAGATCCTATTGTTGGCCTAAAAGCTTTTAATGATAAGGGGGGGAAGATTTGATGAAAAGAAATTGCTTTAATTGTGTCGTTAACGCATTTGTTGTGTAGGCCTGCAAATAAAATAAAAAATCTGTAGTAGATAATTGCTCTGTGCATGAGGGAATTTGAATTCGTAAAATCCACGGTTCTGGAAAAAATATTTTAAACCGTATAATGAATAAAAATCCTTCGCTTATTGTAGTATTTTGCACTGTCAATAGTTGTTTGGTCTAGGTCGCAAGCGCTACTACTGTACATGAGGTGCTGGGTTCGATGGCCAAAGGGGTAATTGCGTAACTTGCTATCAGTAAGAATTGGTTTCATATTGATAGTTAAACAACATTCATTGCGTTATTTACATTGCTGAGCCGACAATTTATTCCAACAAATGACGCAATGGTTTAGAAATAATCTTCAATCCCATTCAGATTCTGATAAACAGAGCGTTTCGTAATTAGGGTGCAGGTCGGTCAATGTATTATTGGGTTTTTCCATCTGGAATTTCTCAGTAGCAGCCCGGAGTCTGGATTCGTGCCCGGTTGATGGCAATAGGCTCGCCCTCTATTACATGGGACTTAAACATAACAGGCGAAATGTAGGTGTACTATAGGCACACCTCTGCTTAACTGTTCTGGGCAACAAAGCATGATGTTATGTAATGTAAAATGTGAATTGCTTGTTATTCGTTCTTCATACCCCTCATGAAAACGCACCTACTTAGATAATGTACTCCTAGGAATTCACCAAATCCTTACACCTAAAACCCCATCGTCGCTTACTAATGTTACTTCAGTAAATTCATAATTAAAAACCATTCCTAATCTACTTGAAGTGCATCCTCAGAATTAGGTGCAGCGACAATTTTCCAATTAAGCTGTAACCGATACAATTGTATTGTTCATACAAATGACATTGCACTTTATCTGCTTAGAGATAAAGCTCAAAATCCGCGATTAAGCTGTGAGTTAGATGGGCATCGTGATACTGGAAGTGACATTTTTATGGTCACTGAACGGAATTTAGAGGCAATGACTTCAAATAACTGTCATTGGTGTCGCAAAGTTCTAAGCTTTATTATTTTAAAGTCCTTTTGGGGGATTAAGAAGGTTATCTTATCACTACAACCGTCGTTAGAAAAACTGCGCAAAATGGAATACTTTTTTTATGGGAAATCATCTAATGACTTCTCCCGCTCCGCCCAGAGCGGGAGGAGTTGCCCATGTGCCAGGGTCACGGTATCTCTTTCGAACAATCTCGCTACCCTGGCAGGAAAATGGAATACTTGAAGTAATCGATACGGTCAATTTTCTTCTTCCAGCGAAAAATACCAACCAATTTCGAGTCCAGGATTCGTTATATTTTATCAGTCGCTGGTGGTGTAATCTGCTGTTGTACTGAAAAAAAATATAGTGACCTTATTGGTGATGTTCTTCAGAAAGGTTAGGTGCTTAGTACTCGCAACTGGCGTGCGTGTATGACCAGATGTATGAACTTAAGAGCGCCTTCACACTAGCGTTTGTCCAGCGTAGGCGTTCGATAAACGTATGCGCAGCGCAGACGCCACGACTACGCGGCGCAAGCGTCGCGTTCTCGTGACGTCATTGTAAGGGTAAATGAATACGCTGCGTTGGCGCCGCGTTACTGCGCAGTCATGTACAACAAAAATATTTTGAATCATTTTATATGAGTTTACAATAAAGCACAAAATAATTTCTTTCACTTGACCGTACAGTCCTTAATGGGTTCTCGCATATCCTTATTTTTATTTTCACGTTTTCGCAATAATTTTCTTTTTAAAAGCGAAGCCAACAATAGAGTTTCCTCGTCAGAATTCATTTTGTTAATGATATTTCCGAAACGACAACGACGACGCAATTGTGTGACGTCTGCGCCGCGTTAACGCAGCGTTCAATTAACACCAGAGGAAACGCCGCAACAACGCGACGCCTGTGCCGCGTTGTCACGGCGTCTGCGCTGCACATACGTTTATCGAACGCCTACGCTGGACAAACGCTAGTGTGAAGGCGCTCTAAACGAGGCAAAAGGATTATGCAGCAGATGGCGTTTTGTATTTCGAAATAAGGTGTGAGGTGAATTTATGTATTAATTTGTAAATATATGGAGTAGCAGATTGTGTTATGGAGTAGTTTTTTTTTTGCAATATCAGCATTGATAACGTACGATTGATGAACGACCCGTTTTCAGGTCCAGCATTATCATAATTACCTACACCTTTTTACAGCCGCCTTACCGATTCCATTTTCTCTACATCCACACTAGTGCTCCAAGTTACTTTTCATGCGAACCAATTAGGGGAAGAATTGATGGCCAATAAACGATGGAGTGTTCCGAACAGCACGACGAAACGGGAAACAATTTCAACCAATTTCCATTTCCATCTCGCTTTTGAACAAAAAGTTAGGTGGGTGTGTTTGGGACGAAACTGCAGGGCTGCCGGAAAGAATAGTGGGGACTGGAGCAAATTAGAAATGTACGGTTTTGAAGTGTTGAAAATTTTAATTATTGTAAAACTGCAAAAGTTTTATAAAATACAATCCAACGGGATATAAAATGTTCGCATATAGAGATGCAACTGCATACAAATAAAATTGTTGGATTTACAATTGGAATAATTTTGGATAAGTCTATTTTTTACACACTACTGGTGAAATGTGGGAGTACTGACCTAGTACAGATATAGCCCTGCCTGTCTCTTCGGAGATTACATGCGTGATGATTTCTGTAGCATGATTAGCCTATAAGTTCCCACTGCTAAGATACAGGCCTCTCTATGAGAGACAAGTAATCATTCAATTCTTGCTTGAGCAACCGGCAGCAAGTTCGTCATGCTCCCTTATATGTCAATGCTTGCGGTAGCGTCGGGGGTCGGGTTACCCCCTTCCCTCAAATATGGCGAGGGGGGTAATGGCTGATCTTTGCGTTATGCTCGTGAACGGGTGCTGCTTGTGGTGACTGGTCGTCTTGCTGACCTTGATGTTGAAATTATTATTAATATTACTTACCTGTTTAATTTATTTTACGGCGATGGTCCTAGTTTATCATTTCTGGCCTCGAGTTGTAACTCAGGTCGTAACAGCTATGTGAACATTCAGCATTGCATATGTAAGCTGTCACGCCCTTTATGCCAGGAGGCTTTTATTTTTGCAGCCATGTTTACATTATACATATTTTTTTACTTATGCTTGAGTATAGTTTTCATTTTATTTGTTGGTATATTGGGTTGGCTAGCTGGCATATAGCAAATCATTTAATTTAATTTGTGTTTCTTAATGTTTTACTATATACCATTGTATAGAATCAAGTTCTTCTAACTGGACAGACAGCTGTGCTGCTGGGGAGTTTGTTGGCCACTTCTTCTTCCCAGCTAAAGCACTAGGAAGTGCGCGACGGGTGGGCGTTTTGGGGTGCCTGTCTTTTGTAATTTTGACGTTCGAAAAGTGCTGATCCTCAGCCTAATTTTAATAAATGACTTTTGATTTTAGACGAGTGAGCTGTAATCCACCACTTAGGCCCAAATGGACCCAACCCGCGTTGGTGAAGGACACATGTCTTCGAATGGTTGTAGGACATGCCGGTTTCCTCCCGATGATTTCCTTTACCGATACGAGAGCAGTGGTGATGAAATAGTTCACAGTTAGTAAACTGCTTTCATAGGTTCGAACCCACGATCTACAACTCATCGTGGCCGCTACAACTGGGCCACAACTGCTCTTGACTTCAATGATTTCTGAAATTTTAGAGTTTTCTTCCTACTTTTCCCTTCATCTAACCCCTTTTCTTACCTCCCAAAAATCAAAGAAAGCACTCCAGAACACTCAAGACACAAAACGCATACAAAGCGCCACCTGCACATATTTCACCCCCGCTGGGACCAAACTCGTTACGTCTCAGTTAAATCAGGGCAACCCCGCCAAATTCAGGAGGTCATAAATTGACGCAATTGTTCCCTGCGGCCTGGGCTTTGCAAGTTATTAGCATAAATAGCCGCTTACTAAGCTAAACGGGACATGACGCGCCGTGATGACTCCCCTCGTCTTGTACGAAAAATATTGTTTAACTTGGAAACTTGAAGAGATTTTCATCTGAGCTGGGCATTAAATGTATATACCTATAAAGTGTTTATTTTGTGTATTGACAAGTCTTGATAAAAGTTTTGGGTGTAAGTTTAATATAACAGGTGGTCTCCCAGTGGTCGAAATGCGACTATAATTCATTTAAATTTAAAGGTTGAACGTTATTCAATTGTATATCGAATTTTAGCCTTGTGCACTCTTTCTTTAACTTTAACTGTGGCAAATTTCATACTCCTCCGTCTGCGTAATTTTCGTACAAAGAAATGCACAGTTTCGCTTTAAGCATATATGTAGATAATAATTATATTTACTTCAAGTCGGAAACATCAGTGTAGCCCTAGCTTTTTTACTAGGAATTCATGTAGGTACCACAGGAGCCAAACCTCTAAATTTACAGGGACAATGATGAAGACGCGTGATAGACAAAAGAGATATACGTTAAGGTAATAACATGCATGAAAAAGTAAGTAAACACATGTACAAAAGTATTTTTGACAATAGCATGCACACTTCGTGTCTAGTACCAACCTACGACAATATATAAACAAAGTCCAAACTGAATTTTAAACTTTTAGTTCCAGCACAGCTTAACTATAAAATGCTAGGAATTTTTCAGCTCTCGGGAAAATTGCAACTCATTTTTAGCTCTAGAAAGTATTACCTAATTTTTCATTCATCCAGACTTCCATTTGCTTGAGGATCATTAGTGTTACTTTTCATTCTATTAGAAAATAGACTGAACTTAAAACTGCAGCATGCGTAACATGACCACCGTAGAAAGGGGTTTTGTCGACGGAAGAATAGATAAAATTACAGATTGTAGAAAGATTAAAGACAGAATTAAAGATTGTTGAAAGATTCCTACCGTTTTATGCTGGTGTAGCATGACAGTTCTATCTCTATTCTACTAAGAATAGACAAAGTTCTTTCTATGGTAGATATACTACGCGTGCAGGTCTACAAGTCTTCGCATTTTGCAAAAAAGACGGCTTTTCAGTCGGTAACCCAATGACGTATAAATGCGCTCTTACTAGCGAAGCACAAGCCAGCAAACTCATTGACTTCATACGCTTTTGATGACATATATCACCATAAAATGTATATAGCACATAATAAACCTTTCATCACAGAACCGAGCCTTAAAACCTCCCAGAAAGAGTCCTCCTTTCTTTATATTACTCGGTACACCTGTACAAAAATACCTCCATAAAACTCCGTATGTAAAAAGGCAAAAGTAATTCATATTAGGGTGGAGAGACTTTTATTCCGACGTCCGGCGCGCGTTGAAATCCGGAATATATCCGGTAATTCCGGGCCCTGATTACTCAGCGATATTTAAAGCTGATTTGATCGCTTAAGCGTATCCGGTGCGGGGCGGCCATTGTCTCGTCAGCGTCTACCAAGTCTTGGGTAATAAAAGGGACATAAAGGTACACTTCAGAGGTTAGGTACTGATCCGGATTTGTTGGTATTCAGAGTGAAATTATTGACAGCAATGGGGAAGTAGATAATTACTTTGCTTAAGGTTTTTCAGTAGTTTCTAACCAGACATTCGATCTTAACATAATTATGTGCTAGTAATTATCAGAGATGCAATTTTTGTCTTTTAAGACCATCCGCATCGCTTTATCAGCCTCAATCACCCAAAAATATTTCTAATTTCCCAACATTCTTGAGTACTTTTTGACATTGGCTGTCGCTGACATGAGAATATATGAACGTTTTTAGTCACGTGGAAATGCACAACTGAAGTTTCATCATCATCATCCTCATTTCAGCCGTAAGACGTCCACTGCTGGACTCAGGCCTCCCCCAATTTGGGGGGCTTTGCCATAATCGCCACGCTTAGCAGGCGGGTTGGCGATCGCAGTGTGGTGGTAAAATGCATAGAGAACGCTGCTGCCCATTCTCTAGTAAGTCCCTTAGTCGCCTTTTACGACACCCACAGGAAGAAATGGGGTGGTGTGATTCTTTACGTCCGACACCACACGGTACTGGTAACTGAAGTTTATGAACCTTCAATTGTAAGGATTTGTCTGTTTTAAACTTACTCCTCGATATTTACTCATTCACTTTCGCTCTTTTTATAACTCAATAAAAAATAATTCCATTCGTAATTTTTCGTTGTTTTTCTCCAAGAAATTTGTCTATATACACTATTATTTTTGCAAAACAATCTTAAAAAGGGTAGTAAGACCATATTGCAAACACCTTTGTGCCATATTTTACCCTTACATACCACACCTATGTTCATCATATTTTCAAACATGGAATAAATCACGCAGCCTTCACCGAGGACCTCAACACACCTACCTACGTACCTCCTACGTACCTGCCTCCGGTACTCTTTCCGTACCGTCATCACACCTCCGCTCATTTCCTGCGCCTATCTCTCCTGCCACCTGCTCTTCTACACGCAAAACACCCATATTTTCCTATCAATACCTCTTCCTTCACCAAATCCCTAGCTATTTTCAATCCTATAGCTTTTATAGTAGGGTTGAGATTCAAATGGGAGAGTTGGACTATGAAAATTTATGGTATTAGCAACATATGGCCCGGAATGAGTTTTTACATGCTACAAGGATAGTTTGGTTCGTTCTCATTAGCTGTGAGGCAGTTTATTAAGGTATATTGGTATTTATTTGTAGTAAATTTTCTTCCTGGTTAGCCCTTGCTAAGTTATCTTTGACAGCCTTGCGTGGAAGCTTATTGAAAAAACTCCTGAACGAATCTTTTACCCAAAATACATTTACTTTTATGCTTCTGGAAAAAAAAACTTTGCCATACATTTTGACCGGGTACGTATTGCACTTTTGAAACATCAGTTTTTTTTTTTTTAATAACCAACAAAACTTTCTACACGTGGGCATAGAATCATGTGCTGAGTTATTATTATTTGGAGTCTGTTAGTACAAAAATTATCTTATTTGAAAAGAAAATCTTATAACTACACACATCAAAATGTGTCGTTAAATTCTGACCCGATTCGAGATTACTTGAATATCATAAACAGTTTGGGTCATAAAATCACTAAGGTATAAGTGATTTATTCATTTGTTTAACACAGGTACAATAACGATGATATTTAAAGAAAATAAAAAGTGCGCTATGTCATGCCATTGGGCGTACAAATGTTTGTATGAAGTATAAAGCCAGCCACTCTAACTCTTCTAGAAGCTCTTGTCTATGCTCACCATCCCTTAGTTTAACCACGTGCTCACATCACATGATTACACTCTTCAACTTATTTATCAGGACCAAGCCTCGTTTTATTTGTAATATAAAATGATATGTTTATAGAGCTTTTAAAAAAACATATAATTTTATATTACTCATTTTTTTGTATGGCTATACTTTATAACTCGATGGCGCCGGCATTTCTTAGCAGACTGATCCCAGAGAAGAAATGCCGAAACAAACTCAGAGGTCATGGTCTCTTAAAGTCCAAATATTATATTATTAGGATTGTATGCGAGTCCGTACCGTGTGGTGCCGGACGTAAAGAATAACACCACCCCATTTCTTCCCGTGGGTAAAAGGCGACTAAGGGACTTACTAGGGAATGGGCAGCAGCGTTCTCTATGCATTTTACCATCATACTGCGATCGCCAACCCGCCTGCCAAGCGTGGCGATTATGGCAAAGCCCCCCAAATTGGGGGAGGCCTAAGTCCAGCAGTGGACGTCTTACGGCTGAAATGATGATGCGAGTCTAATATTGCAGGGATATGTCTGGAAGGGCCTCATGAAGAAAGAGCCATTGTGACTTTGATCTGACCTGACCCAAAAGACGGCATGCTTACTAAATATACATACCATTTCTCGTTAACATCTAACCACTGTAGTCCATAACCAACACCAAACACAAGTGGCACTAATTATAAACGTCCGCGACGTAACAGATGACGTCATTACACGCAATACATCGTCAAACAGCGCAATGTACTGCACAGCGTCATAATCGACTGGTCGTACAGATGGGAACTGAAAACGTAGGTTTTGCCTGTACGAAAACATGTCAGGGAAATTAAGTGTTAAGTGAATTACAACAAATTACCTAGCCATAGTTATTTCAAACAACTGCTAATGAATAATTATAATTGATGTTGTGGTAATTGAAATATACAAACAGTTAAAATTTATAGTCAATTTAAAGGAAAATGACAAAGGGAAGGGTTATGGGTCTGTTTATAAGACTTTGGGGCTTTTGACGACCCGTAACGACTGTAAAAGATCCAAGACAGCCAGGACCAACAACCAACCGTGCTTCCGATGCACGGAGGGGTCTTGTTATGTAAAGATGGTCACACCTCCACAGACCAAAAGCGGCAAGCGTAGCTGTACCTGATCAATCGACCCATGCGACTGTTATTACTTAGCTATACCCCTCTAATATCATACATATACATAGGTAATTGTTATTGCTAGAATTCAGATATTGCTTACTCAACAGCAAGCATTCTGATGAATGCTTTGTTGGAAAATCCAGAGACTAATTCCTCAAGTTTAAGGTATGGTGGTGGACTTACTAGAGAATGGGCAATAGCATTCTCTATGCTTTTTACCACCATATTGCGATCGCCAACCCGCCTGCAAAGCGTGGCGATAACGGCAAAGCTCCCTAAATTGTTACGGCTGAAATGATGATGATGATGATGCTGACCTAAAAAAATATACTTTAAATGGACTATTGTACAACTAAACACTTGAAAAAATTTAGTAAACTGTTAACTCCTTTATACAGTATACAGTATCAAACTAATTCATCTTCAGAAACGTCTCACTTCAAACTATGATGCTTAAAATGCACCAAACGTTGCGAGGTCCTAATTGAAGTTTCATATGCACTGCAGTAACAGCTTACATTACGTAGAAAACTACTAAATTCTACCTGCTTTTCTAGTGTCTTCACTTACTAAAGTGTAATAAGAAATGAGAGAACGTTAAAGGTGGATAAAATGTAGGTTGTAAGTTACATTTTTTTCGCGATTTCTGTGTTGAATGTGGTCCCGCAGTTTAAGAAGTTCGTAATGATGAATACACTGACCTGTTAAGAGATGTCAGTTATTTTAATTCAGCTTTGTGTAAACTTGTAAGAGCAATGGTAATTAACCAGCTTTTTTTTGCGTGTGATATGTTGGAGGTCATCTTAGGAGAATGTCAGCTGCTTAACCGGACTTCCCTGTGGCTAGCTAAATACGGCCTCCAGCCAAAAAATAAAAATGAAGTGACTACACGCTAAAAGCACCCGTTGTTTGTGGTGTACGAACGTCGCTGGAAGACGCCCCCGACTTACGAGTCGGTACATCGTAGGTTCGAACCCACTAAAGCGCTTTACTTTTTATACATTATTGCATCACCACTGCTCTCAAAACGGTGAAGAATAACATCGTGAATAATCCGGCATGTCCAAAAACAAAAAACCGGCCAAGTGCGAGTCGGACTCGCGCACCGAGGGTTTCGTACAAACCTTCAGGTATTCACGGTTTATGCATAAGGTTTATGTTTATGAAATTAAATGTTTTCTTTTTTTCTATATTTGAGTTGACTGAATGAAAGGTAAATTGTGGTTTACGATTTATGACGTATTAAAAAAAAACTACTGACTAGTTCTCGTTCAAACCAATTTTCGGTGGAAGTTTACATAGTAATGTACATAATATATTTTTTTTAGTTTTATCATGCCCTTATTTTAGAAGTTACGGAGGACACACATTTTACCACTTTGGAAGTGTCTCTCGCGCAAACTATTCAGTTTAGAAAAAAATGATATTAGAAACCTCAATATCGTTTTTGAAGACCTATCCATAGATACCCCATAAGTATGGGTTTGACGAAAAAAATTTTTTTGAGTTTCAGTTCTATGTACTGGGAACCCCAAATATTATTGTTTTTTTTTTTTCTATTTTTGTGTAAAAATCTTAATGCGTTTAACAGAATACATCTACTTACTAAGTTTCAATAGCATAGCTCTTATAGTTTCGGAAAAAAAAGTGGCTGTGACATACTCGGGCACACAGACAGACAGACAGACATGACGAATCTATAAGGGTTCCGTTTTTTGCCATTTGGCAACGGAACCATAAAAATTAGAAGACATGTGACGCCTACCACCCCGCACTAGGCTTACGTGATAGAAACTGCCCACTTCCTTTCGAAGTGAGGAGGTCTGTTTCCCAGCAGTGAGAATATTAGGGGCTGATTATGCATAAATTTGTGCTTGTGTAAAGTTGAGGTTGCATAGAGAAATTGTTGGTCGAGTTGGTCACGTCATAATCGCGTTCATGTTTGCGTCCACGTCACCGGGGCTGTTGTGACGTCATTACTCAACGGGACACCGCTTCCCTGCCGCACTGACACGCACAATCTAACGTGGGACGAAAACCATACCGTATTCCATGGTTAATTACTTTTCAAATGTAGAACAACAGCTACGATAGATGATTCTAACTCAATTTAAAAACTTGCTTTTGCTTTGAAGAGCATTTCAAGCTTGTCACAATATCCGGAGTTCTAGAATATTTGTTGGCTTCTTTCACCATATCTTATGAAGTTCCGGGCAACTTATGTGCCAGATAATTTCGTACAAATTCTAATGCATAACAGATCCTTGAAAAATTTCCAGTGTAGTGTAAATAGAAGTTTGTGAAGAACGACTACACATATTGACATAACAGTTTTATGTTTTTAGGGTTCCGTTGCCAAATGGCAAAAAACGGAACCCTTATAGATTCATCTTTCTTGTCTGTCTGTCTGTCCGAGTATGTCACAGCCACTTTTTTCCGAAACTATAAAAGCTATGCTGTTGAAACTTGGTAAGTAGATGTATTCTGTGAACCGCATTAGGATTTTCACACAAAAATAGAAAAAAAAACAAACATATCTAAAAAAAAAAACATCAAACCCATACGTGTGGGATATTTATGGATAGGTCTTCAAAAATGATATTGAGGTTTCTAATATCATTTTTTTCTAAGCTGAATAGTTTGCGCGAGAGACACTTCCAAAGTGGTAAAATGTCCCCCCCCCCGTAACTTCTAAAATAAGGGAATGATAAATCTAAAAAAAAAATATGATGTACTCATTACCATGTAAACTTCCACGGAAAATTGGTTTGAACGAGATCTAGTAAGTAGTTTTTTTTAATACGTCATAAATCGTAAACCACAATTTACCTTTCATTCAGTCAACTCAAATATAAAAATTTAAAAAATAACATTTAATTGCATAAACATAAACCTTATGCATAAACCGTGAATACCTACAGGTTTGTACGGAACCTAGTGCGCGAGTCCGACTCGCACTTGGCCGGTTTTTTTATTTTCCGTCTGTAATAATACCGTTATTTGACGATATCGTCACAGGAAAGCGGCGCGGCGGCGCATCTTCATTAATGGACGACGCGTCAGCGTTCTCCCGATATTTCAAATGTGAGCTCAACCGTGGTAGATTTGAGAGGTCTCCGATTTTATGTGAAATCTATAATACATATTTATAATAATTAGTGTAATTTATCTATAATATGTATGTATTTAGAAATATATAAGTATGTTTATCAGTTGTCTAGTACCCATAACACAAGCTCTGCTTAGCTTGGGACTAGATGGCGTTGTGTGATAGTTGTGGAATATTATTATTATTATTATTTCTTTTATGAAGTCTCGTCTGATTTTTCTGAATGAGTCCAAAAATATTTCGATGAAATATATTCGCTAACTTCAATATATTTTTATCCAAGTACATAAAACTTTTGTACTTGAGGGACTTAGGAAGTATGCATTATAAATGACATGGTGCAGGTACAACGAATTGTTGGGTGGGTCTCTGCTCTCCTAGCTTGATCACTGGGTAATTAGGAATTCAACTCCCAAATTTTACCTGAATCGTGTAATAGTTGTGGTTGGTTCTATTCCCTTACGAGAGAAATCTATACTTATATACTTATCTATACTAATTACTAACAATATTATAAAGCTGAAGAGTTTGTTTGTTTGAACGCGGTAATCTCAGGAACTACTGGTCAGAATTTAAAAAATATTTTTGTGTTGGGTATTCTATTTATTGAGAAAGGTTATAACATCACGCTACGATCGAAGGGAACGGAGCAGCAACGAAAAATTGACTAAAACTGGCAGGCAATTCGATGCCAGAAGGCTATGCTATGAAAATGCCAGGAAGGGTCAGGGGAGCAAAAAATTGACGCAGACGAAGTCGCGGGCAGAAGCTAGTATCAAATATGTCAAAAATTGACATCATGCTTCGAAATGAAATCGTTTTTTTTTTTTCGATTTTTTTCGTTTCTAAACACTTACTTTTTTAAATGTGATGAAATGATGTATGTTGTGTGATGAAATGTGTTATGTGAAAATGTGGTGTGTGTGTGTAAATGTGAAACGTATGTGTTATTTTTTTTAATATTTGACATTTTATGAAATGGAATGAATAGGATAATAAATTATAAATAATTTTATTTCTGTAACTAGGTTTGCACAAACACATTTACACGTCAAGCATTTTTTTTAACTGTATGAGGGCTGCGTTTCCTATCTGACTACCCGTTTTTTTTTTTCTTTTTTTTTTCTGGATGGGAAATCATCAAATGACTTCTCCCGCTCTGGGCGGAGCGGGAGGGCGTGTCAGCCTTTTACTGACTAAAACCCACCCGTGTCCATGTCAGACTTTTACTGACTAAAACCCACCCGTGTTCCTTCAGTTGCCCATGTGCCAGGGTCACGGTATCTCTTTCGAACAATCTCGCGACCCTGACAGGATCTGACTACCCTGAGAAGTGAAAATGGGCTTTTTAGGAAAGACCCACACAAATTGAGTGGACCTGTCCAATCAGTGCACGCATTTGTCACTATTCATGCAGCTCAACTCAGAACTTAAGGCGCGCTGTTACCTCAATATTCACATAACACTGGTGTCTTTGACAATCGAGTATGACGTAACGCAATGAAAATATACGACACAAAAAATACAGTGGACAGAGAAGGGTTTAAAGAAAAATTCTAACCGAATAGAATAGTGAAAAATTGTTTGATATTCCCAATAAAAATTGTTTCACAAAAAAAACTTTGACGTCGAACATCTCTGTATTTTCAGCGATAACAACATTTTTTTTTTTAAAGAGTTCAATAGAATAAACATTACTTTAAAACTTTAACCAGACAATTATTTAATTTAATGTGTGTAGTCCGAATAATCTAAATAAAACCGTAAAATAAATGCCAATTCGCAGCTTAGTCACATCGTCAATCCAAATATTTATTCAATTTTCAACCTTATTTGTTGGAGCTGTAGCATGTAGTTGTAGCATTTAAAATCGTAGTCAGTCCGCGCCTTAAGGAGCTCAACAGTTTAACGAACAATACCAAAGAAACAAGACATTTGACTAGGCCGCATAAAATAACTCTAACTGCTGGAACATGGCATCCTTATCACTACCCATTCATCATTTAGAATTCAAATAACATTTTTTTGATACTAACTTATCTCTCACAGCCTCCATTATCAAATCAAATATGCTCTATTTTAATTGTTTAACGTATTTATTGCAAATGTGACCCTTTTTATTAATAAACAATTTATTTATTTATTTATTATCACCACACAGACAATCCAAAACGATAACACACCTTCCGTATCAACAGCTTAATCCACAAAAACTCCAAAAAAAAGTAAACCCTTTACTAACAAGCGTCAACTACCACCATAGTTACCGAGCAATAAATTAAGAATAGATAGAAATCGTTCGGAAACAAAAGAGTGACAATGGCTTGGGTCCAATTAAAGGAGATGGGCCGTCGTTTATCAGTGATGATGATCATCACGCGAGCGCCAGACCCGGTGGTCTGTGTGGGAGGATCGGATTTTATTGCTTAAAGAAGCTTGAAATAGCTCAGTGGGGTTTTTAGAAGGAAATAAGAGGATAGGCTGAGAAATGAAGCCTTGACTAGGGTGACAAAATTATGGGAAAAAAGTAAAAAGAAAAACTGGTCGAGAGCGAGTCAGACTCGCGCACCGAAGTTTCCGTATCACCGTATATACCATGATAATTTATTATTGTATATAGTATTCCAGTTTTAGGTCAGCGCCATCTCTTGAGCTACAGTGGAACTAATGCAATTTTTGTTGATAATAGTAAAGTGTGCTATTTAGAGACATCGCTTTATATTTCTTTTAATCTTTACATAAACTTTTTATCGCAGAATAATTTCAGATTTTTGTCTATGCAACCTTCGAAAATAAGGGGTGGGGAACGGTATTTTTACATTTTTCATTAAAGGTTGAAAATGACTTTCTTATTTGCAAAATAGTTGGGCAAACGTCAACTAAAACTTTTAAATTAATAGCAAATTTCAAATTAATAGCAATAGTAGTTCTTGAGATATCTAGATGTGACAGACGGAAGGACAGACAGACTGAACCTCACCATAAAGGTTCCTCTTTATCATTTTGGTACGGAACTCAAAAAAACTCTAACATTGTTTACTTCTAAGTAGGTACTGGTGAATATCACTCAGTTCAACGGCTAATCTCAGTCAATATCTTGCAAATTTCTGGAGGCGGTAACCACATTCTATCAATCGAGCTAGACAGTCAAATTATGCTCAAATTCTTATAATATTTGTGCTTGACTGCCATTAGTCTAATCTAGCTAGCTAAAATTCTTATAGCTAGCTAGATTAGACTAATGGCAGTCAAGCACAAATATTCAAAGTTTAATTTTATCTGACTGAAAATGATAATAACATTAAAAACTAAACACCTAGAACCAATTCAATACAAACCAGTTCACCACCAATTGTAAAATCAATCAAACTTAAACAATAACAATAGCTGAAGTTTCATGTAAAAACAACACTGTGTTAGAAGCAAGTTTAATATCAAATCGAGGACTGATAGCAAAACATCTGTTGGACTGTAATTGCTCAAGTTTCTAACAGTTCTGTTTGACTATAGGTAGCGATAGGGTTAACAAATGCTCTATAGCTATTTGAAACAAGGGGCGCTGCGTCATAATTTAATCGGGATTAGAGAAATAATTTACGAATATTTTTTAATCTCTGTCTTCATACTGGTTGTCAGACTTGTGGGCTTCTGACAACAACAACGGCTCAACGCGCTTTCTGAGCCACGAAGTGGTCTTCGTATGTAAAGATGGTCACTCATCCACGAACTAACTGTAGTAAGCGTAGCTTGACCTGCTCGATCGACCCGTGTGGCTGTTTTTACTTAACCACAAGCTCCTCTCTCATTTTTTTATTACTGTCATGTACGAAATTACACTAGTGGCAAACAGTTTAAGGAAATAATCGAAATATAGAACATTAATGAATTAGGGTAGGTTATTTATGAATAACAATCTACCTTTGTATACAACGACAGTGACAAATTGTTGTTACATAAAAAAAAAACATGTAACTAAAATAAGAATAATGAATTTATTTTGTCATATTCCTCTTTAGGTACTTAAAATGTTGTGTCGTAACAGTTGTAAGCCTTAATAGTTAACCCACATTGCCCGCTGGTCGGACTGTAAGTTATTGGGATTTTTCATCGGAATATTTTCAACAGCAGCCCGGAGTCTAGTACTGAGCTCGGTTTATAGCAATTAGCTCGCCCACTGTTACTTCAGACTTAAAAATAACTGGCAAAAAGTAGGTGTACCAAAGATACACCTCTACCTAACCCTTTGAAGATTACTGGCGTGATATTATGTTACATATTTTTTGCATTAAGTAAAAGTTACAATCAATTCATTCATATTCATTTATTTATTGTTTGTCACAGGTGAAAATACAGTTCTTATAATTAGCATGATAGTATCACTGAAAGATACCCATGGGGTGTACAATATTTGTCTGTTACTTAATGTTATCGGCTATGTTAAAAATAATTAATAATAAAACAGATACTCTCTTAATACTTGGCGGTTATTGTCCATTGCATTGGTTGGAACCACATTTTAACATTCGTTATTGTGTTTAAAATGACAATTTTTAGCCGACTTCATCTTACATTTATTAATAGAGATAATTATTACACTCATGCAGTTTACATTAAATAAGTAAAAAACACGCAGTGCAAACAACCACCCCGAACCCACAAATTAATAGAAACCAAAAGCCTGCGGCAACCATTCACTTCAACCCCAATCTCTTATATAAATTGGCGACCAGATCTCTTGTACAATATTCTTACAACAAAAGCTACATGAACGGTACAAGGGACAGCCCTGGCGTGGGTACAATTGTGGCGAGCCATAGCCGGAGGCGCGGGCTACCGAACGCTTCGCACGGATTCTGAACGTAAAACATGAACTGATCGTGTCGACAAGACTTTGGGAGTACTTGTGGATAAAAATTGTGTCTGCAACGAAGTTTAAAAGAATAAAAATATTTTTGAGTTTCTCTTATTCTCTGAACTTCTTTTGAGGTGGATTTGTTATTGCTTACAAAGCTCTACACTGACTTCGATCTGAAGACAATTTCTAAAGTTGAGAATGGTGGTATTTTGTTAGTAATCAGAGACGTTTCGGATCTAATCCTGGGTATACCTACTCCAAAGTAGCTGATAAATACTAACTGAAAGTAACTAAAATAATAAATAAATATCTTGGGACAACCAACACACCGTATCTGATCCCAAACTAGGCAGAGCCTGTACTATGGTAACCAGACAACTGATAAATATACTTATATACTTCTAAAAACATACATATTATAGATAAATTACACCCAGACACAGAACAAATGATTGTGCTCATCACACAACATTTGTCCTGGGTAGGAATCGAACCCACGACCACAGTCTTAGCAGTCAGGGTCACTAACCACTAGACTAACAGGCCAGTCAAGCCGTTGAATACGTGCTCTATTCTCTCTACACGAGAGGTAGAACAGTATAGAGAACTTATATTCCAGAAGCTCGAACTGTCCTTTGAAAAGCCTATAGATTTCTATAGGTAACACACACAAAGTTGCATTCAAATTGCACCTACGAGTGGTAATACTTAAATGTACGTCCGAGGCAATGAAAACCATTGATTGTTAGGAATCAATGGTTTTCGTTTTGACAGTTCAACAACATTCACAGCGTTATTTACGTTTTGAGCGCATTCTTTTTTTTTTTTTTGAACGTATTATGCAATGGATAAGCAATATTCTTCAAAATTATTCAGATTATGATAAATATTGTGTTACGCAATAAGGGTGCTGATGTAACTGGCTGGCTAATTTTCCTACATGGTCCGCCTATCATCTCTATCAGTCGTTTCCGGTAATCAAAAATCCGAATTCAAACAATCAGTATTACCAAAGAGTATCATTTTACCAAGTTAGGGTTGTAGGGTTGTGTAGGTAAAAAGGCGGGAGGAAACGCCCGGGTGTTTCCATTGCGTGGATCGTCTGGAGGATACGGTGGAGCCTGGTGCAGGCCATGGTACGGAGTGAGAGCGCATGGAAAGCCGTAACCTCCTTCTGCGCGTGAGGGAGGGGCAATCTCTGTGCCCTCACGCCCCTAGCCGCCGCAGAAGGAGACGCCCGGGGCGTTGGGAGTCCATTGCGGACTCCCGGCCACCGTGTTGACGGCCCGTAGTGTTGCACGCAAGCCTCAAAGAGATGTCAGCAATACTGAAGAGGTCCGCTAGGACCGATGCCTGCCAGGGTCGCGCGATGTGTTCGAAGGAGTTACCGTGGCCCTGGCATATAGGCAACTGAAGAAACACGGGTGGGTTTTACTCAGTAAAATCTGACACGCTCTCCCGCTCCGCCCAGAGCGGAAGACTTAATTTGATGATTTCCCAGCCACAAAAAAAATGTTTTGAAATAAATATATAATAAAATTAATATTGTGGAAGTCAGATACGCAGTCAGTCCATGAGGGTTACTGATAGGCAGGTGCGTCTAGCTAGACTAGAAACCGACCTAACATAGGCAAGGCTAGACAGACGTGAGCTGTTTTCAATAAGTAGTTCGCACTGATACAAAGAAGACGATACACAGTCTCTAAGACAGTGACAAAATAGATAAATAGTCCACATTTACAACTCCGCAGAAGAACTGATTATATCTAAATGAACTGCCGAACTCGCGACGGCAATTTTTCTTTTCCCCATCCATACGGCGATAAACGGGCGGAAAAACTATGTTCATTTGTGTGAAACTTAATCAAAACTTTATCATAGTACAGGGGTAGGAAACCTTAGGAACGAATACCATGAAAAGGTGGCTTCGACAGACTGGCTGGACCAACTTGAGAGGTTCCGTGTGGTGCCGGTCGTAAAGAATAACACCATCCCATTTCTTCGTGGGTTCGTGGGTTTCGTAAGAGGCGACTCAGGGACGTACTAGAGAATGGGCAGCAGCGTTCTCTATGCATTTTACCACCATACTGCGATCGCCAACCCACATGCCAAGCGTGAAGACGCATATTCGCCACGCATTATTATGCCACATACGCCACGCCAAGCATTACGCCACGTATTATCCAGCAGTGAACGTTATTTGGCTAAAATGATGGATGATAATGATGATGACAATGAGAGAAGACTCTGCAGTGGACCACAATAGGTTAAGATTGGCTTTAATATGTAGGTACAAGAATCTTGTGGCGTATGGAAAAAAACGTAAATAACATCGCCATCTTCTTTTTTCATTACAATGAAGAAAATGAATTGTAGATGGCGTGCTCATAGCTACCTAGCTATGACCCATGACCCTATCTACAATTAACTCCTACAACCCACAATAACTTTGACATTTCGCTCATTCATTCCATTTCATGTCCATTCGTTGCCCATGTGTTAGTTTTTTCCAATATTACCTAAATCAAATATTTGACATGGAAAATGTCAGAATTTGAAACCTCAAATATTCCTTCGTAATCACTTTATTCAAAATGTTTCCGCCTTAAACTTGAACTCTGTTTTACTAATTTAAGGGTATTTTAGTTAATGTTGGAAACCAATTTCAAAGTATAAAATTACGCAAGAATTTAATAAATTAAATCATCTCACACATTGTGTTATTAGCTTGTGTTAGGAACTAGCTACGATACCACCATTTTGACAGCTGTCTTCCTCATTTTTCGAAACAATTTTAAAATGTCGTCAACAACGCCCAACTATCAAGTACCAGTCTAATTCAAGCGCCAAAAATGCTTGTAGCACTTTATTCAGATCAAAATTTTAATATGTGTGTAACAAAGTATTTTTCACATGCAAAAATGTTCACCATCCCTGCCATAGTATACCGTAGCAGTAACAAATAGTCCGGGAGCTAGCAACTATTTGGATTAGCGGCATTTGATGGGCCAAGTTGCTAAACAAAGAACGATTTGGATCTTTTCGCGGTAGACACAATAAAATGCAACGATTACTGGCGTCGTGGAAATATCCGCTTGTTTATGTTTATTATTGTTTCATTGCTGCCGATACTGGCAAGTTGGGAGGAGATAAAAGTTTAATATTGAGTTCACTGTAGTAGTTTTCGTGAAGTTCTGTGTTATGCATGAGCGTCTGTCTCTACTAGTCTGGAAGTAACAAAATAGTTTTGCAGTTTGGAATACGACACTCAAATAGAAAACGAGTTTTGTACGAATATTATTTTTACGATCGGTTTTTAAGTTTATATTTACATACTTATATGTGGAAGTGAATCGTTTTTCTATTTGTTCTGGAAGTAACGTCTGAAGTTCGAACGTCTCCTTATACATATATTGCAAGTTAAACCCATATAAAAATCCCAGGACACACCTCAAAGGAATCGAAAAATGTAAATTAACAATTGAGATCGTTCATTAAATGCGTTCTATACGAACAAAATTAATAAATAATTCAAAAAACATTAATACACAAAAATTATAACAACGATTAAAATTAAATTTTATTAGTGCCGTGCAATTTCATTCTATCCCGAGAGACCGGGACATTACTCGCAAATCATTTACGAATAAAACGTCCCGGGTTGAAATAATATGACACGTTATACGACTGGTATTGTCAAGGGGAACATCCCGGGATTGCGCGGGCGTGTCCCGACACTCTTTTATGGATTGTCTCTGTTCTGCATTAACGTCACGGGTGTTTTATTTTGTAAATTGTATTGTTATTTAATTGATTTATTTTTCTTTTAATTGGTTTGTTTTGTTGTAAATGGAAATTAATTACGGGATAATGATACTAAACGGTAATGTATTCAATTTAAATTAAATGCATTGTCATTGTACCAAAATGTGCAAACCTAAATGAAAACTGAAAGTCAAGTGCCTATGCATGGAGTCAATAGCGGACTCCTGGCCACCGTAGCCGCGAGCTTGCGGGTGACGAGCAATGGGTAGCTCGCCGCCCGGTAAGGACCAGACTCGGGTCGACGGCGCGTAGTGTTCCACGCGCGCCTCGAAGAGATGTCAGCAGCACTGAAGGGGTCTGCCAGGACCGATGCCTGCCAGGGTCGCGAGATTGTTCGAAAGAGATACCGTGACCCTGGCACATGGGCAACTAAAGGAACACGGGTAGGTTTTAGTCAGTAAAAGTCTGACACGCCCTCCCGCTGCGCCCAGAGCGGGAGAAGTCATTTGATGATATCCGATCCAGAAAAAAAAAAGTGACAATGCATCGATATTTTTAGGTGATAATTGATAAGCCTATAGTGTTCCCACTGCTGGAATACAAGCGACAACATATGCGTTTCAAGCCTTACACACAAACTATAACCAATTCATCATCATCATCATTATCATTCCAGCCGTAAGAAGTCCACTGCTGGACATATACCTCCCCAAATTTGGGGGGCTTTGCCATATTCGACACGTTTGGCAGGTGGGTTGGCGATCGCCGTATAATAGCAAAATGTATAGAGAACGCTGCTGCCTATTTTATAGTAAGTCCCATAGTTGTCGTTCACGACCCCAGACCCCCAGACCCCTCACACGGACCCAGTTACTGATGACTAACTGTGTTTATATAATTTATTTTTATATTTATTTTTGAATTTTCAATCTTAATGCAGTGTTATTATTTAATGTTTTTGTTATACATTTTTTGACATATTTTTTACTAGTGATATTGTTATATTTTAAATACGTGATGAATTCTAAATATGAATGCAGTGAATGTAGTATTTTTATTATTATTTATTTTTTTGTTTGATCTATGATATACTTAAATTAAATGTTTCAACACAAAGTATTTTGTTATGAAATAAATGACTTATGACTTATGACTATATAATATTACTACTCCAATATCCCCAAACTATCAGACCCCACAAGATTTCAATGTGGTCTTCCCACCTCATAACCTAAAGAGCTTCCTTATACATAAATGATGGCCGTAACAAAAGGGACATAGTGTATAAATTAATAATTAACATCCCGGGATTCACGTGTGGATAATCCCGGGAACGGGACGTGAACGCGGTAATTCACGAACTATGTCGATGCGAGTAAACTGCCAGATTAGACCGCTTACTATGTACAGATACTGTTTGTGGTAGGGATACTATGTTTAAGACATTTTAGGGATATCTTTGAATAAATATTGTGAACGTAAGCTTGTAGTCGTAGCTGCAGTGCAGTTCAACAACTTTAATTGCGTTATTTACATTGGTGACCTTCGAGCATATGAAGTTATAGATTAGCAATATGTTTCAAAATTATTCAGATTGTGACTCATAGTGTGTTACGTAATTAAAGTACTGATTATAGTGACGTAGGACTTATTTGGATACTTACTTAAATAAATGACCCGCCTTGAGCAATCCTTATGGATTTTCCGCATGCGAAGAGGCCTTTGGTCTTAATTGGAACAGTATAAGCTGGTAACAAACGTACTACAAACATACCACAAACTTATTATATCACAAACTTCGTAGGAAAATCATCATTATTATATTACTAGCTTTTGCCGGCAGCTTCACCCAAGAAGAAGTCAAAAACTATTCCACGGGAACGTACTACCAAGATAAAGTAAAAAAAGTATCTGATGAGTTAATCCAGGTTATAAACTACCTATGTGCCAAATTTCAACCTAATCCTGTCTGCCGGTCTTGCGTGATTGAGTAACAAACATCGAAACTTTCACATCTATAATATTAGTAGGATTCAGTCTCCAAAATGACACAGCATGGACACTTGATAGTGCTGCTGATACACCCTTGTAGGTCCACTCATTGGCGTGGTCACAGTCCGTGGGTTTGTCACAGGCAGGCGCCGGGACAATGAATGGAGGCCCTTTGTGAGGCACAGACGTGGCGGAGGACGCCTCTCCTCGATATATCAAAACCATTATACGCCGGACTGAACGGAACGGACATGTACGGACACGGTGACGTCATTTTCGTTGTTTATGGATTGATGAGTTATAGAGTTATTTGTAAGTTAGCTATTGAATATCAATACGTGGAACTTTTTTCACAACTGCAAATTGTACTAACCTTGGTAGTACCGCACCTATGAACCGTTTAATGGTAATCTATACATCTATACATCTATACAAATAAATAAAATTGGAGTGTCTGTTTTTAATATTAAGATAACCACTTTTTACTAAGTGTATATGGATGTATACACGATACATATACCAAAACAACATTTTTTACAATTTTTGTCTGTCTGTCTGTCTGTCTGTCTGTCTGTCTGTTCGTTCCCGCTAATCTCTGAAATGGCTGGACCGATTTTGACGGGACTTTCACTGGCAGATAGCTGATGTAACAAGGAGTAACGTAGGCTATTTTTATTTTAGAAAGATTCTTTTATTTTAGAAAAAAAAATAACTATCTTCGAAAACTACGCTGACATACGTCTCAAAATTCGAACCCTGGCTGAATCCTACGAAATAGATCAAAATAATGTACTACAGTATTGTACACCTTAAAAAGGCCCACAAAAATGTCCTCAATGGTATATGTCTATCTCTTAGGGATAACCCACAATAACCATTTTTTATCTTTTACTTTTTACGAGAAATAAGGGCTTATTTACGAAGCGATTTTAAGCAATACAGCATTAATCCTTATCCAATTAAGTACCTTAAATACATTGTGCATTTAATATAGATCAATATGGCCCTTTACAGCATGTAATTTAAATGAATATCTTAGAAGATATTAGAGATTTAAAAAGTGGGCGCAGAGCGCGTTGGCAGGGGCCGGGTAGCAGAATAAGTAGGATTGTAATTCATATTACTTTGGCTTCATAGTAATTGCGAATATCATGTGTGTTCATTATACTCAAAATAAACCTAATAGTATTATTCCAAGTAAGAAACCGCGAAATGGCTTAGATGTTTAGATTTTTGGATGTTTGTTTCTCAATGATGCAAAGACGGCCAAAAGGATTTAGATCGAATTTGGCACAAAGATATAGGTATTATATCATGGAATACGTAACAGTTAGGATACCTTTTTTTTTTTTTTTTTTTGGATGGGAAATCATCAAATGACTTCTCCCGCTCTGGGCGGAGCGGGAGGGCGTGTCAGACTTTTACTGACTAAAACCCACCCGTGTTCCTTCTGTTGCCCAGTGCCGGGGCCACGGTATCTCTTTTGAACAATCACGTGACCCCGGCAGGCACCGGTCCTAGCAGACCCCTTCACTGCTGCTGACATCTCTTTGAGGCGCGCGTGGAACACTACGCGCCGTCGACCCGAGCTTGGTCCTTACCGGGCGGCGAGCTACCCATTGCTCGACGCCCGCAAGCTCGCGCCTACGGTGGCCGGGAGTCCGCAATCGACTCCCGACGCCCGGGGCGTCTCCTCCTGCGGCGGCTAGGGACGTGAGGGCGCAGAGACTGCCACTCCCTCACGCGCTCCGCCTCCTCCTTCACGAGCATTACTGCTTCGCAGAAGGAGGTGACGGCTTCCCATGCCCTCTCGCTCCGTACCATGGCTCGCACCAGGGCCGGACGCGAGAGGTCGCCGCCGCCGATCGCCTCCACGAGGACACGGCGGTGCTCCGCCCAGGCAGGACACACCTCCACCGTATGCTCCACCGTGTCCTCCAGACGATCATCACAATGGAAACACCCGGGCGTTTCCTCCCGCTTTATCCTGAACAGGAACCCACCGAAGCACCCATGCCCGGTGAGAACCTGCGTCAGGCGGAAGGTGAGGACGCCGTGGCGCCTCTCTATCCACTCCTCAAAGAGGGGACTTACCGCCGCAATTGTGGCGTGCCCTGCGCTGGGTTGCGACAATCGTACCCGCCATGTCGCCATGAGATCCTGCCGGAGCTCTGTCCGCCGTGCCGCGATTTGTCGCGGCAGCGGAGTTTCGCCCCGGCGTTTCGCGTCCTCAACAGTTAGGATACCTAGGTACTTTATCCCGGTAGTAGATTCCCGGGTGATATTTTCCGACAGCTATACGGGCCAAGCCACTGGCAAAAGTACTATTCCTATAATAAAGTTCGGTGTCTGGTAAATGATTGAGTGTCTGTATAGGTAAAATAGGAGCGTTAAGAAAAACCAGGAAGACTTATATTCAACTAAACCAAGCCCTATGTCACAGTCTTCTTACTCTGAATACTATTACTTTTATTTTAAAAACACCAACACACATGATGTTCTCATAAACTATGAATCCTAAGTAATATGAGTTATAATCCTACTACTAATAATATTATAAATGTGAAAATATGTATGATTGGGTGTTTGTTTCTCAATCACGCAAAAATGGCTGAATGGATCTGGATCGAAATTAGCACAAAGAGTCTATATTACCTATATAACCTGGAATAACACATTCTTATCGCGGTAGTACGTCCTCTTGCATTAATTTCCGACATCCACGCGGGCGAAGCCGCGGGCAAAAGCTAGTCTACAATAAAACCGCCACGCGAACCAATAGTATCGACATCTTCTCATACCATTTACAACAATTCCGATCTAAACTTCTAACCAGTTCGGAGTCTCGATTCGTCTGTGTGACACTAGCTGCCTATTAATAACTGTGTTAACTTTCATTCCTTTCTTTGTCACCCTATTTGTAGTTTTTTTTTTGTTAATCTTTTTCTATCTCCATTTCTCCAACCGTAGTTGTGAAAATAGCTCTTTTTTTATAAACTCTATTTTATTTTAAAACTTTATGTTATCCAACTAAGGATATCTTGTATTTACACTCTACTTATTACTCTGCTAGTACCGTGCACTTCTGTAAGTGACTAACTCACAATTCCTAAAACTTTTTGTGATCACGTGTTTGTGTATGTCTTAGTAAAGATGTCGTTAAATTAATAAATACAATAAGTATATAGTATAGATAAAAAATCAAACTAAAACGATTTTCTCGAACATTTTTCTTTTGCACTATGTTTAGTCACCACAGATTTACTATACAAACAGTATTTAAAGTAATCGTAGCTAACACTGAGAGAACCTGTTATAAAAAAATTAAAGCAAAGCATACACAGAAGAAAATTAAAGTTAAGTGAGGTATCCAAAACAGCTAGCTAAAACTAAAATAAACCAGGAACCTCTAAACACAGTTTTAACCACTTTTAATAATATTTTTTACCGCGTGGTGCCGGACGTAAAGAATAACACCACCCCATTTCTTCCCGTGGGTGTCGTAAAAGGCGACTAAGGGACTTACTAGAGAATGGGCAGCAGCGTTCTCTATGCATTTTACCACCATACTGCGATCGCCAACCCGTCTGCCAAGCGTGGCGATTATGGCAAAGCCCCCTAAATTAGGGGAGGCCTAAGTCCAGCAGTGGACGTCTTACGGCTGTAATGATGATGATGATGATGAATAATATTTTTTAAATATATATCTCCAACAGATACACTGCTAACATCTCAGCTAATAAAGACGTTCCATTTCCTCCCTTTCTCTACAGAACAAAGCAATGACATCAGCTATTTAACGAAACGCCCGACGAATGACACGACTCGCAGTTTTTCCTTTTATTCTTGTCAAAAGAATAATTAGGTCGGTTAATTTCATTAATGAGTCCATTGTCAGAGCCTCCGACGCCTTATTTGATTTGTTACGAATTCAATTTGTTTAAAAAGTCAACGTCATGAAAAAAATACGGTGATTTTTGAAGATTTACCGCGGCCATTATGTGAAATGTTTGGAGATTCTGGCGTAAACGTAATTTTGTTACAAAATGAGAGATGAATTAAATTATTTGTGTCATGGTTTGAGTTGATTCTGAATCCAAATGAGGCCATTACGCATAAAGTATAAAAATAAATTATGGAAAAATAGTTTCTTTTTTTAATTTTTAATGCCTGTTAGGCCTTCTCTTGGCCTCAGTTTCGCCTGATGAATAAACGATGAATGAAGTTACACGATAGAAACGTGTGTTCAATCAAAAAGTTTTTTTTTTTTTTTTCGTTATAATTTTACCACAAATATTTTCGGCTTATATTAACAACGTTTAACTGCGGTTATTCCGTAGATGAGTGATAATAATCTTCACATACTGACACTCCTCCTTGCCTCCGAAAATACGATAAGCCCGTCCGAGCTGTAATTTGTAGATCTTTGACAGCCGAAGAAACCCGAACGAAAACAGACAACCACCCTTACGGTGTGGTATCTTGTTACCCGGTAACTAAAGAGATCAGATCAGGCAGTCGCTCCACGAAAAGTACTGGTATTTGGCGACATCTGGTTACACTGGAAGCCGACCCCAAGATAGTTGGGTAAAGGCTAGAGAAATGATAGGTAGGTACAGCGTTTTACTTTCTCACGACATATCACATCTTCATATCCGAAGCATCATCGGTCTACACCCCAAAAACATATATTCACCGACGCTCGAAATAAAAACTGTTTAAACTAACAACGTTCAAAATTCCTTCCAGAATATTCACTCCATTATTACACCCGCTCCCAACAGAATTCATAGTATGGCCATCACTGTCAAATTATACGATGCAATTTCTAACATTTTAATAATAATGTATTTTAGGTTAAACCAACGAATATTTCGCAGTCGCCGGGCGTGACGGGCAGGCGGGCAGGCGTATTCTCCTGAAATATTACGTCTCAAACACAAAGGAAAAACATATTTTTTTTCTCTGGCAACAAAATGTAAGCTGCGCGTTATAATTTTTCACAGGGGACCTTTGGAGACAGTGATTTTTAGGGTTCCGTTGCCAAATGGCAAAAAACGGAACCCTTATAGATTCGCCATGTCTGTCTGTCTGTCTGTCTGTCTGTCTGTCTGTCTGTCTGTCTGTCCGAGTATGTCACAGCCACTTTTCTCCGAAACTATAAGAGCTGTGCTATTGAAACTTGGTAAGTGGATGTATTCAGTGAACCGCATTAAGATTTTCACAAAAAAATAGAAAAAAAGCAATAATATTTGGGGTTCCCCATACATAGAATTGAAACTCAAAAATTTTTTTTCATCAAACCCATACGTGTGGGGTATCTATGGATAGGTCTTCAAAAATGATATTGAGGTTTCTAATATCATTTTTTTTTAAAACAATAATATTTGGGGTTCCCCATACATAGAACTGAAACACAAAAAAATTTTTTAATCAAACCTTTACGTGTGGGGTATCTATGGATAGGTCTTTAAAAATGAAATTGAGGTTTCTAATATCATTTTTTTCTAAACTGAATAGTTTGCGCGAGAGACACTTCCAAAGTGGTAAAATGCGTGTCCCCCCCCCCGTAACTTCTAAAATAAGGGAATGATAAAACTAAAAAAAATATATGATGTACATTACCATGAAAACTACCAACGAAAATTGGTTTGAACGAGATCTAGTAAGTAGTTTTTTTTTAATACGTCATAAATCGTAAACCACAATTTACCTTTCATTCAGTCAACTCAAATATAAAAATTAAAAAAAAAACATTTAATTTCATAAACGATGATGACGAATGATGATGATGATGACCTGCAGGTTTGTACGGAACCCTCGGTGCGCGAGTCCGACTCGCACTTGGCCGGTTTTTTTATAAATGGAACACGTCGCTTTTATTCCGGCATGGAGCTTGTTTTTTAAATTATTCCTGGCTATTTCGTGGTGTTCGTAAATAAATACTTTTTTGTTTTCCATGTTTTTCGTCATCGTTTTGATTTTAGATTTATAAATACTTTTTACTAGGTGTATTGATTAAACCTAAACTCATATTTTTAACTCGCTAGACTAAAATAACAGCTGTGATGAACCTTTTATTGTCAACATGACAGTTAAGCGATAGAATCAGCTATCATTTTGGTATGGCAAATTTAAAATTAGAGTGATCAGTATGAGAGACTGAGTTATCAGTATGTAGAAAATATTTATGAAAATAAATATTAATTTAGTTAAATTATATAAGTTAAATTGGTCAACTATGAATCAAAATTTATTCTCGAGCATCATTCTTCAATGCCGCTGGCGGAGTTTTTGGCGGCTTATTTCCACGGGGAGGCAAATAGAATGCATTCCACCTTTTCTTTCATTCCCTGCTTTGAGAACAGATCCTAATCTTAAGATTAAAGTTGTTTTAAGTTAAACTACTTCTGGAAGATCAGTGGTGTTATAAATTTGATGCAATCGAGATGATTCGATTCGAGATAATGGTGGTAATGCCGAAAGTTGGGGCGGTGTTGCCAGGATTCGGGCGTCTAGTGGCGAAAACCGTTGTAGGAATACGGTATTTCTATGATTACTAGAGTTAGATAATACTGTTGAAAATGTAATTGAAGAGGCGATGAAAAGATTTATAAATGTATTTTCTGAAATCTTGATTTAATTATCATTTTTGAATTTTAAATATTTTTATCCTTCGATTTTATTTTGGGAATTCTCAAATAAAAATTCAAAATGACATTTCTTTTTTGGTGGATACTAAATTACATTACATTTACATTACATTATTATTTGTTATGTACCGTGTGGTGCCGGACGTAAAGAATAACACCACCCCATTTCTTCCCGTGGGTGTCGTAAAAGGCGACTAAGGGACTTACTAGAGAATGGGCAGCAGCGTTCTCTATGCATTTTACCACCATACTGCGATCGCCAACCCGCCTGCCAAGCGTGGCGATTATGGCAAAGCCCCTCAAATTGGGGGAGGCCTAAGTCCAGCAGTGGACGTCTTATGGCTGAAATGATGATGATGATGATGACTAAATTACATAAAAAATCGTAAGATTTCACCGTGTCTTCAGTTCCATTTAAATTCTAAAAAGTCCCACTTTATTAGATAACTAAAACTACTAGTAACATAAACACATGTTACCCACATTTTATTACAAAAACGATTTATTCCATTCTAATACCAAAAACTAATACCACTGGTATTTGTTTCAACTCATATTTTTTTTCTATTCCGAACGGATACCACTTTTTAAACGAATACCAACAACTTGAATTTGGTACAGTCAGCGCAGTCAAACCTAATCAAAGTAAATTTGTTTTTCAATATTTTTATGTAATCGTAATATAATGCTTAAAACTTTTCAAATTCACTTCACTCCAATATTTTTACAAAGGTTAGCATAGGTAAGAGTAGTTTTAGTGAATCATCTTGCTATTTTTTTTACCTGCGAGAAAGGGTGAGTTTGCTCTATTGTTCCAAAATTCGAAACAACCAATCAGAGTCAAGTGTGACTGGAATGTTGTGCTTTGACTCGGAGAGAAATTTTATCTACATAAATTCCTCAGTACATTTCCGTGCGGTGGCGGTGGCGTATTGGTATTGATATTTTATCATTGAACAAGACGTTTGCTAACAAAATTTGATTTTTTTGGAGTTATCTGTTTTTTTTTTCAATTAAAGGTCTTATATTTACATACAAAGCATTTTTACTGACTGTACCTTATATCTTTGAACTTGTTTTGGTATTAGTTTAAACAATGGTATCGGTTCGGAATAGAAAAAAAATATGAGTTGAAACAAATACCAGTGGTATTAGTTTTTGGTATTAGAATGGAATAAATCACAAAAACACTTAGACGTAATACTATTTAAAAAAAAGCACAATAACCCTTTCCATACTCCTAGCCCATGTGAACAATTGCACATAATCGGAAGCCATGAAACCAATCAGTATCAATAACAATAAACCATTAATTCATGATCTATACAATCCATCAGGTGATCTCGGTTCATTTACGGCTATTTGTCAACAAACATTAAGGAGTTAATTAATTACAATATGATGTAAATTAATTACATCGGCAGTATAGTTTATAATCGTTTGTTTATTAGTCAAGTTTAAGAAGCCCTGAGCAACTTAGCTCATTGCTCTCTCTCGTCAAAGCGTTAATTGACATGATAAAATAAAGGTATAATTAATCTGAGACCAGTGGTGGCCCAGTGATAACGACCTCGAGTAACAAGTTGTAGGTTCGAACTTACGAAACCAAACAGGCGTTTTAGTTTGTGTATATAATTTCATCACCACTGCTCTCAAAATAGTGAAGGATATCATCGTGAAGAAACCGGCATGTCTTAGAACCAAAAATTCGAAGATATGTAACATCTACCAACCTGCATTGGGCCCGCGTGGTTGATTATAGCCCACTCTAAAAAAGAGGAGGCCTGCGTCCCAAAAGTGGGAAATTTATATGCTGTTATCAATCTATACTAATATTATAAAGAGTTTTTTTGTTTGTTTGATTGAACGCGCTAATCTCAGGAACTACTGGTCCGAATTGAAAAATTATTTTTGTGTTGGGTAGCCTATTTATTGAGGAAGGCTATAGAGTATATAACATCACGCTACAACTAAGAGGAGCGGAGCAGTTATGAAAAGTGTTGCAAAAACGGGGAAAATCGCACGGGTAGGCAATTCGACGCGACGGGAAGGGTCAGAGAACAAGAAATTTAACGCGGACGAAGTCGCGGGCAGAAGCTAGTGTATTATACTCTGCGGGATGCCACATATCTTCCAATTTTTACCTAAAGGACGATTTGTCAATATGTTTTCCTTCACCGTAATAAAATAAAAGAGGGTTTCCGATTATGGCTTGCGTGATGAATTACGGCTAATCCCTCTATCACAGAGGAAACCTTTGTCCCAGCAGTGGGGACATATCTTATTGTGAATTTCTATATCAGCTGGATTCTATGTGCACCCTCATTGACAATATTTTACAGATTGCTACCGAAAAAGGTTATAAAACTGCACACGAGTAGAATTCCAATATATGTATATTTAAAGTGAAACTTTTATTACATCGTCTCACACTTTTTCGTCTGTGTGTTGCATGTCGCGTGACGGTCGGCCGCGGAGTAGGGATAAAATGAAAGGCGTCCGCTGGTGCATGTTGTTGTTTATGGATTTATTTCAATTTTGAGTACTTGAATTTATTATTTAACTTATTTCGTATGAATATTAAATTAAGTCTTTTTATTAAGCTATTGCATATATTTCGAAAATTTTTAGTTAAATGCCTATAATGTGGAAAAAAGTTTCACTTTTACCGTGGTTTCATAAAAACCACACAATCCTTTTTTTATAGTTCTTAAACACCACCACTTTTTTATAATCCCTTACTCATTTATTAGGTTGTGGAGATCAGATCAATCGCTCCATGTAAAATATTGGTATTTAGCTCAGGAGATGTGTTACTCCTACACGTTCTTCTATCAATATAATGTCTATTCATTGTCGTGTGTTACCGGACGTAAAGAATAGCAACATCCATTTCTTTCCGTGGGTGTCGTAGAAGGCGACTAGGGGACTTACTAGAGAATAGGCAGCAGCGTTCTCTATGCTTTTTACCACCATACTGCGATCGCCAACCCGGCTGCCAAGCGTGGCGATTATGGCTAACACTCCCCTTTTAGGGGACCAGTGTAAATCTTTAGGCTGAAATCGATGGTCCCTATTAACAATGTCGGTTATGCATTTTTACCAATATTCACTTTTTAACAATACATAAAACGATCAGTGCAAATTTGAACATTCAAATTTGACATCAGTCTTACAATTTTTTTTAAATCGTCAAAACAAACTTTGAACTGCTCAACTGAATAGTAGTCTTTTTGTGGAACCGACATTGTTAATAGGGATCATCGAAATGATGATGATGAATTTCTAATTGATTTTCTAAACATTTTTATTTCTATAATGATGATATGGCAGTAAATACAATTAAAAACGTGCCTTCTCAAGTGTACATAGTCAAGAGAAGAGACCGGTAGTATCAAATATTCTCATTGTTCCCTCGTCTCGCCATCCCGTCCGACGTGATGGCGATGTGTGAATACCCGCACTTTAGACCACCTAAAACGTCTTTCACTGAACACAATGGGCTACGACACCTTATAATTGTACGTGTATCTAGAATGAAACTTCACTGTTAATCTATCTATGCAAGCTGTGCCTTTTAAACAAAAACAAACGTACATATCGCGATATAGGTAAGTAAATGCGGTTTGTCTAGATTAATTAACTGCATTACAATGATTTTTCTAGTAGTATGGGCACCAACAGTACACTCTTTTCTATCCCTGGCAATTTTACTTGGGAAAAAAACAAATTTCCAAATGCTTTTAACGTTAAACACAATTATGTATAATATCATTCTATCTGACAGAGATAGATCGACTGTAACAGAACACTGTTTCTAACAGTGAAAACCATCGACGATTAGTTTGGTTTCACAATCAGCTTATAACTACCGCGCGGGCCCAGTGCGAGTTGACAGATGTCACACATTTTCGAATGATGGGTTTTAGGACATGCCAGTTTCCTAACGATGTTTTCCTTCACCGTTTTGAGAGCAGTGGTGATGAAATTATTTACATTAAGGAAAGCGCCTTCCTGCGCTCGAACCCACGAACTCGTGATTCGGAGCCGATACCACTGGCCAACCAGTGCTCTGAGTTTGGTTTGCGATTGCGAGAGCTCTATCACGACAAACCCTTTTATTTATTTATAGGTAAAAACGGTATGTCAATTGGAGCTAAATGTGAAATTATAAAAACAACTTTATTTATTTATTAGCTTTATTTTTATCCCTTACATGGTTTTGTGGTGCGTACTTATTTATTTATTTGTTAATAATGTTAGTTTTGTACTTAAATAAGGTTAGTATTGTTAGGTGTAAGGGCCGCCTATTGTGGTGAAAGCCTCCTCCAAATCATTCCAGATGTGTCTGTCTTTTGTCTGTCTGGGCCATAAGTTTCCTGCTATTTGTATGATGTCGTCACTCCATCTTTTCGATGGTCTACCCTTCCTTCTTTTTTTATGTCTGGGATACCAGGTTGAAATTATTTGAGATCATCTTTCATCCATGGCTCTCTGAATATGGCCTGACCATTTCCATTTTAATGTCAGAACCTGTTTGACCGCATCTCTCGCTTTTGTTCTTTTTCTTATGAGAGAACTTTTGACTCTGTCTTTCAGTTTTATGTTCATGTAGCTCCGTTCTATTCCTCTTTGACAGCTTTTGATTTTATGTAAGAGTGATTTTTTGAGCGACCACGTCTGGCATGCGTAGGTAAGAAAACAACTTTATACAAGTTAAATGTACTGTCTCTCTAATGATCACGTCACAAGAGCGGACAACGAAATCCTCACATTTAAAATCAAACCTACCATAAAATACCTTTCTTGAAACCCGAAGTCAAGTTCGGAAGCATTCAGAAGCTGCGTCCATCAAGTCGTCTCATTGTTCCCTCGTCAGCACTAAGTGGGCCTGACGCCTGCCGCCTGACGCATGACGCCTGACGTTTACCGCCATCAGGCCGGCGTGAACCGGTGACGTGAGAATGCCTGTCTCAAAGGAATGTGTATCCGCTCACATTGTTGCAAAACTGATGACTGAGGTTCGTTGAGGTGAGGCTATAATGAGGAGGATTTTTTGTATAAAAATAGAAGAAAGAAAAATATTAAATACTAGCTTCTGCCCGCGGCTTCGTCCGCGTCAAATTTTTGCTACCCTGACCCTTCCCGTCGCATCGAATTGCTGCCGGTTTTCGTCCATTTTTCGTTGCTGCTCCGCTCTTTTTAATCATAGCGTGATTTTATATAGCCTATAGCCATCCTCAATAAATATGCTACCCAACACAAAAAAAAATTGTAGTTCCTGAGATTACCGCGTTCAACCAAACAAACAAACAAACTCTTCAGCTTTATAATATTAGTATAGATTGAATAAAATTTCAATACAAACAAACAAACAAACTCTTCAGCTTTATAATATAAGTATAGATTGAATAAAATTTCAATACAAACAAACAAACAAACTCTTCAGCTTTATAATATAAGTATAGATTGAATAAAATTTCAATACAAAACCAATAGGTTGATGAACAAATAAATGAGACGAATGCATGAAAAACCTTCGTTAATACACATTAAGGCCGGGTGGCACCGTTTTCACCTGTTTTAGAATTGGTTTTTAATAGGCAAATTATTACGTCCAGAATCTGAAAAAAATATATATTTAAGATACATTCTTTCTCCTTAGCTTGTACCCGATCAAAACACGATACAATCAAATTTACTCGATAGAAAAAAAAGCCGAACTTACTTCGATTTGCAGTTTTTTAACAAGCCTAATTTCATTTTAAAGAAGTACTAATACTCCTATTTTTCTATAATTAGTATCAATGTATAGGTAATTTATTTTAGAATCGATTGAACCCGATCAATTTTTTTCATTTTATTTCTAAAAAAAAATATCGATCGTTCAAGTGATTTTTGATCGGCGCGTCGCTTGCCACTACTTGCCAGTGTCCTGCGAGACGTTATCGAGGTGAGACCTGTGACAAATTTTTGCGCGCGCGCTTCCTTTCTGCTGCGTAAGTAATAATAAGAGAAAACAAAATAAATTGTAAATAAATATTGTTTTCAAGAATTTATTTAGACCATAGTTGGTTAAGCTTTTGTTTTGTGTGTGTGGTTCTCATTGTGTAAATATTTGTAAAACTTTAAAAACAATGTTGCAATCCAATGCAATATTATTATGACATAGAGCTGATCTGATGATGGAGCTGGAAGTTGTCCATAGGATCTCTGTAATTAAACGACGCAGCCCCATCGAGATTGGGCTCGTTTGATTCGTCTTGACGAGTACTTTGATACTATATGGTAACCAGGGTCTGATGATGGAGTTGGAAGGGGCCATAGGAACTCCGTAATTAAACGACGCAACCGCATCGAGTTTGGGCTCGTTTGATTCGTCTTGACGAGTACTTTGATACTATATGGTAACCAGGGTCTGATGATGGAGCTTGAAGGTGGCTATAGTAACTCCGTAATTAAACGACGTAACCCCATCAAATTTGGGCTCGTTTGATTCGTCTTGATGAGTATCTTGGTAGGCGTGAATAGAAAGAGGTCGAAAATTATTCCGCGGCAACGTACTACCGGGGTAAAAGGGACCCAATGTGATAATCCAGATTATAAACTATCTTGGTGCAAAATTTCATCCAAATCTGTTCAGTAGTTTTGCGTGAAAGAGTAACATACATCCATCCATACTTCCATACACCCATACTCACAAACTTTCATAATAATATTAGTCCACGTTATAAACTATCTGCTTGCTAATTGGAACGAAGTTCCTTATCGCGCATTGTGAAAGGGGGCTAGACGGAAAAAAATCTCACGAAAAGTTATAACGACACTTTTTAACCGACTTCAAAAAAAGGACGAGGTTTCTCAATTCGACCGTATATATTTTGTTGTTTGTATTTGTTTGTATGTTGTTGTTTTTTTTGTTGTGAGTAGAGAGAGAGAGAGGGAGAGAGAGAGAAAGAGAGGGAGAGAGAGAGAGGGAGAGAGAGAGAGAGAGAGAGAGGGAGAGAGAGAGAGAATATTTTTGTTGAGTGTATACAGGTTTTTTGTACAGAATAAATAGGTAATAAAAAAATTATAACAATTATGAATCCTGGAAAGGAACTTCGTTCCATCCGGGTGTCCCTTGACACCTCTAAAGTTTTTTTTTTTTTTCATTCAAATGCGTTCAGTAGTTTTTGCGTGACAGAGTAACAAACATCCATCCATACATCCACACTCACAAACTTTCGCATTTATAATGTTAGTCCAGGTTATAAACTATCTGCGTGCTAAATTTCATCCAAATGCGTTCAGTAGTTTTTGCGTGACAGAGTAACAAACATCCATCCATACATCCATACTCACAAACTTTCGCAATTATATTTTTTTTTTGTTTTTTGTGTGACTAAGTCTTTTGTGTAAGTAAGTTATTTGTGTGTTTTGTATTATTCCAGGTTATAAACTATCTGCGTGCTAAATTTCATCCAAATCCGTTCATTCGTTTTTGCGTGAAAGAGTAACAAACATCCATTTATACTCACAAACTTTCGCATTTATAATATTAGTCCAGGTTATAAACTATCTGCAAGCTAAATTTAATCCAAATACGTTTAGTAGTTTTTGCGTGAAAGAATAACAAACAGCCATCCGCGTACTTCCATACATCCATACTCACAAACTGTCGCATTTATAATATTAGTCTTGTATTATCGTTTCTTCTGTGGTTTCTAATACTGTGGACATACTGATGTCGCTACACTATGACCTGTCTGTGCTACGCCCGCCGCCGCCGCGCCGCCCGAATTTTTGGCGCGCTATCGTGTTCGACAAGAAGGACGCGCGGGAGGCGCCCCGCGGAATTCCACGCACCTCACCCCCTCAAATCTGTATGAGTGTCGAATCACCTAGCCTTAACGGAGGTTTTTCATGCTTCCGTACATGAAAACAAAAAAACTTTGAAAAGAGTCAGTCAATGTAGATACGTAGATTTATAGGAGGGCACTGATGGCCAAATGTATCGCTACTCGACATATGAGTCCGTAGGTCGTCAGTACGAACCCATGCACTCAAAGTAAAACACCTTTACTTCGAGAAATTTATTTCATCACCACTGCTCCCAAAACGGTGAAAGACAAAATCTCGAGGAAAAGGCATGTCCTAGAACCGAAAATTTGAAGACATTTGACATCGACCAACGCGCATTGGGTCCGTGTGGTAGTTTACGGCCCACTCCCTCTCACCGAGAGGAGGTCTGTGTCGCAGCAATGGGCACAATATAGGTTGACTATTAACACACAAAAGCTCTACCACATAATCTGCCCAGCTTTTTTCAAATTCCGATGGTCAGCGTCCAGTCTAACCGGATGCAGCTGAATACCACTATTTCACACGGAAGCGACTCTATATCTGACCTCCACAACCCAGTTGTTACTCTTCCTCGCACCCTTTAAAAAAACTTGCGACCACCATCTACGCAAACCATTTAGGCCAGTCGTAAACCGCCCAATCGTCTAGAAAGACATATTACGTCCAAACGCATACATATAAACTTATATGTAGCTTGAATTTAAAACACATTGCACCGTCCGATGTAAAGTCTGTCGTGAATAGAAACCGTCTTAAATGACTGCGGACACTTTTGGAGCAGGGTTGACAAACCCTGACTCCGTTGGCTACTTCTAAGGAGTCACGAAAATAAAATAGAGATATAAATTAAAAAAACCGGCCAAGTGCGAGTCGGACGCGCGCACCGAGGGTTCCGTACAAACCTGCAGGTATTCACGGTTTATGCATAAGGTTTATGTTTTTTTTTTTTAGTTTTTATATTTGAGTTGACTGAATGAAAGGTAAATTATGGTTTACGATTTATGACGTATTAAAAAAAACTACTTACTAGATCTCGTTCAAACCAATTTTCGGTGGAAGTTTACATGGTAATGTACATCATATATTTTTTTTAGTTTTATCATTCCCATATTTTAGAAGTTACGGGGGGGGGGACACATTTTACCACTTTGGAAGTGTCTCTCGCGCAAACTATTCAGTTTAGAAAAAAATGATATTAGAAACTTCAATGTCATTTTTGAAGACCTATCCATAGATAACCCACACGTATGGGTTTAATGAAATATTTTTTTTGAGTTTCAGTTCTATGTATGGGGAACCCCAAATATTTTTTTTTTCTATTTTTGTGTAAAAATCTTAATGCAGTTCACAGAATACATCTTACTCTCACTTACCAAGTTTCAACAGCATAGCTCTTATAGTTTCGGAAAAAAGTGGCTGTGACATACTCGGACAGACAGACAGACAGACTTGACGAATCTATAAGGGTTCCGTTTTTTGCCATTTGGCAACGGAACCATATATTTATTACGGAGATAAATTTTATGGTTAGTGTCTTTACTTAATTTTAAAATAATTAAGATTATTGGTTTGGTGGTTTTCTTTTTTTCTATGGCATGGACCCCAGGCCTTTACCCAAGTAAAGGCCTCTTGCAAAGATGCTCATTTATCTCTTTCGTGTGCTACTTGACTCGAGTTTGAGCCACCGATTCTTTTTATTTCGTCTTCCCATTGTATTACTGCTCTTCCTATACTTCTCTTTCCATATGCCAAATCGGAGATAGGTACAGCAAAATACATAATTTTAAAAAAAATACCCGTATTATAAGTTACTGAAATCGATTAAGTACTCAATTAGGAACAAACTACTTCCACTTGCGTTTATTCTATTACATCTTGTATATTATTTAAGCGTGAAATCAATAGAGATGTCAACTGTCTTCCAATGTTAGTTAAAACGGGTATTACAGTCTTAAAGCTAAATATCGTTTTGCATTTACATAGCATAAGTACAATGTTCCCACAGCTGGGATACAGGCCGCCTCTCTATGAGAGGGAGTGGGTAATCCACCACAGGGGGCTCGTGCGAGTTGGTAAATGTCATATATCTTTGATTCTTTGGTTCTTCACCACTTTGAGAGCAGTGGTGATGAAATTTAGTACACAAAAACTAAAAAAAGAAAAGAAAAAAGAAATAGTTTGACATGATTAATTTAATTCCGGGCCTCAAATTAAGCTACACCACTCACTCGATTCGTAAATGCTTCTGAACAAGGTCATTGATTAAAAAAACTTTCCATTTTGTCAGCCTAATTAATAGGTCAACAATCTGTATTCTATGGCTCAGAAATCAATAAGACCCTCAAAAATAATTGGGACACGTTAACGTTCTTCATATATTATTTAAGTCCATGTCAACTGAATCTGCTTTGATATTTTTAACACGCTTTTACTAGCTTCACCTGTATGTTTGAATGTAACTATGTTTGTGACCGACTGCTTTGGACTTGATTTTGAGCCACTTCAAACGGTCAGATTTCATTTAAACTGTATGACAATACAATCATTTCATAAAATTGTGCCATAATCCTTGCCAGGCCCCACCCTAATTGCGAAACACACAATTTATCAGAATCTGAATGGGATTGAAGATTATTTCTAAACCATTGCGTCATTTGTTCGAATAAATTGTCGACTCAGCAACGTAAATAACGCAATGAATATTGTTTAACTATGAATATTAAACCAATTCCTATCGATAAAATGTTCCACAATTACCCCTCTGGAAAGCAAACCAAAAAATTGAAAAAAAATGTAGTTTGTAGTTTTTGTAGCTTTTTGAACTATTATTTTTACTTCGAAAAAGTCCGAGACAATAGATCGGTAGACTGAAAAAAGTTAACCGCCCTCACTGGATTCTCTGTTGGCGACGGCCATGAGAAAAGCCGAGAACCGAACTACAGTTAGTTCGGTTCTCGGCTTCTCTAGAACATCGTACATAAAGCCACAAAGGCCTTTCAAAGACACGACCCTCAGTAATGAAGTACGCGTCTTAGAAGAAGAACAAGAAGAAGACCTAGTGCGAAGGTTTTCTTTTCATAATTGTGTTACTCAAAAAATCTAAAGTCTTTTATACAATGTATGTATTTGGACTCCTAATGACCAGTAACGATTGTCAAAGATCCACAAATTACAGCCTTGACTACACACAACACAATTGACCACATAATACACAACACACAACACAACATAAAACACACACACACACAAAAAACACACACACAACATACACAACACACACACAACGCCACATCATTTGCTTTCCGAGGCATGGAGGAGTCTTGCTATGTAAAAATTGACATCCATCGATGGATCAACCGCGGCAAGCACAGGTCAACCTTATCGATCGACCCGTGCGGTTATTTTTTCAATTTAAACGTTTCCGTAAGGTCAGCGTACATTTTGTTTTTAATATAGCAATTTAAAAATGTTTGCCAACCCTATTCCGAAAGTTGTTGAGGACATCATCAAATATACATTTAGGGGTATTATGGCGGTCTACTAACGCACTTTCCGGTGTCCGTCTTGTCCTTGAATATGTATGACGGAGGGACGGTTAGTTACTACATGGATTCCAAGCCTTGAAGGTTTTGAAAGAAGTGATTACTTAGGTTTTTACTACAGTCGTTAGAAATAACGAGTGAGCATCACGTTCCGATGCAAAGAGAGGGATTGTTATAAGTTTGACCGATGTGTGTTTGTCTGTGTGTCTGTTTGTGGCACCGTAGCTCTTAAACGGGTGAACCGATTTGGGTGCAGTTTTATTTTAATTTAAAAGTAGGCTTTCTCGTGGTGATTCACAGACATGTTTTTAGAAAAATCGTTTAGACAAACCGATTCTCTGATTCAAATATTACCTACAACTTCTTATTAAACTTAAAGGGCCAATACGATTTTTTTTACTTTTTAAAGTTTTAGGTTTTGGCCGGGGGTTTAAAAAAAAAGTATTCGGTTTAATTTGCAATTATTGCTTGTCAAATGCATCAACTCTTATATTTTTAACTTTATTTTCTACGTTCTTATTTACCCGTCTAACATGACGTATTTACAAGGCAGATGTGAGCTGAAATGACGGGAGGGACGCCTTAGGAAGACATACATAGTGTCGCAATTGGTGCTGTTCTTCAAAAAGGTTAGGTGCATAGATAGTGCTCGCAACCGGCGTGCGCGGTTACATTAATTCTGGTCATAACCAGAATGAATGTAACCGAAGGAAAATGAGTATGTAAGGATCGCAGCAGATGGCGTTCCTACCTACCCCTATGGGAAAAAGACGTAAATTTTACGTGTATGTATATCGCAAGGTATTTCTGTACAATTAAAGCTCATGCCAAAAATGTCTCTTCCTGCTAAATCATCAGATCATTTTCACTGTCATTATACCAACTACGCAGTACTCATCCAGATTAATTCAACGAGTCCCTAGAGGCCATAAAATCGGTCAATCCACTTCAAAGCTGCGAGGCCACGAGGTATCTAACCTCGTGCTATATAGACAGGCAGACAAAAACTTATTTAATACACCTTTAACACTATTAGCACACAAATGTACAGATGTGTACATAATGGCATGGGTGTTTCAGAGATGGACAGTGCAAGCATGAAAATTTAGGAATAAACAATTATTTTTTATAACAAAAAGTCGTGAAGAAACCGAAATGTCCTATAACCAAAAATTCGAAGGCAGTTGACATCTACCAACCCGTACTGGGCCAGTGTGGGTTACCCACTCTCTCTCACAGAGCGTAGGGTTTTGTCTCAGCAGTGTGAACATTATAGTGTACAAGAATCAGAAAACTAATCTATATATTTAAGGAGCTAAGGCACTCTGCTGGTCCCGATCTATCTTTAATAGTTTACCAGAGCCTCTGTCAATCAATAATTTTATATTGTATGCCGGTTTGGGGCGGAACCTACAAAACATCCTTACTGAAAGTTGAAAGAGCTCAAAGAGCGATCTTGAAAGTCATTCACTTTAAACGCAGAGACTTTTCGACCAACCAACTTTATTCAAAAGCCAAAGTATTAACTGTGAGACAGCTTTTTGTGCTACGCGCCATGCTGCGCAAACACTCTGCGCTACACCTAGACCATGCTAAGCTGAAAAAACGCAAAGGCACTCCTGTGTGCGATATAGTCCAATGCCGTTCCAAGTTTGCCAGCCGACAATATGCGGCAACTAGCTCTCGACTGTACAACAAAATTAATACACTTATATCCATTTACCCCCTGACTAAACATGAAGTTAAAAAAACAAACAAACTTACAGACTGGTTGCACAAGTTAACATATGACGACACCGAGAATCTTATTACAATTGTCTCTTAATAGATCTAATTAATGTATTTAATTAAGGCGTTGTTTATTTAATTTATTTCCTTGTTATCTATAAGTATTTGCATGACACTTAATACAAATTGTATCCTATTATAAATGGAGGAACTTTGTCTCCTAAAGCACAGGTTTTTGGCCTAGTTTAGGAGGCATCATTTTGCCCTTTAATGTGACTCTATTGTACAATTTTTCCCTTAATCTTTGTGTACTTATATAAGTTTTTCTGTCTGTACAAATAAACATTTTATTTATTTATTATTATAGGCTATAATAGGGCTTCATCATTTCAGCCGCAAGACGTCCACTGCCGGACATAGTCCTCCTCCAATTTGGGGGGCTTTGCCATAACTGCCACGCTCTGCAGGTGGGTTGGCGATCGCAGTATAGTGGTTTAATACTTTGAGAATACTGCTGCCCATTCTCTAGTAAGTCCCTTAGTCGCCTTTTACGACCCCCACGGGAAGAAATGGAATGATGGTAGGTACTATTCTTTACTTCTGACACCACACGGACAATAGGACTGATCATTATAAAATAGCCCGCTGAAGCCACGCTGTCCGCTCTTGTTTTTACTGTTAGTGTTAGGTATAGATTAATAATCGAATTATTTGACACAGTTTATTGTGACCCACGTTATAACTAAATTTTGTATGCGATTATTTTAATCAACTTTTTGTGCTGACAACTATTATCTTTGGAAAAGCTGTCAGTGAAAGGTAAAGCAAGCGCGTCAAAGAAGCCCTCTGTTGTCGGACGCACAATTGGTCTCTCACATTTTTATCCACTAAAATGATACCAGATTTGTTTCATTATAGTACCTTATCATAATAAATACCTTTACTGGACTGAAGCAGTTTTAATACATTACGAAGACGCTTTGTACCATTGGGCCCATCCTTTCCTTTAACAATATTTCCACCAAAAAGTTTCTAACACCCTCCTGACAAAAGAATCCTTCATAAACGAAATTTTATATAGGACAGCGCAGCCTAACATAAAAAAGTTTGCATTTTATTGTTTAAGCGGCTGCAGCGCTGTAAGCAGCGCGAGTGGGTCAATACGGGCGAAGGCGACCGCCCCAAACTCCAGGGTTATTGTGTTTCTTAGCAAACTTACTGAACTGACTGGTTTTGTTTACTTTAAGTATTGGACAGCGAAGTTTTTATGTCTTGTTTGTGTTTGGATTGGGATGTCGTGATTTCTTGGGTATGAAAATTATTGGTTAAATCGAAGAAGCTGAGTTACGAAATAAGTCGCCTCCCGTTCACAACGCATATAATAACAGCTAGATCATCATCTGCCATGCCTTTTCTCAATTATATTAGGGTAGGCTTCCAATCCAACCACATGCAGTTGAGGACCAGTATTTGACATGGAGCAACTGCCTATCTCCACAGACTAGATACTGGGTATAATGATACTCCTTCCTTGGCCTTTACTGGCTGTCTAACTTTCGGGATTCTGACGACCCGTAACGACTGTCAAAACTCCAAAAACCGGCCAAGTGCGAGTCGGACTCGCGCACCGAGGGTTCCGTACAAACCTGCAGGTATTCACGATTTATGCATAAGGTTTATGTTTATGAAATTAAATGTTTTTTTTTATTTTTATATTTGAGTTGACTGAATGAAAGGTAAATTGTGGTTTACGATTTATGACGTATTAAAAAAAACTACTTACTAGATCTCGTTCAAACCAATTTTCGGTGGAAGTTTACATGGTAATGTACTTCAGATATTTTTTTTATTTATATCTTTCCCTTATTTTAGAAGTTACGGGGGGGGGACACATTTTACCACTTTGGAAGTGTCTCTCGCGCAAACTATTCAGTTTAGAAAAAAAATGATATTAGAAACCTCAATATCATTTTTGAAGACCTATTCATAGATACCCCACACGTATGGGTTTGATGAAATTTTTTTTTTTGAGTTTCAGTTCTATGTATGGGGAACCCCAAATATTATTGTTTTTTTTTCTATTTTTGTGTGAAAATCTTAATGCGGTTTACAGAATACATCTACTTACCAAGTTTCAACAGCATAGCTCTTATAGTTTCGGAAAAAAATGGCTGTGACATACTCGGACAGACAGACACACATACAGACAGACATGACGAATCTATAAGGGTTCCGTTTTTTGCCATTTGGCAACGGAACCCTAAAAATGATAGCCGAGACCGATTTTAAATGAATGCTTTGATTTTGACTTGGGGCATAATATTTATATTTTTTCATAGTCAGCTACTAGAGTCGTATCAGGTGACTGAATTAGCGTTCTATTGTTTCTGCCTAGTCAGCCAGTAATGCGACGTGCCACATAATAAAGCTTCAACTTTCAAACATAAGTATGAAAAATTAAATTAGATACGTTCAAGCAAAACACACAACATTATTCGCTAAACCATTGTCTTTCCTTGTAAAGCCATTCTTTGCAAAAAACACAAAAGAATCTTTAAATATAATGTGTGCTAAAAGTTCATAATGTAGAACAAAGGAATAATGGAATCAATTAGAAATGGACACACTGCTTTAAACACTGCACTGCTGGAAACACTGCTATATATCACAGAAAAAGAACATGCCTGTCTATCTATGATACTTATGGCTATCTCATTGATAGAATGGTCGCAAGAGCTACTGCTAAACTAGAGGTCCTAGATTTTATTCCTAGGTCTGGCAGACCTATTGGGCTTTTGTCATCAGGACTTAATAGCAGCCTGCAGTCTAGATTGGTGCATGGTTGATGGCAACAGGGTCGTCCCCTATTTCATGGGACTTGAACATAAATTGCGGAATGTAGTTGCACCTACTAATTGTCCTATGCGTCTATGCCTAAACGGTCGTGATGTCATGTCCTTGTTGATACCTGTCTACCTATGAAGTTCATTCTGATCTATTAGATGACCATATTAATCGCAGCATCAGTGGCGTTTTTATGTCCTCTAAAGTGCTGATGTAGGGACACATTATATGTACACCCCAGCAAGTGGGTAATGACTACTGTGGGTATACCATCCTCGAAATCACCCATAGCTTTTGTCATTTACCTGCTGAAATTTGCACTTTATGGCAATTTTTCTTGTTTTGCGTAATCTTTTTTAGTTTTTCTCCGGAATACTCGATGAGCACTCGGACCCCACGGCCCTAGTGTTTCAACCCCAATTAAATTCAAATTTCAATGTGTGGTATTTAGATGATGGAACACTAGGAGGTAACGTAGACACTGTGCTAAAAGATTTTCAATTCTTAAAACAGCAGTTCCACTCCATCGGCCTTGACCTTAATTACTCAAAATGTGAAATATACCTTTGTGACAATACCGACAGACAATCGACTATACAGAAATTTAATTCAATTGCTCCAGACATCAAACTTTTGGAAAAAAGTTCACTGCACCTCCTAGGTTCCCCAATTCTCGAAGACAGTTTTTCACCTTTTATTGACGTAAAAATTCAAAATTTTAACGAAATCACGCATAGACTTTCTAAAATTAATTTACATTCGGCATTCACCCTTATCAGATACTGCTTTTTCAGTCCAAATTTCATGTATTATCTCCGCTCTTCCTCTTTATGGAAGCACCCACACCTTTTAGACAAAGTCCATGAAATTATTAAAAGCACCCTAACATCCATTTTAAATGTGGCATTCATTGGACGACCGCTCGTGGCTTCAAGCCACACTACCTATTCGTTTTGGTGGGCTTGGCGTCCGCAAAATTTCCAGTGTACCTTACCAGTTACCAGCACTGAAAAGTTAATCACGAAAATCTTAGCTCCTTCTCAGGTTCACTCGGAAGTGCCATGCTTGACTGATGCCATGAATGCCTGGAAGGTGGCTTGTCCGGATACGGTTCAGCCCGAGAACCTGTCTTCCCGGAGACAGTGGGATGAGCCGCTATGCAGGTTGATACGTCATTAATACGTCCACCAATACTGCTGAGCGTGCCCGCCTGCTGGCTGTGGAAGAATGGGAGTCGGGCTTATGGCTTCAGGCGCTACCGTCACCTAACATAGGCACTATGCTAGGTGACTCGACTTTCCGACTCGCTACAAGTCTGCGTCTGGGTGCTCCTTGTGTGGCTCCGCATCGGTGTCAGTGCGGTGATGCAGTTGACCGCCTCGGACACCACGGCCTTGCCTGCAGCAAGAGCGCTGGTCGGCTGGCACGGCACGCCAGCATTAATGACATCATCCGTCGGGCTCTTGTCACGCGACGTTGGGAAAAGGCCAGACGGAATAACCATAATGCCTTGGAAGTTGGGTAGGCCTTTGGTGTGGGATGCTACCTGTGTCGACACCCTCGCGCCATCCCATCTTCTTAGCACGGCAGGCTGTGCTGGGGCGGCTGCTGCAGGTGCAGAAAATCTCAAACGGCGCAAATATAACAACCTTATTGGGAGCTATATTTTTGAGCCGTTTGGGGTTGAAACACTAGGGCCGTGGGGTCCGAGTGCTCATCGAGTATTCCGGGACATCGCCAAGACGCTGCCAGCCTTCTGGGCACTTTTCCCACCGACAGCGATGCGGACGAATTCTTTGATGCCCAGTGAGCTCTTTCCCCCCCCCCTCCCTTTTTTTTCTTCTTTACCTTTATTTAATTGTATATAATATATTTATTTTAGTGTTATTTTGTGGATTGTATTTAAGTTAGTACGTTATAAAGTGAACATTGTATATGATTCGAAGTGACATAAATTATGTTTTTCTCCCAAAATGGAACTTACCCAAGCGACATGCTTGACACATTTAAAGTCTTATTTAATAGTCGAAGTTCACACATAAGGTAAAAATGTCTCGGTGAGATTTTATCGTTCACTCAATTTTCAACTCTCGACATTGAACCGAGCACTGAGAATCCAATGAAGTGCATTACAGCGCTTTGAAAAAACAGAGTGTTCAATTTTCAATTCTCGGCGCTTAACAGTGTGTTCAAAATCCTGTGTGCGAAAAATTCCTACCGCGTTTTTATTACCTCTGTGTGTCTGTCTGTGTGTGTGTTTATGCAACTTGTAAATAAAATACAAAAGTAAAAAACAGTTCTCCCTTACAAACCCCATAGACTCATTTACTAAAGCCCCCACAATATTCTAATCCAATCAAACAATCCTTTGTCTAATCTTGAGCTCAAAAAGATAATTCGTTGAAACGAGACCAAACGTGGCACTTTAAACATCATTTGTGCTACAATGAATTCAATTAGCAGAGTAAACAGGGGGCTTTTTGTGTGAACCTCCCTTTATGTGAAGCTGAGTGTTTACAGACGGGACAGCGGAGATTAAAATGCATCTGTCTACTGATGAAATGTGAATATGGGTAGAATAGACACCTATGTTGCTTACATGACATTTTTTGAATTAGGTACATAATTTCCAGCAGAGCTTACACGACACTTGCGACAATGCTTTCACTATCGCGCCGAAAAGATTTGACCATCATTTGCATCAAAGATTAGTTATGACAAGATTACCTCGACAGTACTTGGAGACTGCTTCAGGCCTACCTACAAACCGGGGCAATTTTCATGTTCAGTTTGTTAGGAAAAGGTATAACAAAATCTCTCTTTTTAGCGACGTTCTTAACATTGATGGTCGCTGAAACGAAATTGCGACTTGATTTAAACTGTTTTTAACAATAAAAATTTGCCTTTTGAGACTAACTAGCTGAAATGTATACGTCCTAAATATCTAAAATACTGCAATAAAGCAATCATGATCAGCAAGCAATCTACGTTTGAAAGAACACATTTCTTTCAAGCGTAGACAAAATAGTAATATTTTCTAACAAAAAAAATATCTACGATTTCCTCGTAGACTTGACTTCAGCCTTGGGCTCTTTACAAGTTACATACCAGCTAATAAAGTCATATAATATGACATACTTTACAAGAAGTCAATGAAGATGTCTTGGATCGAATAAAGCTATGAAACTTATTCAAAGCGTATTGGAAAGAGACATCAAATTAACAAATACTTGACTTCGGCATATTAACAGCTTAAACACTTATTTAGAAAGGGATCCGATTAAAGTCGGTATATTTTGCTCACAGTAATGACACTTATGAATTTGAGCTACAGGCTGTTACTAAAAGTCATGTTTTGTAAAATAATCAGTTTGTTACTTTTTATACTGACCTTAAGTATTTTTTTGTAGGTACTTTGACGTGTTGTGACTTTTTTAACTGCAGATGTAGGAACGGGTAAACGTGGATCTACGTTAGAAAAAAGCTTCTTTAAAGAACATATATATTGTATTGTCGTCAGTTTTAAGAAATGTAATTTACTTACCATCATTTGCAAAGTACAGTAGTAAAACTTTATTTTGTTAAAATTAGTTCAATGCGTCTTCGGTTCGCTGCTTTGCCTTTTCTCAAATTTATTGCAGTTGTCTTTCAGTCTAACCAAATGCAGCTGTATTTTATTTGGAGCGACTATCTGACCTCCACATCCAATTACATAGTCCTAACACTCCCCTTGGTAAGAGTGATTGTCAGACTTTCGGGTTTTTGAGAGCAGTGGTGATGAAATTATTTACATATAGTAAAGCCCCTGTTAGAGTTCGGGCCTACGACCTAAAACTCGTAAATTATGGCTAGTACCATAGGGCCACCACTGCTCTACGACGGTGAAGAATTCAAATTTCATAAGATAAATCATACACTATATGATACTATATAAAATTCAGATTCCAGTCAATATGAATCTAACACCTCATCCCTTATCAGTACCAACACCTACTTACGTCGTAACAATTTGTTACCTGAGAACCTCGAAGGCTCAGTACACTCCACACAGACACAATACGCAAGAGATAAGTTTATTTCCGTTTCATATCGGTCGGAAGAGTATCAATTTCGAAGAAAAACCCATTAATCATGATAGTGGCTGGAGGAAAGTGCTCGTTATCAATCACACACAGACAGCCACAAAAATATCTGTGAATTAATTGTTAGAGGATACTGCCTCGTGTATCGGTATTGGTGATTGTGACTTTTATTAATGGATTCGCTTTTGATTACAGCGTTTTTCGGATCCTCAGAGAATATTTTGGACGTAAAAATATCGCAGCGGTATTTTATTGCTCACTGGATTTCTATTCTCAGTACTGAACAAAGCATTGAGATGTCAACAGAGCGCTTCCTAGAGCTTCCAAAAAATACAATGTGCGATTTTCAACTCTCTGTGCTAAGCAAAGCATTGAAAATGCAGTGTACAAAAAATGCCGCCGTGATAATTTCACATCCGTGCGAATATGGACTTAAACGGCCAAAAAGGAACCGTGTTCTTCTAGCAGTTTTGTGGAGAACATAATTTCATTCACAATCCTATTTTCCAATAGATGCTTGAAAATTTCGTCTGCATTTCAATGTAAATAACTCAATTAATGTTGTCCGATTGCCAAAATGAATAGCTTTGCGAAATAGTAAGGGATCAAAAGATTGAGGGTAAAGTGAAATGGAATAGTTTTTCTTATTTCATACACTACCAAGAGAACTTATTAAAAGTCCTGTGAGACACAAAAATCACGCTCTCACAAATAAGATTTAGACAAATGTTCATTTTGTCTAACCACTATAGGTGTTAGACATTCCGAATTAATAGGAATTAGTAATTAAAATAGCCATACCAATGCAGTGTCACCGTGTAGAAGCATCTGCCGTATAGTACTGAATACTTAATTTGTATGTTGTTTGACTTCAGCATACAAATTAATCATTCAGTATTAGCGTTGCACTGATAATGGACAATGGGCTAAATATTCAAGCAAAGCGTTATAAAGAGATTCTAGAAGCGTTTAATTTGAACCTACAGATGATAAAATTGTTAGGTGTTTATTTATTTATATATTTATTTTGGCTTTTCAACAGTGAGTACACTGTTACTTTATAAATTATGACATTGTAATCTTAATTCTAATTGCCTCACTAGTTACAGAAAAGCACCACATGCACTATATTATGCGCAGATGATTATACACAATTAAATAATTAAAATAAGTTACACAAAATTAATACAAATAGAAAAAATTAAAATTATGCAATTAAAAGCAAAAAAATTAGTTTCATAAATTACAAAATAAATTAAGATTGGATTGAATAATAAATCAATCAAATTACATACAATAAATTAAAATAAATTAGATAGGGTTATTTAATAAATTTTATACATTTTTCAAATATTTAATCTTTATGATATTTAATCAGACTAGAGACACCCATCAAATAGCAAGAGCGGCTTTTTTTAGAGCAGGTACTGATGAGTGAAAGAGGTCAATGTCCACTTCCTGCTCTTTGTATGCAGCAACACAGTTTTATACAGTTCCTGCCATAGATTCATCATCAAATCAGCCATAAGACGTCCACTGCTGGACTTAGGCCTCCCCCAATTTGGGGGACTTTGCCATAATCGCCACGCTTGGCAGGCGGGTTGGCGATCGCAGTATGGTGGTAAAATGCATAGAGAACGCTGCTGCCCATTCTCTAGTAAGTCCCTTAGTCGCCTTTTACGAAACCCACGGGAAGAAATGAGGTGGTGTTATTCTTTACATCCGGCACCACACGGTAGATTACATCTATTTGTGGTATCTATTGGCTGGACACGGACTTTGGTTTTTTGTTTTTTCCCTTCAGAAAAAAGAGAAAAGAAAGCGAAGTCTTCGATTTCAACCTATCATCATCATCATCATCATTTCAGCCGAAACACGTGCACTGCTCAACATAGGCCTCCCCCAGTTGGGAGGGTTTCTACCCATATTCGTAACTAATTACTACACAACTAACTATTTACACTAGGTACTTAATTAAATATCACATCGCTATCATCTGGAAACGTTTACCCAAAACATCCTCTAATTATTTTGTCAATAAAATTCAAACTTAGTCATTTAATATACGTTTACGTACTCACAAATCATCCTGTACATTAACACGTCGCAAGGATAATCGCAGTATAGGCGAACTTCAGAAGCGTACGTAGGCAATATATCTGAAACAACTCAAAGAGTTCGCTTGTCTGTGAAAACTTTGGCGCTTCTTCGCATATTCGACGCGTGTTTGAGTTTCCAAACTTTCCAGTTCCGAGCCTGTTTACGTAAACGGATTTGGTATTTCTTATAAGTATATGTGAAAATAAATTATAGGTTGTTCTGTGTTTCGTCACACTCGCGCCCCTTGCGGAGTGGATGGAACTTCAAGCGATAACTTAAAGATTTCGTATTTCGATTTGGCATGTTTGTGGGTGGTATTTAAAAAAAGCTAGGTTATAGATGTTTTTGGGTTCTTTAACCTAACCAGCCTACATTATTCCCACTGCTGGGACGCAGAACTTTTCTCGGTGAGAGGTAATGGGCCGTCTATATCCAATCCACAACGTGGGCTCAGCCGTGCGGGTTAGTTCTAAGGCACGCCGGTTACCTCACGATGTTTTCCTTCACCGTTTTGAGAGCAGTGGTTATGAAATTATTTACACAAACTAAAGTGACTGCTACTGTTCGAACCCACGACTATAACTCGTAAGTCGGGGTCGATACCACTGGGCCACCACTGCTCTGCTCTGCTTAGGGTTGTTTAGTCAACAAGGAACCCTTATAGTTTTACCATGTCCGGTCGTCTGTCCGCAGCTTAGCTCAGAAACTCTTAGTAGTAGGACTGGTATTAGTATTAGCCTGTTTTGTTGTGTGTTTTGTTTTTTATCTTTAACGTGTTAGTTCTATCTAGAATAGAATAGAGGGACTGATTGTGGGCCTGGATTGGAAACCGGGTCAAGCATATAGAGTAAACAGATTTGTGTTCAGTGGCAAAAGTGTCACCTTCTTATATACCGAAGAGTACAGTAAGTACCTCTGCTGAAATTTGAGTATTTTATACGCCAGTACAAAGGCACTGCTGTATTGATAAACATTATAGTCCCATACAGAGTGATAGGAAAATTGATGCGCAGCCTGTTACTATGCATTCAGAACATAATTCTGCAATTCCATGACTTTTTTTGTAAATTGTCCTTTCATACATTTACATCACGTGGGTTTACATTGTATAAAACAGCAGTTTTTTTTTTTTAAATAAGCATTGAAATGTTTTAGCAATTGAAATGTGGGCTTACAATTATGTGCTGAATTCACGCATGTAACAATTGTAAACCCTGTAATACCTATAATTTAACTATTAAGAAAAAAAGAAAATTCTCAATAACCCGAAAATAAACCGACATAACCTTCGAATCTTTCCCCACAGCCGAAGATCCCCGATCACTTCCGATTCGTTTAAACACCCTCCAACTTTAGTCCCCGTTGACAAGTTCGGGTGGCTTGTACACAGGTGCACCTTACGAACGGAGGCTCAGCTTTCTTCGATGGCGTGTTTATTTACCTCAGGAACTGGGCTTTTTAAGGCTTATTTATATTTCGCCCGTATTATCCAACTTTTGGAGTTTCACTTGAAAGTTGTTTACTTACTTTTTTCGGGGATCGGGGTTTTTGTTGAACTATGGGGAGCTGTGATGCGTTTAAGCGTCGTTGATTTAAAGAATATGGAAATTAGCAAACTAGATCTAATATCTTAGGACAACCAACACACCGTTATCTAACCAGAAAACTGATAAACATACTTATATATTGCTAAATACATACATCTTATAGATAAATTAAACCCAGACTCAGAACAAATGATTGTGATCATTACACAAAGATTTTTCCTGGGTGGGAATCGAACCCACGACCTCAGCCTTAGCAGTCAGGGTCACTATCCACTAGAGTAACAGGCCAGTCAAGATGTGCGATTATGGCAAATTACGAGATACGAATGTTTCAACAGGGTCATCAAATGTCTTACTTTACTTTTGAACGTTAATGCAATGGACTGCCTCGTTAGTCTAGGTCCTAAGCACTAAAGCTAAACTTGAAACCCTTTTTTTTTGGATGAGAAATCATCAAATGACGTCTCCCGCTCTGGGCGGAGCGGGAGGGCGTGTCAGACTTTTACTGACTAACACCCACCCGTGTTGTTATTTTTCTTTCAATAAAAATAAAACATAAGTTGACTATCGATAAAGTTGATTATTGAAAACACGACATTTTCTAAAAATTAATCCTAGCTAGATCGATTTATCGCCCCCGAAACCCCATGTATACTTAATTTCATGAAAATCATTGGAGCCGTTTCCGAGATTCAGATTATATATATATACAAGAATAACCAAACGCAGACAAACTCACACATCACATGAAAATTACAACCTACAAACTAAACCAGTAGTCCTGTATGTTTGTCACGAGAACTAATCACCTAACTGTCGCCTTCCCACCTAATCTCTGTAATCAGCACTTAGCATGCTGACCACACTTTCCAGGCAATATTTCTCAGCCAGCGACAATAGCCTAGACATAGCCCCCGGCGCGAATTACCCGATCTCTATAAATATTGTGAGGACTGGTCGCGACAAGGTAGCTAACAAACTGGTGACGTCACGAAAGCCTCGGGCTTCTGTGTGACGTATTTAGTTGACAGTGTCTTACCATGGGCGGTTGATTAGTTATGTACAAATTGGTACAAAGTTGGTAGCCATATTACTTTGTTCCATTGTAGAAAATATAATAAATTAAAAAGAAATTTTAATATTTTAATATTGATACTAACGTTTCGGCACGACAGTAGCATCAATACTGCAGTAGTCGCGAGCACGATTTTTCCCTATGAACTCTGTCATGTACGACTGATTTTGAACTAAGGAGCTTATTTACGACCTTGTCAAAGTATAGCTTATTTAGAACCTTACTTAGGAGCTGGTCAAAGTATAGCTTATTTAGGACCTTACTTAGGAGCTTTCAAAGTATTAATTATTTAGAACCTTACTTAGGAGCTTGTCAAAATATAACTTATTTAGAACCTTACTTAGGAGCTTTCAAAGTATTAATTATTTAGAACCTTACTTAGGAGCTTTCAAAGTATTAATTATTTAGAACCTTACTTAGGAGCTTTCAAAGTATTAATTATTTAGAACCTTACTTAGGAGCTTTCAAAGTATTAATTATTTAGAACCTTACTTAGGAGCTTTCAAAGTATTAATTATTTAGAACCTTACTTAGGAGCTGGTCAAAGTATAGCTTATTTAGAACCTTACTTAGGAGCTTTCAAAGTATTAATTATTTAGAACCTAACTTAGGAGCTTGTCAAAATATAACTTATTTTGAACCTTACTTAGGAGCTTTCAAAGTATTAATTATTTAGAACCTTACTTAGGAGCTGTTCAAAGTATAGCTTATTTAGAACCTTACTTAGGAGCTTGTCAAACTATTGATTATTTAGAACCTTGCTTAGGAGCTTGTCAGCCTCCCTCCAATTTTTCAATCTTTCACGCGCCCGCGCGTCGTTATTTCGGAACCTATCCAGCTCGTCCCACCATATCCTACGCGTTCTTCCGCGGCCCCACCTCACTGTCTCAGTGCACTAGTTCTTAGCTACTTAAACCCACAGTGAGTCTGGCATGCAGCAGACATATCCTGTCTAGTACCATTTAAGTTAAGCAGCTTTTTGAGCCACGTCAGCTATCTTGTTTCGAACACGATCCGTTAATTTAACGCTTTGTATACTGCGCTTCATAATCGGAACATAATTAGCCTGTTATGTTCCCACTGCTGAAACACAGCCCTCCTCTCTGTGACAGGGAATGAGCCATAATCCACCACGCGAGCCCTGTATAGGTTGGTAGATGTCACATCTCTTCGAATTTTTGGTTCTGGGTTATGCTGGTGTCTTCATGATGTGTAATACCACCGTTTTCACAGGTGGTGATAAAAACTTAAACCGGGGCCTATACCAATGAAGTACCACTAACTCAAACCACTGACATAATTGACACACAGAGTCTAAAATGGTTTGAGGTATCATAAAGTACTGAAGATGCAGTCAATTTAGTCATAAATACTTCAGGCCAGTGTTTAGGCATTACGTTGAGCCTCACCTTTCATTATTGCTCTATGTTCTCCATTGTTGTGGACCTCGACAGCAATCCTACGCATCCTATTGTATTATTTCTACGCAATAAGGAGCTAACTAGCTACCGGCTATTGTCGTCACGCGAGCCCCAAGCGCCGTATTTCCTCGGCTATGATGGCAGTTTTGCAAGAACTATTGAACTAAAAATATGACTCATATATTATTCCATAACAGTTTTAAGGCAAGTCAGTTTTTTCTTCTCACATTTTTGAATAATTTAATGTTTTATGACGGTTATCTATTTTATATAGTCCTCAAACACCAATTCAAAATCAATAAATTCATTTCAATTTCGGTCATGACGGCCAATCGCAATGGGCCTGTGGCGCGAGAAATATTATAGTGCAGGCGTGTGTGCACAGACACACACACTCTTTCTGCCCTCACTCTCATAGTCCGATGGAACGGCAATCCGAGCAATTGCTGGTTTATAATATATTAAAAATACATTAAGTTTTAAATGAACACAAACATACATACAATCACGCCTTTTTCCCATGGGGGTAGGCAGAAACCACGGAACGCCACCTGCTACGATCTCTACACACTCCTTTTGCCTCGTTTAGGTTCATACAATGGTTTTTAAATGAATATGGTTGAAATTCAACCAATGGGCCACTACTAGTGTACTTAGTTTCACAAACAAATACAGACAAATACAGTACATATGCTACGCTTCTCACGAGCTGGAAATTCACAGATATAACCGGTAAATACTGTCTACTTACACGTGCTAAGTTAAGTTTAAGTACTCTAACACCCGGTTTCTTGGTGATTCCTTCAATGTAGCCCACGAAGTAAATGAATTTGGATTTTTAGGGGTTATCGCCATAAGTATTGCTAGAGTTGGCTCTCAACTTTAAATACTCAATGCAGAAAACGGGTGTTAGAGTTCGCGTAAAAATACGAAATAGCACTCATCTATTAGAGTTTGTCTAGTAACTCAAACTCACAGCATTTATTTCAATTACCATTTACACGCACTTTTGAAATCGATCACTTCTTCGTCCGATGAAAGTAACGATACCAAATTTTTAACGTTATTCAAAGCCCTACTGTCAGTTTTTCCACAGATTACTAAAGCTGGCGGCGCCTGCGTCAGATTGCAGCCGAGACGGAATGTTGCCACTTTTGTTCTTTTTTTATTTTTATATATTCATTACATCTAACAAGTGTTTTTAGTACTTATGTTACTGATTGTTGGCTGCACCGGTCGACGTTATCACGTCAGCGCCGGCTGTCACTGAAAACCAGCGCTGGGGCTCTGTCTCGCATAGGGTCACAGCATTATGCTGAGTGATGGCCGTTTTGCGTGGATGTGACGCATATTTTCCCACCCCTTATTTTTTATTTCTGTATGTTTCTGGGCTTTCTGTGCGTCATGTTTGCCGCAAATAAACGTATTTTCTTTCTTTTCTTTCTTTTCTTCTAAATCTTAAAAAGTCGGTCAATTAGTCAAAAAGTTGAAGCTACATAGTTGCAAATTCCTATATCTAGATCTCGATGGAGAAGAACGGGCAAGAAGGCAGCTCTCTTGATCAATCTTGACCATCTGACATCGTGCGTGCAACAAGTGACCAGAAACTGTCCAACGTTTTGTTTCATACATTTCGGCAAGTTCAGATATAACCTAAAAATTAATAAACCTTTTCAGACTTTTTCTTCTCGTCCGCAACACACATCTACGCCCAATCAAATGATCAATAGTCAAGAATCCAGCTCCAATTGGCCTCTTGTCCTGACATTGAAATAAACTCTATCTCTCAAGCAAACACACATAATTCCTGCACTGCCTATCATCAGGTAGCTAGCTGGGCCAGCAGACACGCGAGCCGCGGGCGACATCGTGACATATTTACCTGACACTTACCGTACACAGTTGGCTCGCTATTTAGAAACCTGTGTTTAGTTGGAGCTCGTTCACAACATACCTGTGTTCTACTTGACTGCCTTTGATGACCGTCAACAACGATCCTTGTAGTTGACCAGTCCTACCGCAGCAAATTGTGAGTTAAGTATTACCTCACAATTTGCTGCGGCAGCCATTAGGCTAGGTATTTTTTCCATAACATAACATCACACCTTGTTTCCTCAAAGGGTTGGCAGAGCTGTACCTATAATACACCCACATTGCGGCAGTTATGATTACGTCGTTTGTAATAGAAGCGAATCTGTTGCCTTCAACCGGGCACAAATGCAGTCTCCTGGCTACTACTGCAAAATTCTAGCTAGAAAACTCCCATAACACTTTACATAACAAGGGAATCAAACCCTTTAGCAAGAAAAAGCATTCAGTATGTCAGTATGTTATCCATATTAATACTATTATAATAAATACGAAAATAACTCTGTCGATCAGTCCGACTTTCTGACGGTCTGTGTTTGTCTATGTGTTACCTTTTTACGCCTTGAAAGCTAAACGGAGTCCGGAATTTCGACCATGACCTGCTTTAAGAAATTGGTCAAAACATAGAACTATTGGATAATACCTATATTATATATTATTATTATTAGCCGTTTCTGTCCCACTGCTGGGCGAAGGCCTAATAATAATACAATATTAGATAATATCTAATAATACCTAGTTACTTCTAAATTAAACAGCTGCTTGCGGACCATACTTTATCTAAGTCAATGTTCTTTTCATGAATGTCAAAATTTATGCGTAAAAACAGAACTATCACATTTAAACTAACCTTTTAACTGACACTCAAAATAGCTCTACGCAAAATAAATTAGGTCATAATATTTTCAAGACTTCAAAGTATAAGTTATCGAACAATTCCAACAATTTTGTCGAGAATCGGCAGCGGGCTAGTAGTGGCAATAAATTCCGTGCGAGATGTAGCGACGTGACCGCATAACGCGGACGGACACTACGTGGTCCTCACTTGTTTCTGTCGCACAGCCAGCTGGGTTAAGGGGTGGTTCTGCTGATGCGACGAAATAGAAGTCTAGATATGTAACATAATATGATATGGTATCTCATCAGCCTATATTGTTCCCATTGCTGGGACAGAGGCCTTCTCTCAGTGTGAGGGAGAGGGCCACGCGGGCCCATTGTGGGTTAGTAGATGTCACATGTCTTCGAATTTTTGGTTCTAGGACATGCCGGTGTCCCCACGATGCTTTCATTCACCGTTGTGAGATGTGATAACTCGTCGCTGCAAATGATTATAGTGTTACTATTACCTACACAGTTACTATGTTATCACCATAATCTTCATCATAAGAGTATTTAATAAATTGGGATACGGGCAAAAGTACCCTTACTCCCTTATTTGGGTTCAGCGCCTTTATCTTTTTCTTTCATATGTACTTTTCTATTATTAATCTCATTTTTTTATTTAGTTCTAGCCATATCATATTTACATCCAACGTTTCTTTGGTCTTCCCCTATTCTTATAGCCATCCAGAATTCTACACACAAACATATATTAGCTACTATATACACGTGTTTAAAAAACCAGCCTACAATCCAGCAGATATGTTCCCTATTTATTGAACATAGTTTCCGTAGTTTCTGCTTTATGGGAAAAGGCGTGGCGTTAACGTGTATGTATATATTTATTGTTGAACTCAGCACAAATATAATTATTCCATACATTCATATCGGAACCTCCCTTTAACAGTAGAACCAATTCTACTCTAACGTTTTGACATTGAAGAATATTGCTCGCTCTTCGAAAGAAGTTTCCAGTCGGGTGTAAATGATGCTTAATTTATTTTTACACCCTCGTTTGTTTTCTATTTGACAAACTAATTTATTTTACTACCAGTAAAACCTCAGACGGGTCTGCTTGAACAGAGGCCTATGCTTCTAACTAATAGTGTATGTAGGTCAATATTAGAAAACTGTTCAAAGCTCTACTAAGTCATACATCACAGCTGGTCACATTTATGAGACCCCCCTCCGTAGTGTGACGTCACATATTTTACATCTAAAAATAATTATTGAATTAAAACAGCAGTTCCGAAATTAGTTTTATTTGAATTTAAATAATTTTTTGATAAAATTAACATCAAATCAAACATTGTAAGTTTGAACCTTATTTTCCTACAAATAGAGTTGCAAATGCTTTTTGAGTTTTTCGTTAATAGTTCAAAGTTCGTGTTTTACTTAACACTTAGATTGAAATAGATTTTGAAATGTGACGTGACGAAATTTAGGACCCTCCCACCCCCTTGTCATACAATGTCACACTTCGTCAACCCCCTCCCTCCCCCTTAACGTGTGACGTAATTTATGGATGGCCCCTTATTGGGTAATACGATACCATTGGGTAAGATTCGTTGTCATATTTACAATGATCTACAAATGACAGTTGGGATCAACGAGCTTTTAGATGCATGTGGGGTCTTAGCTTGTAAAGATGGTCACCCATCCACGGGCCAACCGCGGCAAGACTGACTAACCGACACCCTTTTGCGAAACGCACTATTTATCAGAATCTGAATGGGATTGAAGATTATTTCTAAACCATTGCGTCATTTGTTCGAATAAATTGTCGGCTCAGCAACGTAAATAACACAATGAATGTTATTTAACTATCAATTTGAAACCAATTCCTACTGATAGCAATTTACACAATTACCCCTCTGATTCGGCAGTCCGTGCAGCTTTTACTTAGCTATAAGCCCCTCTGCAAATATTGTAATATTGGACATACTAATAGTCCAGTGGTGCATTCTGCTGAATAACATTGCGAGATTCTAATGAAGAACCTGTCCCCAACCATAACATACATCAGCTATTCAACCATCAACACACACATACACCCACTCACCCCACACATCCACCTCCACACATACACGAAGAATACATATACCTGACCATACTTTAACAATTTTGTAAAATCCTAATACCTAAACTTTTTTCTTTTAATTATGTCTCAACATTTGTAGCTAGTGACACATGGGAAGTTGCGGGGTAACCCCATCTTCTTATAACTTATCGGGGTTGCCTCATTTATAAGTTATGTAACAATTGTATGAAAAACAATAAAACTTTTAGATTTTTGATTTGATTTTGAGACTTACTATGAAAAGCTTAAATCAACCTGTTAAAAAGTACACCATCATTTTATTCCATAGTAAAAAAAAAGCTACTGGACTCAATTAAATCTGTGACACTTCAATCTTGCAACGCAATTTTTTGCTAGGTACGTACATTTTGGCAACGCAATATTTTTATAGCGACTATTATTTATTTTTAGCGTTGCAACCCTGCTGCGGACTTTTTACGAAATCATGAATTTGATTCCGCGAACGTACTTTAGTTGCTTTTTTATATTATGTGCGTCCGTATCACAGAACAAACTCGTGTAGTGATAAGAATATACCAAATAAATTAGGGTGCATTATAACACCGTATTTTAAGTTATAAGTGTTGTAGTGAATACGTATTGTAAGATGGAAGCATTACATAGTTCAACTTTAAAATTCGATATTTGTCATAAAATCGTTAATATGTAAATGGTAATAGAGGAGTCTTCAATCTTTTAATGTTAGTCCCCAGGCAAAAGTTCAGACTGGCTGCTCCTAAAACATTCCGAAAAAGTCTGCCTAAATTCCGTTGTTAGCTGTTTAAATTAGCCAGTCAAACACCAAAAATTCCTTTTAAACCTGCTAGCTCTTAGTAGAAGTGTATCTGAATTGAACGTCAGTTTGGCAGGTGTAGAGGCGGCGGGTAGTTTGAGAAAAATATCGCCCCGCGTCAAGCTGAGCTGTCACGTGCATGCTACGTGCTACTGCAGCCGCCAGCTAGGAGGACTCACTGCTGAGAAGTATGGCGAGCTGAGTAGCAAAGTTTTTTCTTTGTTGGGAATAACATCTAGAAGGTGCATCAGACAGGACGATCTCACAACCTATGAAGTTGCCGACTGTTTAAACAGACTTGCTTATAGCAATACCATAATAAATTAAGGTACCGTGTGGTGCCGGACGTAAAGAATAACACCACCCCATTTCTTCCCGTGGGTGTCGTAAAATGTGACTAAGGGACTTACTAGAGAATGGGGAGCAGCGTTCTCTATGCATTTTACCACCATACTGCGATCGCCAACCCGCCTGCCAAGCGTGGCGATTATGGCAAAGCCCCCCAAATTGGGGGAGGCCTAAGTCCAGCAGTGGACGTATTACGGCTGAAATGATGATGATGAATAAATTAAGGCCTACATCATGGGCTTAAATTATTAGACTGTTTTAAAATAGGTATAATACCACAATTTACTATATTTACGTATTAAAAATGAATAACTAAATGCCTGCAGTGGTGCACGTCTGTGACCTGAGTGGTATGAAGCACATTTATGCCCTTTCCACAGTCAATCACGTGCATACCTATCTGGTGCGCCGACAGCGCGCTTTTTTTGTTCCATGGGTGGGAAATCTTCGAATGACGTCTCCCGCTCTGGGTGGAGTGGAAGGGCGTGACAGACCTTTACTGACCAAATCCCACCCGTGTTCCTACAGTTGCCCATGTGCCAGGGTCACGGTATCTCTTTCGAACAATCTCGCGACCCTGGCAGGCATCGGTCCTACAGACCCCTTCAGTGCTGCTGACATCTCTTTGAGGCGCGCGTGAAACGCTACGAGCCGTCGACCCGAGCCTGGTCCTTACCGGGCGGCGAGCTACCCATTGCTCGCCGCCCGCAAGCTCGCGCCTACGGTGGCCGGGAGTCCGCTATTGACTCCCGACGCCCTGAACCACAATTTCCCCTGAATTCAAAACTTCACTAAGGTTGAAATTATCTAACTTCCATATACACAGTCTAATAGACCTTGTTGTTTTATCACGTGCTTGTCACATTCAAGCTTACAAAGGGTGACAAAACAATTTTGGGATCGACTAGTGATCCGCTTTATCCTGAACAGGAACCCCCCAAAGGACCCTTGCCCGGTGAGGACCTACGTTAGGTGGAAGTTGAGGACGCCGTGGCGCCTCTCTATCCACTTCTCAAAGACGGGCCTTACCGCCGCAATTGTGGTGTGCCCTGCACTGAGTTGCGACAATTGTACCAGCCATGTCGCCATGAGACCACACCTGAGCCCTGTCCGCCGTGCTGAGATTTGTCGCGGCAGCGGAGTTGCGCCCCGGCGTTTCGCCTCCTCGCGCTACTCCCACAAATGCGCGAGGACCTTTGCTCCAAATTCCCACGGTGGCACTCCGGCAAGGAGGCTCGCCGCCTCTCTGGAGACTATGCGGTATCCCGGGACTAGCCGTATGGCCATGACCCTCTGGGACGCACTCAACCGGAGCGCTGGCGGCAGCCTCAATGAGGGCGCCCACACCGGTGCCCTGTATAGGGCCATGGACCACACGATCCTGAGCCAGAGGGCAGGAGGCGTTTGGACACCGACAGCACTCTAAAAACTCGTTTCAAAGTCATGTAGATACCGATATTATTAAGCAATTGATCGTGGCTCCCCGTTACAATCAATTACATACAAAAACAAAAATACAGCGGTCGATCAAAATCCTACCAACTAAATATCTAGATACTTCGTCATTAAAATTCATGTAATTACATTTTAACATTGTTTTCTGTACTTCAAAATGGTTATTGCTTGTTACTTCCACGGGTTTGTTATAAAAAATAAAGGAAGAATATGTATTTATTTTGACTCGCACAAGAAGATCACATACTAAACTAGACACACACAATCATAAAAAGACAAAAGGCTTGGAAATTGAGAGTGAACTAGAATGCCTAGACTTATACTCCTCTTTCTTCAGTTTGCCCTCATCTCTACTATTCCTTCGCCTTTTCTGTTCTAGTGTATGCCATTCCGTGTCTCTCATGATGCATCCACACCAGGGATGTTGCGGATGCCGATTTTTTCACATCTGATGCGGATGCGGATATTTGCAGGCTCACATCCGCGGATGCGGATGCGGATGCGGATCTTAAGATTTATTATAAGAAACTGTGTGAGTGGAGAAATTAAATAATAAGAGAGTAATTATTAATATTTTAGTCAAATATTTAGTACCTAATTAAATTTGAAAATGAGATATTTTATATTGATATTTTATATTGATATTTTATATTGAATAAATATCAAAATAGCTGCCTTTTCGGGGTCTAGTCTGTTACCGAAGGTTCATAATTAAACCCGCACTACTAAACAATTGTTCGCTAGGAACACTGGCTGGTAGTGTCGATAAAAATCTACGTGCTTAAACTGATAATAGTTTAAATTCTTCTCGATGTACGCTCCACCATTTAAGAGCACAATGCTGTGTATATTCATAATTTTGCGATACACTCGACACCTTAAATGTTTATATACCATAAACGCAACTAATCAACACCATACGACTGATTTACTTACCAAAAACAAATGATACACATTACACAATAACAATCTCGTCGGATCTTGTCACCGAGCGAAATCTGCGCTCCTATTGGCCAATGATCACGTGTGTACGGAAGCGCCAGTCGCCGGCTACGTCTATTTTGTTTCTTGTGCAACATCTGCATCCGCATGAACATCCGCAATGATTATTACGGATGCGGATGCGGATGCTGATGTCCAAATCAATGCGGAAGCTCCGCATTTGCGGATGTGGATGCGGATATTTGCAACATCTCTGATCCACACACATAAATTCAAAAGATTATTAACAATTACTTATAAGAAAATAGTTCTCCAATCTCTAACCACAAAACACGAATACACAATCAAAACAATATCTTGTACCGTGCTATCATGTTCCACCGGCCGTATGTCCGGCGCAGACCGGCGCGTTTCCGACATCGGTCCGGCAGACAGTTTGACAAGCGTGTTTTTCACTCCACCGGCAGCGCTTAGGGAGATAACACACTGGGGAATGCAATTACGACGCATCTGCATCTAACAACATTGTCCCAAACGATTGCAAATGGGTTTCTGAAGGGGCTTTAATGGATCACAATTCTTTTTCAATTTTCAGCGCGATTTGAGATTGAAATGTGTCATCTGCGTTCGTTATCTGTTGAGTGGGTTGAATGCGTTTACGTTAAGGGGCTGAAACATCTGATAAAATTAATCAAGTCTCGTTTTGTAAGAATTTAAATCAGAGTAATCGGTTAACATATATTTACAAGATGAATTGTATGCAATAAATTAAACAGGCCCACAAAAAAAAAAGTACCCTGCGCGAAAGACCAGACCACCTGAACTTTATGTTTTCGGGGTCGCTGAGTCCGAATATGGTGCTAGAATAGCGAAGTTGGTTCGCGTTTTTTCAGAAATCAGCAGTAACGCTGAAATTATAAGTTTTTTTTATGTTGTTAAAAAAACGCGAAATTCCAATATGCAATGAAATAAATTATGCAAAAAATGTCTCCCTGAATCAATAAAGTCTTTACCTAAAGTTAGCATCACCAATTGATTTCATATTTTCTCATCATAGAGGAAAAATGCTGAAAATATCGGATATTTGTCATTACACAGTATACGATCGTTGAAAATATTATTTCAACATATCTCTCATAATGTCATCAGAAAAAAAAAATGACAATTCTGACTTTAAACATTTATTTATTTATTTATTTAAAAACACATACAACTATCATTACAGGCTAACCTAATACAATAGTGTAGTTATAATAGCTTACAATAGCGTATTATTGTAAACAATCAGGAGAAATCTTAAAAAATGCGGCCTGTGTGAATTCGCTCAGAGTACAATTGAAGCAGTCAATCTGTTGTGACACCATATTGAGTGTACGTAGGGCGCGCGTCAGCGGCGCGTGTTGCAGCAAGTTGGTGCGAGCGGGTGGCACCCACAGGAGCGGCGGCCGCCTCCGTCACCCCACGTACCCATCAGGTACACACAACGCAACCGTGCGTAGAACGCCTGGGTTGTGTATTTTACCACGCATAACCTTAAATAAGTAAGTTGCGAGAGCTACTTCCCTTCTTACTTCCAGTTTATAGTAGCCTACCATACCCAGCACAAATAGAGTAGGATACAGCAGTGGATACCCTGGATACACACCATACTGCTTTAAGAATAAGAATCTCACAAACTTGTTCTGGATGCGTTCTAACATTAATTTGTACTTGGCTTCATGTGGCGACCAGACGACGAACATGAATTCAGTAGGTCTAGAAAATATGTTCTGTATGGTTTTATTCACAACAACTAGTACTTTTGCATTTTCAACGATCCTATACTGTGTAATGACAAATATCCGATATTTTCAGCATTTTCCCTCTATGATGAGAAAATATGAAATCAATTGGTGATTGTAATTTTAAGTAAAGACTTGATTCAGCAAGACATTTTTTGCATAATATATTTCATTGCACATTGGAATTTCGCGTTTTTTTAACAACATAAAAAATCTTAAATTTTCTGCATTATTGCTGTTTTCTGAAAAAAACGCGCCCCAACTTTGCTATTCTGGCACCATATTCGGACTCAGCGACCCCGAAAACATAATGTTCAGGTGGTCTGGTCTTTCACGCAGGGTGCTTTTTTTTTGTGGGCCTGTGTTATGAGTAACACAAAAAAATTCTAAACATGTGAACTGCCTTGTCGATGCGCCCACAAAAAAAAAAAACTTCATGCCAATTGCCTATAGAAAATCATATATTAATTGAAATCTCTCTCTCCTCCTAGAAATGTTTGTGATTAGATGTTTTTCAGGATAAAATAGCATACTATTACCATCTACGATCGTGCCCACCACGCTTTGCAGACAATGTAATGACGCTTATGTGAAAACCGCCCCAAAATAATATTCGACAACCCACATAGATATTATTATATCCATTGCAGCACAAATGCGCAATATTCAAAGCAATTACTGTGACCCGCCATCACGCTTCACGCATGTTTGTTATCCTTGTATGTCCACCTCCTAAAACACACACGCCACCTGGCGGCCGCGGGCCGTGATTAGTTCGCGTCTGGCTTCAAATCAGATACCTCGACTGTCGTTTGTCAAAATGATGCAGTTTACAGTTCCAACCATTTATCACTGATTGTGATGTCTGAGTTTTTGTGAGAAATGCTGGAATAGAAAGAAAGATTTAGTAATTTTAAAAGAACAAAAATAAATATGGCTGTGTTAACACTTGCTCTTAAAATAATGAATTAACTTAGTGGTTCGCAAGCTACAGCGAACAAAATCTTCGAAATTCAGGACTCACTTCTTGGCTGTCACCTAACAAAAGCTTCCTAAATTTGGGCTCACCTCTTGACTGTCATGGAAAAAAAATAGACATGACTATATGAATGAAAACTGTTCAAATAAGAAAAAAACACTCGTGTTACGATCTAAAATTGCAATACTTAATTTGATACACTATAGTTGTTATTATAATAGTGTTATTTCAATGAGAAAGATGTAGTTATTTCTTTCCTATTTTTAGCCATTATTGCTTTAGCATCAACTTTTTAGGTGCTTTTAATTTCAATGAGTTGGTCGTGTCAAACTTGATACGTCCAGTTTATTTCGATATTTAGTTTCAATCATTATTGCTTGCCGCTTGCCTTCCCTCAGTGACCACCCGGCCGTTGCCCTCCGGCCGGTCGATATATCAAAAATTAAATAAAAATAAATTGTTTATTTTCTTAGACAACAGAGATCCATTTTATGTTAGTAAGTTAGGTACAAAAAAAAGCAAATCAAAAACTTAAGAGCTATGTTAGTGTGTTATTTTAACTAAATAAATACAGCAACTATTATTTACAAATATGCACCAAGATAATATGAATCAATCCTGCCTAACCAACACTTGCATGAAGTGATTCATCATTGGTGAATTAAATTTGTCCACTAACATCTTCAGAGTGCTATTAGGGCTGGACCGTGTTCTTTCGATATCGTTCTATTTTTAAGAGCCCTTCCAAAATTCGCTCGCGACCTATAGTTTTGAAAATGCTATTTGCTATGGATTTTGCCATTTTTATTTTTGTCGGTGGGAAATCATGAAATGACGTCTCCCGCTCTGGGCGGATCGGGAGGGCGTGTCAGACTTTTACTGACTAAAACCCACCCGTCTTCCTTCATTTGCCTATATTCTAGGGCCACGATAACACTTTCGAACAAATCTCGCGACCCTGGCAGGATGGATGTTAACCTTTTTTTTGGATGGGAAATCATCAAATGACTTCTCCCGCTCTGGGCGGAGCGGGAGGGCGTGTCAAACTTTTACTGACTAAAACCCACCCGTGTTCCTTCAGTTGCCCATGTGCCGGGGTCACAGTATCTCTTTAGAACAATCACGCGACCCCGGCAGGCATCGATCCTAGCAGACCCCTACAGTGCTGCTGACATCTCCTTGAGGCGCGCGTGAAACACTACGCGCCGTCGACCCGAGCATGGTCCTTACCGGGCGGCGAGCTACCCATTGCTCACCACCCGCAAGCTCACGCCTACGGTGGCCGGGAGTCCGCAATCGACTTCCGGCGCCCGGGGCGTCCCCTCCTGCGGCGGCTAGGGACGTGAAGGCGCAGAGACTGCCACTCCCTCACGCGTCCCGCCTCCTCCTTCGCGAATGGATGTTACCCTGAGTATGAAAACCATAAAAAAATTGACTACATGATAGATGTAATTTTGTAAGCTATCACTGCTTGTATAGATCACCCCTTAAACACTCGGTGCTATAATAGTCCTTTTATGTTTTTCTCGTGGTTATTGACTGAGATATAAATAAAATACAGCCAAACACGTGTCAGTATTCATATCTAGAACTACAAAAACCGCACTAACAGCTACAAAATAAAGACGTTATCAGAATCTAACAGCGACTGCAAAGCTTAATTTGATTCTCATTGACGACTATACCCGGAAAGATGCTTCTATTCACTGATCTCATATATTTAACCTTTTCAATAGTTAACGTCTTAAAAAGAAGGAATAACGTGATATTTTGTGAGCCAACGACCATTGCGAACAACTATCAAAAAGAGAGAAAACCATAAAACTCTGCACCACCATTTAAAATTAATTGAAATAACTAACTTTTCTACAATCGCCTGTAGAGACGATAGTTATTTCTCGGTATTTCCGAAGTCGAAACATTCCAAGCTCTCGATGCTTTTATACGAGTAGGTACTTTATGCGATCGCCTTTGTTCTAACGACCGTCGCTTTAGGAGTTGCCACGCCGACCATTCACTTCGGGAGAATTTATTAATTCCTAACAAATGCTGGCTCTTTCAAATGCTGGATATTTATACGTCTGCAATGCTGGACGACGTATGTGTATAAGTTGGTGGTATAAAAGCTATATAAGATTGGCAAACTGTCAACGGGCTGTATACGAGCTTTATATTTATTTTAATGCCGCGATTTCCTGCTAGAACTGAGGGTCAACCGTTTTAATGCGTCGGTACTTACATTTCGTGGGATATGTTAACTTAGCGTTAAGTACTCGTAAGTTTTGTCTGGATTATAACGGAACTGTGTGTTTTCATGCACCGAATACTTACTTACATCTGACCAAGATTGTGCCTGGACATTAAAACACTGTGACCTCTATGCATTATGAACTAGAGTTAGACAGAACACCTGGCAACGCGCAATGATTACAGATGGAGTGAGGCTATAACAGAATGAAATCTAAGGACTGGAAAACGAGATGCCGATCGTCTGGCGGCGAGATACGCGGACGACATTGTTGCCATCGCGGGCCGAAACCTGAATGGGTCTGGCATAGAAAGTTGGGGAATGGCACAAGAGACGGCCATGCTCAGCAGTGAGCGAAGTAAGGCTATGGATGATGATGATGACGAGCGTGTGTTTTTAACAGTAGGTAATTAAAATTACTATTAAACTTGTTCACTACCTAAGGGGCCATCCATAAATTACGCCACACGTTAAGGGGGAGGGAGGGGTCGAAGAAGTGTGACATTGTGTGACAAGGGGGTGGGGCGGGTCGTAAATTTCGTGACGTCAAATTTCAAAATCTATTTTAATCTAAGTGTTAAGTAAAACACGAACTTTGTACTATTAACGAAAAACTCAAAAATATTTACAACTCTATTTGTAGAGGTATAAGGTACAAATTTCTTGCAATATTTGATTTACTGTTAATTTAAAAAAAAAACATTTAAATTGAAATAGAACTAATTTCGGAATTGCTATTTTAATTCAATACTTATTTTTAGATGTAAAATTGTTAAATATGTGACGTCACACTAGGGCGTCTCACAAATGTGACCACCCGTGACAAGGACGGGGGGGTCAAAAACCATGAAATTCGTGTGACGTAATTTATGGATGGCCCCTAATCAGGTATACCTTAAATAAAATGTGACTTAATGATTGAACTCTCAAGTGTTCAAATAATATCCGCCTCATGATGCTCCAGGGCTAATATTGATATATTGTATTATCAAAAAATTCAAAAACATATTGTTTGTTAAGAATAATGAGAGAGTCTGGTGACTATGTAATTACAGCTGCACGGGTCAATATTATGGATAAGTGTCAGTCATTACATACCAAGTCCCCTCCATACCTTAGAAAGCACGTTTATAAGCTTTTGGTCTCGGATGTCATTCGTGGAACATTGAGAGCCGTTATGGGGCAATAAAGACTCGAAAGTTTGTCAACCAGTCTTACCAAGGGGTAAAGTGATACCTACTTAATGAGCTGTGGAGGTCAGATAGCCAGTCGCTCCACGTAAAACACTGATATTTAGCTGCTTCCAATAAGAATGAAAGTCGTCCCCAAAAATTGTTAGAAAAAGGCTAGGAAGATGATGTTGATAGACTGATTAAAGCTGTTTTAACCAAATCGATTCACTTTCATCCTATCCTCTTCAGCTGAACATCCCAAAGTCTGCTATACACACAGACAATACAACCATCTCGTTTGGCAGAACAAGGCGCTGCAGACGCTTATTATGCACAAACTTACGCCGCGCACTCGGTGCTCGTCTGTTTATACTTAATAATGTCTCAATGTGTCTGCACACTGTACCAGTTTGCTTCTTTGGTTGAAAACATGATGAGATACTTGCACTTATGAGAAAATGTTAGAGTGTATTAGTGATCCGCGGATACGGATATTTGGTGTCAAGATCCGCGGATAAGATACGGATTTTATTAACATTCTTACTCAACCGGTGTCGATACACGTGGCCTTGAAACGATAGTTGACGCCACTTAATGCTTTGCTTGACAGGACATGTTTTCGTCACCACTGCTCCTTCCACACTTTCCTGCAAATTTCTTACATTGTACTTTTTATTAGAATTTAGTTATTATACTGAAGTAAATTATACTAGCCCCTTAACCCGCGACATCGTGTAAAATGTCTTCCACCCCGTGCATTACATCGCCTGCCCGCGTTATGACTTCCTTTTGCTATGAGTTCTTTCTTACTTTTTGCTTCGCTACTCAACGTATTAGCGTGATATTATATAGCATATAACCTTTTTTTAAAAATTGGACTATTAAATGCAAAAAGATTTAACAAATTCGCCCGGTAGGTCCAGGTCGCTTTTTATCCGATGCTTAATTAATAAATGTACCTATTTTCTATCTTCTTCTTTCTAGTCGCTACACAAGAACTCTTATCTCATACAAAAAATTATCACGATAATAACAATAAATTGCTAGCAACGCGAAATAAATGAGTGTCATCGCACTGATTGGCCACAATCAATCGCCGAGAGGAAACGTTTGAGAGGAGGCACGGCAAAAAATTAATGATGGGAAATCGGGGGAGATAAGGAAAAGTGATCAGTCTCCGCAGGGAAGTTACGGGTAATATTGATACTAAATTCAGCGGATAAGACACAGGAAAAGGGGAGGGAAGCTTTGAAGTTAGTAGGTTTAATGTAACTTTTTGTTTAATGAGAGCGGCCCGATTTTGCTTTGTGTCCCGAATCGGAGGCAAAGAAATACGGGCAGACAAAAAAGGAAAATAAAATAGCTTGCAAATTAAGTTTAACTAAAACTTCAAAAGAAGCCTGAGAAAATACCGCTTAAAAGCAAGCTCAGGTTCTTTTTTCTGTCCTTTAAATGTTTATGGACACAATGAAAAATTGCATTCAAAAAGCAATTAGGCCGGCCATTGTATATTTTGTAGTGTTTCATTTACTTTTTCGTATGAATTTTTGTGCGGAACAATAAAGTTAATACATTTAAATGAATGTATAAAAAAATGCATAGAAGATCGACGCCATTACCTTATACTTTCGAAAACAAATACCCCGAAGGCAAATTCTCGTAATTAAAAGCCTTCAAAATCTAGTCGGAGTCAGATGAGACTGCGATAGTCAAGTGTAAGAAACAAAATGTACGGAAATTCGAGGTATTTTTGCCAGATTGAGGCTGAGATCAGACTGTGAACGTTCTTAAAACTACAAGAATTGCCCCTCTGATCTCTCAAGGATTTTTCTAACCTCAAAACAGCTAGATGGCTTGGTTTCCCCAGCCAAGCACTATCGGTCAAGAATAAATAAACTAAAAACAAAAACGCTAACAAGGAAAAACGTTTTAAACGTAGCTAACATTTGGTGCTACGGGCTCGGAGCCAAAATTCCTAAAGAACTGCCTGCAGTATTTAGCAAAACTTTTCTCCTCGACTTTTTAGTAAATGGTGTAAAAGTTAAATATAATTCGTAAGAGCACAGCGTACTACTAATGGAAATAACCTAGACTTATATGAAATTTACTATTTATTTATTTAACTGGAGTTACTGACATAGCTGTCTGATCAATAAATGTCCGTGTTGTGCCGGACGTACAGAATAGCACATCCCATTTCTTCCCCTGGGCGTCGTAAGAGGTGACTAAGGGACTTACTAGAGAGTTTTTTCAATAGGTACTTTATTTTGAAATTTTATCCGACTTTAAATCAATAAACTGTGGACACCCTACATATTTCGTAATATGATATCGATAATAGTAGTAGGTCAGTAACCGCGCGCCGGCGTAGGTACTTCGAACTTCTTAGAATTTTGACCGATCGAACAGCTGGTCGGTCGTTCAGTTTCACCGCCGCGCCGCGCCGGCGCCGCGGGTAATTTACCATAAAAACCAGTTTCAAAATAAACATCTTTCGTTAACGATAACTTTATTTTTTTGTACTAAGATATATCAAAATAAAAATTGCATGGTTATTATAACTCGTTTAAGTTTAATTTGTTAAAATTTGCGCACTGGATAAAAACTTATCCTGTATTATAAGGCGTTCAGTATGGTGTTTTATAGCGCTCTATTTCTGAGGCCAGTTTTACAATGTTGAAACGCTCATGTATTTTATCATTCCTCGCACACCATGGAACGTTTGGTGCCGGACGTAAAGAATAACACCACCCCATTTCTTCCCGTGGGTGTCGTAAAAGGCGACTAAGGGACTTACTAGAGAACGGGCAGCAGCGTTCTCTATGCATTTTACCACCATACTGCGATCGCCAACCCACCTGCCAAGCGTGGCGATTATGGCAATCCCCCCCGAAATGGGGGAGGCCTATATCCAGCTGTGGACGTCTTTCGGCTGAAATGATGACTGGCATAGCTTGCAGAGTAAGGAATTGAAAGTGGTAGTGGGCTAGCTATGTTTGTCGAAGGACCTCCGGACGATAGAGCAGACGAGCCTTGTAGTTGAGATCGTGTATCAGCAAGTGTAGTGTGGGAAACCAACCAGCTAGACGGACCGAGTGCATTAAAAGGTAACTTGGGCAGACTGGATGCGGAAAGCGGAGGACAGAGTGTTCTGACGCAGCATGAGAAAGATCTAAGTCCAGCAGTGGACTACGATAGGCTGAGTCGATTGATTGATTGATTGTATAAATGCATTCCCATCATCGTTACTTTTAAAACAGGATTTTCTCAGTTGCGTCGCTGACGCTGGATTTGTGCCCGCTTGGTGGCAATAGTCTTACCCACTGCATGGACTTGAACATAAGTGAAGAAAGAAATGTGATTATTAATATCTGTCAAAACTCTTGTTGAAAAATAGGCATAATTTTATAGAAGAACAAAAGAAAATACGTTTTTTTGCGGTAAACATGACACAGAGAGTTGGGGGCAAATATGCGTCACATCCACGCAAAACGGCCATCGCTCAGCAAAATGCTACGACTTTATGCGCGACAGAGCCCCAGCGTTGGTTTTCAATGACAGGGGACGTTGACGAAATGACGTCAACCGGCGAAGTATACGTTAACAAAATCAAATATTATACACAATGAATACTAAATGTTATGTAATGTGTCAAGTTATTTTTTTTTTCTTATTTTTATGACAAGTTTCAAAAGACACAAAACTCACATGCAGGCCCTAAACTATCTATAACCCGTAGCAGTAACGAATGTTCCTGACCCACTACAAACCACAAAAATAAACTCGAAAACCGAATCCAAATAAATCCCTTAGCACTTACTTACACAGTAACATTACTATCCAGTAAACTAAAGGCTTACATCCACATGAAATCTTCAATCTTTCCACAAACGGGACCAGGCACGTGATATATACATGTAGTTATTATGTGTCTAATATTTAATTGTTGAATTTCTAAATGATTTTTATAACAAACGTATTTTTCTTAAATCAAACACTGATTTGACTCAACTGTCAATTTTTGAATCATAGTTGTTTGTTAACGGGTATAAAAGGCCGGAGTCAAAGTGAAACAGTCAGTTGCTTGACAGATGTCGAGTTGGTTAGTTCTAGTGCTGTTATTGTGTGGAAAGGATCTACCAGAGGTCACGTAAGTTAAGTAATTGATATTATATCCTAATTATTGCCTATTATGACAATGTTGTTGTACTGGTTATAGTGTTGCCATATTGCTAATGTTTTAAATCATATAAATAGAATATTCATATTCTTTTCTAGATATTGTTGTTATTGTGATTATGTTGATATTATTCAGAGTTCTCTTGGACAATGGTCCAAGAGATAGTATTAATGTATTTAAGATAATGATAATGTATGGCAATGTAAGAAATGTGTTGATATAATACTTCAGTACTGTTTCCATGGAGTTTCTTGTCCTTCTTCTCCATGAAGACCTAGTTTTGGAACGGACGACTAGCTTTCTGATTAATACTGACAAGCCTAATTGAAATATATGTGTAGTCTTGTCTTTCTGTGCTTTACTTATTGAAACCCTTTCCTATACACAGTAAATAGGCTGTTATCATTCTGACATTCAAGACTTGATAATTGGTATATATATATATACATTTATAGTTATATACTGCTTAATATAACATCAGAAGTGGGATTTGTTCTCTGTCCTTTTAAAAACCGCTTACTAATGAATTTTATTTTGTTATTTTCATGTTCGATGGTGGAGCTACTAATGAACTTTTGGAAACCGTTGGTTGGCGAGTCACTGACTTCACTCGCACCTTGACAATGGCATTGCGTTGCCTTTGACATCGGAGCTGCTTTGCTGCAAGTTTCTGTATGAGGTTTGAGACTGTGGAACTGGATGCAGTATGATGCAAGTGTTAGGTATTTTTTAAAGTTATTACTTCCAAAGTAAAATACTGGTCGGAGTGGCCATGTCAATTTTTTTTGAAAATGTTAATAGTTGATGAGTTTGTTAAATACGGTTTTCAGTAATATTGTCAGATTGGCCGAACGTTCCGTGGAAAGTACAACAATAAATGAATACAACTGTAGAAAAATCCACAGGCTTTATGCCTTTGCGATTACTTATCGGCGTAACACCTTATGAAATATCTTCTATCCTTTCTAATGATCATTTTGTTCTAAAAGGTCTGGATAATTTACGAATTATTCAGTAGCCAAAGAAAAATTAAGATTCGGGCCAGATGAAAATGTAAGTGTCGAAAAAGATATGACACATTAACTCCTTAAGATAATATAATAAATACTTTACCTAATTACATATATATATCATTGTACTGTTGATTGAGAGACAGTAAACTTTGTTTCGCTGGTCGGTCATTTGCTTGGTGCAAGTCTATCCCACTAGCAGCGGGTGGAGGGGACTTGGCATGTCTAGGCACTTGGCAAAACAAAAAAACTGTACAGAAAAGGTGTCTAATGTACTCCGAGAGCGAAGTACTTGTCAGTATGGCCGTGATATATACATGTAGTTATTATGTGTCTAATATTTAATTGTTGAATTTCTAAATGATTTTTATAACAAACGTATTTTTCTTAAATCAAACACTGATTTGACTCAACTGTCAATTTTTGAATCATAGTTGTTTGTTAACGGGTATAAAAGGCCGGAGTCAAAGTGAAACAGTCAGTTGCTTGACAGATGTCGAGTTGGTTAGTTCTAGTGCTGTTATTGTGTGGAAAGGATCTACCAGAGGTCACGTAAGTTAAGTAATTGATATTATATCCTAATTATTGCCTATTATGACAATGTTGTTGTACTGGTTATAGTGTTGCCATATTGCTAATGTTTTAAATCATATAAATAGAATATTCATATTCTTTTCTAGATATTGTTGTTATTGTGATTATGTTGATATTATTCAGAGTTCTCTTGGACAATGGTCCAAGAGATAGTATTAATGTATTTAAGATAATGATAATGTATGGCAATGTAAGAAATGTGTTGATATAATACTTCAGTACTGTTTCCATGGAGTTTCTTGTCCTTCTTCTCCATGAAGACCTAGTTTTGGAACGGACGACTAGCTTTCTGATTAATACTGACAAGCCTAATTGAAATATATGTGTAGTCTTGTCTTTCTGTGCTTTACTTATTGAAACCCTTTCCTATACACAGTAAATAGGCTGTTATCATTCTGACATTCAAGACTTGATAATTGGTATATATATATATACATTTATAGTTATATACTGCTTAATATAACACACGCATAAAACAGAAAAACAACCCGCACCGGAAGATGAGCCCAAGATTAATTGTGACGTCAGCGGCGGAAGGGGGTGGCGGGGTAGGGGGCAGGAAGTGAGGGGGGACGCAGACCGGATGTCCGGCTGACGCGGCGGGCTGTTTGCCGGCGCTCCTACGATGGCAAGAATGTGTGTTTGAATAGCAGAGATATTTGGTTAGACGAGGGATTATCATTTTAGAGGCAAATGTATAATTTGAGAAATTATGAAAAATCTTTCTTCTAGGAAAGAAAACCTCAGCTGTGTAATTACTAAACACGTGTTATGGTCTGACAGACCAACAGCTTAACGTACTTTCCGAGGGACGGAGGAGTCTCAGAAGGTAAACATGGTCAACCATCTATGGGCCAATTTTTTTTTTCGTCTATGACACTGATTTACATTCTGTGATTACTGTAACTCATACACTGACTTATAACTTGTAAATATATTAGGAAATTCATATTCTTGCCTTTGCAATGTTTTTATAAATATGTGAGCACCATGTATCTATCATATAATCAATTTATCTCTCATTGCTTCATTTTCAGTTCTTTTACCTGTTGTGGTATGGTAATTTTTATTGTAGGTGCATCGTCTTCACATATAATTGTATAAATATTGTATACAAATATTATTGCATGTATTACACTAGTCCAAAAACAACACAAGCAACCACTGTACACATACTCACACATACCCAAAACGCCCACATAAAAAAACCCGACATAAGATATATAAACACAAATTGTACACAGGTGATCTCTTACTATTTTGGCAATGTCATAAGTTTATTATTTGAATGTTTGTATCCGACCTTACATTCATTTCTGACCCACGAAAATTCAGTCAATCTGTTTATCCATAATCTACCGATTGTGAATTATGTGAGCTTATTTGGTTCACATACAAAGATAATTATATTAACTACTGTTCATAAATGGCGACTTTAAACTTTAATTTTAACACTGTAGCAAATAACATTGATAACATGAAACTTGCCACATCGTTTGTTACCGAACCGGGTCAGTGCTCTAAACATTTAGGGAATGACGAAACCGCGAACATCTTACACATGAACATACGTAGTCTTAATTGTAACTATGATAAGCTCAATATTTTGCTAATGAGCCTGGACTTAAGCTGCGATATAATTGTGCTATCGGAGTGCTGGTTAAGTAAAGTTATGAAATTACCTGTTCTTGACGGCTATGTCTCATATAAATCAAACTTCTCTAATCAAAATGACGGCGTGGTTGTTTATGTATCCTCTAAGTTGGACTCATGCACATGTACTGAACCTAACTTTATTGATGGAAACTGTCTACTGCTCAAACTACAGAGTATCGCTATTGTTGCCGTGTACCGTTCGCCTTCGTACAAACAAGTGGACAACTTTTTGAGTAGCCTAAATAATGTTTTAACTTCCTTAAACTCATTCAATACGGTTGTTATAATGGGTGATATCAATATCAACATAAGCCCCAACAGGAACGATTCTCGTGCCGATGAGTATCTTAGTCTGACAGCCTCCCATGGCCTCCTACCAGCACATGAAATACCTACACGTGGTGAAAGCTGTCTCGACCATGTAATGCTCAAAACTAATAATATTTCAACGGTCTTTGTGTTGAATACGTTTATTACTGATCATTCTCCAACTTTACTCTGTGTTGATCTTAAGTTAAGTCATTCTAAAACTAAAACGATTCGTAAGAGACTCGACATGAAATCCGCAATAGATGATGTTGGAAATGCAGATTTCACTGCAATTCTATCATCAAACGATGCCAATTTCGCGGCCGAAAACCTTGTTACCATTTTATCAAACATAGTCGAAACAAATACTAAAAATGTCACATTTTCGCATAGGAATATAATTCTCAAACCTTGGATAACACCAGGCCTTTTAAGATGCATAAGAAATCGCGATAAACTTCACATAGAATCTGAAAAAGACATTAAAAATATGGTCAAAAGAGTCACTTACACCCGTTATCGCAACTTTTGCAATGAACTTCTAAAAAAACTAAAGAGAGAGTATGAACAGAATGAATTTGAAAAAGCAAAGGGTGATCCCAAGGCTACGTGGGATGTAATTAAGAATATTGCTCAACTTAATCAACAAAAATCTACACCTGACGAATTACTGCACATTTTAGATGACCCAACCTCTTCTATAAATGCAGTTAATGACTTCTTTGTTAACATAGGGAAAAATTTAGCTACCTCTATCATGCGTAACCAAAACCAGAGTAATGCAAGTCCCACACAAATTCCCCTCCCACAGACGAAGAACAGTCAGGATCCAAATTTAACAGGTACCTCAATGGCTTTACTAGATGTCGATGACAGAGAGGTTGAGTCAATTATTATGGGACTTCGTAACGATTGTGCCGTAGGATGGGATGGCATCTCAGCAAATTTCTTAAAAGAAATACGCAGTTTCATTTTACCTTCTCTGACCCATGTTATTAATTTGTGCTTTTTGCATGGAAAATTTCCAAGGGTATTCAAAAGAGCTCTGGTGCATCCTATCTTCAAGAGTGGGAACAGGGGCAGTGTCACAAACTACAGACCGATTTCAGTATTGACCACAATTTCTAAAGTTATAGAGAAAGCACTCAACGCACGTTTGGTTAAATTCCTGAATACAAACAAAGTTCTAGCACAAAATCAATTTGGATTCAGACGTGGAAGATCAACTGAAGATGCAATTATTGATCTGACAGAGCATATCAGCAGGACACTAGATCATGGTAGCAAATGCATCGGCCTATTTCTTGATTTGTCTAAGGCCTTCGACACTGTTTCGGTGCCCATCCTTGTCGATAGACTAGAATCCATTGGAATAAGAGGAATTGTACTTGATATTTTTCGTAATTATCTAGCAGAACGAAGTCAATCTGTCAAGATTGGTACTCATATCAGCGATGAGCAGGGTGTCAGTTACGGTGTGCCCCAGGGCAGCGTGCTGGGTCCAACTTTGTTCTTAATTTACATAAACAATTTATGCATGTTAACACTGCCTCATACAAAAATCTTGTCATATGCCGATGACACAGCACTGCTCATTGATGGTCAGAACTGGGAACAGGCAAAGGTTTATGCGGAAGACACCTTGAGAATTGTTATGGATTGGCTATCTGGCAATCTTTTAACGCTTAACCTAGACAAAACCTCATTCGTGACTTTCTCCCTTTCGCAAAGAAGTCAACCTCAACCAGACACGTATGTAATTCAGGCGCATTGTTGTGATTCTGCCAAGCCTTATTGTAACTGCATTTGCATTAAAAGAACACCAAACATAAAATATCTTGGAGTCCACGTCGATTGTTTGCTAAATTGGAAGAAGCACATTGATGAACTTGTCCCCCGTATTCGTAAACTCATTTTTGTGTTCAAGAAACTTAGATCAGTGGCAAATATTAAAACACTGAAAACGGTGTACTTTGCGCTTGCCCAATCATTGGTGGGCTACTGTATCTCGGTCTGGGGTGGCACCTTTGCAGTAAATATGTTACGTCTGGAAAGAGCACAAAGATCGGTCCTTAAAGTCATGTGCAGGAAACCCTTCAGGTATCCTACCGCAGTTCTCTACAAAGAGTGTGAGGTCTTGACTGTTAGACAACTTTTTGTGCTCCAAATAATATTGCGCAAACATGCCACTATACCACACTCCCTACAGCTACGACAGGGAAAGCGCAAAAGAACAAGAGTGTGCAGCACAGACAGACATAGAACAGCACTTGCTCAGAGGCATTATTGGATACTGGGCTCACGGGTTTACAATAAACTCAATGCCATTCTAAATATTTGCCTGCTTACCCACCAGCAATGCAAAAACGCTGTAAAGGACTGGCTGATAGGTCTCACTTATGATGACTCTGAGAAACTCATTCAATTAGTGGGTTAGCTAACTCTCTCACCAACGCATACCTACTGCCCTTTTGGACACACACTGCCAAACACACACACACAAACACACCCTCACACACACACACACACACACACCTCATAAACACAGATACACACACCCCTACACACGTATACACAATATACACACATACTCCTTTTGTTTATAAAATTAAATAAGTTTATTGTTATTTTTGTACATCTCTTTTTCAAAATAATATTGTATAGTATTAGAAACTATTCTAGTTGGTCCGGAGGAAGGTGATGGCATTCGTGATACAGGGTCATCCTAGTACGAATGCCAAAGCACTCCTTTGACACTTAAGTGCAAATTACAGAAGAAAAAAATCTATTTTTAAGGAGATTTACTGTACCTCTTATTTTAGTAATAAAGATTTTATATTTTATATTTTTTTATAAATAATGAAAACTATTATACTTTTATAATAGTTTTCATTATTTGTTTTTTATTTGTTTTCTTTAGTAACGGTGGAGTTTCTTGCCCATTCTTCTCCATACGAATCTACTTTTTGGAAGGGGCGACTAGAATCAATTCTATTTTCATGTAATTGTTGACGTTCAAAAGTGCCTTTTTTGGGCATATATGAAATAAATGCTCTGACTTTGACCAAATGCGGCAAGCGTAGTAGTAGTAGTAGATAGATCCGTGTGGCTATTATTACTTAGCCACAAGCCCAATGTTTTACCACGAATTCAGTAAAAAACTGGCCAAGTGCGAGTCGGACTCGCGCACCGAGGGTTCCGTACAAACCTGCAGGTATTCACGGTTTATGCATAAGGTTTATGTTCATGAAATTAAATGTTTTTTTTTTTTTTTTTTATATTTGAGTTGACTGAATGAAAGGTAAATTATGGTTTACGATTTATGACGTATTAAAAAAAAACTATTTACTAGATCTCGTTCAAACCAATTTTCGGTGGAAGTTTACATGGTAATGTACATCATATATTTTTTTTAGTCATTCCCTTATTTTAGAAGTTACGGGGGGGGGGGGGGGACACATTTTACCACTTTGGAAGTGCCTGTCGCGCAAACTATTCAGTTTAGAAAAAAATGATATTAGAAACTTCAATATCATTTTTAAAGACCTATCCATAGATATCCCACACGTATGGGTTTGATGAAAAAAATTTTTTTGAGTTTCAGTTCTATGTTTGGGGAACCCCAAATATTATTGTTTTTTTTCTATTTTTGTGTGAAAACCTTAATGCGGTTTACAGAATACATCTACTTACCAAGTTTCAACAGCATAGCTCTTATAGTTTCGGAAAAAAGTGGCTGTGACATACTCGGACAGACAGACAGACAGACAAACAGACAGACAGACAGACATGACGAATCTATAAGGGTTCCGTTTTTTGCTATTTGGCAACGGAACCCGAAAAAGAAGTGAAAATTTATCAAAAATGTTATTTGGGATCCTAGAATAATTTCTGCTGAATTCGTGGTATCAGTAAGCGCGTCGATGGCCCTTTGACGGTTCATTTAATTTCTGTGCCACCTTAAAATAACTACCATTAAAGTTGTTATTTAAACCACAGTCTCCTAGTCTGTAGCACATACCTAAAAACTATGCTACGCATTCTGAAGCTCCATGGCTGCGTAGCACTGTGTAGCGTGTTCGTAGCGTCTCGTAGCACGGCGTAGCTAATTGGCTACATCGTAAATCAGGATGGCAGCTTAGAACTTTACGCGTATAATATTTTCTGTATGCTATCTTGTCACTTGAAACTAACAGGTTTCATGGTTTTTATTTGTGTTGTAATGGCGTTTCTTAGGTCGCAGTTCCGAGGATTCTATGCTGATAACTAATTAGTACCGTAATAAATGCCGTATGTGTACTTCAGCTACATGAAGTTTTTGCGTCTTATAAAGTAAATGTCTGAACTAATTCCAAAAGAATAGTTTTCTGTGACTGTTAGGAAATTTCTGTTAATTGCTGAACGTATGCCAAATTCATCAGCATCACTTACAAAGTCAAAGCATTTATTTCAAATAGGCCTAAAGAAGGCACTTTTGAACAGTTTTTCTTTTTTCCACTTTAACTTGTCAATTATTTAAGTGATTCCAGTGCCTATGTTGTAATGAAAGTTTATTTTACCATCAATAGTAAAGAGGGTGGCAGAGGTATGGACACGTTAACTGTCACAATGAACACGGCACATCATTCTAGACCCTCAAGCATAGTTATGTATCACCGCTTATAAAAAAATCTTTCTTTTCATAGAAAATTTTAACATCTACGCGGTCAAAATAGAGTGTCGTATTGACACTGGCCTCCCACAAGCACCGCCACTTCTACCGTTTCTGTGCTTCTCTCCAGCAGAACGAATCATGAATTGAATCTACGATAACAAGTTGTGTGTCCATTTCCTATATACTAATGCAGATATGCTACTGTTACCGGAACACAGCCACATTTTTAACTGATGAAAAGCGGCTAGTAAAAGGTATTTACAATGCAGATGTGAGTGGAAACGCCGGGAGAGCTAGGAGAAAATTTATTGACCTTATTGATGATGTTCTTTATAAGGTCAGGTGCATAGTACTCGCAACTGCCTGTATGACCAGATATATGAACATTAACGAGTGTCTAAGGATCGTAGCAGGTGGCGTTTATTTATTTATTTATTTATTTATAGTTAATCAAAACGGTACAACACCAATTAAATTAATTAACATAGAAACACATAAAAGGTTGACAATAATTACAAAAAGTTAAACAATTACCTATATTAACAACTAATATGGAAAGATGGCGTTCTATATTTTCTGCCAACCCCTTGGGAAAAAGACGTGAATTTACGAAATAAGACCACAAAACTAACCTTTTAAAATAGCCAACATCAAAACAATGCCATAATTCCACAATGATCAAAAACTCTGGAAGTGCCATCAATCGTGTCGAACGACCGCGCTCGCTCGTAATGATCCGGCATTCAGACTCACCAACAACAAAACTCATAAAAGCCGGTGTACGTGTAACTCTCTACTTTAAAATTACAAACAGTCGGGCAAGTTTTAGAAAACTCATCCCTGTGCGGGGAAAGGAGGTGTTGTTACTAGATGCGGTGAGTGTAGTATGATGCGTGAGTGACTGACAAGTCGATTTTTTTCCTCCATTTTATCTGCAAACGGTTTTTAGCCATTATTAGACGTTTTTAGAGATTAATGTGGTTTAGTTGCGAGTTCATTAAATGGCACCGTATGATTTGATATATAATTTCTATGGCCTATTTTTTTTTTTTTTGGATCGGTAGTTATCAAATGACTTCTCTCGCTCTGGGCATCTGCAAGTTTTCATGTATTTCTGTGTTTCTCACGAACCACGTGCAGACTGCACTTGAAATAGTTCAAAAAGCAATGTCGAATTCTCTGGAGAATCCGATATTGGAGATATATATTAATATAGAGGAGTAAAATATTGCTGCGCGTGAATGATAAATTGATAACTGATAAGTGGCATTTTGTTTTTTGGTTCAGTGTCTAGATGTTTTAAACAAAGAGACAAAATACTACCAGCGATGACGATAGCGAAAAAGTCTATAAGCCATCGAAAACTCATGTAAGTCATTTTGAAAATTGTGGTGAAATTACGAAACGCTTTATTTATTTATTTTCAAGCAATTACTTTTTATCTAGGTTCGAAAAGGTTTTTATCCCATTTAATAATAACATAAAATTCTATTTAATAAATAACTAGACATTAATGGAATTTCACTAACTTTTTTTGTACACAATTCGATGCTTTTACTTATAAATAATTGTATTCTAAAAATATTGGTGGTATGTAAAGAATATCTTAGTAACAAAACTGTCATGACCTTAAAATTTCGTCGCTTAAACACTACATAATTTCCATTGCGCCCCATTGCCAATTCTAGCCACACTATATCTTTGTACTTAGCATTTGTAGCTCTTCGGGTGCAAAACTAAAGTTTGTCGTAGAACGAAACGGAAGATGAGCAAATAATGGCGTGTGTATGTGAGTTTTATTCATAAACTGTTCATAATAGTTGTACTCACAATAATTGAGCACATCCTTGCTGTTTCACGCGCCAAACACTTCATACATGTGTATGTAAACAATTTTAGTGCAGAAGTTTGTTAAAATTAACGCTTTTTCTCGGAAATATTTTTAGTTTTGCGTTCTAGTGATGTAACCATGTTTTAACGTGGAATGTTCACATTGGACTTATTACGACAGTAGTAGTACATTATAAATGTCGGTAGGGTATTCCAGGGGACGAAAAAGCGAGTAGCTAATTAGTAAGATTGCTAATGAGCTATCGGATTTTGAGAAGTCATTTTAATTGGCATATTTATTGGTGACTAGCTGACCCGACAGACGTTGTCCTGTCTCTTTGATGATATTTGAGCACGCATTCTGTCAATTCAATGTCAAATGTCATAATGTTACATTAAAAAAGTTTACATTGTCCTATTATATGGTTGTTAAGTATTTCTTAAATAAGTAATCTTAAATTTTCTAATACTCCGCGCAATTTTTTAATTTTTTTCTTTCATAAGAACCTTCTCCTGATAATTACAAACACAACAACAACAAAAAAAGTGAAATCGGTCCAGCCGATCACGCGTGATGTCGTGACCAAGGGAAATAGGGATTCATTTTTATATATATAGATTAAGAACCAAATACATTTTTTCAGCCTATTCCATTTCATTCTATTTTATTTCCCCTTTTTGGGGTCGGCTTCCAGCTTACCTGGATGCAGGTGTACATCAGTATTTTACATGGAGTGACTGCCTATCTGATCTCCACAGTCTAACAGTAACATGGTAAAATGATACCCAATGGCAAGGCTGGTAGTCTTAACTTTCGGGCTTCTGACGACCTTTATCCGGTATCTATGAGAATCGGCCAACATCTATTTTTCACCCCCCTAAATGTTAGGGGTAGTCCACCCCAAAAATTTTTTTTTTTTAGACAAAATTTTTAATTTATATTTTTTTATGATACAACATACACAAATACATACAATCCTCAATTTTTACTCTTTTTCACCCGGCAAAACAACGTTTGTCGGGTCAGCTAGTGTATTAATAAAAATGTAAATAACTATTATTGTATTAGGTAATCTGCGACATTGTTTAATTCATATTTAAATCGTGAATGTGTAATTATTTTGCATGCAATTAATACAATTTTTGTATCGCTTAACATGTGGACATTATATAAAAACCAAACTGTAACAACTTTATACCATGTTTAAAGCAAATAAAGACTTATCTTATCTTATCTTTAATGACAGTCAAAGATACACGAATACCAGCTGAGACTAACAGCTTAACACGATTCACGAGGCATGGAGAGGTTTCGGAATATAAATATAGCCGCCCATCCACGGAACGACCACAGCAAGCGCAGCCCCGACCGGCTATTACTACTTACCCACGAGCCCTCTAAACCATTAGTAAATATCCTATATCTAAGCCAAGTAATGCATAAAATCTATACTTTTTAGGGTTCCGTTGCCAAATGGCAAAAAACGGAACCCTTATAGATTCGTCATGTCTGTCTGTCTGTCCGAGTATGTCAATACTTTTTTTCCGAAACTATAAGAGCTATGGTGTTGAAACTTGGTAAGTAGATGTATTCCGTAAACCGCATTAAGATTCTCACACAAAAATAGAAAAAAAACAATAAATTTTGGGGGTCCCCATACTTAGAACTGAAACTCAAAATTTTTTTTTCATCAAACCTGTCGTGTGGGATATTTATGCATAGGTCTTCAAAAATGATATTGAGGTTTCTAATATCACTTTTTTCTAGACTGAATGGTTTGCGCGAGAGACACTTTCAAAGTGGTAAAATGTGTCCCCCCCCCCCCCCCCCTCCCTGTAACTTCTAAAATAAGAGAATGATAAAACTAAAAAAATATATGATGTACCATGTAAACTTCCTCCGAAAATTGGTTTGAACGAGATCTAGTAAGGAGTATTTTTTTAATACGTCATAAATCGTAAACCGCAATTTACCTTTCATTCAATCAACTCTAATATAAAATTTAAAAAAAAAACATTTAATTTCATGAACATAAACCTTATGCATAAACCGTGAATACCTACAGGTTTGTACGGAACCCTCCCTCGGTACGCGAGTCCGACTCGCACTTGGCCGTTTTTTTATTAAAAAAACTTTATTGCTAGAAAAATAAGGGTCTTCCAAAAAAACACTACAAAGTGAAAAATAACTTTAATTTTTCACTTTTTCGTTTTGGTATTTGCTCCGGACCAATTCCTATATCACTACGGATCAAAAGCAGTGAGAAGAAGTCATCACCATGATAAACAAAGTGGATTAAATACGTCTTATCGAACCTAGCGCACAAATAATCCAAGCAAAGTCAATACAATTTATATGGGAACATCCCTGAAACTTTGAAAAACGTTTTTGAAAATCGACCCACTATTGCAGGAGATATCACAGGAAACCATACAAAACATAAATAATAGTTTAAAAAAACTAAAAAACACGCTTCCATGGAAAACCAAACTAAAAAGTACAAAATAATGGAAAAAAAGCGTGGGGTGCTTTTAAGGTATTTTTTTATTGATGTCAGGCACCCCACGCTTTTTTTTCCATTATTTTGTACTTTTTAGTTTGGTTTTCCATGGAAGCGTGTTTTTTAGTTTTTTTAAACTATTATTTATTTTCTATTTTTTAGGGTATTTCGAATTTTGAGACGTATGTCAGCGTAGTTTGTGACAGTTTTTTTGCTGTCCTGGTAACCCTGGCAAGGATAATAGCACAAATTTATGAAATTATTGCATTGTCATCAGTCCTTGACAGGTGTGCAAAGTTTGAATGAAATCTGGTCGTTTAAAGTGGGTCAAAATCGCACTATAAGGAGTCGGTTACAAACAAACATACAAATATACAAACATACAAATATACAAACATACAAACATACAAACATACAAGTGAAGCTAATATAAAGCGTGTAAAAAAAACAAACGAATTGCTTACCTCCCCGTTTTTGAACTCGGTTAAAAATACATTTTACTTATTGACAGTTGATACATATTTAGGAAACAACTCCGTTTCCAACTAAACACATTAGAACTAGTAAAACAGGATTTATAATTGAAATATGAATCAATTAAATTTTTAGTAATTAGCATTTATACAAGTACTAGCTTAGCACGGTTATAACTTCTAATGAACACTATTAAACGGGTTAAAAGTCGTTAAACTATCGATGTTTGCTTAAGATTCCCACGTTACGACCTTACGGCTTCCGCGTGATCTTTTAACTTGTTTTCATTAAAATTGCATTCATTATAATACTACTTTCACTGCTTACTGCGTGGTAATTAAATACTAGATTCATTTGCACGTCTATAAATGTTACCTTATTTCATATTATAGTGATGTAAAATAGGCTTAATCATTGCAAGCCAGTCTCAATAGCCCAATAGTCACAGGTTGGGTCGGTAAGTCGATTACGAGGTTATGTGTTCATATCCCACCTGTTGCCATGTGATTTGTCGTGATGGCTTATTTCTCAAAACACGTTCTATTAATTATCATCATCATTTCAGCCGTAAGAAGTCCACTGCTAGACATAAGCCTCCACCAATTTGGGGGGTCTTGCCATAATCGCCACGCTTGAAAAAGGCATTTCTTGAAACTTATTATTTAAAGAAGATTAAAACTCTAACAGATTCCTATGATTCCAAGAAATCAATCTCACAATAAAATGTAATTACATAATCAGTCTCTAATATTCTCACTGCTGGGACACAGGTCTCCTTTCTGTGGGTGGGAGTGGAAGTGGGCCACACGGGTTGGTAGATGTCACTTATCTTCGAGTTTTTGGTCCTAGGACATGCCGGTTTCCTCGCGATGATTTCCTTCACCGTACAGTGGTGATGAAATATTACACTAAGTAAAACGCCTGCCTGGGTTCTAACCAACGACCTATAACTCATATTATAAAGCTGAAGAGTTTGTTTGTTTGATTGAACGCGCTAATCTCAGGAACTACTGGTCCGAATTGAAAAAATCTTTTTGTGTTGGGTAGCTTATTTATCGAGGAAGGCTATAGGCTATATAACATCACGCTACAACTAAGAGGTGCGAAGCAGTAATGAAAAATGTTGCTATAACGGGGAAAATCGCACGGGTAGGCGATGCGGCGCGACGGGAAGGGCCCGGAACAAAAAATTTTCCGCGGACGAAGTCGCGTGCAGAAGCTAGTAATACATAAAATTATCGCATATATAAACTAAGAAATCTTTAATGAAACAGCTGTCTATAAAATCACAAACAGCCCCTAATACGAACCCACACACAAAACTGACTCACAGTACTCGTTAGATTGCAGTTATTTAAACAGGAAAACTTTTATAATGAAGTATAAAAGTATGGGCTAAATTGAAAAACATCACATAAAAACCTGGATTCCTTCCCGCGCCGACTTCATTACCATTTATATAGGGGAACTTGTGCGACTATCTAACTTATAGGGAAACTTGCTAATACATAGATTATAAGCACAGGACTGTAAGATTTACATAATGCTTGCTGGAGTGTGTTTACCTGTGGATTAAGGATATTGTGGCGTTGTAGCTTTGGTTGAACCAGGTTGAACCCAACAATGGGTAACTGTCAATAGTATTTTAGGATATTTTTGTTCACTTACCTTAGTCTCCGTCTGTATTTTATTTGCGAATTTTTAACCGTTTTAACTAATGTTATTTAACTGAAACGTATCTGCAGCCAGCCGCAATTAAATGTATACGTCGTCAAGAATTCAATTATTTTTTTGTAGCTATACTAAAGAGGCTGTACGTATACAATTTTTTTTCAATTTCGCTGATTTATTTGATTAAAAGCGTACTTTAACAGGTAAAATACGGTATTTCCATAAGTTATAAACTTATAATGCACAACATTAAATATCGTTTCAATTACTATCTAATAAATGACAGTGCCCATTTTCTTTGAAATTTTAATAACTTAAATATTTTTAATTTTAAATTGATAAAGAGTAATTCACACATTGTACAGATGACTTTCATAACAACACATTGAATATTTGTTATAGACCGTGTAGACATCAAAATGATTTGTAAATATGTGATAATCTGAACCTCTTACAGCAAAATTCACAAAACAACAGGTCGATTAATTTAAGTTGAACAATAAAAAAGTAGCTTTTCATGAGATCATAATTGAAATGTTCTTTCATGTTCTTCTTCGTTCTTCTTCTCATGTAATAAAACTTAGCGAAGTACAGTATTTTAACTGTAAAACTACGTAAATCAGTAAAATCGTTAAGTGTCCAATGTGAAATATAATAATGTCATAATGTGTGTATATTCATGTTTTGTGACTACACATGGATACAATATTGTGAAACAAAGTTTATAGACCACAGATTCTTGCTGATGCTTAGATAGGCACATCTTTTTAAAGGTGATGGTATCTCGGTCCCTAGCCACAGAGCAGTCATGTCTATAAATTTGTATAATCACCACATGATCTAGATGAAATATATATAATTAAATCAAAATTTCATTTAATCAAACTAGGTTGAGAGTCAGCACTTTTTGAACGTCAACACTTTTACTAGCGCACAGAAGATCGCTGCACTAAATCCCCTGGACATACATAACTACGTCGAAGTCACATTCCGCTTCAATCATTGGGTAAAGAAGACTAACATAACAAACTAAAAAGAAACAATAGGTACCACTAATTTCGTAAAGCCCCACCCAAAAATACTCCAACAGAGTAACAAACTTGATGAATTACTCACAATCATTAAAGGGTTACAAATTGCTTTCAACAGCCAATTTATACAGTTTTAACGCTATATCAATGGGTGGTGAGAAACGCGATCATTTCTTGCAAGCACTCCGTTTATCACGACCAATGGAAATGCGAACACTGTCTTTATTCCGACCTTCTTCGCGTGTCGCACGATACATGGCGTGTCGTATCTTACAACCTGCGCTTTCCTACCAGTGTGAATAGTCCTGACACAGTGCACAGTTTCGAACAGGGCGAACTTGCACGAACGACACGCTAAGTTCTGTGTGCGAGAGTTTGGGAACGAGGAAGAATCGAAAGTAATACGGTGATGTACATTGCCTTAATAATTGTATTTTGTGATATAATAAAGGGAAATTGTGGAATGAGTATTTCGCGAATGCTTTAAAGGGTTATTTATATTTATTTGTTTACATTGACGACTAAATAATTGCAGATGGTGCAAATATTTCATTAACTTAAATGGTCACCCATCCACGGACCAACCGCGGCAAGCGTAAAATTGGAAATTATTTGAAATCTAAGGAATAGGAACAGAAACTCCCACTTGCTCACTTCAGATGTTGCTGTTATCACAGTCCAAGAATTTGACAGCTAGCTGTCACTATATTCTTTTTTTTTTTGGGTAATAAGGAACTTCTCTTCATCATCATTATTTCAGTCGAAAGACGTCCACTGCTGGACATAGGCCTCCCCCATAAGGAACTTCTACTCTGAATTAATTGAAATTTCCCGTTGCTCAGTTGTGGCCTGCAAAATGACAGGGACCTATGTAGTACCCAAAACGGTTAAAAAACGAATACTGAAGAGGAAAGATCTCCGAATAAAATATGAAACTCGATATTACATTGATACCTTGTGCATTGTGACATTTTCCATCTGAAGACTAGTAAGTGATGCTCCTTTTCATATAAAAGGAGACATAATAGAGTAATTTTAGATCGGTGCTAGAATATCTCTGAAATTGTCGAATAGTCATAATTAGGAAGATCATCTTCGATTTGGTCAATTCTGAGCGGGTTATTTCTGTCATAAGCAATTTTTTTTTTTTTTTGGTAATACAGGAGGAAAGAAGAATCCTGTATTACCAAAAAATGACTCATCATCAACAGCCTATAGCAGTCCACTGCTTGACATAGGCCTCTCCAATTTCACACCATTCTGCTCGATTTTCGGCAACTCTCATCCAACTGCTACCCACCACCCTGGGAAGATCGTCGCTCCACCAAGCCGTACGTTACGTTACGCCTTACGTTTGCCAATTCGTGGTCTCCACTCAAGAACACGTCTACCCCAACAGTTATCGAATCTACGGCTTATATGGCCGGTCCATTGCCGCTTCAGCTTGCTTATTCTGTGAGCTATGTCGACAAAAAAATAAGTAAATGTTGAATATCCTACTATTTATTATTAAGCTTTTTATTTAGGCCCCCGACCCGTCGCGTCGTATCCCATAGCCCGCACGTGTTTTTATTCCGTTTATGCTTAACGTTCTTTCAGTTTTTTGTTTTTGTTCATTCTGCTTGGTTCCTCAGGGTCGTAGCGTGATGGTAAATAGCCTATAACCTTTTGAGAGGGAGTGGGCCCTAAATCTACCATCTATCTATCAGTACGGTTGATAGATGTCACATGTCTTCGAATTTTTGCTTCTAGGATATGTCGGTTTCCTCATGGTGTTTTCCTTCACCGTTTTGAGAGCAGTGGTGATGAAATAATTTACCCAAATCAATGGGCTCGAACCCACGACCTACAATTCGTAAGTCGGGGCCGATACCACTGAGCCACCACTGCTCTTGCTACCCTGCGAAAGTTTGCATGTTGCTTACTCAACCACGCAAAAAAACAGCTAATGGATTTGTAGGAAATTGGGCACACAGAAAGTTTACATATAACCTGGATTAACACATTTTTTTTTTAAATGTACTTATTTGTTTAACTGCAATCAGTCGCCAGACTTGTATCAGTTATGTTGTGTGAATTTGGGGTGTTTAATGAGTAGCAGGCTGAAGCCTTGCAGTCAATTCAGAGTGTGTGGTTTATTTTTAGTCTTAACCAAATGGCATTAGCAAGTATCTATGTTAATGAATGGGTCTGCTATCTTGTATGGGTCAGGATGTTGGGCCACAAAAGCGATGAATGAAAGGCAATTGCATGCAGCTGAGATGCGAATTTTAAGAGGGATGTGTGGTGTTACACGGATGGATAGAATAAGAAATGAGTACATAAGAGGAAGTCTGAAAGTGGCACCAATAACTGAAAAGTTGTGTGGGAATCGGTTGTCATCAAAGACTATATAACCACTTGACTGCGCATACAGTGCCCCGACGCTCGAAAACTATTAAGGTGTCTTCACACAGCGGGCGCGACGCGGCGGGACCGGGCGGCGACGCAACGCTGAGTAGTTGTAATGCACTAGATAGTATGGACGACTTCACACAGAGCGCTCGGCGCGACGCGCCACGCCGCCGCCGCGCCGAGTCGGAATACAACTCAGAGGCCGGCGTGCCGCGGGCGGGGCGCGAGCGCAGCGTCGGCAGGACGGCGATAAATTGCAGCAGTATCACAAGTTTTTAATTGATTGACTGCGTCTTACATTTAATAACAGTTTTGTATGTTAGTTGATACGAGTAATAGATAGTGAATGAAAGTGAGCGATCGCCAACATTAGCTGTGATTGACTAAAACATTTTCATTACGAGTACAGTTTCAAACAACTAGCGCACGTGAATTAATTGAATTTGAACTTTATGCCAATGTGATTAGAGTCACACGACGCAAGCTTGTTTATTACAATGACTGTATCCTTTATTTAGTAAGTAAACTCAATTAATTTAAAGTGAATAATTTGATACATTTAATCTAAGAAACCCGTTAAATCTTATTGAAAAGGCAAACAAATTAAAACAGTTCGGTTTAAAGCATAGGTCCAATTTCCTAACAATTGAAATGATTTGGTTTTCTGTTTTGTCTCTGTAACTTTTTGATCATTCACATGACAAGGCAGCGCGGCGCCGCACAGTGGGTTGCAAATCGCGAGATAAGAAAGGTAATTCATAATTACCATGTGATTTCAATTTAGTGAAACGAACTTTTGTGATTTTTTAGACTGTCTTGGCTTATAGTATAAAAAAATATTGTGAACTTGACTAAGCATACTCATATTTAAAGCATTTAACCATAAAATATATTTTTTTTGTGATATTAGTTAGATACTTCATTAAAAAATAAGAGCAAGAGCGTTTCCACGTCTGAATCGCTCAACATTTTTTCAATGAATGAATCACGAGCGGCGCCGCACAGTGGATCGTCCCCATACAAGAGGTCGGACATAGAATCAAAAATTGAAAAAGTATCTAATTAAAAAAAAAACAAAATATATAGTTGCATTTTTCTACAGAACAACAAAAATTGTTCTACGCTTTTTTTATTTGACCAGCACTTTAGGCACTAAACGATGAAAACTTTTATTTTTGTATGGAAACGAACACAAAAATGTATGTATCTCATGATTCCCTCTTTGTTCGACTTGTGGATTTCACTACTGTTATTTACCCATTTTATGCCACATTTTCTTCAAGGACACATGGTGCCCCCAGAGTGCCCCTAACGAGATATTTTGCCTATAGTAACTATGTTTGTTATTGTATTACTGATGGAATGGAGGTCCATTCAGTATACTTATTACTGAGAATTAGTCATCACTAAGTAGTCCCTTAAATAACAGGTGCATTTTTGAGGACTTTAATGACTTATGAACGCTTTTGTTGCAACATAACAAAAGCGTTAATAAGTCATTAAGTAACGACTACCAGTACTTGCTTAATCTAATTAGTTATTGTAATTACTGTTCACAGCCCTTAAGCTCTGGTGTGATTGGCTCATGTCATAATTAGCTTATCAAATTCATTGCTAGTTATAGTTATTTTTGTGTGTTTTGCACATGTGTGTTGTTCTTTAATAGAGTAATGCAACTATATTTTTTTTTTTTTTTAATTAAATACTTTTTCAATTTTTGATTCTATGTCCGACCTCTTGTATGGGGACGATCCACTGTGCGCCGGCGGGACGGGACTTGATCACGCCCGCAGTGTGAAGGCTCCCGCCGCGCCGGCGCCCCGCCACGTCGCGTCACGTCACGTCCCGCCCGCTGTGTGAATAGAGCTTTAGTATTTTGTCGCCTATGCATAGGCTACGGTTCTATACTCCATTTGTTTAGGTAGTTAACTAAATGTAAACAATCTTAACATGTCTTTTATCTAAAAAACTGTCTAAAAATTGAATCTAAAAATGTTTACAATTAGGTATTTACTTAAACCGATGTTAGGTAAGTAACTTAATTTAAATAATATTTGTTGGTCTTTTATACGATTTATTTTATATAAAAAGACATATCAAGATTGTTTACCTTTAGTTAACTACCTAAACAAATGGAGTATAGTAACCATTTTAGTTATGACCAATTGTTAGACCTCTGTGCACGCTAAATTAATGCAAATAATATAACTTCATCTGCAATTATAACGCATCAAAATGCCTTCATGCGTGGTGAAGTGGTGTGGGAAACATTCCAAAACTTCTAGTTATAAAAAGGATCGCATAACTTTTCATCGGTACGTAAACAGTACAAAAAATCATTTTGATTTAATCAGATTATGATCCACCGTAGAGGTCTATTTAAAATGGTGGTTGGGTAAACCAGCACACTGTTGAGTCCCGCGTTGATGTCTTTTGGAAAAGTCTCGTTCTTTCATTAGACAATTCTAATGCATCTATCCCTTACTTTCCCTTTGTATTTTTTATCGTAAAAATTAGTGCTGTTACCTTTAATAGCTGAAAGTCTATATCGAAAATAAAAACAAAAATTAATGTAAGTTTTATTCAATTCGAATACTGTGGCTTGTTTAGCTTCGTCTTGACAATCCGTTTGTAAACTGGCGCCAAAACTCACGTGGCCGTAAGTTCTGCCTTGGGGATGATATTCGACTCCGCTTCTACACCGAATATGATGGTGGCATAAATTTTGTTCTTGGATTCTCTAACTTTCATTTTATTAGTGATTGATTTTGATTAAATATGATTTCTTTGATTTTAATTGAGTATTTATCACAATTTTCAAATCCATTTTATCGATATTGACTATTTTCCCTTAATGAAGTAAACCAGCCCTACGATGGGCATACCCACGAAACTTGACCTTGAACTGACCAATTGCAGCCGCGCATTCTTCCTCGTCCCCCGGCCCGCAGTGGTGAGTCGTGTGCTTAGAAGAAATCGGCGTATACGCTCTCTAGTGGTTATATTCTCTTTGGTTGTCATGATTTGGTCACGTGATAGGGAGGAATGATGAAAATGTCTTGAAGAAAGTATTGAGTAAGAATATCGATAGCTATAAGAGTAGAGCGAGACTAAAGAAACGATGGGTGGACTGTGTTACTAAAACTCATACACTGGTGCCGATTCCCTTATTCACAAACTAAACTAAATTTAAATTCAGTGCATCTTTTTCTTTCTATTTCATTAAGAAAAGGACAGAAGATAAATTTTAGTTTAGTCCTGTCAAATTAATCAGCGCTCCATACAAGTTTAGACGTGATTAAAAACTTGCCTACTAAAATTACGTCAATTTACGTCAAGCGCTGATTAATTTGACAGGACTAAACTAAAATTTATCTTCTGTCCTTTTCTTAATGAAATAGAAAGAAAAAGATGCACTGAACTTAAATTTAGTTTAGTTTGTGAATAAGGGAATCGGCACCATTGGCTTGTAACTTGTGAAAATATTATGAAAGGAGACGGGCATTTCTGGGCCAAAATGTAATAAGTGGAGAAATGGTTAAAAAAAAAGGCTTATATTTTTCTATATCAAAATCTGAAAAATCAACTCAATTTACAATCTGGAAAATGAGAAATCCTAAAATTAAGTTAAGGTTCCCAAGTAAATGGAATATCGATTAAATTATAATCGATTAACGTTCATACTATTCAAGAAGATGCCTTCACCAGATGATTAATTCAATTAAAATAATTAAATCTATTAGAAATAACATACTGCACAGCTTAAACCAATTAAATAATTAATATAAATTGATCCACGTTTGTTAATCGATTAATGTATGTTTTTTTTTTTTTTTTTGGATGGGAAATCATCAAATGACTTCTCCCGCTCTGGGCGGAGTGGGAGGGCGTGTCAGACTTTTACTGACTAAAACCCACCCGTGTTCCTTCAGTTGCCCATGTGCCAGAGTCACGGTATCTCTTTCGAACAATCTCGTGACCCTGGCAGGCATCGGTCCTAGCAGACCCCTACATTGCTGCTGACATCTCTTTGAGGCGCGCGTGGAACACTACGCGCCGTCGACCCGAGCCTGATCCTTACCGGGCGGCGAGCTACCCATTGCTCGCCACCCGCAAGCTCGCGCCTACGGTGGCCGGGAGTCCGCTATCGACTCCCGACGCCCGGGGCGTCTCCTCCTGCGGCGGCTAGGGACGTGAGGGTGCAGAGACTGCCACTCCCTCATGCGCCCCGCCTCCTCCTTCGCGAGCATTACTGCTTCGCAGAAGGAGGTGACGGCTTCCCATGCCCTCTCGCTCCGTACCATGGCTCGCACCAGGGCCAGACGCGAGAGGTCGCCGCCGCCGATCGCCTCCACGAGGACACGGCGGTGCTCCGCCCAGGCAGGGCACACCTCCACTGTATGCTCCACCGTGTCCTCAAGACGATCCTCACAATGGAAACACCCGGACGTTTCCTCCCGCTTTATCCTGAACAGGAACCCACCGAAGCACCCATGCCTGGTGAGAACCTGCGTCAGGCGGAAGGTGAGGACGCCGTGGCGCCTCTCAATCCACTCCTCAAAGAGGGGACTTACCGCCGCAATTGTGGCGTGCCCAATTAATGTATGTTTAGTCTGTGTTAACTCTGACATGACATGCATGACATAACGCTGACACTCGTTTCATATTGTTTATTGCATGTGCGTATCGTGTTTCCACCCATAGTTTTATTGATGTTTCCTCAACCCCTGCTTTCATTCTACGGACTTCGGAGCTACCTTCTTGTATGACCCTTGCCTTGCTACCATACCCGACACGGTCAGTGGGTCGTTTTAGGGGCAAAATTCTTATTTCTAGTAGCACAATAACAACCTTGGGTACAATGAGTTATATGTACGTATAAAAAACAAACAAATAAGATCTCATATCAAACGTAAATGGTTGTTTGGTTGTTAGAGAGTAATTCACACTGACCTCTGTACTACATAGTATAAACTGTATCACGGTAGGACAGTATTCCTCGCTCTCCAATAATCACACACGTTATCAGTGAACATAATATTTGAGATATTCAGCAGGCAGTTCGGTATTAATTAATATAGTAAAGTATATGTAAACATTTAAAAGGCCCATGTAGATACATTATATAGAACTAAGTAACTATCGGACCAAGATTTTTTTAAAGTACTTAATCATGTTATCTGTTATTAACCACTTTTTACATCTTTCAGGTAAAATGCAGTGACTATGTTTGCCAAGCTTGCTGGTAGTTGGATCAAAGACCACCTCTTGTTATGAAAATAATATGGTACCTCAGTTGGGCTAGGTACCAAAATAATATAGTACCACCTGCACAGTTTCTAGATGACAATTTAATCATAATTCAAGATAAATAAAAATATTACTAAAGAACATTTTTATTTTCTCTCCCTCACTCTAGAAATACCTATATAAATTATCATCTGCTTAGCCTTTCCCCAATTATGTAGAGGTCGGCGTCCTGTCTAACCGGATGCAGCTGGGTACCAGTATTTTACACAGAGTGACTGCCTATCTGAGTTCCACAATCCAGTTACTGGGTAATATGATATCCCTTTTTTTTTTATGGGAAATCATCAAATGGGCGTGTCAGACTTTTACTGACTAAAACCCACCCGTGTTCCTTCAGTTGCCCATGTGCCAGGGTCACGGTATCTCTTTTGAACAATCACGCGACCCCGGCAGGCATCGGTCCTAGCAGACCCCTTCAGTGTGGCTGACATCTCTTTGAGGCGCGCGTGGAACACTACGCGCCGTCGACCCGAGCTTGGTCCTTACCGGGCGGCGAGCTACCCATTGCTCGCCACCCGCAAGCTCGCGCCTACGGAATATGATATCCCTTGGTAAGACTGGTTGTCAGACTGGGCTTCTGATGACCCGTAACGACTGTCTTAGATCTACGAAAGATAGCTGGGACCAACGGCTTAACATGCTTTCCGAGGCACGGAAGGGTCTTGGTATGTAAAGATGGTCACCCATCCACGGACCAACCGCGGCAAGCGTAGCTTAACCTGATCGGTTATCCCGTGCGGCTGTTATTACTTAGCCACCAGCCCTTCTACAAATACTTATATAATGATTAAGAATAGAGAGAACAGTAAAGAATAGTACCACCCTATTTCTTCCTGAGGATGTCGTAAGAGGCTTAGAATTGGCAACAGCGTTCTCTATGCATTTTGCGACCACACTGCGATCGCCAACCCGCCTGCTAAGCGTTGCGATTATGGCAAACCCCCCCGAATCGGGGAAGACTTATGACCAGCAGTGAACGTCTTTCGGCTGAAATGATGATGATGAATTATAATTATATTCTTTATATTTAACACCCCAACTGTATTTAAAGAATGAGAATCGCACTTCAAAAATCAGCTGTTAAGTGTAGATTGTTACGTAACCTCACTTTTCCTAAATCTTATTTAACTCGGTTCTCAGATTGCCAAAACCTGCAAAATTTTCAGTGATTGTTTAATAATATAGTACCTATCAATAGACACCAATTTCATCTTTTTACATCCAGGCCCAAGATTGTATGAAAGCGTATCCGTCTCCTTTGTATTCTTGCCTTTGCAATATTTTATAAGTATGTGAGCACCATGTATCTATCATATAATTAATTTATCTCTCATTACTTCATTTTCAATTCTTTTACCTGTTGTGGTATGGTAATATTTTTTTTATTTTAGGTGCATCTTCTTCACATATAATTATATGAATATTGTATGCGAATATTGAAAACATTTTAAAAAGAGGTGGAGTGTCTGGCCCATTCTTCTCCATACGAATCTACCTTTTGGAAGGGGCAACTAGAATCAATTCTATTTTCATGTAACTGTTGACGTTCCAAAGTGCCTTTTTTGAGCCTATTTGAAAAAATGCTTTGATTTTGACTTTGTGTGAATTATGATATGAATAGAAAGGGGGTGAGTACTAAGATGACGACCAATATAGAAGTGTGGAAGAAAAAAAGACATGTTGCGCCAACCCCAAATAAATTGGCATAAGGGCAGGAGATTGACGATGAAGTAATCTAGAAGAAAGTTGGCAGGATTTTTATTAACCAGTGCGCATATTTTTTTGGTGGTTCAGTATCGGGAATAGAAACACATTTCAATTATTTTTTCAATACTTTTTTTTTTGTAATTTTTATCCGACCTTAAATCAGTAAACTGTGGACACCCTACATATTTCTTAATATGATATCGACAATAGTAGTATGTCAGTAACCGCGCGCTGGCGTAGATAGTTCGAACTTCTTAGAATTTTGACCGATCAAACAGCTGGTCGGTCGTTCAGCTTCGCCGCCGCGCCGGCGCCGCGCGTAATTTACCATAAAAACCAGTTTCAAAATAAACATCTTTCGTTAACGATAACTTAATTTTTTTTTTGTACTAAGATATATCAAAATAAATATTGCATGGTTATTATAACTCGTTTAAGTTTAATTTGTTAACATTTGCGAACTGGATAAAAACTTATCCTGTATTATAAGGCGTTCAGTATGGTGTTTTATAGCGCTCTATTTCTGAGGTCACTTTTGCAATGTTGAAACGCTCATGTATTTTAACATTCCTTGCACACCATGGATAGTTTACTAAAAACTTCAAAATTTTATTTTGCCTCGTTGGTCTAATGGTAGGAAGCGCTACTGCTGAGCTTGAGGTTCTGGGTTCGATTCCCAGGTCGGGCAAAGTGTTATTGGGTTTTTCCATCTGGAATTTCTCAGTAGCAGCCCATAGCCTGGATTTGTGCCCGGTTGATGGCAATAGGCTCGCCCCCTATTACATGGGACTTGAACATAGCAGGCGAAATGTGGGTGTACTATAGGTACACCTCTGCCCAACCCTTCGGGGAAACAGGGACATGCTGTTATGTTATGTTATGTTGTTTATTTTGCACCTCTTACAGGCATCTACAGGTTAATAAACCGAAAGACTTTCGTCCGGCCTCATAGTCGAACTAATATTGGAAATTCTTCACCCATTTGCCGCATGCTTTCTCTTGCCAACTCTATTCGTGGAGAAGTAGATGTCTTTGCTGGTTCTGAAGCCTCAGTTAGGGCTAAACTTTTAGTCTTAAATGTATAAGTATTATTTTTTTTATATCCTTTTATATTAATTTTCTCTAAACTTTATTTTTTCTATGGAAAACTTCATATTTTTTAAGATTTTGTTCATTTTTGATTACTTGTTTTTTTTTTAAGATAAATGTTTTACATAAAATTAATATGCATGCTAGATTCACAACTAGTTGATGTTAATCAATAATATTGTGTTGTAACTGTTTTATTGCATTTGTGATTGTACATCAGTTTTGTGAATCACAATTTAAAAAAAAATGTGCCATTACTTAACTAACTTGAAATATTAACACATGTTATTGAATGTTAGCTTTTCCCGCAACTTCGTCCACCTAAATATCGATTATGGCGGACGTAGACAAAGTCGCGGGATATAAAGTAGCCTATGTCCTTTCTTTTGGTTCAAACTTACCCCACACCAAATTTCATTATCAGAATCGGTCCAGTGGTTTAGTCGTGAAACAGACAGACAGAGTTACTTTCGCACTTAAAATATTACTAGTACAGATTCCTTATTCCGGTTAGGGATGTTCGATATTCATCACATGTGGGTAAAGTATTGCCAGCTAATTTGAACCTGCGTAGTGCGTAAACTTTGAAGAATACTAAGGGGACAGTACATACGCCAGCCCCTTTACAAAAATTTTACTATTATTTATTATAATATTGCCGTAGTCACAGAATCCAGTGAGTGTCATTCAATGGCGGATAATCATAACACCGCGATTCGGAATCGTGACGTAAATGTTTAACGCCATCTAGTGAGACGGTCGAACAACTCAAACGCGCGCTTTTGACGAAAACACGTTTCACATTATTAGTGTTAAAACACCCGAAAGAAAGAATAAATGACGAGGTACACCTAACCAAAACAAATGGCGATTAAAGCATTAACAAAATTGAACTACGAACATCATACAACTACATGTCATTTCAGCCACGAGACGTTCACTGCTGGACATGGGCCTACCCCAATTTGGTGGGGGGCTTGCCATAATCCCCCCGCTTGGCAGGCTGATTGGCGATCGCAGTATATTGGTAAAATACATAGAGAATGCTGCTGCGCATTCTCCAGTAGGTAAGTCCCTTAGTCGCGTCTTACGACAACCACGGGAAGAAATGGAATGGTGCTGCGTCCGACAGCACACGGAACTACATGTCACACTACACAACCAACGGCGAGCAACAATAATGTCAACAACTCACTGCAGAGGGCGCGGTTGGCCGTAGCTCACTGCATAAATCGACACAAATTGACGAGTCTGCTACCAGACGTCCAAACGACCGGGTTGGGCAAAATCCAGCCAAGCTGTGAATTGACCTTTAAAGAAACTTTCTTCTGATTTTTAACCGATGAAAAAAAGTAGCGGTCGTTCTCAAATCGACGCGTACTTATATTTTGAAAATTCTTTTTTTATTGGTATGGGTGTAGGTAGGGTTGCCAGGCGTCCGGATAAAGCCGGACACAGTCAGGCTTTTTGGTTGTGTGTCCGGCCAAATTAGACGGTGTCCGGCCTGTCCGGTTTTTGTTAGGCTTTTCAAATTTGATAATTTTTGCCTTGGTTTCCGCTCCATCCGCCTCACCTTGTGTCGCTAGCGTAAGCGAGCGAACTAGCACTGTCCTCCCCGCCTTATTACTACTCAATTTTAAAGGAAAATTAGCTTTTATAGCATGTGTTTGCCAATAAAAAATATTAATTCGTTTATGTTACTTATTTATTTTAACGTTATTTCATTAGTGTTTTGTTTAATTTTGTTTTAAGATTAAAAAATTAAAGATGTCAGATCTTTTTACCCAAATGTTCGGCTAAACTGACTGGTCTGTCCGGCTTTTCGGTTTTAAGACCTGGCAACCCTAGGTGTAGGTTCATGTTTGATGCAAGTAAATTTCAGTTTGATAGATCTACAGCGTTGGTTGTTTGTTTGAAGCCGACTCAAAATGAGTTATTAATTTATGACCTTAGACAAAAAGGTTTATTTTTGCTTTCCCTTTCTTTTACGTCGTTTTATTTAAGGTAAGGTTATTAAAAAATCTCCGTAATCCAAGTAAGTAAGTACGGGGTCAACTGAACCTGTCGGAAAAGACGAGAAGTAATTTCAAAGATTGTTCCTCTGTCAGAACATATTTCACTAAAGCGCCATCTAGCAAGTATCAGTAGAACTACTATTAAATACAGACACTCGATGATTGTGAGGGTTAACCCTAAACTGCATGAGTAACACAACACGTGTCTTTTCTCGAGTTTAGTTCGCAACTTCACCACTAGGTAGCGGTGGTAGTAACATTATGACAGAATAAAAAATACTATTTCGTTGGGCAATTGTATACTTAGTCAATTCACTGCTGGTCAACGCAAATAATAGCGCGTAACTAAGTATATAATACACATATACATGTAGAAACTTGTAATTAGCAAATGTCAAAACTTATTTCGCATATTCAAGATTGTTATGACTATGAGTGTGTAACCTTTCTTTAAATTAAATAAATAGAACATCATATAATAATAGAAGATAGCCAAAGTAAGCACGGTCGTAAAAAGTCCCGGCGGATTTTTGCTGGTCAAGATATCTATATCAACAATCGACACAACAAATACACTTTCGGCTGTTTGGTGTCTAATCTTACTACTCAGAAGAAAGTTATATTAACCCAAAGATTTTGTATTAACCCAACTGCATTAGGGCATATGTTTTGTCTTTACTGGTTAGACTCCTTATTCAGGTAGTCTATTTAGAATTATGGGGGGACAGCGCGAACGCAGTCCCCACTACCAAAAATTACACATCCGAGTTATCCGCATTAGGGATAATCGCAAGGGTCAACCTAGCCGCAGTGCAATGGTAGGTCTCGCCCTGGGGGAACCGCCTACTTGATCACGGTGTCCCCTATGCCAGGTAAGTATGATTATTTTACAGAATCTAGCGAGGGTCGTTCAACGGCGGAAAATCTTAACACCGCGATTCAGAATCCTGACGTAAATGTTCAACGCCATCTAGAGAGTGTAAACCTCGGTCGTATTACTTTGTTCACTGACCTACCATTGGTTACTATTACCCTACTGTGATACTATACACTCAGATCACATCATACCCATGATTGTTAGTGGCTCTTTATTTACGTGCTGTTGTTGTAATAGATAATAATAATAATGTAGACACACTTTAGAAGGTGGCGCGAACTTAGATGGAAAACAGACGACATTTTTTCGAAAGATAATAGACAGTGTTGCATTGAGCGGGTTAACCCACAAAACAGAGGGGTAATTGCATAATACACTATCTGTAGAAATTGCTTGCACACTGACAGTTCCACAACATTAATGACGTTGCTCGCGTTGCTAAGCAGACGATTATTTCGAACATAATTATGAAAGAATAGATTAGTAATAAAGTTCATAATAATTCATATTCTGATTTATAGTGTTGCACAATTAGGGTGTTGATTTATGAGTTCTTTTCAGAGAACGAGCGTTTCTTTTGAGCGATGTTGAGAGGACAGCAGCAACTGTGGTTTGAGGTCAAGCGATCACTTTGAATGTTTTGTTTTGTTAGGATTGGTGACATAAAACCACGGCTGTCTTCTGAATATCACCATGAATGTATTTGTAATAAATGCTATAAAATAGATATGTAGCTGCTTATGTAGGTATAAGTTTTTTATTTAATAGGCGATAAATATTGAATAATTTGTACATGACATAATAGAATAAATGTAATAGTGACGTGTTCTCGGCGCATATCTTGTGGATGCATGGAATTGTGTTCTTATAAGCGTAGACCAAAATAAACTGGACACTAACTTTAACTTCGTTGAATCTATACCTACTAATATTTTAAAGCTGAAGAGTTTGTTTGTTTGGTTAAAAAATTCTTTATCCCATCTTCATGGATTCTTCATTACATACTCGTTCATATGCTCATCATCTTTTAGTCTGTAGTTTTAGTGAAATTTACTAAACCGTTGCTTTTGTTTACCAAAATTCATATTATACGTCGAAAGAGACTGGATCTTGCGGCACAGGGTAATCTAGTGCAGGATCCAGTGTCACATCTAAATACTGCAAAACGTTTATGAACCAATAAATATATTACTATTACATTTATCGAGGGAGGCTATATAACATTACACTAGAACCTTTAAGAGCCGAATAAAAATAAAAAAAAGTTACGAATATGAAAACCTGACACGGGTATGCGATTCAATGTGACGGGAAGGGTCAAGTGAGCCTAAATTTGACGCGGACGAAGTCGCGAGCAGAAGCTAGATAGCTAGTTTCTATCTCAAATGTGTCAGTCTGCGTGAAGTCTGAATTTCTGCCGGATCAAAGACAATTGATGTCAGTAGGCTTGTCCCCTATTACATAGAATTTAAACATATCTGGTGAAATATGTTTGTCGAACGCTTAGGCAGATGTAAGTACACATCGGAGAATACAAGAGTGATGGTATGTGTACAAAAACACTTCTTAACCCTTACTTTATCTAGCTCGTCCTAATTAAGTAACACGCTAATTAAATCAAATAATAAAATGTACTAAAAATCACATAAAACTTAAAGTCAAATAAAATCAATTAAGTGAACATACATAGTTTGAGGGCTTGTGGCTAAGTAATAACAGCCGCACGGGTTGATCGTTCAGGTTAAGCTATGCTTGCCGCGGTTGTTCCGTGGATGGGTGACCATCTTTACATACCAAGACCCTTCCTTGCCTCGGAAAGCATGTTAAGCCGTTGGTCCCGGCTGTCTTTCGTAGATTTTAGACAGTTGTTACGGGTCGTCAGAAACCCGAAATTGTGACAACCAGTCTTACCAAGTGGTATCGTACTATCCAGTAACTGGGTTGTGGAGGTTAGATAGGCAGTCGCGCCATGTAAAATACTGGTACCGAGCTGCTTCCGGTTAGACTGAAAGCCGACTCCAACACAGTTGGGAAAATGCTACGCAGATGATGACATAATTTGAGGTATATTTTGTATGTTAACTTCACTAGTTAACCTACAAAATATACCTCAAACTAGCCAAGTCAGACCCCAGGCTATAATTTATTAACTTGGCACCCATTTAGATCTCACTTCTTTTGTCGTTGAAGTCAACAACCAAGGCATACCTATATCATAATATTGAACTTGGCTCTCATTCCACATTTATGTTTTAGATGGGATAAAAGCGTGTCAGTAAAAAGGAACTACGTCAACTTGTAAAAAATATATATATATATATATATACTTTATTGTACACCATTAAAATACAAAACAAAGAAAACATTACAATGACTACAAAATATACAATGGGCGGCCTTATCGTCTTTATATGTACACATATTGCTTTTTTTTTTCTTTTTTTTAAACCTTGCCTTTAAAATCTGCTGACTCCTTTTAAATTTCAATAATACCTATCCACAGAAAAAGCTGTATTCAAACAACTTGGTACTTTCATAAAAGCCCCAAATAAATAAGAAAAAAAAGTTATTTCTCAAAATAACAACACTTCAATTAGGTACCGTAAAAAATTACAAGTCTTGGTAACCGCAGCGACGAATTAATTATCATTAAAATAATAAAATTAATTATCATTAAAATATTAAATAATATTTACAAAGAAGCTATAAACTTTATATCATAGACATAATTATGAGTTTCACTGTGAAGTACTCGTCCTAAATAGAACACACATACAAATCACGTAGGTATACTGGATATAAGAACTGTACAAGCCAAAAGGAATATTCAATTTATCAACCTTTAACGAACAGCCCTTACTCAAACAATTTGACTTTGGATAAATATTTTACTAATAAACATGAATAACCGTGATTCCAAATAACTAAAAAATTGAACAAGATTATAAATTCTATAAATGTTTTCACAATAATATGACAAATTAAAATCTTAAAATACATCATGATACAGCAAAAGGAATGACAAAACATAATCGGATCGTTGACAAAGATGCCTTGAACAATGGACGGTTCCAACGTTCTAATTCTATCCAAAATATGACGGATTTCTTTGGTTTTAACAACTAGCCTATTGTAACATAACACGAACCTCACACGAGCTGTCCGGCGGCATGCTGTAACTACATAGTTGTTACTGTTGTCCGCTCGACAGGTGACACACTAAGAAGTAAGGCGTCGAATTGACGTAGCTAGCGTTAAACTAAGCTCTAGAACTAAACCGAGAGAGATATTAGAGATTTTGAGATATTTGACCGTGCGATGTGGTGCGGTGCGGGCGTGTGGCGGGTTCAGTTGGCGAGGACCACGGAGCGCTTGTCTCTGTTCTTGTTGCGGGTGGAGTTGCGGGCCTTGCACGCGGCTTTGTTTTGTAGATGCTGGAATGGACATATAAATATTAAGTAACATTGAAACTCTGTGTTATTCAAAGTACCAATGATCGCATTCGCGCCACATGGAGACAGAATAATGATAAGTTGCAACTAATGTAATGTATATTTTGTATATACCCGCTGCTGTTTCTTAGTTTCTTTCTTCTTCTGCGGCGCCATCTCGGTGGGCGGTTCTTCAGGTAGCGCCAACGCAGCCCGCAGACGCACACAGCGCGGCGCCAACACCTGCAGCGCTCCGCCGAGTGCGCCCGCCAGCGCCGCGTACGCCGCGCCGCGCGACCACTGGCTCCACGACGCGCTCTCCGAGCCGATGTGCACTGACATGCTGGGCTCTTCACCTTCCTGGAAGATAAATCATCATCAGCATTATCCTGCCCTTATACCTACCTACCTATTTCTTTAGAGTCGGTGCAAACATGGTTTTTTCATCTACATTTCTCTATTAGTCGTCATCTCAGTTGTCACCCCTTTCTATCCATATACCTAATCTTTCACACAGTTCGTCCATCGTTTCTTTGGTCTCCCCCCTACTCTTATACCTATCGACAACACACAACCTCACGGCCTTTTTCACATTCTTCCGCATCACGTGCCCATACCATGACAACCATCCTGGAAGATAAGTCAGTATGTTACCTTTACAAATTTATCACGTGTCAGCAATCAGACAAGTCTACATTATTTATGCCAGCGATTGGCTGGCTGATCGCCGTCTATCAATGGCTTTCACCTTGGCTAATATACGTAACATAATAATTGTTAGTGTATCGCACCTCGTAGTATTTGAGGATGTCCCTGAACGTGGCTCTCTGTATCTTGCGGTCTCTCTTGGCACGGAATCTGTTTGTGTCTCGCGCTAACTCGGTGAGTCGCGGCAGCAGTTCGTCCACGTGCGCTGTGAGTGGGTTGTCTGAGCTGTCGTCGTCTGTCACTGTCTCGTACGCGATGGCGAGCGCGCCGCCTGCTGCCATGCGGACCTGGGGGACACCCACATAAGTTTATTGGGACAACCCACTTATATTAACGTTTTCTAGTGTAAAATAAAAACCTAAGTAAGTTACCTCAAGTGACACAGCCTCCAATAACTCCCCAAGCCTGGCGAAGCTGGGCGACTGGTTGTTGAGTAGTGACAGCGCGTGGTTGGGCGACAACAGCGGCAACAGTAGTGCCCAGCCGTCCAGTGCGGCGGCGTGCCACGCGCCCTCCTCCACGGCTGCTCCTGATACGTTCACGCTGCCGTCATCCTGGGGGAAGGAATAAGAAAATTCAATTACATTGGGAATTCATCAACATCATCCTCCTGACATTATTCCAATGAGAAAGTGGTCATTACGGCTGTAATATTTTACCACGATACGAGCTTCTAATGTCATCGTATACTATGTATTAAGAAGTATTCACACAGTTTACCTTGAGATAGCTGCCGCTGAAGATGGTCTCGTACATGCGCATGACCTCTAAGATCTCAGTGAGATCATCCTCCATCAAGTAGCATAGCACGGCCAGCGATGAGCAGCACTGAAACATACAGAACAAAATATTATAAAATACGTTATTTCATTGGTTTCTGGAGAAAGGTAGAACATTTTATTTGCCGATGAAAAGTCTCCTACGATATTAGTATTACATCACTGTGTTGCGGTGTTTACCTCAGTGCGTGTGTCAAGTGAGGCAGTCTTGTCAGTGGCGGTGGCGGCAAGTGCGGGCGTCACCTCACGAACGAACTCCTCCGAGCCTTCCTCGCCGATCTGTGGGTTACATATTAAGTATAAGTTAATGGTTCACTGCTCCTTTCAAGATCGCTACTATAACGAGTTGAAGCTTAAGTTGGACCGAAGAGTTGTCCCTACTGCTGGCAGGATAACCGTTAATGAATCCAGTCTTGATAAAGATAATCACCTGTACAGCCAGTAATGGTGCAACAGCAGCAGCTGCGTTCCTCTCTCCGTCCTTGCCTCGTCGGAGTGCGCGCGACACATGGTCGGCCAGCGTGGCGCGGTGTGGAGTCAACAAGCCATCTAGCGCTCGTCGCTGTAATTCCGTGTGGAGTGAAACAAATGCACTTGTACGTGCTGCGTAACCGCGAGCGTCCAGCGCCTCAATTAATTCTAGGAACTTCTCTTTAAATTTCTCTTGAAGCACTTGTTCTAAGAAAAGGAGAAATATTTTAGCATAACATAATTTAAAAATTTTCAGGTGATACAATCAGTGCCGAATTAAGCTAGTGCTCCAGGTCTGTAGCAAATTCTACTTCGGGGATCCTTGGTAAAATTTGTGTTGTTTTCAGGTTTAAAAGTACAGGATATTTAATAAAACAGTAATTTTCCAAATAGCTTTTCTTGATTTACCTAACACTAGAAAATTCTCGATATTTTTAGACAAAGACGTTATTTTCCTCGAGTTCCTTAACACACAAGTTATTTGAACCTAATATTTTTTTTGCATCCGTAGCGCTGACAGTGATGTTTTTTCCAAAAGAACTTTGGATACAAGAGCAAGCGGAGCGAGCTCGTAAAATTTAGCATTCACTTCACCTCTGATATGTTAGAGGTTCTGTTGATTACTCATACAGTAGTAAGAGTAACTTAGACGACTTATACAAAAAGTTAAGAATTAAGAGTAACTAAAATGTCAGAGAGCGAATCATGCTCAAAATTTTTTGCACCCCTGCTCGGTAACTTTAAATTTCTAAATTACTCAAATTTTTTAGCACCCTTCCTTGGTTAGTTTTACTCAATTTCAAACTGATATAAAAATGACTTAGTCGACTTAAATATCCTGAAAAGCTCAAAAATTTAAAAGAAACTACGATGAAAGCAAGAGCGGAGTGAGCTTAATTTATTAACCTTTCGTTTGACTACAGATTCATACTATTTCACTGAACTTTCCGGTTGTTTAAGTATCATGTCATGACATGAGCGCGGGGCCTGAAGCTTTTACTACACCTGCAACGTGACTAATTCAGACCATGAAACAATGACTCGATATTCTAATCTCATACAAAACCGCGTGCACACAGTCAATAAATTCGATCACTTCATTATCCTGTTGATAAGTGCTATATATACACTGAATTATTTTGTTTAACAATGACATCAAAAACTGTCACCATTTATTCATGTTTAGACATTTATATAATATTTGATTTTATCTGACTTTTTGTTTTATATTAATTTTAGTACATTTAAATTCTACAGCTGAAATGATGATGATGACAAATTTAATTTAATTTACATTTTTGATACCACAATAATATTCTGTGCCATCACTAACCATTGTTATTTTACGTATATATTTAAAATTAATTGCATTTTTTATTTAGTAGACATCATATTTTAGTGATATACCTACGTCATTACAAACATATACCTCACATTTTGTAATAACTTAATGAATAAAATGTAATATTTATTTTTTATTGTGTCGTATTTTAATGATAACTAATTATATATACTATTTAAATTATGACGTTATATTCACTTATCGATTTGAAAGCATGCTACTATTCAATAATATAATTGTTGTGCCAGACAGGGTCCATGTGCCTTTTTATATTATTAAGATCTTGGGGGCCATCCATAAATTACGTCACACGAATTTCATGATTTTTGACCCCTTCCCCCGTCCTTGTCACAGCTGGTCACATTTATGAGACCCCCCCCTCCCTTGTGTGACGTCACATATTTTACATCTAAAAATAATTATTAAATTAAAACAGCAGTTCCGAAATTAGTTTTATTTCAATTTAAATGTTTTATTAATAAAATTAACATCAAAACAAACATTGCAAGAAATTTGAACTTTATATCTTTACTGTTAGAGTTGCAAATGTTTTTGAATTTTTCGTTAATAGTTCCTAGTTCGTGTTTTACTTACTTACACTTAGATTAAAATAGATTTTGGAATGTGACGTCACGAAATTTAGCACCCCTCCCACCCCCTTGTCACACAATGTCACACTTCGTCAACCCCCTCCCTCCCACTTAACGTGTGACGCAATTTATGGATGACCCCTTGTCATCACATGAGATATGAGTTATGAAAGATATCAGAGTAACGGTGGAGTTAGTTGCCCATTCTTCTCCATATGAATCTACCTTTTGGAAGGGGCGATTAGAATCAAATCTATTTTAATATAGCTGTTGACGTTCAAAAGTGATTTTTGGACCTATATGAAATAAATGCTAGGACTTTGATCAAGCAATACATGATATTGCGCAATATCATTGGCCGAGATATTGCACCATTTTTTACTCTAACTGTGTTTTAATTTTGTACAATCGTTTTTAGGTTTTTCCTTGACGACTCTGACGCCGCGCGGTATTGTTAGGTGTACGATGACTAATTATCACTATCTGTTTTATAGCTACCTACTACTAGTATTAGGTATCATTTTCTTTTGATAAATATTGTGCTTGCAAGACGATTATTATTGATAGTTCTGATAAAAATGATCCATCTCCATAATTTATGGACAAGCTAGCGTTTTTTTTTTTTTTTATCTACGGGCTTCCTACATTTAGAAATATGCGTATATCATATTTACTTTTATCAGGCTTCACTTCCTCTTCTTCCGAGTCTTGATAATAATAGTAATTATATTGAGGTTCTTCTACAGGCTCCACAATTTTCTGCTTCTCATTAACTGGACGTGGACCACTCCATTTAATGTCCCGTTGCTTCCCTGTACAGTATAATTGTTTATTAATGTCATAATTTACTAGTTTATTTATTAGTTATTTTACTAGGAATGTGTATGATGCATTACATTTGATCTCCTGGTGCTGCAGTTCGGTATCTATGGACTCTTTCCTGATAATCCGGTTTTCTCCCGTCTTTCTGCCCCATTGTGTGCCACTTAGCTTGTCTGCAGAACAATATGAATGTTGTCAGTTTAATAAAGTGTTATTAAAACATTAAACACAAACTACAAGGGTCATCGAAACACACCATCGAAGTGACCGTGAAGCGATTTTAATTTATTGATTTAATGTTGCATTGCATCAGGCATGAATTCCTGTACAAATTGAATCTTGTATGTCAATTTAAATCTAACATTCAAAATTATTACTCTAGATTGCGCAATGTAAAAACATATATAAATAAACAAAAATAATATTCTAAATCTGCTGAAAAATTCTGTACATACTGCCCCCGTTATTGTAAATACAGAAAGTCAAAAAATTTCAACATTTTTAAATTCTTGTACCTTAAGGATCATAGCAGATAACTCAAATATTTAAACTCAAATATTTATACAAAATTTTAATGACGTTTCGGAAAGACTGTTCCAAATTAACATGCATTCGGCCATCACCTTAATTCGTTATTGCTGTTTCGCCCCTAAATTAACATATTTCCTACGCGCTTCCCATTTATGGAAGCACACTCACCTTTTAGACAGAATGGACTAAATTATCCGGCACACACTAACCTCAATATTAAATGTGGCCTTGGACGACCGAGCTTGGGCACAAGCAACTCTTCCCATTCGTATGGGAGGCATCGGCGTCCGCAAAATTTCCAGTCTTAGTTTACCGGCTTTCATATCCTCGGTCCACGGCACTGAGAAATTAATCAGGAAAATTTTAGCTTCCACACTGATTAATTTTGATGTGCCGTGCTTCACCGAGGCTATAGATGCCTGGAAACTCGCTTGCCCGAATTCAAATCTACCCGATAACCCACTTTCCCAGAGACGGTGGGATGAGCCGCTCTGCAGAGTTGTACAAGATAATTTACTGAACTCGTCTGCTACTACTGCAGAGCGTGCGCGCCTGCTGGCTGTGGGTAAGTGGGAATCGGGATTATGGCTTCATGCACTACCGTCGTCGAATATAGGCACCTTGTTCGACGACACTACTTTCCGCCTCGCTGTTTCCCTACGTTTGGGAGCTCCGTGTTGTTCTCCTCATCGCTGTCACTGTGGCGAAGTTGTCACCAGTCTAGGACACCACGGCCTGTCTTGCAGCCGATGTGCGGGTCGATTAGCGCGGCACGCAAACATTAATGACATAATCCGACGAGCTCTTGTCACCGTCGGCGTCCCAGCTGTATTAGAACCCAATGGCTTGGCACGCGACGATGGCAAGAGACCGGACGGTATGTCTTTGTTTCCTTGGAAGGTGGGTAGGCCTTTAGTGTGGGATGCAACGTGTGTCGATACTCTTGCGCCATCCCATCTTCCTAGCTCGGCTTGCTGCGCTGGCGCTGCCGCTGCGGCTGCGGAAAACCTCAAGCGGCGAAAGTATAACAACCTTATTGGTAATTATATTTTCGAGCCGTTTGGGGTTGAAACCCTCGGGCCGTGGGGTCAGAGTGCTCATGGCCTCTTTAAAGAAATATCGAAACGGCTGGTTGACACTTCTCGTGACCCAAGGGCTGGTTTTTATTTTGGCCAGCGGCTAAGCATTGCTATACAGCGTGGTAATGCCGCCAGTCTCTTGGGTACGTTGCCGGTTGACAGCGATGAAGATGAATTTTTCGACGCCTTATTTTAGTTTGTGTACATAATTATAGTATTAGTTAAGTTAATATATTATTTTGTTATTTTTATTAAGCTTGAATTATAATAATAAACAATATTTAAACGGGCAACAAAAGGTAAATTTGCGTAGATTAAAAAGAAAAATATTCCATATAAGACTTGATTTAAGAAGAAAGTACTGTACCATGCACTGTACTGTACAGCAAAACACAGTACTATAAAAAAAGTCATAACAACACAACTTACTTGACTCGCTGTATACCACTTACTTGACTCTGTTTTTTGCTTTTCTTCCAACTCTTTCAAAACACGTGCTGGTATTATATTTAATTCATGAAACTTCGCCCAACGCTTAATAGAAGCTGAACTCGGACAAGCATTTGGCACACCAAACTTTTCACGGTACAGGCGCCTTACGGGAAAGACCAGCGGCCTAATTGCGGAACACATTATTGGCAAATGATTGAGACTAATTTGTTTCGTTTTTATCGCAGTTTGTTTAAAATTACGAATTTGGTATTGCGTTACTCCCATAAAGTGTGAAACCAACGGCTAGTCGGTTTGGACGATAAAGAGTGAACGATATGTCAAGAAAAAGTGGGCAAACGTCTATTTTTGGAATTGCGTAACATATTTGACAAGCGACAATTTGCTTCAATCGTTGTCATGAAATCAACGGCTAGTTGTATTGAAGCAGAAGGCAAGTTAGTTGTCGCTTTCGTTTTTCGTTCCACATATTTTAGGATTTAAACGTAAAATCTGCTAAATTATAGCGAAGAAATGTAAGTGATAGTCTTCCTGATAAATTGTGGATGTGATTTTGTGTAAAACTCCAATAATAAATCACTATTAGTGGTATTATGAATATCGAAAGAGCGAGGTGATTTCATAAGGAAAATTGGAAGTTTTCTTCTGTGACAAGTGCTTACAAGGCGACCGCAAGTTATTCTACATCATCTACATGATATTTATGAAACGAGATAAATTTGTGGTATATTTACGAAAGAAAAATTCGTAACTCGTATCGTAATAAGCTTACCCTATGGCAAGCTGAGCAAGCCAGTTGAGCTGTTACTTATTTGGAAAAGCAAAAAGCGATCAAGGCAAAGAGGAACAACAATAGAAAAAAGAAGCAGTGAATGTCAATGATTACCTACCTCTATAGGACTTCAATAAACATAGGTGCACACACACCATACTTAGACTTATTTCCACAACATGTCTGTTTTAAGGTACTTAATTTTCAATATTATTTTCTTTAAAAGTGTTTATCATTGAATATGCTCACTATAGGTACCTACCTATCTACCTAAATATTGTATGCACCTTAAATGTTTTTCTCATTATTGTTAAATAATAGTTACTTAAGAATATCAAAGTCAATAATTGTTTGTCCATGGACCACAGCCCACTCCGTCTCACAGAGGAGGCCCGTGTCTCAGCAGTGGGAACTATATAGGCAGATTATGCTAATCCCTGTCAAGTTTATTGCACATGTTGCAAATCAATTCAATCAAACAGTATTATTCTTTTCATTCGGTGGATATGAACATAATCAGCATTGTAGTTCATGTCATCAGACTATGGTAGTCTTCAAAATTGTTTTCTAAAGATTGAATTTCAATGTTACTGTAGAGCATCATAATACTTATTTATTTCTGTTTATTATGAGGCGCCCTTCAAAATAGTTTTTCGCATTTAATAGGTTTTGCTTCATATAAAGCAAAGCAATGTACCTATGTAGTTATATCATAGGTCCATCAATTTTTTTATCTAATACCAGACTTTAAATTATAATGATGGATATTCCATCACCCATTAATCATCCAGTTGGAGGATGCGGATGTACTTAAATTCTTTTTTTCTTTCAGGTAGGTCAACTACACTAAACAGGAGAATTGTAAACTTTCTCTTGTGCCCTCACAGCAAACATTACTAAGCTGTATTTAAATTATAAATAATGATTTCCACAAGAAAATACTGCAAGAGGAGGGGAAGAATTTACAAATACTATTGTCTGAATGTTATATTTAATTTTTTATTTATTTAATAATTATATTCAATAAAAATGATTGTTTTTGATAACCATAATATATTTGTTTCTGTTTACCTCAAGGTGATAATGAATGCCAGTTAATTAAGTTACACACCATTATTTTATAAACAGTATCACTTTAATAGTCCGTAACTAGTCTTTATTTCTTTTTTAAAACTTAATGCTTAGGTATGTAAATATTTCATAACAAGTTATTTTTATTTGTACCTATATAGTTCATAAATGAAACACTATTAAAGTTAACACTGTTTTTAATCAACACAGTAAGTACATAATTATGTTTATATCGCTGTTCAAATAACATTGAATGGTTTTCTAAACACATTTATTATCTTTAATGAACAATATTCGGTTTCTATTTCTGCCCTTGAGAAGCTTAAAAACTGAAGTGGTTGCAGAGCAGCAGTAACAGTGCAGTCAGAAGTAGATCTCAGCAGTGGTCAAAGGAAATAGCAAAAGCATCATTCATGCTGCTTTCAAATCTTCATAGGTGAAACGCTTGAGGACTCTCCTGCAGATTTAAAACAAAATCAAATTATTTTCTGCTGTTATAGTACTTAATAAATAATGCAGCAAACTAGGCTCATTAATTAGACTTTCATCAAGCCACGGCTGGGCAAAAGCTCTAGGCCTAGTCATTGCTGGCAGTTGTTTCACCAATTTTTATTGATCAGCTATTTTTGTGTATAACACTAAATTAGAATGACAAACAATACTTATACACAAAATATATGATGTGATTTATTTAATTTGCCTAAATAAATATATTCATAATTATGAGTTGCCGATTGATTCTTAGCATCCATACATAAACTCACGCTTTTTTCCCATGGGGGTAGGCAGAAAGTACAGAATGCCACCTACGATCCTTGCATACTGTTTTCGCTTTGTTTACGTTCATACATCTGGTCATACACGCATGCTGGTTACCAGTACTATGCACCTGTCCTTTCTGAACAGCACCAAAAAGGTATGTCCTCCTAGGGTGTCCCAGTGTTCTAGCGTGTCCAGTCACATCTGCCTTGTAAATACTTGTTGTTAGCCGCCTATCATTCATCTACTCCAGACCAAACCATCAAAGCATACTTAACTCTTGTTCTTAACTGTGACAAAAGGCTCACCTCCAATGATTGATACAGAAGATTGTATTTCTATGTCCAGCCTTGCCAGCAAATTCTTTGTAGGAAAATCCCCTGTATGTCAACTAGCTTGATGTTGGTAGGGAAGTGTTCCATTCATGTAGATTCAGCTGTAGCACCTTCTGCGAAAATATGATTAATGTATTGTTGTTACTTGGTTACTTAGTGGTTATTTTAGTTTGCATCAGCATCTACATACATACAAAAATATCAAATAACAATATATCTCATTTGTTAGAATGTGAGGCTGACATACATAATCATTACTATAACTAGAAATAAGTTGCAGAAGTCTACACAGTAAAATAATGGTTGTCCGTTTGGTCAATAATGTACCTACAGCTACAATAATCACTTCTACACGCGTAATTCCTATTTACATTGGTGTACTTACTTGCAGTGGTGATATTGACTTGTCCTTTTCGTTTTGGAGCAAAACAGCGTAAGTCGTAATGCAGCCAGTACAAAACGAAGACAGAGCCCTATTCCTTGCCAAAGATCTTCCAAACCAACCCACGAGTAGTTACTCGAGGGTAGGTGGAATATTTAGTTAAATGTTGTGCTACTAGAAATTTTCCAAAACTGCTTTTCAATGGCCCAAGCCCGTGTATCTGTATACGAATAGTAAATAAAATGCAAAACATAACAACTTTCAACAAAATGATAGCGGTTTTTTTTTACTCAGTGTTGCCAATTTTTCTCCCGAGTCAATGTTTTTCTCACTGATGGCGGTTCTTCTAAAATAAACTATATTCGCAAATTTTATATTATTTATTCGTATTACTGTCATTCAGTCGTCGTTTTGAGGATGAAATAAAACTTATCATGTTATAATTATAGTCTTTGTTATAACATAATTACTATAGATAATATAACACGACAATTACTGGAAAAGTAAGTGAAGCTATTTGTTTGATTTTTAGCTACACAATAATGGAATAATGGTTAATTTTACTATCCCGAAAGTAGGCTCCAATGGCATATTTTTTCAAAATCACGTTTTTCCATATTAACACTGGCGCTATTCACTATATTTGTCATGCTAAACTATCTTTCCAAATCAACGTTGTATCCAATGTGGTTTCGGCATTTAAAAATAACCATAAGTGCCACAGGCTTCTTGAAAATAATAAAACCACTTGCCAGTATCGTGTTAATATAATATTTTCTCGAGTCAAAGCCAAAGTCAAATTAGACTAACCAAAACAAAACCACCAGCTACAAACAAATAGTTGAAATAGTCCGCCAGTTGCGGTGTCCATACCGACCAACCCGGGATTAGTGGAAATCTCAATAAGTTGACAACCCTGCTTTTCTACTATTTTTCCACTGGCCACAGATAACTAAAACGTGAAGATAATAACGTTTCGTTGTGTTTTTCAATTATGGTAGTTTTTGGTAGAAAGTGTTTTATAAATTGGTTTTTAAATTTTTAAGAAATCATTGTACTTTTTCATTTATAAGTAGTAGTAGACTATCAGTTGGCATTAAAACAATGTCATATTATTGTAAAATTATTCGCAAGCAAATAGTTCATATTGATGAAACAAAACGCATATATGAAAACGATTGGGTAAGATTTTGGTACCCTCCCTATACAATTTGGCAGAATTTGTTTAATTTTAGTTACACAATTCCGATTAAGGACACGGAAATCGACTGGAGTTTGTTTAAATTCAGAATTGCTTTCAGAAATTAAATGTGTTCCGCAATTAGGCTGCTGACCACTGTTTAAATAATATTGCTCTACACAAAACTCGCGCTGCTCTTTCGACCAGTCAAGATGAGCGGTCTCCATTATAACTGAACTTGGTAAACTTCGGAATGAGACTGATGAACGAAAGAGAAGCGTTATTATACCTAAATAATCCAGCAGACAAGCCACCCCCTCCCCTGTTACCTACACACCAAACCGTACGGTGACGCATGAATTTTTGCGCAAAATCGGAAGAATAGATTATCACGTTGTTGTATATTGTGAAATTACAAATCCAAATTGCACAATAGTAGTTTATTCATTTAGGGAATAACGCAGCTATTGAACTTCGAACATATTGATAATGAAAGCGTCATGCCTCGTTGTTTCAGGTAAACGAAATTGCACAACATAATTTTAGTAACATATTTAGACTGTGGGAACCGTGTATTTATGTTGGGCAATTAATTCTAAATTTATTTTTAACCAACTTCAAAAAGGACGAGGTTCTCAATTCGGATGTTTATATATATTATTTTATGTATGTTCGGCCATAACATATATAGACGGATTTGCAAAATTCTTTTTTTGTTCGAACGGGGTTTATTCCGAAATGGTCCCATATAAATCTTTAAATATATAAAATTCAAAGTCCTGAGTGACTGACTGACTGACTGATATATCAACGCACAGCCTAAACCGCTGGTCCTAGAGACGTGAAATTTGGAGGGTGTGTTCTTTGTGAAGAGTAGGTATCCACTAAGAAAGGGTTTTTTGAAATTCCACCCCTAAGTGGGTGAAATGGGGGGTTGAATTTTCTGTGAAACTTTTTAGTCTGTGGGTCGATTGACACAAAAATTGGTACACATACTCTTCAATTATAGTTATGAGATTAGTTAGTGTTTGAGTGTTTGAGATTTTTTAGTTATGACTTAGTTTTCCGAAATCATCCCCTTACAGAGTCAAATAGGGCTTCGAAGATGTGGATAATAAACTAATTCTCCCTACAGCTAATAGTTAAAATCTACCCAGATATTAGTAATATTCACGACTAGCTTCTGCCCGCGACTTTGTCCGCATACAATTTCTTGCTCCCCGACCCTCCCCGTCGCGTCGCATCGAATCGCCTGCCTAGGCGAGGTCTTCGTATTCGTGTGTTTTTCTTTTTGCTCGGCTCCGTAGGGTCCAATCTTGATGTTATATATTATATAGCCTTCTTCGATAAGTAGGCTATTCAACACTAAACGTAGTTTCTGAGATTAGAACATTCAACCAAACAAACTCTTCAGCGTTATAATATTTAGATTTGATTACAATTAAAAACGTTATAGTGAGCCAACCTTAAAAGATAGACATATAACCCAAGCTGGCGCATTACTTTGTGTAAATTATTTCATCGCCACTGCTCTCAAACCGTTGAAGGAAAACATCGTGAGGAAACTGGCATGTCTTAGAACCAAAAATTCGAAGACATGTGACATCTACCAACCCGCACTGGGCCCGCGTGGTGGATTATGGCCCATTCCCTCTCACCGAGAGGAGGCCTGTGTCCCAGTAGTGGGAACATTACAGGCTGCTGATGATGAGATAGTTCAACACTATTTCACTCATCTTTATATATAAAAATGAATCCCTATTTCCCTTGGTCACGACATCACGCGTGAACGGCTGGACCGATTTCACTTTTTTTTTGTTTGTTGTGTTTGTAATTGTCAGGAGAAGGTTCTTATGAAAGAAAAAATTAAAAAAATTGCGCGTAAAATTAGAAAATTTAAGAACACTTATTTAAGAATACTTAACAACCCTATAATAGGACAATGTAAACTTTTTTAATGTAACATTATGACATTTGACATAGAATTGACAGAATGCGTGCTCAAATATCATCAAAGAGACAGGACTACGTCTGTCGGGTCAGCTAGTAAAGGATACAACTAAATTTAAGCATACATGGCCGTACACGATACAAACCTTCTATATTAAACGACAGAGTTTATATTTTTGTTTATATAGCTTTTTATAGCCTTAAACTTTTGAAAAACAATTATGTATCATTTTACTATTTCCAGCACTTGGTCCACCTGGGTCTGTGTATTACTTTGGATGAATAAACGTTATTACTATTCTTTTATTTAAATGTTTTGACGTTTAACTGTTTGAAAGAAGACTTGGGTATTCTACTAAGCTTTTAATTGCAGTAGTAGACCTGATTCTTCTTATTAAAATAGGCATAATTTATTAGAATAGGCGTAGTCATAGCCGTGAGTAAGCTCTCGTGGTCGCGTGTAGGCTCTCGTAGGTACACGTAGGCTCCCGTGTAGTCGCACAAAAGCTACGCGTAGGCTACCGTAATCGTGCGTAGGCTCTCGTAGGCGTGCGTAGGCTCTCATAGGCGGGCTTAAGCTCTTATAGTTGTACGTAGGCTCTCGTAGTCGTGCCTAAGCGTTTTAAAAAATTGTCAAATTGAACGTTAAAATGTATTACTAAAATACATAGTCTGTCACATGCGAATAACATTCATTTTATACCGAGTTCGATAAGAGTCTGTCATCGGAACGGTGTGTTCTGTTATCAGATCTTCCACGCATGCAATGAATCGACAGGCCTCCTGTTGTGCTTAAACTGAAATAATGAGATTTCTTATCCGACACGATCGAATCATAAATGAAGAGATTCTTATGAGAACCAAGGTAACTGACATACTCAAAGAATTGTGGCTGTGGGCAGGGCACATCGCTCGCAGAACAGATCGTCGATGAGGCTGGAAGGTCCTGGAGGGCAAACGCGTACTGGAAGACGTAGCGTTGGAAGGCCTCCCACAAGATGGACCGATGACGTTGTGAAGACCACAGGAATCCGCTAGATTTGAGTAGCACAGTCGAAATTATGGTGTTTGGGGAGGCCTATATCCAACAGTGGACGTAATTTGGCTGAAATAATGATGACGATAAAGCTGAACGTATGTAGCTGCATCATTCTTTACACACGAATATTTGCGCTGGTCAGATAGCATGACCTAGCATTGTCCTCCGTGCTTATTGAGTGCGGAGTGCCGGCTGTATAAGAAGCAGATAATAAAAAGCCAATAACTAGACCCGGGATGGCTATGAATGACTTAGGTGTTGAATGAAAAGAACTGTAGGACCCTCTTGGTTTACGCACGCTTAGTACTTTTTGTCAGATTGATTCTTTCCGCACTCAGGACTCAATTATTGATTGTATTCCACATGTATTAAAAAGATGGGATTACAAGTAAAAGATGTATGTGGTCGGAAAGTCGGAAAATTAGGAGAAAGGAAGAGGATTTAATAGCAAATTCACCCAAAGTTCTCGTCATATATTTCAAGAAAGGGTTTAGAGAGTTTTTTTATACGATTAATAATGGAGAGGAAACATGAGAGATTTTATGAAAAATAAATTAACAAAAAGTCGGTTTTCATAATAATTTATATTATTTTACTAAAACTTCAAAACAATTATTATATAACTTAAAGTAAAATATCACACTTAAAGTAGCAACAGTTATGATCAAGATCACAGCCAAAATCACCAAGAATTCTTCGATTTTCTATTATTTAATACAATCCGATATAAAATATTGATCGCAATAATATCAAAATCACAAAAGGACACCAAACAAGTCCCAGATCTTAAACATGTTGCAAGAAATAATCAGAGTTTTGAGAATCTGCAAAATGCCTCAGACAATGTACGGTTCAAAAGTTTTTATTTCATCCAAAATATGACATTCTTTGGTTTTAACAACAAGCCTACTGTCACATAACACGACCTGTCCGGCGGCATGCTGTTACTGTTACTGTTGTCCGCTCGGCAGGTGACACACTAAGAAGTAAGGCGTTGAATTGACGTAGCTAGCGTTAAACTAAGCTCTAGAACTAAACCGAGGCAGATATTTGAGTGGAGTGCGGCGGGTTCATATATAAAGGGCCGTGGAGCGCTTGTCTCTATTCTGGTTGCGAGTGAAGTCGCGGGCCTTGCACGCCGCTCTATGTTGAAGGTGCTGGAATAGACAATCAGAATATTAGGTAATATTCAACTTCTGTGGTTTCTAAGTCCATATTATTGTGTTAAGGTCCCATGGAGATACGAGTTATGATAAGTTGTAATTGATAATTATGTATTTACCCGCTGCAGTTTCTTATCCTTCTTCTGTGGCGCCATCTCAGTGGGCGGTTCTTCAGGCAGCGCCAGCGCAGCCCGCAGACGCACACAGCGCGGCGCCAACACCTGCAGCGCTCCGCCGAGTGCGGCCGCCAGCGCCGCGTACGCCGCGCCGCGCGACCACTGGCTCCACGACGCGCTCTCCGCGCCGATGTGCGCTGATATGCTGGGTACTTCACCTTCCTGGAAAATATATCATGTTGCCGGTAATCATATTGTAATAGAGATATGTGAAAGCACTCCGACAAGTCTACATTATTTATTCTAACTTGGTTGACAATACAGTCTGTCATTCATGTCACTGTATGGTGAACCAAGGCTAATGTGCATAATATATGTTATGTGCAACGCACCTCGAAGTATTTGAGGATGTCCCTGAAGGTGGATCGCTGTATCTTGAGATCTTTCTTGGCGCAGAACCTGTTCGAGTCTCGCGCTAACTCGGTGAGTCGCGGCAGTAGTTCGTCCACGTGCGCTGTGAGCGGGTTGTCTGAGCTGTCGTTGTCTGTCACTGTCTCGTACGCGATGGCGAGCGCGCTGCCTGCTGCCAAGCGGACCTGCGGAAAAGACAAACATGTTTATTCACTCACAAAAGAATACCTACAATCTCTGAAAGAATTTAATAAGGTTATCGTTGTCTTGTGTACCTACAATAAAAACTTAAGTAACTTACCTCAAATGACACAGCCGCCAACATTTCCCCCAGTTTGGAAAAGCTGGGCGCCTGGTTGTTGAGCAGTGACAGCGCGTGGTTGGGCGACAACCGCGGTAACAGTAGTGCCCAGCCGTCCAGTGCGGCGGCGTGCCACGCACCCTCCTCTACGGCTGAACCCGACACTTTCACACTGCCGTCTTCCTGGGGGACGAAATAAGGAACTTTATTACATTGGAAACTCACCATCGTCATATCCCGTCATTATTCTAATTAGACAGCCGTCATTGCGACCGTCTTATTGCGTGGCTAATATTTTAACTGCCACATGCCCCATTCACATATAAACTACGTGTAAAGAAGATTGCGTGTATAAAGTCATAGTTTACCTTTAGATAGCTGCCGCTGAAGATCGTCTCGTACATGCGCATGACCTCTAAGATCTCAGTGAGGTCTTCTTCCAACCAGTAGCATAGCACGGCCAGCGATGAGCAGCACTGAAACATACAGAACACAATTATTATGATAGAAACACATTATTTAATTGATTTTTAGACAAAAACATAAGACATTTTCTTTGATGAAAAGTGCCTATAGATATTTGTGTAGTCGGTCTGTACTGTGATGTGACGATTTACCTCAGTGCGGGTATCGAGTGAGGCAGACTTGTCAGTGGCAGTGGCGGCGAGTGCGGGCATCACCTCGCGCACGAACTCCCTGGAGCCTTTCTCGCCAATCTGTGGGTAGCATATTTAGTATAAGACAGTGGTTCACTACGTATTTCAAGCATTGACACCATAGCCAGAAGACGAAACAAGGGACGGAATTTTCGAAATTATTACTGTAAACCTACTAGTAGGGTCATCCCGATTGCAGGCAGGATGACCACTAATGAATCCTGTCTAGATAATGTTAATCACCTGTACAGCCAGCAGCGGTGCAACAGCAGCAGCTGCCTTCCTCTCTGCGTCCTTGCCTCGTCGTAGTGCGCGCGACACATGGTCGGCCAGCGTGGCGCGGTGTGCGCTCAACAAGCCGTCAAGCGCTCGTCGCTGTAATTCCTTGCGGAGTGACACAAATGCGCTTGTACGTGCTGCGTGACCGCTAGCGTCCAGCGCCTCTATCAATTCTAGGACCTTCTGTTCGAATTTTTCTTGAAGCACTTGGTCTAAGGAAACGAGAAATAGTATAAGCATTTCAAATTTAATAAGTTTTCAGGTGATACGATCAGTGTTAGATTAAGTCAGTGCAGGGCCTTTAGCAAATTCAACTTGGGGGGCTTTGTAGAATTTGTGTTGGTTTCGGGTTCACTGTGTATATACACTGTGAACTTCTGTTCAGGATCCAAATAAACAGTTTTTCCCAAATAGTTTTTCTCAATATACCTAACACTAGACGTTCTTTTCCTAGTGTTCCTTAACACTCAAGTAACTTAACCCTAATTATTTTCTTGAAACAATAGTAATTTGGTATCATCGTTCGTAATAATAGAAACCGACATGATTGATATTTCGCATAGCTGATCAATCACTGATTTAAAGGTATTCTTCCTAGAAGCACTTTGGATACAAGAGCGAGCAAAGCAACCTCACTTCACTTCTTCAGTGAAATTTCTAATATTTTAACTATTCATACAGCAATAGTAGATACTGTTTCAAAAAGTTTAAGAAATGAGAGTAACAAAAATGTGAGAGCGAACGAAACATGCTCAAAAATGTTTAGCACCCGCCTCGTTTAGTTATGATTCAATTTGACAAAGTCGTACAGAAATAGAAGTAGCTTAGCTTCGTCGACTTAAATATCCTAAAAACTAAAAATTCAAAGAAACTAGGATGCAAAAGGAAGCTCGAATTTTTTTGGAATCCCACCTAGGCGAGGGTAGATTTCTTTTGGCAATACATAATATAACATTGGACTTTAAATCGTCAATAAATATTACCCTGTTGTGAATGTTACTTGTTCATTAGTTTAAAAAAAGAATTATTAATCAGTTGAAAGTATTTAGAATGAAACCATATTATTTTGTTATCCTCAGAACAAATTACTGTTTCATCTTTGATTAAATTTTTTATTTTAATCAAAGTGTGTCATAGACCTTACAATAAGATTGCACAATAAGTACATGACCACCCGAAGCGATTTTATCTATGAAATCAACGACATTGAGCAATACGCGATATTGCTCAATATTAGGTTTTGACCTTGACATTGCGGAATTTTTGACTCCAGCTGTGTTTTGTTTTTGTCCAATATTTACGATAATTTTCCTTGACGACCGTGACGCCGCGCAGTCTTTGTTGTAATGTTTACGATAACTAATCATCATGGTCTAATACTATTTTTAGTAATGACTAGATTTTGCCAGCGGCTTCGCCCGCGTATTATACGTATAAAACTTCCTCTTGAATCACTCTAGCTATTAAATAGAAAAACGCGTCAAAATCCGTTGCGTTGTTTTGAATATCTAAGCATACAAAGGGACAGACAGAGAGAAGCGACTTTGTTTTATAGGTACTATGTAGTGATAATATTTTGATAAATATTTCGCTAACACAAAAAAATTGTGTGTGGATAGTTCTGAATTTGAATTTTTCATTTCAGTAATTTATGTTCAAGGGATATTTTCTATCTACTGGATTCTTATGTTCAGAAATATGCATATATTTACTTTTATCGGGCTTCACTTCCTCTTCTTCCGGCTCTTGATGATAATAATAGTAATTAAAATGAGGTTCTTCAACAATAGGCTCCACAATTTTCTGTTTTTCATTAACTGGACGTGGTCCACTCCATTTGACGTCTCGTTGCTTCCCTGTAGAGCATAATTGTTTATTATTGTCATATCGATATTTTGTTACTTTACTAGGAGTGTGTTTGATACATTACATTTGATCTCCTGATGCTGCAGTCCGGTATCTACGGACTCTGTCCTGATGATCCGGTTTTCTCCCGTCTTCCTACCCCATTGTTTCCTACTTTGTGTTCCTGCAGAACAGTATGAATGTTGTCAGTTTAATAAAGTATAAGTAAAGTAGGGTTACCTACAGCAGTCAGCCTTAATATTTGTATTCTAACACTAAACAACACTAAAAACAAACTACGTAGGAACTGAAACAGACCATCAGAGTAACCGCGAAGTGATTTGAGTTTATTGATCCGAAATTGTTTTCAAGGTTATTGATAAGACACCAAAAAGGCATGCAGTCTTGTAAAAAATTGATCTGGTGTAAATGACACTTAAAATGAAACATTTTAAATTAAGACTAGATTGCGCAATGTTAAAACGTAAATAAATAAATAAAATCTAAATCTGCTGAAACATTCTGTATGTACCACTTACTTGACTCAGCTTTTTGCTTCTCTTCGAATTCTTTCAAAGCTTGTGCTGTTGTTATGTTCATTTCATGTATGTTCACCCAATACCTAATTTTAAGTGCGCTCGGACAAATATACTGTTTGTCTTTTGTCACACCGAACTTTTCACGGTACAACCGCCTAACATCACTGACGCGAGCGCTGGTTAAATAATATTGCTCTACACAAAACGCGCGCTGCTCCTCCGACCAGCCTTGATGTGCGTTCTCCATCGTGACTGAGCTCAGTGAACTTCGAAACAAGACTGATGAGCGATAGGCCAGCCACCGGTTATACCTACACAATCCAGCACGCGAGCCTCCCCTCCCCCCTTCCACGCCTGACTCAACGGTGACGCATGACGTTTCGCGCGAAATCGGAAGACTTGATTACTGTGTTGTTTTATATTGTGAAATTACAAATGTATTGCACAATAGTAGGTTATTGATCTAGGGCATAAAGCAGCGTCTTATGTGAAGGGCGCCATATTGAATCCTGAGCGTATTGATAACGAAGGCGATTGTCATTGTTTCAGATAAACAAAGTTGCACAACATATTTTCAGTATTATATCGATACTGCGGGCACTGTTTATTTATTTTGCGTAATAATAAATTCTTAATATAGTTTAAAATGAGTACAGGGTTTCAAACCAGTCTTTTAGCCCCATGGAAGAACACACTGCGAGATTACAAAAGCAATACGTAGTACTAAAAATAGAGTACATATATGTATAACCATTTTAGTACACAAATACATAGTGTAACAGAATAACCGTAAATCTTGAATATATTTTGTTCAAAACAAAGTACTGAATCGATTTCAGTAACTTAAAAGGTAGGTATGTTTTCAAAAATTATGTATTTTGCCAAACTGACTGCGTATAGCCTTTGAAAATTAGATCTTATTTAAAGGCAGTAAGAGTCAATTGGCCGATGGGGTTCAAAGGTTATGGAGTGGCGACCGCGTACCGGAAGAGGTATTGTTGAAGGGCCTCCCACATAGGGGTCAGATGACCTTGTGAAGGCCGAAGACCTCATGCCGGGGTTCAAATCGATTTTCTTGATAATAACGAACAGATTTAAAATAAATAAGTCTTGGTCATTGTATTAGGCTTTTAACTCAATACTATTGACGTGTATGAAATCTTGTGTTGATTATTGATTGTATAAACCACGGAAGAAAGAAAACTAGGTATAAACAAACTACCTATGTGGTGGGGTTATACGTTTTATCATATAACTTTTTGAAAGAACAGTTTGATATTGGATTCAGATTATAATTGCAGCTGTAGACGTAATTCTTCTATCTAAATCCAGAATGTATATCTCTCGGTGAGATGGGCGTGCCTCAAGGTTCAATTTTTGGTCCTTTCCTATTTCTAGTTTATATTAATAACCTTCTTGATATGATATTCCTAACATTTCCGTACTGTAGCCGGGAGTCCGCTATGGTTTACCACTTACTTGACTCTGCTTTCTGCTTCTCTTCGGATTCTCTTAAAGCATGTACTGTTCTGTTAAATTCATGAATCTTTACCCAATACATAATTTTAGCTGAACTCGGACAAGCACACTGCATGTCAACATTTGTCACACCGAACTTTTCACAGTACAAGCGCCTAACAGCCACAACCTGACCACGGTTTAAATAATATTGCTCTACACAAAAGTCGCGCTGCTCTTTCGACCAGCCATGACGAACGTTCTCCATCGCGACTCAACTTGGTAAACTTCGGAACGAGACTGATGAGCATATTCTAATAATGTACTCTGTGCTAAGACAATGTAACGGTTATACCCCCTCTCCCTGTGTTACATACCGTGTCCGACCTAGGGTTGCCAACCGTACTCTAAAATAGAGTATCGTCCTCTATATCATGTGGTCGTACTCTATAATCTATAACACTAATAAAGTACGCTAAAATACTCTTTTTTACAAAATGTTTAGTGCACGTCTGTAATAATACGTGTGTAATGATAACTGGCTGTATTCACTAAATACAATATCTTTAAAGACTACTGTTGAATTTAATCATTTAGAACAAATTATAGAAGGAAAACTTAATTTAAAAAGACTAAACATAGACATGGATACTTTATATTCAGAAGTAACAATTTTAAAATTGCTCCAAGCCGAATTGTTTAATAACGCAGACTTTATACAAAAATGCAACGCTGAAAAATGGCAATATATTTTTAAAAAATGTCCTCAAGAATTTGATTGTTTAAAAAAATTTATTAGCTATATACTCTCTGTTCCCGCCACTTCAGCATTTACAGAAAGAGTCTTTTCGGTCATGAATGTGAAGTGGCGAGAAGAGAGAAACAGAGCTTCATTGAATTTAATGAGCTTCAAAAATGAGCTCTTGATATATATAAATTTAGAGTTAGAATGTTTAGACTCATTCAATACCTTTAAAAATAATGAAAATTTGTTATGTGCCGCAAGAAGTACTAAAAAATACCTTTTTAAAAGATAAAAATAAATGATACTCTTTTTTATAAGTGCATACTCTTTATTTACCTCCTTTAAAATCAGATATACTTTATTTCTGCTAAAAAAAGTTGGCAACCCTAGTCCGACCCTACGGTAACGCACGTGTTTTCGCGCTTAATCAGAAGAGTATATTTTGACGTTATTTTATATTGTGAAATTACAATTTGTATTGCGCATTAGTAGGTTATTGACCTAGGGAGTACAGAAGTCTCGTATGTTAAGGCCCTAATATTGAATCCCGAGAGTATTAATAAATGACTGTCATGATGCGTCGTTGTTTTTGGTAAAAAAAGTTGCACAATAGTACCTATTTCAGTAACATATTTATAATGCGTTACCGCATTTAATTCTCAATTTGGTTTAGTTTACAATAAGTACCTACATGGCTTCAGACCAGAATCCATCGTACTTAACGATCATGATCATCATCTGCCTGCCTTTTCTCAACTACGTTGGGGTTGGCTTCCAGTCTAACCGGATGCAGTACTAGTATTTTACATGGAGTGACTTCTTATCTTACCTCCATAACCCAGTTACTGGGTTATACGATACCCCTTAGTAAGACTGGTTGTCAGACTTTCGAGCTTCTGACGGCCCGTAACGACTTTCTAAGATCTACGAAAGACAGCGCGGACCAACGGAAGTACGGAAGGGTCTTGTATATAAAGATGGTCACCCACCCATAGACCAACTGCGGCAAGCGTAGCTTAATTATGGTCAAAGTATAGAACACTCTTCTAGTTTATGTGTCTCCTTCCATATTTAGTTTTAAACTATTATTTTTTGTATCATAACCACTAATTTGAACTTTTCATCTTCTATTCGATTTTTTTTTCGAATGATGAGCTACAAGTCTCGTCTTCATGCTCCGAGTTTTTTTTTAAGACTCGATTTCATTATAAGATTCGGGTCCTTTTTAAGACTCGAGTCCTTTTTAAGACTCGAGTCCTTTTTATGACTTAATTCCTTTTTAAGAATGACTCGGGCTCGGCTTGACTCTAGAGTCCAAGCCTTTTGAACACACTGAGTCTTGCATAATTGAGTCGAGTCTCTAAAATTAAGACTCGTTGACTCGAGTCCTTTGCAACATTACATAGACCATCATCCATCGCTTTCCATCAGGCGTGATTGAAATAGAAGATCCAATTATTTGCATCGTCTTTACGAACAAAATAAGATATATAAAGATATTAGCACAGCAAAGTATGATAACATCTTTCGTGTTCGTTCCAACGCCTCGCCGGAACGTCAGCTGTATAAGAAGTAAAAATAACCCAATTGTTAGGTCGTGATGGGTAGGCCTTTGGTGTTAGAAGCAAAGAACTGGAAGATCCTTTTGGTTTTATGCACGCTTAGTACTTTTTATTAGATGGATTCTTTCCGCAGTCACCCCAAGTTTTATCCTTCTTGATTATTTTTTTATTAATAACGGAGAGGAGACAAGAGAGATATTATGAACATTAAATGAACAAACAGTCAGTTATCATAATAAGTATTATTTTATTAAAAGTTCAAAACAACTACAACACAACTTACAGTAAATATCACATAAAAGAGTAACAGTTAAGTTCTCAGTCCGAATCAACAAGAAATGCAGTGAGAATAAAATATTCTATATTGCAGAACAGTACAAAACATCGATCGCAATAATATCAATTTAACATCAACATCACAAAATGAAAGGCTAAACGAATGCCGATCTAAAATGCTAGAATCAACCACAGCGTCGACAATCTCCAAAATGTCTCATACAATAGACGGTTCCAACGTTCTAATTCTACCCAAAATATGACGAATTTCTTTGGTTTTAACAACTAGCCTATTGTAACATAACACGAACCTCACACGAGCTGTCCGGCGGCATGCTGTAACTAGTTGTTACTGTTGTCCGCTCGGCAGGTGACACACTAAGAAGTAAGGCGTCGAACTGACGTAGCTAGCGTTAAACTAAGCTCTAGAACTAAACCGAGACAGATATTTGAGTGGAGTGAAACTGTGTGACGAAAGTGCAGTGGGTTCAGACGACGTGGACCGCGGAGCGCTTGTCTCTGTTCTGGTTGCGAGTGAACTGGCGAGCCTTGCACGCCGCTTTGTGTTGAAGATGCTGGAATGGACAAAATAATAACATCTTATTTCTGCTATTTGTGATATTCTAAGTTCAGATTAATCAATAACCCATTTTAATTAGTCTGTTATAAATTATGGCCATACTGTTGCCACTACTCAATAATTATCTCCCACTCATTCTTTACCTCGATGACACACTCACGTTTGTGCGTTCTTGTCACAGAGAGCCAGGAAAATGAAAAGTTGCACTGATATATTGTGTATGGACATACCCGCTGCAGTTTCTTAGGTTTTCTCTGTGGCGCCATCTCAGTGGGCGGTTCTTCAGGCAGCGCCAGCGCAGCCCGCAGACGCACACAGCGCGGCGCCAACACCTGCAGCGCTCCGCCGAGTGCGGCCGCCAGCGCCGCGTACGCCGCGCCGCGCGACCACTGGCTCCACGACGCGCTCTCCGCGCCGATGTGCGCTGTTATGCAGGGCTCTTCACCTTCCTGGAAGATAAATCATGTTTGCGTTAAATCAAATTATTCCAACTCATCTGCCTAGCCTTTTCCCAACTAAGTTGGGGTCGAGTTCCAGTCTAACCGGATGCAGCTGAGTACCAGTATTTTACATGGAGCGACTGCTTATCTGACCTCTGCAATCCAGTTACTGGGTAATACGATACCCCTTGGTAAGAGTGGTTGTCAGACTTTCGGGCTTCTGACGACCCGTAACGACGTAACGATTTACGAAATACAGCCGGGACCAACCGCGGCAAGCGTTGTTTAAGCTGAACAGTCAACCCGTGCGGCTGTTATTACTTAGCCACAAGTCCTTCCCTTAGAATATCCCAGCTACGTAACCATAATGTGGTAGCACACAGATAAGTCTACATTATTTACGGCAGCGGTCGTCTAAGTACTCTCACGTCACTGCTTTGTACGCCATGGCGAATTTACATTATGTTTCTTGCAACGCACCTCGAAGTACTTGAGGATATCCCTAAAGGTGGCTCGCTGTATCTTCAGGTGTTTCTTGGCGCGGAACCTGTCCGAATCTCGCGCTAACTCTATGAGTCGCGGCAGCAGTTCGTCCACGTGCGCTGTGAGCGGGTTGTCTGAGCTGTCGTTGTCTGTCACTGTCTCGTACGCGATGGCGAGCGCGCCGCCTGCTGCCATGCGGACCTGGGGGACAGACACATATGTTTTTTGAAACAAATCACTTAGACTATCATGTCTTGTGTAAAATACAAACTTAAGTAAGTTACCTCAAGTGACACCGCCTCCAACAACTCCCCAAGCCTGGCGAAGCTGGGCGCCTGGTTGTTGAGTAGTGACAGCGCGTGGTTGGGCGACAACAGCGGCAACAGTAGTGCCCAGCCGTCCAGTGCGGCGGCGTGCCACGCGCCCTCCTCCACGGCTGCACCTGACACTTTCACGGTGCCGTCATTCTGGGGAAAGAAACATGAAACTATATTACGTTGAAAATTCATAATCGTCATCCCCTCGACCATATCCCAATTGTACGGCGTCATTGCGGCCGTTTTGCTTAGCGGCTAATAATATCTTTACCGCCATGAATTATTAAGGGTCACCAATAATATTTGCATGCTATAATATAAGCTAAACATATATGCTCTATATTTTGTTACCTTACACCTGTATATACCATGTTTATGCAAATAAATATTATTTCTATTTATATTTCATATAAACTTCATGTAGAGAAGATTGCTTGTATAAACTCATCGTTTACCTTGAGATAGCTGCCGCTGAAGATGGTCTCGTACATGCGCATGACCTCCAAGATCTCAATGAGGTCATCTTCCATCAAGTAGCACAGCACGGCCAGTGATGAACAGCACTGAAACATACAGAACACAATTATTATGATAGAAACACGTTACTTCACTGATTCCTGCAGAAAAGCTTCTTCTTCTTAGATGATGAAAGCCCAACGGCATTAGTATTACATCTCTGTGTTGCGATGTATACCTCAGTGCGTGTGTCGAGTGAGGCAGAATTGTCAGTGGCGGTGGCGATGAGCGCGGGCCGCACTTCGTGCACGAACTCCTCCAAACTCTCCTCGCCGATCTGTGAGCAACATAAGTAATATAAGCCTTACTACGTGTTGAAGAATCGCTGCCATAGCCAGACGTCTAACAAAAGGCGAAACTGGCTTGAAATTTGAGGCTGAAGTCAAACGAAGAGAAAATAGAAATATATTACATGTATGGTTAGACTGAAGTTTGAAATCATTAGTGAAAACCTAGCAGTATGGTTTTCCCCATTGCTGTCCAGTCAGATAATCATAATCACCTGTACAGCCAGTAGTGGTGCAACAGCAGCAGCTGCCTTCCTCTCTGCGTCCTTGCCTCGTCGTAGTGCGCGCGACACATGGTCGGCCAGCGTGGCGCGGTGTGCGCTCAACAAGCCGTCAAGCGCTCGTCGCTGTAATTCCGCGCGGAGCGACACAAATGCGCTTGTACGTGCTGCGTGCCCGTGAGCGTCTAGTGACTCCACTAATTCCAAGACCTTCCCTTCGTATTTCTCTTGAAGTACTTGTTCTATGAAAAGGAGAAATATTGTAAGTATTCAAAAAACTATAATAATATAAAAAAAAACGACGTCGGTTCTCTAAAATACACCTAGCAACTATATTTCATTAAAAACACCTGAGTCATTCAAATAACAATTGAAGGTTTGAAAGCTGTACTTGGAATGAGAACAAAATTATTATTCTGTTTTCTTTAGAACAAATTAATCTTAGGTCACCAAAACAATTTGAACACATATCAATGAATAAGATCAGGCAATAAATACAGGATGTCCCGCAATATAATGAGTATAAAGACCGTGATATTACACCATAGTTGTCACCAGCTGTGTTTTGTTTGTATACAATCTATACGCGGAGTTTCCCTGGCGACCATGACGCCACGAGTTTTTTTTTGTTATGTGTACGATGACTCATCATCACTAATTGTTTCCAAATATTCGTACTTTATTTTGAGCACTCAATTTAACAAACATTGAGCTAGCAAAAAGAGTGAAATGTGCTGGCATGGCTATGTAAAAGGAGTTAGAGAGAGTCAGTTACAAAAATTTCCTGTTAAAGAGTTTCGTGTGTTCACAAATATGCATGTACTTACTTTTATCAGGCTTCACTTCCTCTTCTTCCGGCTCTTGATAATAATAGTAATTATATTCAGGTTCTTCTACAATAGGCTCCTCAACTTTCTGTTTTTCATTAACTGGACGTGGTCCGCTCCATTTCATGTCCCGTTGTTTCCCTGTTAAGTATAATTGTTAATTATTGTCACTTCGATACTTTGTTACTTCATTAGTAATGTGTGTGATGCATTACATTTGATCTCTTGATGCTGCAGTCCGGTATCTATGGACTCTGTCCTGATGATCCGGTTTTCTCCCGTCTTCCTGCCCCATTGTGTGCCACTTAGATTGTCTGTAGAACAATATTAATATTATCAGTTTAATTCAGTGTAAGTAGTAGTAGAAGTAATTGGATCTTATATGAAAGTTAGTTAAGAAACCAATTATAAAAACTATAGCCCTAGATTGCTCAATGTAAAATACGTCGCCGAATCTGGTAACATTTAACATTTTCATACTAGAACAACAAAAACAGAAACTTGGAAAAAAAAAACAAAAAAATATATTGAAATCTATCGAAACTCAAATCATACGCACCCTACTCAATGCGCGGCATGTATCATTGATTTCGGAGCGCGGTCCTACCCTTTGAAGCCGGCTAATAGGCGGCCTCATTGATCTTTCGCAGGCGCACAAGCCGCACACGCATCCCTGTCCACCCGCGTCCCGCGCTCCTTTAGTCACCTACGATGAATCTGAAGGCCTTCCTGCCTTCTATTCTAGTTACACAACACACCATATGAAGGTCGAGACGGTAAAAAATGTCATCCGGTATATATAATATAAATAAATATAAATCTGCCGAAACATGCTGTACATTTTACTCACTTGTCTCTGTCTTTTGTTCCTCTTTGATGGGTCCTCTACTATTTTCATGTATCTTCACCCATTGCTTAATCTTATCTGAACTCGGACACCTAACCTGCGCGTAAACTTTTCGCACATGGAACTTTCTACAGTACAAGCGCCTAACATACGCGACCAGTCCACGGTTTAAATAATATTGCTCTACACAAAACTCGCGCTGTTCTTTCGAAAAGACATAAACGTTCTCACATTGATCCATGGCGACTGATCTCAATGAACTTCGAAACGATACTAAATAAATAAGCGATAGACTAGCTAGCGGCTATACATAAACCAGCACGCGGGCCTCCTCCCCCCTTCCCCCGTTCTGCACCCGGCCCGACGCGGACGGTGACGCATTAGTTTAAAGTAAACGGCAAATCGGAAGATAAGACTGTAAGTACTGTTATTTTATATTGTGAAATTATACTTATTGCACAATAGTAGATTCACAGGAAATAAAACAGTGCTGTACGTCAAGGACACGTGAGTGCAACCAGGAATTCAAGCTTGCCCGAATTGTGACGTCATTTTCCATTTTCCCCGAAGTCCCAAGAAAAATAGGTACTGTACTTTTCACTTCTTCGAGACGATCAAAGGTAATAGGAACTACTACGAACAAAAAATTTCAATGAAGACTTTCTGTCCCATTTCTATAGCGGTTGTACGCGTGTCTACAATAATATTGTGCAATGTTTTTCTTCTAGTTCTGTTTACGTTTTTAATATTTATTTCTACGTAGGGTTGCCATCACCTAAATTGTTGGCCCCGGACAAAGACTTCAAAAACCCCGGACATTTGGGTAAAATCATATTTTTTCCCCGGACGCCCTAGAAAAATATATTATTGAAGTTGAAAGTAAAAACAAAGATGTTTAATTATGGTTTTTATTTACTGATAACATTATGGAGCTTTATAACATGTTTAATAGAATAGTCTTTTTCTATATATTTAATCAACATAACAAAAACAATAAAAAGAAATACTTATCCATAGGAGAATAGAGATCGTGCTTTTTAGCACTCAATTAAACAAATTATAAAATTATCTTTATAATAATCTAGTTATAAAGGACCTATCCTAAGTAAAATTTTCTATTCTAATAATCGTACCTAATACGATTAAACATTATAGTGGCAATCAAACGAGATCAAATTGATCTATAGGTTCAATTAGAAAACTACGAATAATTTGATATTATTCATAGTTTTCTAATTGAACCTAACTTAAAATAAACAAATAGGTAACGACAGCAAGATTAAGTTTTTTTCTCATTATTTTGGTATTTATCAGTCTTCCCAATTTGAGCTAATACATCGTTCTTTTCCAATAGGAATTTGTAAAAGTCAACACAACTATAGTCTTTAAAATTATACTTAATTTTAATCAGTGATGAAACTGTTTGAGCGCTTAGCGCGTTCCTTTCCTTCGTCTACTGCTGCGTGACCAGTGAAAATATTCTTTCTACATTTGCATTGTGAGCAGGAATGCAGAAAAAATATTGTGCAATTTTCAGCATTTCAGTATATACAAACGCATTAGGCGTTTTGAAAATTTTTATCCACAGCTGGTTTGCACTTAAAAGCTTATCTTCATCACTAAGAGTCATGCTAAAAGCTTTTAAATTCACCCATTCGTCTATCATCTTAGTGTCGTCAATTTCAATGTTGATTTCTTTCAGAAATTCAACTGTTTCTGCAACAACAGCCCATGGAGTACTTTCAGTGATGGTAGGTAGAATCATCCAGTTGAATTTGTCAAAGTCCTGCAATGGCTTTTCCCACTTTTTTATGTAAGACTTCATATCGCTGTAGAAACCAATGCTGTTTTTTTTAAACTCGGTTTTCGTGTTTTCATGGTCTTGTTTGTTCAAAATACTCTGTACTTTTAAAGGCACAAAGTTCTCTTTTATTCTGTCTTCTAACGTTTTTTTCAGAGAGGTCAATATGTTTCTGGTTTCAATAACAGAATTATCACATTTCTCCAGCTTTTCAATTTTTCCGTGGAAAACGTGCATTACTGAGTGAATAAGAAATAAGTACGCCTCTGATAGTGGGTCTTCGAAAAACTTTTTGATCAAAACGGGTGGTCTATCCACGCTTTCAAAATAATCATTCAACGGCTTATACATTTTCAAAAGCCTTTCTATGGCGGGAAAAAGGCTTAGCCATCGTGTTTTGGAGTGAAATAATAGCTGCTTATATTCCGTTTCAGCTACTGTGCAGAAATCCTTCAGTGCTTCTGTGCGAACAGTGTAAATCGAGAAGAAATTATAAATTTTAAGAATCATTAATTCTACGTCAATAGGAAGTTGGTCACATCCGTGGTGCACAGCATTGTGAAGTATATGGGCAGAACATCCAACGCCAACGATATAAGGGTTAAGTTTCCGTTTCAGTTTATGGAAAACATTATTAGTCCCTGCTCTACTGTTTCCGCCAAAGTTTGTGTTGCAGTTGTCGCCGGAAAACGCTACACACTTTGACAGAAGACCATGATCTCGCAGTTGTTTCAAAATAATGTCAACTATTGTATCAGATGTCTCATTTTCTGTGCATTCTATTTCAAGGAGCTTCGATGTGATCCCTTTTTTCTTATCGAAATATTGAATTACGATAGGAAACATTTTTGTGCTTCCGTGATTACTAGCATCGGTAGATACACTTATGAATTCTACATCTTGTAGATCACTTTTAATATCGGCAATCGATAATGGGCTTAAAACGTTGTTGACAATAGCTGTAGCTTTCGTGCGATTGCATGTCAAATTTTTTGCCGTATTTGACTCCGAAAACAGTACTCGGTTCAGCGAATTACTACAATCCAAAGAATTAAATGACATGTGGTGACTAACAATGTGGTAAGCCATTGCACCTTCTGCTGCTCGAATAAGATTTTCCTCTGAGCTAGGTCTAGTTTTGGCAAAAAATGTAGAGATATTTGAACTGCTGGCCTGACCTTTCGAGTTCGATTTGTGTTTTTGTGTGTTTAAGTAGTCATTTATATCGGAAACACCCTTATTTGCAATCGAAATGTTCGTTGAACAAATTGTGCAGACTACTTCCCAGTCATGTTTTCCTCTTTTCAGCATCGGGTATTTGTTTTGCAAATCGCTATTAAATGTGCATTTACGTTTTGGCATTTTGTATCTGAGAACAAGAAATTGCAGGTAAATACAATCAAAATGGTGACTAGTTAAAATCTTATTGATTAAAAGGTAAACTTACGTATTTATCGCTGAACCGCAGTCTGTATTAGATGTTGTATTTGCGCCAGGACCGCGCGAAACACTACTACGGAGTACGCTGGCTCGCGTGCGACTGCAGGGCTGTGGTGCGGGAGGAGGGAACGCCGGCCGCGGGGTAGCGGCGTGGCGTAGCGGGAGCGCGAACTTATGAGTATGTCTGTGGCGTTGGCGAATCACGCGCGCACCCGTGTGAGTGACTTGAGCCGCTCACGCTCACGGTGAGCGTGGAGAAGCAGAGGCGCACTATGCACGCGACTGGCGTTATTAAATTAGTTGTGAGCTAAGATTTTTATTGTCAGTTTATCGATCGTCATAGTTAACCAATCGGGTAACCCCGGACACAATAAATGTCCGGGTTTTACCCGGACACTTATTGGGTAAATCCCCCCGGACGCCCCCGGACGCCCTCCAAACTAGGACAAATCCGGGGAAACCCGGACGGATGGCAACCCTATTTCTACGTGAGGATGGTTTTCAATGATTTTGTAGGTGTATGGGCGTGTGCTAGCTGACATATGGTAAATAATTAATTTTAATGTGTTGTGTTTCCTATAGAATCTAGTACTCCTAACTGACAGCTTTGCTGCTGGGGAGTTAGTTGCGCCTCCTCTTCCCAGCTGAAACACTAGGAAGTGGTGAACGACGGGCGTTTTGGGGGACTGTCTTATGGTATTTTGACGTTCAAAAAGTGCGGACTCTAACTGCTTTTTATTTTGATCTGATCATACAAATGTTATATTTTCCTAAGAAACCTACACTATCGTAGCACAATTGCGCAATATATTGCGTTGTCTAGACTTAATACCTACCCATAGTAAAAATTTAATACATTCGACAAAATTTGGGAAAAATAAGTTAAATTTTGTAATTGGTTTAGACTTGCGATTAATCGGTCTAAAACTAAAATTATGATTTACAGCACTAAGCGTAGAGTTGAAGTGGATGGGTAGCAGATACATTATGTCGATGAGTATGTCTACCTGGGCCAGTTAGTTTCATAAACAGGCAGGAAAGAGAAATAGATCGGCGAATAGAAAACGCCTGTAAAAACTACTGGTTCATGAGGACGCTTATGAAGGGTGATCTGCCGATCTTCCTGAAGCGCAATCTCATCGACATGTGTATCCTGCCCGTCTTAACCTGCGGTGCTCAGACCTGAGGGGTAGTTGCGTAACTTGTTATCAGTAGGACTCGGTTTCATTTTGATAGTTAAACAACATTCATTGCGTTATTTACGTTGCTGAGCCGACAATTTATTCGAACAAATGACGCAATGGATTAGAAATAATCATTAATACGATTCAGATTCTGCTACATAGTGCATTTCGCAATTTTATTATGGTGCAGGTCGCTCACCGAGTCTCAAAAGTACCGCCTTGGACACAGAGCGATGGAACGCAATATTCTGGGTGTAAAGAGACAACGACGCCGTTGCGGTCGGCCTACAAAGCAGTGGCACAGTGTAAATATGACCAGTGTGGAAACTAGGCCTAGTTGTAGAAATAAATACCTACGCCCCACGGCAGCATTAGGGTTGTCACTCTTAATGTTTTTGAAACTGATCTGTATTTATTAAAACATCTGATTCTGTGTTCTGTACTGATCAAACAATCGAGTTAAAATTACTAGTTTACAAATAAAATTTAAATTTCGGTTAATACCAATAAAAGAAGATCGTTTATAACACGGAACAGTTTAATATTAATATACAACAACTTGTGAGCTTTGTCAATATAGCGTAACCTTTTACAAGTTTTGGCGTGAGCCGCGGAAAGACGAAAACGTTTCGTTGGGTTTCCATGTCGGAAGGGCGCGCGGTGGACGTGGACGCCGCAAGCGGCGTGCGGCATGGCGCATAAATGGTGCGCCGATCCCAGATCAACGCGGCGGCAGCGCACCATACTATGCGTTTCAACTAAGGATGGGATGACCTTGGCACCATATTGTGAAAACAATTATGTTTAACAAAAAAATATTTTGTGCAAATTACTTTTCAAAAATATTTATCTTGTTCATGTTATTTTCATATGATTATTGTTTATTTAAGAGCGTGTAAGTAAAATAATAGTTTAAGAAAACTAAAAAACACGCTTCCATTGAAAACCAAACTAAAATGTATAAAATAATGGAAAAAAAGCGTGGGTGCTTTTTAAGGTATTTTTTTATTGATATCAGGCACCCCACGCTTTTTTTTCCATTATTTTGTACTTTTAGTTTGGTTTTCAATGGAAGCGTGTTTTTTAGTTTTTTTAAACTATTATTTATTTTCTATTTTTTAGGGTGTTTCGAATTTTGAGACGTATGTCAGCGTAGTTTGTGACGTATGTCAGCATAGTTTTCGAAGACAGTGTTTTTTGCTGTCCTGGTAACCCTGGCAAGGATAATGTCACAAATTAATTTGTGACGTATGTCAGCGTAGTTTTCGAAGACAGTTTTTTTGCTGTCCTGGTAACCCTGGCAAGGATAATGGCACAAATTTATGAAATTATTGCATTGTCATCGGTCCTTGACAGGTGTGCAGTTTGAATGAAATCTGGTCGGTTACAAACAAACATACAAACATAAAAATGAAGCTAATATAAAGCGTGTAATAAGAAAAGCGTGCATGAGGCATGAGAGAATTCTAATATGGGGCGAAGGTCATCCTTTTCTAAGTTGAAACGCATAGTATGTACTTACTGGGTTTTAACCCGAAAATGCGTGTGACAGTAATAAAAAAACCGTAGTGGTTTTTTAATTACTGTCACACGCATTTCAATTCGGTTTTGATGAAGCCGAGTTCAAACAGCCGTATACTACGCAATACACTCGTGGCATTTTGTGGAGATAAACGAAACGCAACCACTCGTCTTGACGCGGCACTCACGACTGACAGCTAGACTTGTGTAAGTAATGCGAGTGTTGCATTGCACGTCATGTATCTCGACCGAGTAATGTTTCATTACACATGACTCGACTAAATCAAACATGGCACATGACACTCAAACATGACTTCATGACTTGCGGACCGCGGCATGGTTCGACGTTCGTATTTCGTAAACTACGTATTATCTCGGTAATGTTGGCTACGCGTGCAAGTGAGAAAGAGCATGCGCCGGTCGGTTTGCTGCGAAGTGAACTATTATTTAGAACCGTATTGCTCTAACTTTAAGGTATACGTTATATTGACATTGCGGACTGCTTAGGTGATGTTTTTATCATTTCGCGCACTGTATGGCAGTTATGTTTTGCAGCGCTTGCGCGATACAATACAAAACAGTAACACGAAACAAAAACAAATCTGAATGTAGTGTTATTTTTTATGGTAGTTTGATTATTAATTCATGTGTCCGTACCGTGCGGGCGTGTATTTTCAAAAGCGGGTCTGACATAAAATGAAAGACGGATACGTCTTAAGACAAAAAAAAAAACTATCTCAGTTAATATTTATTAGTCGTAATTAACGTATAAATAAAATAAAACAGGTATAAAAAAAACATAAATCTAAAAAAAAAAACAATCATTGTACATAAAATCGATTTTTAAATACGCCAATAGTCATAGTCATGGTCAATAATCAATATTGCAATCCATGTTTATTACCAGTCCTAAGACTGGAATGCCCTTTGGATTGAAATATTCCGTAGATTGGGGGTAAAGTATGAAGGAAAATCGACTTTATGGATATGAAAACAAAAGCAAATGTACGTTTGGACGGATCTCACATCACATATCATATCATATGCGGTATCTCATGTAATGACGTATTTCTTCTACAACGCGAGCATTTCATTACAATAGACATCGCCTATGACGCATCATTTCGTGTCATGTTTGGAGTCATGGTGTAATGAAACATTACTCGGGACGAAAAGTAATGTCATATGACATCACTTTAGAACGCACTGTTTTGCGCATGTCTACTGACAGCACCGCGATGTCCGCTTAGAGGTCTCGTCGATTCGCGTGTTTGTGTGAGTGTGCCGTTTCGAACGTTAGTACGTAGTTTCCGTACTGTTTACCTATATTTTTACTGTGGCAGTGGCGAGACGACCTAGATGCGTAACGCGACGACTGGTTTGAGGTGACGCGGGACAAGAGTTCCTAGAAGAAATTGAGAGAGGCGTTTGCCCAGCAGTGGGACAGTATCGGTTAGAAAAAAAATATCGTTGGCTCTAGAAGTTGTCCCTAGGCTCTCATAGCCGCTTGTAAGCCCTCGTAGCCACGCGTAGGCTCTCATAGTCATGCGTTAGTTCTCGTAGCCACCCGTAGGCTTGCATAGCCGTGCGTCAGCACTTTTCGCCACCGGTACCCTACGAATCTAGTAGCTGCATGTTGGGTCGTAAATAAAATAAAATAAAAATTTAACAATAGTATTATGTTTGACACATGAGCTTAATATTTCATACCGAGTTGGATAAAGGTCTATCGATTTGTTCTATTATCAGATAAGCAGTGAATAATTTATCTTTGGACTGTTTTCCTGTTATACCTACGCATACCAAGAAAATGTGATTAGAAAATGATCGTGAACGATTACGTATTGTAGAGAGAACAAAGCCAGTCATATTTTTATAATGCTATTTATTTTTATGGTCATAATGAGCTGGTCGGATAGCACGTTCCATCGCATCGTGGAGATATAAGCTGTATAAGAAGTAATACGAACCCAATCGCTAGACACCAACACCAACGGAATTTTACAAGATTAACAATATGGTTTCACCAAATGACGTTGTACGACTGACGCTGTTGTCACCTTATTAAAACACATATTTGCAGCGTGAGAGGAAGCCCAAGTTGCCATAGAAATCTTTTGTTACCTTTCCAAGGCATTTCACTGCGTTAATCACGAAACCTTCCTCGAAAAACTGGAGCATTACGGATGAGGAGAACTTGCTCTTAGTATAGTAAAAGCTTATTTAAATGATAGACAGCAAAAAGTTCAAATCAACGTTATCAATTCACGTTGTTTAAAAATAAACTTGGGTGTTCCACAAGGCTCGATATTAGGCCCTTTCTTGTTTTTTGTTTATATTAATGATCTACCCCATTTATTAAAAAAACAACCACATACGGTGTTATTTGTTGACAAGACTTCCTTAATTTTCATGATCAATGGACGTACATCAAATCTTGATGACATAAATAACGCCCTAAAGCAGGTACAAAATTGGTTCACTGCTAATAATTTTGTAATAAAAGGGAAAAAACTAAATGCATAAGATTTGTTTTACCAAATGTTAAAAGTACTGATTGTGACAAAGTATTCAATAAAGAGAAACTTGAATTCGTCGACAAAAATGTTTTCCTGGGAGTCACGCTTGACTCAAGGGGTCCTCACATAACAGCTCTTGCAGGACGGCTAAGTTTAGCAGCATATGCTGTAAAAAACCGTCAATTCACTAATGTAGTTACCGCGAGATTCGTCTATTTCAGTTACTTTCATAATATCAAGTCTTACGGTATTTTACCGTGGGGACGGGTTGCAGATATCGAGTCTATTTTTATTCTGCAAAAATGAGCCATCCGAGTTATATATAGCCTCAGTAGTCGGGATTTTTAACCGACTTCAAAAAGGAGGAGGTTCTCAATTCGGATGTTTATATGTTTTTTTTTTATGTATGTTCGGCCATAACTCCGTCATATATAAACGGATTTGCAAAATTCTTTTTTTGTTCGAAAGGGGTTTATTCCGAAATGGTCCCATATAATTTTCATATAGATCTGATGATGAGTTCGGGAGACAGACACCGGAACTCTTTAAAAAATGACAGCAAATCAACCGCGATTTCTGCTATCGCCTAAATATGCATTGTTTGTTTGGGATTAGTGCAGGGTGAATACCACAACTAAAAATTTAAAAATAAAAACTTTTTTACAAAAAAAAACAACCGACTTCCTTAAAAACACTACAAAGTGAAAAATAACTTTAATTTCGGAAGTCGGTGGCTAAAAAACCATAAATACAGATCCTAAGACACCGACTTCCGAAATTAAAGTTATTTTTCACTTTGTAGTGTTTTTAAGGAAGTCGGTTGTTTTTTTTTTTGTAAAAAAGTTTTTTCTAAAGGAACTGTTCAAAGATATGAATATCATGACGGTACCTTGTCAGTATATCTTTGAGGACATCATGTACGGAAAAAAAAAATCAGTAAAAGAGGTGAAAGACACACCGTTAGGACTAGAAATAGGGACCAATTAGTTCAACCAAGTTTCAGAATGGCTAAAGAAGACTAATCCTTCAATACTCAATACTCAATTCTTTATTGCATTCCATATGTTACAAAGATGGTAAAAAATAAAAATGGTACAAGATCAAAATATGGACCCCGTCGGGCACGCAAAAAAATTAGGAGAGAGGAAGAGGGCTGAGTTACAATTTAATTAAATCAATATTCTCATATACTGTCTTTCATTATTATAATTATATTGTATTATAACTATTATTATTATGTTTGTGCATATCAGTTGTTATTATATATATTTGCACGAGATTTCATTATTACTATTCAATTCTTACAAGTTTTCGCTTTTATTATGTACTCATCTACCTACCTTCATGGGGCACTGTTTATTTGAAATAAATGCTTAGAGTTTGAGTTTGTAAGATCCTTTTGATTTGACGCACGCCTAGCATTGCTTTTTGTAGCTTTAGTGTCCGGAATAGTTAGAAATATCTAATTACAAGAGCCTTTCAGACTGGCAGGCCTTGTAGACTGTAGGCAATTTTGCATTTTATTAAGTACCTGGTACTTTTTTGACAGTCCTAAACTGTTCTCCCATACCTATTAATACTGTAATTTAAAACTATTGTAAAAGCCAATTATTTTTAAAAGAGTAACCGTGGAGTTTCTTGCCGGCTCTTCTCCATAGGAATCAACTATTTGGAACCGTGCACCTAGCTTCTGACGTTTCATAAGTGCCCATGTTGGTTTGTGAAATAAAAATATTTTGTGATTTGATTTCAAGAGCCTCGGCCACCCTGGCCGAAAAGCGCTGTGCTTTTGTAAAAGTGGAAAGCTCATAATTTGTGATGCAATGATAATGTGTGGAAGAGGTATTTTGTATCACTTTCATGTGGGTTCTTGAGTGAAGGGAAATATGGAAGATGCAATAAAAATTAAACAAAAAGTTGGTTTTCATAATAAATATTATTTCAATATCAGTTTATTTACATCAAACATTTATAATTTTAACAATAGTTTAAGTAAATTTACAGTATAATATTTTACTACAAATAGTTACAATTAAGTTCAAATTAATAATTGAGCAGCAACAAACATTCGGAATGAAAAGTGTGAGCCCAGATCACCAAGAAATGGAGTCATACTCTGAAATACAAAATGATATAACAACTTAAAATACATCAACCTCGCAAAAGGAATAAGCAAACGAGTCGGAGTTTAAAAACCATTTTTCGAGAAACAATCAAAGCATGAACAGTCAGAGAGATGTCTTTTATGATAAAACATTTCGAAGTTTCTATTTTTTACAAAAATACATATCACGTTTTTCTTTGGTTTCACCAACTAGCCTATTGCAACATAACACGAACCTCACACGCCCTGCCCGGCGGCAAGCTGTAACAAGTTGTTACTGTTGTCCACTCAGCAGGTGACTCACTAAGAAGTAAGGCGTCGAATTGACTAGATATAACTAAACCGAAAGAGATATTTGAGTAGAACCGTCCAATGTGGTGCGGTGCGAGAGAGCGGCGGGTTCAGATGGCGAGAACCACGGAGCGCTTGTCTCTGTTCTGATTGCGGGTGAACTGGCGGGCCTTACACGCCGCTCTGTTTTGTTGATGCTGGAATGGACAATTTATAATATTAAGTGATATCCAATTTCTGTGGTATTCGAAATCCTTATAATTGCGTTCATGGAGACAGAGTAATGATAAGTTGCAATTGATATTTGTTATATACCCGCTGCAGTTTCTTAGGTTTTTCCTGTGGTGCCATCTCAGTGGGCGGTTCTTCAGGCAGCGCCAGCGCAGCTCGTAGTCGCGGACAGCGCGGCGCCAACACCTGCAGCGCTCCGCCGAGTGCGCCCGCCAGCGCCGCGTACGCCGCGCCGCGCGACCACTGGCTCCACGACGCGCTCTCTGCGCCGATGTGCGCTGTTATGCAGGGTGCTTCACCTTCCTGGAAATTACTCAATTGTTACAGATACTGACATGTCATGTGTAAATGTGTTAGTACACCGACAAGTCTAGATTATTTATGCTACCGGTTTCTGAGCGGTCGTCGTCTGTCACTGTCTCGTATGCGATGGCTAGTGTACATTCGATATAATTTGAGACGTACCTCAAAGTATTTGAGGATGTCCCTGAAGGTGGATCGCTGTATTTTGAGGTCTTTCTTGGCACGGAACCTGTTCGAGTCTCGCGCTAACTCTATGAGTCGCGGCAGTAGTACGTCCACGTGCGCTGTGAGCGGGTTGTCTGAGCTGTCGTCGTCTGTCACTGTCTCGTACGCGATGGCGAGCGCGCCGCCTGCTGCCATGCGGACCTGGGGAACAGACACATAAGATTTCGGATATTCAAACAACTCACTTAGATTATCGTTGTCTGGTTTAAAATAAAAACTTAGGTAACTTACCACAAGTGAATTCGCCTCCAACAATTCTCCAAGTCTGGCGAAGCTGGGCGCCTGGTTGTTGAGCAGTGACAACGCGTGGTTGGGCGACAACAGCGGCATCAGTAGTGCCCAGCCGTCCAGTGCGGCAGCGTGCCACGCGCCCTCCTCTACAGCTGCTCCCGACACCTTCACACTGCCGTCGTCCTGGGGGAAGTCACAAGAAATTCCATTACAATAAGAAATCAGTTTTGTCATCCTCCTAACCATATCGCAATTAAACAGGCGCCATTGCAATCATTTTAATGAGTGACTAATATATTTCCCGCTTTATTGGGTATTCTCAAAAGATCGCGTGTATATACTTATAGTTTACCTTTAGATAGCTCCCGCTGAAAATGGTCTCATACATGCGCATGACCTCTAAGATCTCAATGAGGTCTTCCTCCATCAAGTAGCATAACACGGCTAGCGAAGAGCAGCACTGAAACATACAGTTCACATTAATATAGAAACAAGTTATTTAATTGGCTCCTGGAGCCAGACAGAACATTCTCTTCAGTGAAAGTTCCATATGACATTTATTTTTTGTGTTTGTATTGCGATATCTTTACCTCAATGCGTGTGTCGAGTGAGGCAGACTTGTCAGTGGCGGTGGCGATGAGTGCGGGTCGCACCTCGCGCACGAACTCCTCGGAGCCGTCCTCGCCGATCTGCGGGTAACATATTTTTATAAAGTATAAACCGATGGTTACTGACGTATGTATGGATCGCTGACATAGCCGAGCGGTAGACTAAAGATATCTGGCTCAAAGTTTACGCCCAAGTAAGACCCCAAGGCGAAAACATTTGTATAAGCCCCATTGGCTGGATGACCGTTAATGAATCGACCTAGATTATGACAATCACCTGTACAGCCAGTAGTGGTGCAACAGCAGCAGCTGCCTTCCTCTCTGCGTCCTTGCCTCGTCGTAGTGCGCGCGACACATGGTCGGCCAACGTGGCGCGGTGTGCGCTCAACAAGCCGTCAAGCGCCCGTCGCTGTAATTCCTTGCGTAGTGACACAAATGCGCTTGTACGTGCATCGTGCCCGCGAGCGTCCAGCGCCTCTATTAATTCTAAAACGTTCTCTTCGAATTTCTCCTTGAGGACTTGTTCTACGGATAAAAGGAATATTATTAGCATTTCATAAAAAACACACTTTCGCGATAGTTGATGCGATACGATAACTTCATAGATATTGTAATCTTAAAGCAAACTAACGGAGACACAGTCAATATATCCGATGACATAATTATGCCGACAACGTCATCTCATTGATACAAACTAAAGAAACATGAGCTCATGGTTTTCATTAAAAGATGACGTCACTAACGCCCACGATATTCATGTCGTCAATCCACGTGTAAATGTACTCTACTAGAGGTCGGTCAATATACACATCAGACATGAGTCAGACGTGCGATGTCCTTCCTAGGTCAACGACATGGCCTTCACAGTATGAAGTTCAAAGAAAAATTCATAATGCGTACGCATTATCTTACTAAAACGTATTAATTATTATCTACTGTTTAGATTTAAATAAAGGAAATCGTGATTACATAAAACGATATTTTTTTTTTGGAAAATAAACCTCGCTCATTGATCACAAGATCAATACGCATTGCGCAATAAAATCACCACCAAAACGATTATCACTACCCGCTTGAAGGAAACGCGCACATCCTTCCTATCCCGTAACGAAATAAATTGAACAGTAATACATTGCACAATATTATTGTTTGACCTTGATATTGCACCATATTTAACACACACGAAGCGCAATATTTACGTGGAATTCCCTTGACGACATGACGTGGCGCTATATCTTTGTGCGTTGGATCATCAGATGGCTGAGCGTCACAATCTGTTTACTAACGTTCTCATTTATTTATTAATAATGGTTTTATACATATATTTTTCATAAAAATTCAACGTGCTAGATAATTTGGGTAGCATTGCAGAAAAAAACACAATTAAAGGATTTTTTTACCAATTAAAATTAATAGTTATTATTATGAAATGTTATATTTACTTTTATCAGGCTTCACTTCCTCTTCTTCCGGCTCTTGATAATAATAGTAATTATATTCAGGTTCTTCTACAATAGGCTCCTCAACTTTCTGTTTTTCATTAACTGGACGAGGTCCGCTCCATTTAATGTCTCGTTGCCTCCCTGTAGAGTATAGATGTTTATTATTGGCAAATCGCGATTTTACTATCTGACTAGTAATCAGTATGATATAATACATTACATTTGATCTCCTGATGCTGAAGTCCAATATCTATGGACGCTGTCCTGATGATCCGGTTTTCTCCCGTCTTCCTGCCCCATTGTGTACCACTTAGCTTGTCTGTAGAACAATATTAATGTTGTCAGTTTAAGCCGAGGTGTGGTTACTTACAGCAGCCAGCCCCTGCATATGTATACAAAGACGAAACAATTCATGGCATTTTTATATACAAAAGGCCATTATTAGCATAATATCAAATTTACGGCGACGGGACTCTTGTTTATAAATATTCTATATTGTGAGATAAATGTTATCAACATTTTCTCCACAGGTGCCTTTGCCAGGTGCCAGGTGTCTATTCTCCAAAGGTTTTAGTAGGTCTAAATTCCCATACCAATTGGATCATTCAATTTAAAATTATGAGCACTAGGTTGCACAATATGAAATTCAGCCGACATGGACGCTGGCTGTACATAAGTTCTCCTTACCTGACTCTGACTTTTGCGGCTCTTCGGGTTTCGATTGCTTCAAACTACTTGCTCTCTTCTTCAGTTCCTGGTTAACCCAATCCTTAATTTGGTCGGAAGTCGGACACTTGTCCCTAATGACATTTCGATCACGGAACTTTTCGAAATAACACTGCTTAGCCGCAGTTACACTAGCGTTATGTGAAAAATATTGCTCTACACAAAACTCGCGTTCAACCTTCGACCAGTTGCGTCTAGCTATTGCTTTCGATTTCTTTCGATCCATCGTGACTGTGCTTAGTGAACTTCGGAGCGAGACTGAGTGAGAAACAAAACAAGCTACCGGCTAAACATAAACATACCCAGCACGCCCCCTTTCCCCCCCACACCCTCCCCACTCGCTGCTGCGCGGCAAGATTAGGTCATAATATTGTTGTGAAATTGTAGTACAATACTGTATTGCACAATTAATATTTATAACAGTGAAATCTATTTTTTGAGCAGGTCAAAGATCAGTACTAAAATGTTATTTTTAAACTTTATATCCAATACCATTTTTTTTTAATTTCATAGGTTACCCAATAAACTTACTGCGTTCACCTGGTTTTTCGTAGAAAAAAATGAACGTTTTCTGAATTCCCAACCTATACATAAGGTGCCAACCGAAACCTATGACTCAGCCTCAGCTATCCGTCCCTCTGTTTGTCAGCAGGCTATTTCTGTTGAATCGTAAAAGGTAGATATTTGAAGTTTTCACAAAGTGTGTGTGTTATTACCGCTATGACGACAAGTAGAAATTAAAAAAGGGGGGCCCCATATACCTACTAAACGTGTAAAAATAACTGTTATAGTAACTATGTTTTATTTGTCTTTGTTTAAAAATCGATAAGAAGTTAAAACTTTTTTAGTCTTCTCGAAATTGTTGAGCATTCTTATAGCAATGAGTTTCACCTTGCCTCGCGTGGGGTCTCGTAGGCAAGAATAAGCTCTCGTAGTAAAGCGTTGACTCTAGTAATTAGGCGCGGGCTCTCAGAGACGCGCGTAGGGTCATACATAAGCCATCATATTAAACTTTTGCTCACAATTAGACTTAAATCAATATAACGTACTCACTAACTGTAATGGACGGATTTTAGATCTTTTTTTCTGTAATACACATGCTGTTGCCCATAATCCTAACATCTCACTCTTGCCAATAGATACTCACCACCCTTCTTTTTACGTACAAATACCATATAAAAAACCAAAACAAATACCTAAGCAAAAAAACTTAGCAAATTAAATTATTACAAATCGAATTATTCCAAGATCAATACTGACATGGAATCTATAGATTGGTACAACCTACTTGAAGATTTACCCCCGATCAAGCTGTTGCAACTTTATATGAAAACGTTTATAAAATAATTAAATTGCACACCCCCACTCACAAACCTAAAAGTCTGAATTTCCCAATGTGGTTCACTAAATCGCTTTTGCACATATTCAAAAATAAATCTCGCGCATGGGTTAAGTGGAAAAAATATGGAAATACTAAAGACTACGAACTATTTTCTATTTATAGAAGAAAATTCACAAAGGAGGTGGACGAATGTTTTAAAAAGTATATGAATAGTGTAGAGGACAGTGTGGTCAAAAATGTTAAGGCATTTTGGTCATACATTTCTAGTCGTACTCCCACTAATAGTATTCCAGCTACAGTTCACTATCTCCAACAGTCATCAGATGACCCTGTTACTACTTGTAATCTATTTTCTATTTTTTTCCAATCTGTTTATGAACCATCTTCTTTTAATCATACTTCATGGGCACCACCAAGCGCCAGTCCTGATGGTGATATCAATATTTATAATCTGCACTTTTCAAGTTTTCAGTACATAAAATACGAAAAGAACTAAATTCACTGGACGCTTCCAAAGGACCTGGGCCAGATGGTATTCCTGCAATCTTTTTAAAAAAACACAAGTGAGACACTGTGCTCCCCTCTCTTTATACTATTTAATAAATGTCTTTCTTATGGGGTTTTTCCTGATGTATGGAAACAAGCAAACATGGTTCCAGTTCATAAATGTGGCTCTAAGAGAGATGTTACCACATATCGCCCAATCTCTTTGTTGTCTGGGCTATCCAAACTTTTTGAAAGACTACCCTATTCTGCATAGCGTTTTAATAAAAGAGCAACACGGGTTCATTCAAGGTAGGTCCTGTTTAAGTAACCTTCTTGATTTTAACCGACGAAAAAAAAACGGAGAAGGTTATCAATTCGACGCGTATTTTTTTTTTATTTATGACCACGCATAACTTTTTACATAGTAGTCCGATTGTGATAATTCTTTTTTTATTGGAAAGCGTATACTCCGAGGGTGGTCCCATATAAATTTGGAAAACAAAATCAAACTCTAAGGGTCGGAAAACAGGGGATGATTGATTGTTCACTCACTGATTGTAATGTATAACCTCGCATAACTTTATACAGAGTAGTCCGATTTTGATAATTCTTTTTTCATTGGATAGGGTATACCTTGCCAAGTATTATTAGTACATAAAAGGTACAAAAAAAATCATAAAATAAAAAGTTTTTTTACAAAAAATTAAACCGCCGAAAACACTGAAAAGCAAAAAATAATAAACCTTAAAATTTTGAGTCGGCACTGAAAAATCAATGAACAAAGATCACTCAAAGCGCCGACTCATAATTTTAAGGTTTATTATTTTTTGCTTTTCAGTGTTTTCGGCGGTTTAATTTTTTGTTAAAAAGTTTTTTACAAAACAACTATTTGAAGACAGCAAATTGACAGCAATTGGTTTTTACTGACTTCCAAAAAGCCTTCGATAAAGGTAATCAATAATGAATAAAAAAAAATAAAAAAATAAATAAAAAAAATAAATAATAATAATAATATAGAAAATGGATAATGGTATACCATTGAATTTTGTCAAGAAATAGTCTGTGATCGACCAACGCAATAAATTCCCTCTTATAAGAGGGAATTTATTGCGTTGGTTTGTATCATATGTCACCAATAGGACCCAGAAGGTTGTAATAAATGGTTATGAGTCTCGCATGGTTAAAGTCACTTCCGGAGTTCCTCAAGGCCCAATTTTAGGCCCCCTCGTGTTCATTTTATTTATTAATGATGTAAAAGATTGTTTTAAAAATTCCAAGTTCCAAGATTCGAAGATCTATAAAAATATCAGCCATCTTTCCGACTGCTTAGAATTTCAGGAGGACCTGGACCGTTTCCTGGACTACTTCTCAGTTAATAAACTCTTCCTAAGTATATCTAAATGCCATAGCATTACGTTTACAAAGAAGAAAAATGTGACCAAATTCAATTATTCTTTTAGAAACACGCCACTAGGCAAAGTTCGTTCTCTTCGCGATCTAGGCATACAGTTTGACTCAAAGCTTCACCTTGATGCTCATATAGAAAACATCTATATGTATAAAAGGAGAAACTGACTGACTGACTGACTGACTGACTGACTGTTGATATATCAACACACAGCCCTAACCGCTGGTCCTAGAGACATGAAACTTGGAGGGTGTGTTCTTTGTGAAGAGTAAGTATCCACTAAGAAAGGATTTTTGGGAATTCCACCCCTAAGAGGGTGAAATGGGGGGTTGAATATTCTGTGAAACTTTTTATTCTCTGGGTCGATTGACACAAAAATTGGTACACATACTCTTCAATTATAGTTATGAGATACGTGTATCACAGTTTTTCCAAAATCATCCCCTTACATAGTCAAATAGGGCTTCGAAGATGTGGATAATAAACTAATTCTACCTACAGAGTTAGGCACAATTCTGACCATTATAGAAGAGCTAATAGTTAAAATCTACCCAGATATTAGTAATATTCACGACTAGCTCCTGCCCGCGACTTTGTCCGCATACAATTTCTTGCTTCCCGACCCTCCCCGTCGCATCGAATCGCCTGCCTGGGCGAGGTCTTCGTATTTGTGGCTTTTTCTTTTTGCTCGGCTCCGTAGGGAGGGTCCTATCGTGATATTATATAGTATAAAGCCTTCCTCGATAAATAGGCTATTCAATCGATATATATAAAATTCAAAGTCCTGAGTGACTGACTGACTGACTGATATATCAACGCACAGCCTAAACCACCGGTCCTAGAGACATGAAATTTGGAGGGTGTGTTCTTTGTGAGGAGTAGGTATCCATTAAGGGTTTTTTGAAATTCCGTCCCTAAGAGGGTGAAATGGGGGGTTGAATTTTCTATGAAACATTTTATTCTCTGGGTCGATGGACACAAAAATTGGTACACATACTCTTGAAGTATAATTATGAGACACGTGTATCACAATTTTTCCAAAATCATCCCCTAACTGAGTCAAATAGGGCTTGGCTTCCTACGTGGAATGGTAGACGTACGCATGGCATGCGGGGCAGCCCGCGTAGCGCATTGTCGTCACAGGTGTCCAATCTCAACCAAAGTATCAAGAAGTATCACATATGTAACTGATATTAATATGAACTAAGCTTTGGCCTGCGACTTCATCCGCGTAAACTTCATCCGCGTAAATGACGGTTATCGTGGATGAAGACGAAATCTCGGAATAAAAATAGGTGTATGTCCTTTCTTGGGGTTCAAACTTACCCCGTGCCAAATTTTATCTTTCGTATTTTTTTTTTCATGAAAAGTATATTACGTTACTTCTAATACTTCCAAGAATATGTGTACAAAGTTTCAGGATGATCGGTTCGGTAGTTTTCGCGTGAAAGCGTAACAAACAAACTTACATTCACATTAAAATTTATAATATGTTGTAGTAGGGATATTTGCAAGACATAACAGCCGCACGGGTCGATCGTTCAAGTTAAGCTACGCTTGCCGCGGTTGGTCCGTAGATGGGTGACCATCTTTACATAATAAGACCCTTCCGTGCCTCGGAATCACGGCTGTCTTTCGTAGATATTAGACCGTCGTTACGGATCGTCAGAAGCCCGAAAGTCTGACAACCAGTCTTACCAAGGGGTATCGTATTACCCAGTAACTGGGTTGTGGGGGTCAGCTAGGCAGTCGCTCCATGTAAAATACTGGTACTCAGCTGCATCCGTTTAGACTGGAAGCCGAGTCCAACATAGTTGGGAAAAGGCAGGCAGATGATCATGAAGTGACATGTAAAAAAACGCGTTTGTTCCTGTATTAAATAAAATTAAATAACTACACTAACTATTCTTTAATAGATACCTATGTAACTTTATAAATAAAAACTAATTGGGCACATACCTACTATAATACTTTACGCACTAACATTTAAATCTGTACGTTCAGTGAGCAATAGTGCGACTTTAGTTTATACATTAAAGTAAAACATAACGACCAAGCTACAATCATCAATGGAATTCCTTTGAGATCGTTTGAAGGAGTTGAAAATAATTATAAATCAGTGGACTCGAGTAATAAACAACGATGACGTCATACATTACCCGGTTTAGTTTCTTAACACATTGAAGCTTCTCGGGCTCCCAAAGCACATTTAAAAATTTTGAGTTTGCGCCCAGCACGCGTAGCATGACCACCATAGAAACGAGTTTTGTCGACGGAAGAATAGGCAAAATGGCACGGCGATGTTAAAACTAAAGAGAGGAGATATTTCTATTCTTCAGGCGACAAAATTCTAAGACGTCAACCATGGCGACCAATTTTTCTCTATTTTTGAGTTGGAGATTCGATTGGGGGTACATTTTTTATACTGGATCATATTAATTATAATCATCAATACAATACTCAAAGATCGTTTATTCACACTGTATGACTATTCAATGAAAAAGTCCTTAGCGGATCCACCTTAATTACATTGGTTACCACTCTCTTGCTATGGAAAGAATAACTGTCTTTGTCTTCATAGAAACCCGAGTTTACGGGTCGCTCCGTGCTCGGGCCGAAGAGATGTCGAATTGAATAGAAAAAACTTTGTCTATTCTTGGTAGAATAGAGATAGAATTGTTCAGGCTACGCCTGCTGTTATGTTCAACCTGCGTAATTTAAACCCGCTAAAATTATGCAATGACACCAGGTTGTAAGTGAAAATATTGCAACGAAATGTTATCGAGGCAACTATACTGACACGTTGTTCCTGAGAGGAGTCTGTGTTTATTCCGAGGATTACTCTAACGCCATCGAACTACCCCTTGAGTTCAAAAGAGTGCAGTTTCCCCTCAAAGTCTGCTTTGACAAGACCATAAATAAATCTCAAGGCAAAACACTTAATTTAACAGGGGTAGACTTAAAGGAGAACAGTCACTGAAAACAGCGGGTTATGATCTTAGAGGGGACTTCTTCTCGCTCGCCCACTTTTACGTGGCCCGCTCGGGAGTGAGCTCATCTAGCAGTCTGGTTGTATTAGCACCTGAGGGCAGAACCTATAAGTAGTATTTAAAGAAATACTTTAAATATAGACTAAAAAATTAATAATCTTAAACCCCTGTGAACAGCAAGTTAAGTAAAATCTTCATTTGAATAATTTAGGTAACATTTTTTTTTCGAAATTCCCAGGGAATAAAGAGAATTTATATTTGCGCTTTAAAGTTGCCTTCAAATTTGTCATGCAAGTAGGTAATTTGCCGTTCTGTTATATATTCCGTCACTATTGTTAGGTTTTAAGATTAATTATCCTACAACAATCATTTATCAATCCAAGTGCTGCTCCTTGGATAACACAAAGCAAGCAGTGCAATAACACATTGTTTACCTGGATTAACACATAGGGTACTTTTAATCCCAGTAGTACGGTCCTGTGGGATATTTTTCGACATTCACGCGGGCGAAGCCGCGGGCAGAAGCTAGTTGTCAATAAAGCATTTAAAATGTTTGGTTTTGTGATGAGAGCATCAAGGGAATTTCACCGTCCCTCCACTTACTTATACTTATATAAGTCAATAATACGATCACAAGTGGAATACGCAGTGCCTATTTGGAACCCTTACTATAAAAAGTATATTGACATTATTGAACTGGTCCAACGCAAATTTCTACGTGCAATGCACTATAGATGTTTTAAAAAGAAAATTTCTTATCAATTATTATTACAAAAATATGACCTTATTACTCTAGAATCTAGACGCACCCTACTTGAGATGATGACCCTTTTTAGTATATGTCGTAATAAAGTCGATTGTACCGATCTAGTGAACAGTTTGTGCTACCTGATCCCTCGTACCGTACGTGGTCGAGCAGTTCGCTCGAGACATTTGTTCGCAACTACTTTTTGTAGAACCAACTCAGGCGTGCGTTCGCCCCTGCATCGACTAGTTTTTTTTTAATATTTTTATTTAATGAAAGAAAATAACAGTTTTGAAACTTAATTCTAAACTCGCCAAACTTTTACGTTTGATGGCGAGAGGCGCTCTTTATAATAACAATGAAACTTACATAACTAAGACCTACATAAACACTAGTTATATATTAAATTGTTCACAGGGGGTTATTGCGTAATACACCACCAGTAGAAATCGCTTTCCTTTCGATAATTCGTCAACAGTTTTTACGAAAATTTTATGTAAGAAAGATTAGCAACAATCTTCAAAATGATTCAGACTCTGATTAATAGTGTGTTACGCAATTAGGGTGCCGGTTTAATCTTCTACAATACATTTAATTCTACAATACATTTAATTCTGCTTGCTATCCTGTAAAAAGTTTTTCAATTTTGTTTTAAGTGATCCCTTACTAATTTTTACTTTTTCTCTTAATAAATCTATTTTGTTAAATACTTTAGGTACCAAGTACTTCGATGTTCTCTTACCATAATAATTTGTTATCTGTGGCTGTACCAGTCTGTTCTCTCTAACCCTACGTGTATTGTACTTGTTTTTAACATTAACTTTATATTCATCATTATAATAATTTTCTAGACCTACCAAATAATCCACTTTATTCTCTATGGGTAAAATTTTACATATGGGAAATAACCTATCATACTCTTTGTTGCACTTATTTTTAACATTTTTACTTACTAGAAACTTTATCAGTCTTATTTGTATGTCTTTGACATCTCTTAAATATGTAATAAAGGTTCTCCCGTACACAAGGAGCCCATAACTTATTAGGGAATCGGCAAGTGCGAAATATACAATTCTTAAAGTGTGTTTGTTCAATACATGTTTTAAGTGGTAGAACTTACTTAGCACCAATCTTAACCTATTGCATACGTCATTTACATGTAGTCTCCAATTAAAGTTCTTATCTATTGTTAGACCTAAATATTTAAATTTATCTACATAATCCAATTTTTCACAGTTACAATGACATTTATTTCTATGCAAACATTCGTATGTATGCCCTATCACTGTGAGGTAATCGTTATTTACAGATTTGGCATTTCGATTATATGGCGAGTATATATGCATACATTTAGTTTTTGAAAGATTTAATATAATTCCGTTGTCGTGAGCCCACTTGCTAATATTTTCAAAGTCATCTTGGATACACTTTTGTGCCTCGGCTATATCTTTGGAGGCATAAACAAGACACATATCATCAGCGTACATGTACACCTCACATTTACGTACGACATTTGACACACTGTTTACATGCATTATATATCCTACAGGGCCGTACACCGATCCAGTAGGCACACCCAAATCGACATCCACCTCTTTCCCAGCAACACGGGAGATCATTGTGCTTATTTTTCTGTTAGTGAGGTAGTTTTGAAACCAAATATTTGTGGGACCGCGTATTCCGCATTCGTCCATTGCCTGTAATAAGATCTCATGGTCTAAAGTGTCAAATGCTTTTTTATAGTCAATGAATAGTGCTATAATTTGTTTGCCAGAATCTAAGCAGTCATTGACATAATCTGAAAACCCTAACAAAGCTGAGACAGTGCTACGCCCTCTCCGGAAACCGTGCTGAGTGTCACACAGTATGTTGTGCTGTTCTAAGAACGCGTTAATCTGTCCTACAATAATTTTTTCCGTTATTTTATCTATAACCGATAATATTGCGATAGGTCTATAATTATTATACTCTAAATGGCTTCCTGATTTGTATATAGGACGTATAATTGCGTTTTTTAACTGGTCTGGATAAATACCGTTAGTTAAAGACATATTCACTAATGCAGCTAGAATAGGACTTATTTGCTTACGTAGATATACAATGTCTTGCACCCGTATTCCATCTGAACCGGGTGATTTTTCACAGGACAGTTTTCCTATGACCTGTGCGATATCCGACGCGGTCACTTTATTGTATCTATAGCTTACCTCGCTCGGTTTTACATATTCATTCCTATCTAAAAATTTCAATTTACATACATGTTTAATTCCCTTTATTTCCTCCGTAAACGTTTTAGAAAAGTTTGTACAAATCTGTTCTATACAATCTGTTTTCCCTAAATGCCTTAAAATAATATCGTCCAAACTAGTTTTATTTCGACCCAACCAACTGTTTATATTTGTCCATATTTTCCTAAAGTCTCCATTACATTTTACAATTTGTTCCTGTCTATATTTATTTCTTGCCATATTTATTAACTTATTTACTTTATTTCTATATTTTGTATAGTCTAATCGCTTGTTCATGTTTTTTGGATCCGCTTTCCAAACTCTAAATAAATAATCTTTTCGCAATAACATTGTATATAAATGCCTATCTATCCACGGCTGCCTTATTACTTTATTTTTATCTGTGCTAATCTTAATTGTGCTTGCTTTGTAAATGCGATTAAATACACTACACATCGTCTGATACAATAATACCGGGCACGCTATTGTTAATAACTGGCCCCAATCATATTCATCTAGCTTTTGCTTAACAAGTTTATCACTTAACACCTCGCGCACAGTAATATTGTTCTTGACATTGCATTCGTTTCCACTCACACTTAGGTTCAACATTAATCCGATTCCATGATGATCGGCGATTCGTGACTCAAGCACATACGCGCACGCGTCATGCTCGCTCCGTCCCGCTCGCACCCAGATATGGTCCAAGCACGATACTTCAAGCCGGCCGTCCGCGATCGCCTCGCGCGTTATCTCTTCGCTTGGTATTACACACAACAGGCCGCATTCACACAGGGCGTTTTTGTACCTTGTTACAGTACGATTCTCCATTTCGCTTAATATGTTTATGTTGGTATCGCCAATCACTATAACATTGTCTGATGCGGGTACGGATTTCACTAGCGTCTGTAATTGCTGAATAAACATCAATTTATTTTTGGCAGGTGGTCTATATATCGCGACTACATGTGTTTTATTTTCTCCGTGCTTCAATTGACCATGAAGTGTTTCTACTGCTTCTGTGTTTACTATCTTAGCTTCAAAATTCAATCCATTCTTGGCGTATATTAAAATTCCTCCTCCTCTGCCCTTTTCTCTAGTATGTATAAATGTATTGTATCCTGCTATTTGATAATATGGAAGTTCTTCCTTCTTTATATTAACTTCACTTAATATTAAGATATCTATGTTATTTTTAGTTTCATCTAGTAATATTAATAATTCGTTAAAATGTTTTCGTAATGATCGTATGTTTAAATGAAATATGTGGGTGTTCCATAAGTCCTGGGATAGGTCGTTATTCAGAGCTATTATATCGTAGTATCTCTTAAAGTTAACATTATCGGAGTAGCTATCTGTACGATCGAATGTTGTTGTTAGATATCACCTCGTGTGTACTCACCGCGTCATGTACGCGTGTTTATTTACATTCATCGAACTGGTTTAGGTCTTCCTCCGATCTAATGTTATAGATCTTTTTTTCGTCACTACTCTTTTTTACCAGGATATTACAATTCTGCACCCAAATATATTGGAAACCTTTCGGCTTAAGTTTGCTTCTTACCGTCCAAAGGAGCTGTCGTTTGTACTTTGGTAAATCTTCGTTAATATAAACTCGCTTTTCACTGCCATTGTCATAAACTTTATTATTCGTTATTATTATTTCCTTCTTTACAAGCATCCAGCTGTTTCGAGCATATTTAGACCGGAGCGTGACTAATACAGTCTTGGGCTTTGTGTCTTCTGGTTTTTCTTGACCTACCCTCTGTGCATCTTGAATTTCTTTTGGATCAAGATTTAGTTTTTCTGCCAACTTTTGCACTACTATTATGGTGTTTTCATTTTCGTGCTTCTCTAGTCCGTGGATTTCAATGTTTTTCTCTTTGTCTTTTATTTCTAACTCCTGTACCCGTTCTTCTAATGCCTTGTTACATTTTTCCAAGTACACATTTTTTTGTTCTAATGCTTTTAGTTTTTTCTGAGCTTCTTCTTTGAAATCAATTAGTGTCTGATACATGTCACCATAGAATTCAACATTGCTGGTAAGATCTTCTATTTTCTTCTCCAGGTTATAAATCACCGCTAACTTTTTATTTACCTCAGCCAGCACGTTCTCTCCAGATTCTTCTCGAGGGTTTAATGTGATTTTCCCATCATCTGCGGACTGTTTAGGGCTGCTTTTATTTGTCTGGCAGTCGTCGCAGAATGTACTGCTTAGGAACTTTTTAGTTACACATTTTTTATGGTAAACACTTTCACATTCACCCTTACATCTCACTATATCATCTTTAGTCACAGATAGAAACAGTTTGCATTTCTTACATTGCACCATTTTTACTTCCACTTAGTATTTATTTCCGTAATTGTTAATTGTTCACTGTTTACACACTTAATTCGCTACACACAACCGTGCATTGAGCGCGCACACGCGGAATCACCTACAATAGGCAATTTGGCTCAACTGATATTATGTTTCTCAGTAAGGCTATATTTAAAAAAGATATTGTTACTATTTTAAGTGATCAGAACCCTAATAGTTAAGTAATGTTTAGTTTTATTCTGTTTCATTTTGTATCGTTCTTTCGAACAACTAGTAGTTCTGTTTATTTAATATGTGGATAACGTTGTGAGTAGTGTATTTGTTACCTCTATTATTAAGTTCTAACCTGTCTACTTTTTAGTACACTGCTGTTTGTTGTCCCTAAGTAAATAAATAAATAAGCTCTTGTAGTAAAACGAGCCTACATTTTACTACAAGAGCTTACAGCCCGTAATTAGCCGTAAGATTTTGTTAGGCGAGGGCTCTCGGAGTCAAGTGTATGATCTCGCAGTTAAGCGTAGGCTCTTGTAACTACGAAAGCCTACAGCTTTCGTAGTTATAAGTAAAGTATGTTTTTACGTCTCTGATAGACTCTGATAGTTTCTCTTTTCGATGGTTGGTACTTGGATACCTATTCCGATTGGAACATTTTATGCAATATCAGCTTAACTACATTTATTAGTAAAGCTGTAGTCAATGTGGATTTTACACTAAAAATGGTTTGCTATGTATAGTGACATTAATGGAGATTTTAGCGAAAGCAAATGTTGGCATTCTGAATTTATTCACCATAATTATAGATAGAGACATATTTTCAAAGCGAATCTGTAAGAAATATATGAAATAGTTATTAGCTACGTAGTAGTTAGTCTTTCACAATTGCGGGTTTGATAAGAGTTTATCGATATTATGTTCTATTATTAGATCAACGGAGATTAGATTAAAATTTAAGGAAAGAAATGAACGGGCGGCGATTATGTGTCGACGTATAGGTATGGTTAGTCATATGCATAGATTGCTTTTGTGGAAGTCGTAAGGCACCCCAAATAACAGCCACATTTTTATAAAACTATACTACGATGTATGCGCTTAAACTAGAAGGAATAACTGTGGGAAATTAGTGGTATACGCGTTTTAATAAATAAATAAATATCTTTGGACAACCAACACACCGTTATCTGATCCCAAACTAGGCAGAGCCTGTACTATGGCAACCAGACAACTGATAATAATACTTATATATTTCTAAATACATACATATTATAGATAAATTACACCCAGACACAGAACAAATGATCGTGCTCATCACACAAAGATTTGTCCTGGGTGGGAATCGAACCCACGACCTTAGTCTCAGCAGTCAGGGTCACTAACCACTAGACTAACAGGCCAGTCTAAACCAGTTTAAACACTGTCTTGCCAATACCAGAACCTGGTGGAATTTCCGAGTTGATGATTTTTCTCTGCAAAGACACGACTTTGACTTGGTGAATTCAGTGGAGTAAAGTTCCGAAAGAGCATAATCGGGACACCGACCTTTAGTTGGATAATGTACGCCGGAAGTCCACTTGCACTAGTTATAAAATCAAAAAATTCAATGAGTTTATGTGTGGCGTAATCTTGCTCCACAACAGTGTCCATGGAAGTGTATATCACTTCGCTCCCTTTGTGAGAGAATACTGTGGTTGAACGCTGCAGGTTGATAATTTTCAACGATAAAATTACCCTTAGATACCTACTACACTCAATTCTCTTGGTACGATATTCGACTGATGTAACCTACACCAGACGAAACAGATCTTCTAAAGTGGGAATTACTCTACCAAGTGTCTCTGGTAGTTCCATAATATGAGATCGCTCACCTCTGGTTGAGTCCCTTCACCAACAGAGCTTTGGAGGACGTTTTCAAGACGCTGGACAAGACTGGACAGGGTATCAATGTGAACGGCGAGTACATCTCACACCTTCGCATTGTCGATGATATCATCACAATGGCAGAGACGCTGGAATATTTAGACCAGATGGTGCATAGCTTGAATGGAGCCTCTCGGTGGGTTGGCCTCGGCTTTAATTTGGACAAGACGAAAGTGTTCAACTCGCACATTGCCGAGTACCTACGATCCAAATGAAGGAGCTTCTCGGAGTTGTGAAAGAGTACGATTACTTAGGGCAGGTCATCTAGCTAGGTAGACATGACTTTGAGAAGCGAAACCTGAGAAGAGTTAGCAAGCTGAAATGGCAGTGGGCTGGCCATGTCTGGGCAGCAAAGTGGCTGGGGCAGACTGGATGTGGAAGGCGGAGGACAGGATGGGATCCAGCAGTTGACTGCGATAGCCTGAGTTGATTGATTGATTGACCAATATTAAGAAAGAACATCAGAAAATTCCTGAGCACATAAATTCCTGCCAAGCCGAGCTCGCATGTTGTTAAGTCTATAAACTTGTGACCGAAGAGTCAACCATTTCAACGAAGCGTTTACCTCGTCAGCCCAAATTTCACGTGTCACCACAGGTAGTGTTGGCTGTAAATCGCCACTAAACCGAACTCTGATACCACCCAGCATGTCTTAGTTCCTGCGAATGTCCTACAGAGTTCTGTTAACAGCTTTCACACCTTTCCTATTTGTCACAGTTCATAAATCCCATGGGATGAAAGCAGAATCTGCCCCTTGTTACTGTTGTGTGTCACGCAACAAACAGGTGTTTCGTTGCTTTCTAAATGAATACTAATCTTAAACATGGCTTCGTTTTGCCACCAGGAAGCAGCGTGACAGCAATTTTAGAAGACGCTACCAAAATAATAATTTTGCCTTGCGCATTAGCCGGAAAATGCAGAGGTGCGGAAACATAGAATTTATAACTTTAGTATGGACTAATGTTATAAATTCTATAGAAACTGTCTATCTGTCTGTCTGTATGTTACCCAATGTTACCTTTTCACGCGTAAACCACTGAACGGGCTTTAATACAAATTCGCAAGAAGATGGAAGGTATCCTGGGAAAGGACATAGGTTACTTTTTGTCTCAAAAATAATCCTGAAAAAAGTGATATAGGGGATGAAACAAATTTTACGAGGAATCCAACTGACATCTTCAGTTGTCAGAAGGGTTTGATGCGATTTTATTATAATGTATATTCTAATTTAATATACGTTTTATAAACATTTTGGTATGAGAGTAATTATAATGGCCCCATTTCCCGTATGAGGGTTAAATGGGCTCTCATTAGCCGCATTTGTCGGGTAATAGGAGCCACTGACTTTTTTTGTAAAACTGTAATTGAACCTCAATACATTTCTGTAGTTGATTATAACTATGATTAAAGTATTCTTTAATAATTAAGCTAAGAGTTGATAGTTAAAAATTACAAGAATTTTGACAAACGTTGTTTTTTCAAAACTTTCCCTTAGTAGGCTCCCATTGCCCAGTTCTCCTCTACGCCTTTGGTAATCGATGCAAAGAGTAGATATATCACTTGATTTTATTCACGCCTAGTATTTTTTTGTTTTTGTGCCTAGTACTATTGTACTATTTAGTGCCCAAAATAGTTATATAATAATTCCGTCTCCATATGTTTATGGACATACTATTGTGACTGCCTAAATTTTTTTCTAAGAATTGTGAAAACCCGGAACATATAGGATTAATAGAGATTTAAAAAACTTCTTATCAACCACAATGAGAAATTTACAAACAACTCTCACTTACCAACAGTGGACCAAGTTACAGTCAGTGCTAAAGAACCCGTTCGAGTGCTATGGAATGTACCATGATGTGGATTCTCGATTGTGTGTCATCTAATAAAGTAGAGGAAACATGAGATCATTAAAATTAAACAATAAGTTGGTTCTCTTAATAAATTTTATTTCACTATTAGTTGTAACATACAACAAATATCAGCAACAATTGGATACAAATAATAATAATTACTCACAGCACAATATATCACTAAAAATGCCAACAATGAACTAAAACTGATATAAAAACATAGATCTCAGTTATGCAGATCTATTTAGAATACATCAACATCGCAAAAGGAGACACTATTAATCAGAATCTCAGTATTTTTGAAGGATATTGCTAATGCAGTAGATTCACTTGTTTGAATAATTTGTCTGTTCAACAACGTAAATAACGCAATAAATGTTACTGCAACATTCATTGCCATCCCTACTGATAGTGTATTACGCAGTTATCCCTCTGAAACATGTTACAAGAAATAATCAGACCGTCGACAATCAGCGATATGCATGCCTCATTCAGTAGACGGTTTCTACGTTTTTATTTTATTCAAAATCATCATCATTCATTCATGTGTGAATGTGTGAACTGCGTGATGTGGTGCGTAAGGGAGAGCGGCGGCGCGGCGGTTCAGATGGCGAGGGCCGCCGAGCGCTTGTCTCTGTTCTTGTTGCGAGTTAAGTAGCGGGCCTTGCTCGCCGCTCTGTATTGAAGATGCTGGAAAGGACAATCATAACATTATAAAAACATTCAATTGCAATGGTATTCTGAGTCCTCATAAATGAGTTCGTGTCACAGGATACTGAATGATGATATGAACATACCCGCTGCAGCTTCTTAGTTTCTTTCTTCTCCTGCGGCACCATCTCGGCGGGTGGTAATTCAGGCAGCGCCAGCGCAGCTCGCAGGCGCACACAGCGCGGCGCCAACACCTGCAGCGCTCCGCCGAGTGCGCCCGCCAGCGCCGCGTACGCCGCGCCGCGCGACCACTGGCTCCACGACGCGCTCTCCGCGCCGATGTGCGCTGATATGCAGGGTGCTTCACCTGCCTGGAAGATAAATCATGTTTGCGTTAAATCAAGTTGTTACGGAAATACATATGTCATGAGTAACTATGTATGGACACGGACAAGTCTAGATTATTTGTGCCAGTGGTTTCAGAGCGGCGGTCATTGTCTGTCACTGTCTCGCATGCGATGGCTAGTGTCGATATAATGCTAATATACAATCATAATTTACGACGTACCTCAAAGTACTTGAGGATGTCCCGGAAGGTGGCTCTCTGTATCTTGCGGTCTTTCTTGGCGCGGGACTTGTCCGAGTCTCGCACTAATTCTGTGAGTCGCGGTAGTAGTTCGTCCATGTGCACTGTAAGCCGATTGTCTGAGCTGTCGTTGTCTGTCACTGTCTCGTACGCGATGGCGAGCGCGCCGCCTGCTGCCATGCGGACCTGGGAGACAGACACATAACTTTATTGAACCAACTCACTTAGATTATCGTTGTTTAGTGTAAAATTAATACTTAGATAACTTACCTCAAGTGACACAGCCTCCAACAACTTCCCAAGCCTGGTAAAGCTGGGCGCCTGGTTTTTGAGCAGTGACAGCGCTTGGTTGGGCGACAACAGCGGCAACAGCAGTGCCCAGCCGTCCAGTGCGGCGGCGTGCCACGCGCCCTCCTCTACGGCTGCACCCGACACTTTCACGGTGCCGTCATTCTAGGGGAAGATACATGAAACTTCAGTAGGTTGAAACTCACCATCGTCATTCCCTCGACCCTATCCCGATTGGATGGCGTAATTGCCGCCGTTTTGCTGAGCTGCTAATATCTTGACTACCATATAAGTTAATCTATACATCTATACATACAAATAAATAAAATTGGAGTGTCTGTTTTTAATATTAAGATAACCACTTTATACTATGTGTATATGGATGTATGTATACGATAAATATACCAAAACAACATTATTTTCAATTTTTGTCTGTCTGTCTGTCCGTTTGTTCCGGCTAATCTCTGAAATGGCTGAACCGATTTTGACGGAACTGTCACTGGCAGATAGCTGATGTGACAAGGAGTAACTTAGGCTACTTTTATTTTAGAAAAAATAAATAATAGTTTAAAAAAACTAAAAACACGCTGAATTTTGAGACGTATGTCAGCGTAGTTTTCAAAGACAGTTTTTATGAAAAACTTTTTGTTAAATACCACGCGGACGATGTCGCGGGTAACGGCTATTACCTATAATATAACCTGAATTAACACATTTTACCGCGGTAGTACCTACGTCCTCCTGCGTGAATTTCCGACATCCACGCGGGTGAAGCCGCGGGCAAAAGTTAGTCTCAAATATATTTCTTGTAAAGAAGTTTGCGCGCGTATAAACTCATAGCAAATACCTTGAGATAACTGCCGCTGAAGATCGTTTCGAACATGCGCATGACCTCTATGATCCCACTGAGGTCATCCTTCATCAAGTAGCATAACACGGCCAGCGATGAGCAGCACTGAAACATACGGAACACAATATTATAGAAACACGCTACTTCATTGATTCCTGCGTGAAAGCTTCTTCTTTTTCTTTAATGATGAAAGCCCCACGACATTAGTATTACATCTCTGTGTTGCGATGTTTACCTTAGTGCGTGTGTCGAGTGAGGCAGAATTGTCAGTGGCGGTGGCAATGAGCGCGGGCCGCACTTCGTGCACGAACTTCTCCAAACTCTCCTCGCCGATCTGTGGGTAACATATCAAATATAAGCGGATGGCTCACTAGGTATCTCTAGGCGTCTGTTCAGGCGCCACACGAAAGATAAAACTGGTTTGCAAGTTGAGGCTTCAGTTAGACCCGTAGAAATATGTTATATGTATGGTTATATCGAAAGTATTAGAGTAAACCTAGCAGTATAGTCTTCCCAATTGCTGTCCAGTCTGATAATTATAATCACCTGTACAGCCAGCAGCGGTGCAACAGCAGCAGCTGCCTTCCTCTCTCCGTGCTTGCCTCGTCGTAGTGCGCGCGACACATGGTCGGCCAGCGTGGCGCGGTGTGCGCTCAACAAGCCGTCAAGCGCTCGTCGCTGTAATTCCTTGCGGAGCGACACAAATGCGCTCGCGCGTGCTGCGTGCCCGCGAGCGTTCAGTGACTCGACTAATTCCAAGACCTTCCCTTCATATTTCTCTTGGAGTACTTGTTCTATGAAAAGGAGAAATATTTATTTAGTACATGGAGGACTTACAGCTAATTAAAACAGACAAAAAACGAAACTATAGACATCCGAAAGCCAATTACAAGTCCTCACGTATAGAATTATATTAATATTACGGTGTGAGCATAAAAATAAAAAACACATCGTCTTAATTAAAGAAAAAAGCCATTAAAATACTTAGCATATGACTGAAATAATAGAGAAAAAAAAACAAATAATATAAATCTACCGCTACTTGAAAAATTTAAGGCTTAAGCACCTTCTGGCTGAGTTCACACTTATTGTGAATGAATCAAAATTATATTCCTTAATAGCATTGAAATTGCTGCTTGCTCGCACAATGTAACTGTTCTGCCTATAATTCGTAGATGTACGTGGTACACGCATGGGTGGATTAAAACGAAGTGTTTTACTTGGCACATTAAAATAAAATTTTGATAATAACTCAGGGTTATCAATATTATTATTGAGGATTTTCAATAAGAACAAACAGTCTGCAATTTTACGTCGGTCTACCAGTGGTAGCAGATGATACTTCTCACAGAGTCCAAGATAATCGGTTGATTGAAATGGAATCTTTTGATGATAGCAAAGATATTTTATGAACCGTCTTTAGATGTTTTCAATTCGGTCAATGTATTTATGATAACGTGGATTCCATATCTGAGACGCATACTCTAGCTGACTTCTTACAAAAGTGCAATGCAATATTTTTAATGTTTTAGCATCAGTAAAGCTCTTAGAGAGACGTATTATAAACCCAAGCAGTTTAGATGCTTTTTTGACAATTGCATCAATGTGTGTATCAAAAACTAATTTACTGTCTTGATGGATGCCTAAGTCACGAATTGTAATGCACCTTGGCAAGATCTGACCCGCCAATGAGTAAGTAGTGGCTAGGACTGCACGTTTTCTAGAATAAGTGATCACTGAACACTTGGATGGGTTGAGATCAAGTTTATTAACCCGACAATACTCTTCTAGCCGATATAAATCAGCCTGCAATGCTAGTCTATCTTCAAGCGTTGAGAGACAAAGATTTTCATGTCATCCGCAAAGCATAATAGTTTGGATGAATGGAGGCACTGATCGATGTCGTTGACATAGACTACAAATAAAAAAGGACCGAGCAATGAACCCTGAGGCACTCTGCTGGGCACGATTACCCAACTAGAAATATAATTGTTGAGTGCTTGTGACCTGTTATCAATGTAAGAAGAAAACCACCTCAAGAGGTCCCCACGGATACCTATGTAGCTTAGTTTCATTATCAGGGTATGGTGGTCGATCCGATCAAATCCCTTGCCATAATCAGTGTAAACCACATCAACCTACTTACCGGTATCCATAGCATCCGTAACGAAATCATTAAATAAAATCAAGTTAGAAGTGGTAGACCGTCCTTTCAAAAATCCGTGCTGAAAAGAGCTTAACGAGCGGTTAAGAGCGGAATATAACTGGTTGTAGACAATCCTCTCAAATATTTTAGCTATAATGCACAGCTTGGATATATGCCTATAATTAGTAAGCTCGGTTTTAGAAGCTTTCTTATGTACGGGTGTAATATAAGCAGATTTCCATACTTTGGGGACAACACCTTGAGTCAAAGACTTAGAAAACAAAATTGAGATAAGTAGGGCATATGAAGGCGCGCATTTAATTAGAAATTTAGATGATTATGTTATCAGGGCCACCACCTTTAGTTAGATCCAAGTTACGAAGACGTTACCGGTCGCAGCATCTACGTTCACTTCTATGTGACAGATGTTAGATGAAGTTCCGATAGTATCAAAAGGGAAAACAGGAGGTGGACTGGGAGTATTAGCTGAAGAGGGGTCGAGGAAAGTTGACATGAAGTAAGATAGAAAGCCTCACAAATAGAATCACCAGTGAGTAATGGTTCATCGTTATAATTTAAGGTATCGGTACAATTCTAATGCTCCTAGCATTAGAATTGTACCGATTTTTTACAAAGCTCCAAAAGTGTTTTGGGTTTGCTTTAATGGATTTTTCAGTTTGATTAATATAACATTCATAACAAGTAGCTTCCATTGTCTTGACTCTGTCACGCAAATATTTAAAAGTTAACTCGTCAGATTTATTGCCGTAAATCTTTATGTTTTTTTAGAAACTTATATTTTTCTTTAATTGCTTTGACGAGTGATGAGCTGAACCAGACTGGGTATTTGTTTTTACATACTAGTTTTTGCGGTATATGCTTGTTTTGAAGCTTTTTTAAAGTGTCTGTAAAGTAGTCAACCGATTCATCCTGTGATCGAAACTAAAACTCATGTTCCCAATTAATGCCAGAAGTTTCGTTATTTATAGCATCGAAATCGCCTTTGCTTTAGATATATCGCATCCGCGGCGCATGGTCGAGGGGAGGTATTTCAAAGATGTCAATATTGATTAACAATGCAGGATGATAGGGATCAATAGGCACTAGAGGGCCAATACACTCACTAACATAGGCTAACTTATTTGAGAGAATTAAGTCCAACAGCTTCCCGTGCCTATTAACTACCCCATTATACTGTAAGCTTTGTACTTATACTTACGCAATTCAATATTATCTGAAAAAAACTATGATAATAATTATAAAAAAAACGACGTCGTTTCTCTAAAATACACCTAGCACCTATATTTCATTAAAAACATTCGGAGTCATTCAAATAACAATTGAACCTTTGAAAGCTATATTTGGAATGAGAACAAAATGATTACATATTCTATTTTCTTTAGAACAAATTAATCTTAGGCCACCAAAACAATTTGAACACATATCAATGAATAACATCAGGCAATAAATACAGGATGTCTCGCAATAGACCGTGATATTACACCATAGATGTCATCAGCTGTGTTTTGTTTATATACAATCTATACCCGGAGTTTCCCTGGCGACCATGACGCCAATAGATTTTTTTGTTATGTACGATGACTCACCATCACAATAAATTTGTTAACTAACATTTATACTTTATTGTGAGCACTCAATTTAATAAATATTGAGCTAACGAAAAGAGTAAAATGTGCTTGCTAAGCTATGTAAAAGGAGTTTGAGAGAGTCAGTTAGAAAAATGTTCTGTAAAAGAGTTTCGTGTGTTCACAAATATGCATGTACTTACTTTTATCAGGCTTCACTTCCTCTTCAACCGACTCTTGATAATAATAGTAATTATATTCAGGTTCTTCTACAATAGGCTCTTCAACTTTTACTTTTTCATTAATTGGACGTGGTCCGCTCCGTTTCATGTCCCCTTGCTTCCCTGTAGAGTATTAATGTTAATTATTGTCACATCGATATTTTGTTACTTCACTAGTTATGTGTATGATGCATTACATTTGATCTCCTGATGCTGCAGTCCGGTATCTATGGACTCTGTCCTGATGATCCGATTTTCTCCCGTCTTCCTGCCCCATTTTGTGCCACTTAGCTTGTCTGCAGAACAATATTAATATTATCTGTTTAATTCAGTTAAGTAACTTGTACTAGAAGTAATTGGACCTAATTTGAAAGTTAGTCAAGAAACCAATTATAAAAACTATAGCCCTAGATTGCTCAATGTAAAATACCCTAAAATAAATATAAATCACCTGAAACATGCTGTATATTCTACTCACTTGTCTCTGTCTTTTGTTCTTCTTTGATGGGTTCTCTACTATTTTCATGCATCCTCACCCATTGCTTAATCCTATTTGAACTCGGACACCTATCCTGCACGTCAACTTTTCGCACACGAAACTTTTCACAGTACAAGTACTTAACATCAGCGACCAGGCCACGATTTAAATAAAATTGCTGTACACAAAACTCGCGCTGTTCTTTCGACCAGCCACGGGAAACGTTCTCCCATAGATCCATGGCAACTGATCTTAGTGAACTTCGAAACAATACTGAGCGATAGAATAGCTAGCGGCTATACAACAACCAGCACACGGGCCTCCTCCGCCCTTCCCCCGTTCTGTCGGCCCGACGGTGACGCATGAGTTTAAACGGCAAATTAAAAGATAAGATTATACTGTTATTTTATATTGAGAAATTATAATTATTGCACAATAGTAGATTATTCACAGGAAATAAAAGTGCTGTACGTCAAGGACACTTGAGTGCAAACAGGAATTCAAGCTTGCCCGAATCGTGACGTCATTTTCCATTTTACCCGAAGCCCCGAGGAAAATACTGTATACAGTTTTACCTATGAAGCTATATTTAGATAGTGGTTGTAGCCAAATATCGGCCCGCTCAGAGATGCGACAATGGGTAAACAAAACGGATCACATCGTCACTAGCAACTTTTAATATGGCAACCAAAATATGTCCCGGCGAAAAAAGATATGACCATCCAGTTATTGACAAACCAGTTATAGACAAAGTATTTTATAAGGTGGGTGTACAATAATATTTTTATTGTGAAAATGTAATAGCAGGGTATGGAAATAAAGATATTGGAATGTGTGTTTGGGTGGCTAAAATGGACTGGTTGCCTAGAACTATGGAAGCACTATGACCCTTTTGTTATTTACCTAGTACCTGGATGACCGAGCATTGCTCGGTATTTTTTTTGTTTGGTAAATTGTGTTTTTTAGAAATTATATTTAAATATAAATTACATTTTGTTATTTTTCTTCCAATAAAAAAAAAACATAAGTTTATGTTTAAGTTGATTATCGATAAAGTAGATTATTGAAAACACGAATAAAACGACATTTTCTAAAAACGAATCCTAGCTAGATCGATTTATCGCCACCGAAACCCTCTGCATACTAAATTTCATGAAAATCGTTGGAGCCGTTCCGAGATTCAGATTTGCACGATACACAGAATTTAATAAACCACTGTGTCTGGCTTTCGTAGATTACACGAAGGCATTCGATGGTATTTATTTCACACACTCAGTTATATTCACATCCCAAGAACTCCAGGAAATATAAGTCTCCTAAAAATAGTTTCGCAAATATTAAATTAAATGCTGCTGAACCCTCATTTAAAACAAAAAAACCGGCCAAGTGCTAGTCGGACTCGCGCACCGAGGGTTCCGTACAAACCTGCAGGTCATCATCATCATCATTCGTCATCATCGTTTATGAAATTAAATGTTTTTTTTTTTAATTTTTATATTTGAGTTGACTGAATGAAAGGTAAATTGTGGTTTACGATTTATGACGTATTAAAAAAAACTACTTACTAGATCTCGTTCAAACCAATTTCCGTTGGTAGTTTACATGGTAATGTACATCATATTTTTTTTTTAGTTTTTAACCGACTTCAAAAAGGAGGAGGTTCTCAATTCGGATGTTTATTTGTTTTTTTTTTATGTATGTTCGGCCATAACTCCGTCATATATAGACGGATTTGCAAAATTCTTTTTTTGTTCGAAAGGGGTTTATTCCGAAATGGTCCCATGTAAATTTCATATAGATCTGATGATGAGTTCGGGAGACAGACACCGGAACTCTTTAAAAAATGACAGCAAATCAACCGCGATTTCTGCTTTCGCATAAATATGCATTGTTTGTTTGGAATTAGTGCGGGGTAAATACCACAACTAAAAATTTAAAAATAAAAACTTTTTTACAAAAAAAACAACCGACTTCCTTAAAAACACTACAAAGTGAAAAATAACTTTAATTTCGGAAGTCGGTGGTAAAAAAAAACCATAAATACAGATCCTAAGACACCGACTTCCGAAATTAAAGTTATTTTTCACTTTGTAGTGTTTTTAAGGAAGTCGGTTGTTTTTTTTTTTGTAAAAAAGTTTTTATCATTCCCTTATTTTAGAAGTTACGGGGGGGTGACACACACATTTTACCACTTTGGTACAAGTGTCTCTCGCGCAAACTATTCAGTTTAGAAAAAAATAATATTAGAAACCTCAATATCATTTTTGAAGACCTAACCATGGATTCCCCACACGTATGGGTTTAATGAAAAAAAATTTTTTGAGTTTCAGTTCTATGTATGGAGAACCCCAAATATTATTGTTTTTTTTTTTTTCTATCAGACAGACGGACAGACAGACAGACATGACGAATCTATAAGGGTTCCGTTTTTTGCCATTTGGCAACGGAACCCTAAAAAGGTGTTAAGCAGGGTGACCCGCTCTCTCCCAAATTGTTTACAAGCACGTTTGAGGAGATATTTAAGTCACTGGTAGCCTCATGGAACAAACACCAAGGGCATTGACGTCGGCAAAAGGAGGCTGACAAACCTCCGTTTTGCCGACGATATAGTCTTTTTTGCCACCGCAGCTCAAGAACTCCAGACCATGTTCCAAGAGCTGAGCACGGCTATTTTCAGGGTGGGACTTGCGATTAATCGGTCTAAAAATAAAAAAACTGGCCAAGTGCGAGTCGGACTCGCGCACTGAGGGTTCCGTACAAACCTGCAGGTATTCACGGTTTATATTTATGAAATTAAATGTTTTTTTTTAGTTTTTATATTTGAGTTGACTGAATGAAAGGTTAATTGTGGTTTACGATTTATGACGTATTAAAAAAAAAACTACTTACTAGATCTCGTTCAAACCAATTTTCTGTGGAAGTTTACATGGTAAGGTACATCATATATTTTTTTTAGATTTATCATTCCCTTATTTTAGAAGTTACGGGGGAGGGGGGGGGGGACACATTTTACCACTTTGGAAGTGTCTCTCGCGCAAACTATTCAGTTTAGAAAAAAATGATATTAGAAACCTCAATATCATTTTTGAAGACCTATCCATAGATACCACACGTATGGGTTTGATGAAAATTATTTTTTTGAGTTTCAGTTCCATGTATGGGGAATCCCAAATATTATTGTTTTTTTTCTATTTTTGTGTGAAAATCTTAATGCGGTTCACAGAATCCATCTACTTACCAAGTTTCAACAGCATAGCTCTTATAGTTTCGGAAAAAAGTGGCTGTGACATACTCGGACAGACAGACAGACAGACATGACGAATCTATAAGGGTTCCGTTTTTTGCCATTTGGCAACGGAACCCTAATTATGACTAACAACACTAAGCGTAGAGTTGAAGTGGATGCGTAGCAGATACATTATGTCGATGAGTAAGTCTACCTGGGCCAGTTAGTTTCAAAAACAGGCAGGAAAGAGAAATAGTTCGCCGAATAGAAAACGCCTGGAAAAGCTACTGGTCCATGAAGACGCTTATGAAGGGTGATCTGCCGATCTTCCTGAAGCGCAATCTCATCGACATGTGTATCCTGCCCGTCTTAACCTACGGTGCTCAGACCTGAGGGGAAATTGCGTAACTTGATATCAGTAGGAATCGGTTTCATTTTCATAGTTAAACAACATTCATTGCGTTATTTACGTTCCTGAGCCGACAATTTATTCGAACAAATGACGCAATGGATTAGAAATAATCTTTAATACGATTCAGATTTTGATAAATAGTGCTTACGCAATTAGGGTGCTGGTCGCTCACCGAGTCTCAAAAGTTCCGCCTTGGAGATAGTCAAAGAGCGATGGAACGCAATATTCTGGGTGTGAAGAAACAACGACGCCATCGCAGTCGGCCTAGAAAGCGGTGGCAAGACGACCTAGATGCGTAACGCGACGGCTGGTTTGAGGTGACGCGGGACAAGAGTTCCTGGTAGAAATTTGGGGAAGCCTTTGCCCAGCAGCGGGATAGTATAGGCTAGGAAAAAAAAGAATATCGTTTGCTCTAGTAGCCGCCCCTAGGCTATCATAGCCGCTCGTAAGTTCTTGTAGCCGCCCGTAGGCCCTTGTGCCCGCCGGTAGGCTCTCAAAGTTGCACGTAAGTTCTCGTAGCCGCCCGTAGGGTCTCAAAGTCGCGCGTAAGCCCTCGTAGCCACGCGTAGTCTCACGTAGATACGCGAAAGTTCCCGTAGCCGCCCGTAGGCCCTTGTAACCGCCCGTAGGCCCTTGCAACCGCACGCGGGCTCTCATAGTCATGCATGCGTTAGTTCTCGTAGCCAGCCGTCTGCTATCATAGCCGCGTCAGCAATGTTCGCCACCTGTACTACGACTCTAGTAGCTCTACGTTGAGGCGTAAATAAAATAAAACACAAATTTAACAAAACTTATATTTTCAACAATGTACAATTGAACGTTGGATACAGTAATAAGTCTGACACATGAGCTTAATATTTCATACCGAGTTGGATAATGGTCTATCGGTTTGTTTTATTATCAGATAATAGTGAATAATATTGTATGTATGTGAATAATATATGACTGGCCTGTTAGTCTAGTGGTTAGTGACCCTGACTGCTAAGACTGAGGTCGTGGATTCGATTCCCACCCAGGACAAATGTTTGTGTGATGAGCACAATCATTTGTTCTGTGTCTGGGTGTAATTTATCTATAATATGTATGTATTTAGAAATATATAAGTATGTTTATCAGTTGTCTGGTTACCATAGTACAGGCTCTGCCTAGTTTGGGATCAGATAACAGTGTGTTGGTTGTCCTAAGATATTATTTTATTTTTATTTTATATATTTGGACTGCTTTCCTGTTACACGCATACCAAGAAAAAGTGATTCGAAAATGACCGTGAACAATTACGTATTGGAGAAAGAATAAAACTAGTCATATTTTTATAATGCTACTAGCTTTTGCCAGCGGCTTCGCTCGCGTGGAGGTCGGAAAATATCCCGCGGGAACGTATTACCGGGATAAAAAGTAGCTTATGTCCTTTCTCAGGCTCTAAACTATCTGTGTACCAAATTTAATTTAAATCGGTTCAATAGTTTTAGCAGGAAAGCGAGACAGACAGACAGACAGACAGATAGACAGAGTTACTTTTGCATTTATAATATTAAGTGTGGATGTGGATTTAGTTTTATGACCGTAATGAGCTAGTCGGATATCACCTTCCATCAACGTCGGGGTATCAGCTGTATAAGAAGTAATACGAACCCAATACGCTAGACACGCGATGGGAAGGCCTTTGGTATAATCATCATCATTTCAGCCGAAAGACGTCCACTGTTGGACATAGACCTTTGGTGTTGGTTGCAAAGAACTGATAAGATCCTTTTGATTTGACGCACGCCTAGTACTTTTTGTAGCATTAGCGTCCGGAATAGTTAGAAATATCTTATCACAGCTCAAGAGCCTCGTCCAGGGTAAAAGTGCTGTGCTTTTGTAACAAGTAGTGGTAAGCATTTAATTTGTGATGCAATGATAATGTGTGGAAGAGGTATTTTGTATCACTCATGTGGGTTCTCTAAAGAAGGGAAATATGGAAGATGCAATAAAAATTAAACAAAACTTTGGTTCTCATAATAAATATTATTTCAATATCAGTTTATTTGCATCAAACATTTATACTTTTAACAATAGTTTAAGTAAATTGACAGTATAATATTTTACTACAAATACATAGTTACAATTATGTTCGAATGAGTAGTTGAGCAGCAACAAACATCCGGAATGAATGAGTGTGAGCCCAAACCTCCAAGAATTGGAGAAAGGATCAAATATTCTACAATACAAAATTATATAACTTCTTAAAATACAAAAACATCGCAAAAGGAATCTGCAAACGAGTCAGAGTTTGAAAACCGTTTTGCGAGAAATAATTAAAGCATCGACATTTCGACGTTTTTATTTTTTACATAAATACTCACCACGAATTTCTTTAGTTTTAACAACTAGCCTACTGTAACCTCACACGACCTATCCGGCAGCAAACTGTAACTAGTTATTACTGCTATCCGCTCGGCAGGTGTTACACTAAGAAATAAGGCGTCGAGTTGACTAGATAGACCTAAACCGAAAGAGATATTTAAGTAGAACAGTCCTATGTGCTCTGCCAGGGTCGCGAGATTGTTCGAAAGAGATACCGTGAACCTGGCACATGGGCAACTGAAGGAACACGGGTGGGTTTTAGTCAGTAAAAGTCTGACACGCCCTCCCGCTCCGCCCAGAGCGGGAGAAGTCGTTTGATGATTTCCCATCCAAAAAAAAAACTTTCTCCCGAATAAAAAAACAGTCCTATGTGCTGCGTTGCGGGAGTACGGTGGATTCAGATGGTGAGCACCACGGAGCGCTTGTCTCTGTTCTGATTGCGGGTGAACTGGCGGGCCTTACTCGCCGGTCTGTTTTGTTGATGCTGTAATGGACAATTATAATATTAAGTAACATCCAATTTCTGTGGTATTCGAAGTCTGTATGATTGCGATAAGTTGCAATTGATATTTGTTATATACCCGCTGCAGTTTCTTAGGTTTTTCCTGTGGCGCCATCTCAGTGGGCGGTTCTTCAGGCAGCGCCAGCGCAGCTCGTAGTCGCGGACAGCGCGGCGCCAACACCTGCAGCGCTCCGCCGAGTGCGCCCGCCAGCGCCGCGTACGCCGCGCCGCGCGACCACTGGCTCCACGACGCGCTCTCCGCGCCGATGTGCGCTGATATGCTGGGTGCTTCACCTTTCTGAAAATTACTCAATTGTTACAGATACTGACATGTCATGTGTAAATGTGTTAGCACACCGACAAGTCTAGATTATTTATGCTAGCGGTTTCTGAGCGGTCGTCGTCTGTCACTGTCTCGTGTCCGATGGCTAGTGTACATTCGATATAATTTGAGACGTACCTCAAAGTATTTGAGGATGTCCCTGAAGGTGGATCGCTGTATTTTGAGGTCTTTCTTGGTACGGAACCTGTCCGAGCCCCACGCTAACTCGGTGAGTCGCGGCAGTAGTACTTCCACGTGCGCTGTGAGCGGGTTGTCTGAGCTGTCGTCGTCTGTCACTGTCTCGTACGCGATGGCGAGCGCGCCGCCTGCTGCCATGCGGACCTGGGGAACAGACAAATAAGTTTATTTAAGCAACTCACTCATTTGATCGTTGTCTGGTTTTAAATAAAAACTTAGGTAACTTACCACAAGTGAATCCGCCCCCAACAACTCCCCAAGCCTGGTAAAGCTGGGCGTCTGGTTGTTGAGCAGTGACAGCGCGTGGTTGGGCGACAACAGCGGCAACAGTAGTGCCCAGCCGTCCAGTGCGGCGGCATGCCACGCGCCTTCCTCCACGGCTGCACCCGACATTTTCATGGTGCCGTCATCCTAGGGAAAGAAACATCAAACAACAACTTCATTACTTTGAAACTCATCATCGCCATTCCGTCGACCCTTCCCGATTGGATAGCGTCATTGCCGCCGTTTTGCTGAGCTCCTAATATCTTGACTACCATATAACTTAATCACATATAGGTATATTTGCGAAAGTGGCTGAGGGTTCATAGCCACTTAGGAAAATGAACTAATGAACCATTGAACGATCAGTTCAATGGGTCATTCGTTTTTTACACGCTTTATATTAGCTTCACTTGTATGTTTGTATGTTTGTTTGTAACCGACTCTTTATAGCGCGATTTTGACCCACTTTAAACGACCAGATTTCATTCAAACTCTGTAGACTTATCGAGGACCGATGACAATACTATAATTTCATAAATATGTGCCATTATCCTTGCCAGGGTTACCAGAACAGCAAAAAAACTGTCTTCGAAAACTACGCTGACATACGTCACAAACTACGCTGACATACGTCTCAAAATTCGAAACACCCTAAAAAATAGAAAATAAATAATAGTTTATAAAAACTAAAAAAACACGCTTCCATTGAAAACCAAACTAAAAAGTACAAAATAATGGAAAAAGCGTGGGGTGCCTGATATCAGTAAAAAATACCTTAAAAAGCACCCCACGCTTTTTTCATTATTTTGTACTTTTTATTTTGGTTTTCAATGGAAGCGTGTTTTTTACTTTTTTTATTAAATGCAAATATAAGGGTAAGTTATTTTACTACTAATATTACATGGATTTATATCTGAAATAAATATTTTGAATTTGAATATTTCTTGTAAAGAAGATTACGCGTATAAACTCATAGTATATACCTTGAGATAACTGCCGCTGAAGATCGTTTCGAACATGCACATGACCTCTAAGATCCCAGTGAGGTCTCCATTCATTAAGTAGCACAGCACGGCCAGCGATGAGCAGCACTGAAACATACGGACCCCAATATTATGTTATAGAAACACGTTACTTCATTGATTCCTGCGTGAAAGCTTCTTCTTCTTCTTTGGTGATGAAAGCCCTACGACATTAATATTACTTCTCTGTGTTGGGATATTTACCTCAATGCGTGTGTCGAGTGAGGCAGTATTGTCAGTGGCGGTGGCGATAAGCGCGGGCCGCACTTCGTGCATGAACTCCTCCAAACTCTCCTCGCCGATCTGTGGGTAACATATCAAAAATAAGCCGGTGGCTCACTAGTCACTAGGTATCGAAGGATATCTGCAACAGCCAGACGCCACATAAATTATAAAACTGGCTTGCAAGTTGAGGCTTCAGTTAGACCCGTAGAAATATGTTATATGTATGGTTATACCGAAATCTTTAGAGTAAACCTAGCAGTATAGTCTTCCCAATTGCTGTCCAGTCAGATAATTATAATCACCTGTACAGCCAGCAGCGGTGCAACAGCAGCAGCTGCCTTCCTCTCTCCGTCCTTGCCTCGTCGTAGTGCGCGCGACACATGGTCGGCCAGCGTGGCGCGGTGTGCGCTCAACAAGCCGTCAAGCGCTCGTCGCTGTAATTCCGCGCGGAGTGACACAAATGCGCTTGTACGTGCTGCGTGACCGCGAGCGTGCAGCGACTCGACCAATTCCAGAACCTTCCCTTCGTATTTCTCTTGGAGCACTTGTTCTGTGAAAAGGTGACATTGTAAGCTTTGTATAAACACACTCACGACGTCGGTTTTCTTGAAATACACCTAGCACCTATATTACATGCTTTATATTAGCTTCACTTGTATGTTTTTTTGTAACCGACTCCTTATAGCGCAATTTTGACCCACTTTAAACGACCAGATTTAATTTAAACTCTGTAGACTTATCGAGGACCGTTGTCAATACTATAATTTTATAAATTTGTGCCATTATCCTTGCCAGGGTTACAAGGACAGCAAAAAATCTGCCTTCGAAAACTACGCTGACATACGTCACAAACTACGCTGACATACGCCTCAAAACACCCTAAAAATAGAAAATAAATAATAGTTAAAAAAAACTAAAAAACACGCTTCCATAGAAAACCAAATTAACAAGTAGTAATAATGGAAAAAAGCGTGGGGTGCTTTTTAAGGTATATTTAGCTACTTGTTAGTTTGGTTTTCTATGGAAGCGTGTTTTTAGTTTTTTTTTTTTTTTTCATTCAAAATCAAAATCAAAATCAAAAGTCATTTATTCAAACTAGGCTGAGAGTCAGCACTTTTTGAACGTCAAAGTTACATGAGACAGTCCCCCCAAAACGCCCGCCCTTCGACACTTCCTAGTGCTTTAGCTGGGAAGAAGAAGTGGCGGAACAAACTCCCCAGCAGCACAGCTGTCTGTTAAGTTAGAAGAACTTGATTCTATACAGTATTGTGTAAGTTATTAATATTATAAAACAAAACATATATTATTCGCCATATGTCAGCTAGCACACGCCAATATACCAACAAAACATTGAAAACTAAACTCAAGCTGAAATAAATAATAAAACAAAATCGAAAACAGAACTTAAAACCTTAATAAAGCCTCCAGGCATAAAGGGCGTGCCCGCTTACATATACGATGCAAATGATACATATACACAATAAATGAAATGAAAAGAAAATAAAAATAAACTAACAAAAGCAGTTAAATAAAAAAAATAAAAAAAACAATTATATGAACTACCCATATAAACTTTCAGTAGGAAGACTAATTCTGGATTGAAAGAACATAAACATTGTCTTGAGTTGATCACAGCGACCAACTATTCTTATCGTTTAAGTAGTCGTTGATAGAATAGTATGCCTTTGAACAAAGGTTGGATTTTACTTTAGCTTTAAACTCATTAAACTGCAAATCTAGCAAAGTAGAGGGAAGCTTGTTATAAAAGGTAATACCAAGACCAACAAAAGAATTATGAACCTTATGAAGCCGGTGAAAGGGAGCACGTAGTTTATCCCTACTTCTAGTATTAATATTATGAATATCACTGTTTTTAGTGTACAGGTGTATATTTTGCCTAATATATAAGATGTTGGCGAAGATGAATTGTGATGCCACCGTAAGAATACCAATATCTTTAAAGAAATCTCTCAGAGAAACTCTCGCACCTAGTTGGTAAATCGCTCGAACAGCTCGTTTTTGAAGAACAAAAATATTTTGAATGTCCGCGGCTTTGCCCCACAGCAGAATGCCGTAGGACATTATGCTATGAAAATAACTAAAATAGACTAATCGAGCTGTATCAACGTCCGTGTACTGTCTAACTTTCCTTACGGCGTAGGCGGCCGAACTGAGCCTTCCCGCTAGGCTTGATATATGTGATCCCCACTGAAGTTTGGCGTCTACTGTTATACCGAGAAAAACTGCCGAGTGTACAGTTTCAAGCACCGCATTATCTAAAACGACATTGGGTCCCAGATTCCTAACATTCGGTAAGGCGAACTTTATACATTTCGTTTTCTTAGCATTAAGAACTAGGTTATTTGTGGTAAACCAATCCGTAACCATTGAGAGCGCACTATTCACGTCATCAAAATCTTTTCTATTCCTGTCTACTTTAAAGATAAGTGAGGTATCATCAGCAAATAGTACAATGTCACAGACATTCTTTAAATAGAATGGTAAGTCGTTAATATACACTAAGAATAAGAATGGGCCCAGTATTGAGCCTTGAGGTACACCTAACTGAACTAGTAGCCCGGAAGATTTTACACCATTGACATCTACACATTGGTGCCTATTTTGCAAATAAGAACTTATGACATTGAGAGCTTCGTTTTGAACACCGTAATGACGTAGTTTACGCAAAAGTGTGTCATGGTGAACGCAATCAAAAGCTTTGGAGAGATCACAGAAAACCCCGATAGCATTTTGCGAGTTCTCCCATGCGTTGAAAATGTGTTTCAGCAGAGCAACACCCGCATCTGTTGTCGAACGACCTTTTGTAAAGCCATATTGCTCATTATGAAGGAGGCTATTTAAATTAAAATGTCTTAGCAACTGCTTGAGTATTAATTTTTCAAATATTTTACTAAATGCAGGTAAGATAGAAATGGGCCTAAAATTGCCAACGTTATTTTTATTACCTGTTTTAAATAATGGTATGACTTTACTACTCTTCATGAGGTCAGGAAAAGATCCTGAATCAACACATTTATTAAAAGTTATAGCTAGATAGGGGGCTACGATGTCTATTATGTTACTTAACAGTTTAACGGAGATGCCCCAGAAATCTCCAGTGTTTTTTGACTTAAGTGTGTTAAAAATATTAACCACGTCACGAGGCGTCACATGTTCGAAACTAAATAAGCGACTACATCTGGGCACACTACTATGCAAAAGGTTTTCAGCTTTAGACGGGGACGAATTTAAGGAGCAAGTCGTAGTTATAGGTATGTTGGCAAAAAACTCATTAAATGCCTCAGCTACGTCGGCAGCTTTATTAACCAATTTGTTGTCAATCATAATCTCTAGTTGTTTTTCCTGTTTAATCGATTTACCCGTTTCATTGTTAATAATTTTCCAAGTGGTTTTTATTTTATTACTGGATTTTTTTATGGTATCGCTTAAAAATTTAGATTTAGCGAAAGCACAGATTTTTTTAAATAACTTTGAATAATTTCTGACATACTCTAGAAAAGGAGTATCAAATATATATTTTTTTAAACCATATAACTCGTATAGTCTCGCTCTACTTTTATAAATACCTGGAGTAGCCCATTGGTTGAAGCTAACAGAGGTGCTATTAATGTCAATAGTTTTGGTCTTGAAAGTAGATTGGTATTCTTTTTGTACAATATCAAAAAGGGCTCCATAGATTTCATTAGGGGTCTCGTGTTCTACTATAGATGGTGTAATCCTATGAGCAATATTATTTTTAAATTTGTTGCAACGACTAACTGTATAAGGCCTGCATTCTATTTTATGCGGCTTTTTAAGTAATGGCAAAGGGAAGCTGGCTAATAATCCACAGTGGTCAGACGTTAAGTCACTTAACACTAACTTATTATTGGCATCACAATCACTAAATATATTATCAAGACAAGTCGAAGACGATGCTGTGATCCTAGTTGGTTCGAAAAACAAGTTTATTAAATTAAAAGACTTAAACAGACTGAGCAGTCTAATACTCAATGGAGTAACATCTAAAATATTAATATTAAAATCTCCACATAAAATTATACATTTATTAATTGATTTTAATTTATTGAGTGAGTCCTCCATGACTGACTCGAATCGAATAAAATCCCCAGAGGGAGGACGATAAACGCATATTATGACGTAACGCTCTAGTTCAACACAAGACAACTCAATAGTGCGCTCGATGGAAAGATTAACTAAATCTAAACGTTGTTTACATTTCAACTTGTTTGAAACAAGAACTAATGATCCACCGCGTATAGCACTTTTTCTCACAAATGCACTTTGCACAGTAAAAAAATCATCATTCATAAACACTACTTCATGTTCTTTCAACCAGTGTTCAGTCAAACATAATACCTGAACATCATGGTTTTCGATAAATAAACTTAACTCTAGTTCTTTGCCAGACAAACCCTGCATATTTTGATGAACAACGTTCAACACATGCAGCTTACCCGTTGTCGCACCTAACAGTTTAAACTACCAGGTGTATCAAAAGTGGTGTTAGTACCACTACTAACAGCAATCGATGGTACACTACAGGTACCAGTGTGACGGTGTAAATTAAAAACGTCAAAGTTATTAAAATACCAATTGAACGTTTGAAGCTGTACTTGGAATAAGAACAAAATTATTATTCTATTTTCTTTAGAACAAAATAATCTTAGGTCACCAAAACAATATTTTTTTTTTTTTTTTCCTTGTCCTAGGGTAAAAAAAAAAAAAAAGACCAAAACAATATGAACACATATAAATTAATAACATCAGGCAATAAATTCATGATGTCTCGCAATATGTATAATGACCGTGATATTACACCATAGTTGCCACCAGCTGTTTTGTTTGTATACAATCTATACGCGGAGTTTCCCTGGCGACCATGACGCCACGACATATATTTTGTAATGTGTACAGTGACTCACGTACACAATCTGTTTACTAACATTCAGAGTTTATTTTGAGCACTCAACTCAATTTAACAAATATTGTGTTAACAAAAAGAGTGATGTGCTGGCTTGGCTATGTAAAGGGAATTACAGAGTCAGTTAGAAAAATTTCCTGTAAAAGAGCTTCTTGTGTTCAAAAGTACATATGCTTTTTTGTATGGGAAATCATCAAATGACTTCTCCCGCTCTGGGCGGAGCGGGAGGGCGTGTCAGACTTTTACTGACTAAAACCCACCCGTGTTCCTTCAGTTCCCCATGTGCCAGGGTCAAAAGTACATATGCTTATATTTACTTTTATCAGGCTTCACTTCCTCTTCAATCGGCTCTTGATAATAATAGTAATTATATTGAGGTTCTTCTACAATAGGCTCCTCAACTTTCTGTTTCTCATTAACTGGACGTGGTCCGCTCCATTTCATATCCCGTTGCTTCCCTGTAGAAAGTAATTCTTTATTACTGTCACATTGATATTTTGTTACTTCACTAGTAAACAGAATGATGCATTACATTTGATCTCCTGATGCTGCAGTCCGGTATCTATGGACTCTGTCCTGATGATCCGGTTTTCTCCCGTCTTCCTGCCCCATTGTGTGCCACTTAGCTTGCCTGCAGAACAATATTAATGTTGTCAGTTTAATTCAGTGTGAGGAAGTAGTAGTAGAAGTTATTGGATCATATATGAAAGTAAGTCAAAAACCAATTTAAAAAAATATGGCCCTAGATTGCGCAGTGTAAAAATAAATAAAAATCTGCCGAAACTTGCTATATGTTCCACTTACTTGTCTCTGTTTTTTGTTCCTCTTTGATAGGTCCTCTTTTCTTTTCATGCATCCTTACCCATTGCTTAATCCTATCTGAACTCGGACACCTATCCTGCACGTTAACATTTCGCACACGAAACTTTTCACAGTACAAGCGCCTAACATAAGCGACCAGGCCACGGTTTAAATAATATTGCTCTACACAAAACTCGCGCTGTTCTTTCGACCAGCCATGGCAAACGTTCTTCCATCGATCCATGGCGACTGGTCTTATTGAACTTCGAAACGATACTGAGCGATAGACAAGCTGTCAGGTATACATAAACCAGCACGTGGGCCTTCTCCCCTCTGCCCCCGTTCTAACACCCAGCCCGATAGTGACGCATGAGCGAAGATTAGATTGTACTGTTATTTTATATTGTGAAATTATAATTATTGCACAATAGTAGATTATTCACAAGAAATAAAACTGTGCTCTACGTCAAGAATACTTGAGTGCAACCAGGAATTCAAGCTTGCCCGAACCGTGACGTCATTTTCCTTTTCCCCGAAGCCACGAGGAAAATACTGTACTTTTCACTTCTTCGAGACAATCGAAAGTAACAGGAACTACTACGAACAAAGAATTTCATTGAAGACTTTCTGTCCCATTTCTATAGCGGTTATACGCGTGTCTACAATAATATTGTGCAATGTTTTTCTTCTAGTTCTGTTTACGTTTTTAATATTTACTACTTCTTGAGTATGGTTTTCAATGTCTTGGTAGGTGTAATGGCGTGTGCTAGCTGACATATGGTAAATAATTCATGTTTCCTATAGAATCTAGTACTCCTAACTGACAGCTGTGCTGCTGGGGAGTTAGTTGCGCCTCCTCTTCCCAGCTGAAACACTAGGAAGTAGTGAAGGGTGGGCGTATTGGGGGACTGTCTTATGGTATTTTAACGTTCAAAAACTGCGGACTCTTACTGCTTTTTATGACTAACAGCCATTGACATATTATATTACTGCGTAAGGACAGGGCGGACCGCATGTTACAATGACGCCTCGAACTTGGTCCCAAAATGGTCTTCCCTTTATCGAAGTGAACTAGAACGCGATCGGCTGTCTTCGGAACGGTCGTATATTTTGCAAGCAAAAATGCCAAGTTGTTCCGTGAAGGGTTGCGTGAACTACGACAAAAAGCACAATAAAAAAAATGATAACATTTCATATCACCGGTAAGTTAAAAATATGTCATTAAATCCACTGCTAACATTATTTAAAACAATTTTCTTTTATATTTGTCTCAACCTTTGACAAAGACGAAGCGAAGCCGCGTAAAAGTACGACATAACTTTGCAGCGGCGCTCGTTGTAGCTGATGAAATGGAAAGATAGAATATTACTAAAAATAATTTAAAACAATTGTTTTGTTCGAAGGCTAATGAAAACTTAATAACACCAACAAACTGCAACAAATATAAATTTTCAAAAATAAAAGGTTTTTTTTTATTTCTTTGTACCTCGAAAAATACCACACCCCCCTCTTACAAGGTTACGTCTAGGAGCAGACCACGCGGATTGACATCGTAGTTCATACTAGTTCTAATAGATGGCGTTAGTGTTTTTTGTTGGGCGACCGCGTCCGTCAAATGTTCGGACGACCGTATCTTTACTATTTAAATCAATGCTAACAGCACTAAGCGTAGAGTTGAAGTGGATGGGTAGCAGATACATAATGTCGATGAGTATATCTACCTGCACGCGTAGCATGACCACCGTAGAAATGGGTTTTTTCGACGGACGAATAGACAAAATTACAGATTGTAGAAAGATTAACCCTGAGTGGTCGCGCGGATTACAATTGTAATCCAGGGTTAATTTGTAATACTTAAACAGCCTCTCCAGGCACAACCACGCATCGGCAATGCGCGTGCGCAACTGAGTGTCGGCGGGGACTATCGAACTTAAAATACATGGAGTCTCGGCTAACACACTTGAATTGTTTTTGAAATATTTCATTTTTTACTACCCTGGATTACAGTTGTAATCCGCGCGACCACTACAGGGTTAAAGACAGAATTAAAGATTGTAGAAAGATTTGTACCGTTTTATGTTGGCGTAGCATGACAATTCTATCTCTATTCTACCAAGAATAGACAAAGTTCTTTCTGTGGTGGTCATGCTACGCGTGTACTAAGTTTCAAAAACAGGCAGGAAAGAGAAATAGATTGCCGAATAAAAAACGCCTGGAAAGCTACTGGTTCATAAGGACGCTTAAGAAGGGTGATCTGCCAATCTTCCTGAAGCGCAATCTCATCGACATTTGTATCCTGCCCGTCTTAACCTGCGGTGCTCAGACCTGAGGGGTAATTGCGAAACTTGCTGGTCCGTATTCAAAAATTCTTTTTGTGTTGGTTAGCCTATTTATTGAGGAAGGCTATAGGTTACATAACATCACGCTACAATTAAAAGGGGCGGAGCAGCAATGAAAAATTGTCAAAAACTGTCAGGCAATTCGATACGACGGAAAGGGTCAGGGTGGGCAAAAATTTGACCCGAATGAATACGCGGGTGGAAGCTAGTCTTTAATATGATACAGATTCTGATAGATAGTGCGTTACGCAATTATGCAGGTCGCTCACTGAGTCTCAAAAGTCCGCTTTAGAGTTTGTCAAAGAGCGATGGAATGTGATATGCTGGTTGTAACAACGCCGGGGTATCAGCTGTATAAGAAGTAATACGAACCCAATCGCTAGACACGCGATGGGAAGGCCTTTGGTATCATCATCATCATCATCATTTCAGCCGAAAGACGTCCACTGTTGGACATAGGCCTTTGGTGTTGGATGCAAAGAACTGTAAGATCCTTTTGATTTGACGCACACCTAGTACTTTGTAGCATTAGTGTCCGGAATAGTTAGAAATATCTTATCACAGCTCAAGAGGCCTCGTCCAGAGTAAAAGTGCTGTGCTTTTGTAACAAGTAGTGGTAAGCATTTAATTTGTGATGCAATGATAACGTGTGGAAAAGGTATTTTGTATCACTTTCATGTGGGTTCTCTAGTGGAGGGAAATATGGAAGATGCAATAAAAATTAAACAAAAAGTTAGTTCTCATAATAAATATTATTTCAATATCAGTTAATTTACATCAAACATTTATACTTTTAACAATAGTTTAAATAAATGTACAGTATAATATTTTACTACAAATAGTTACAATTAAGTTCGAATGAGTAGTTGAGCAGCAACAAACATCCGGAATGAATTAGTGTGAGCCCAAACCTCCAAGAATGGGGAATAATAATAAGGATCAAATATTCTACAATACAAAATTATATAACTTCTTAAAATACAAAAACATCGCAAAAGGAATCTGCAAACGAGTCAGAGTTTGAAAACCGTTTTGCGACAAATAATTAAAGCATCGACAGTCAGAGGCGACTGACTGGCGATGCTTTAATTATCCACACTTCCACACTATAATATTATAAATGCAAAAGTAACTGTCTATCTGTCTGTCTGTCTCGCTTTTAAATGAAATTTGGTACACAGATAGTTTAGAGCCTGAGAAAGGACATAGGCTACTTTTTATCCCGGTAGTACGTTCCCGCGGGATATTTTCCGACCTCCACGCGGGCGAAGCCGCTGGCAAAAGCTAGTTTAATATATCCCTCTTATGATAAAACATTTTGACGTTTTTTATTTTTTTACAAAAATACACAGTACGAATTTCTTTGGTTTTAACGATTAGCCTATTGTAACCTCATACGACCTGTCGAAGGTTCTGGAGTGGCGACCGCGTACCAGAAGACGTAGAGTTGGAAGGCATCCAACAAGGCGGACCGATGACCTTGTGAAGGCCGCTGGAACCCGCTGGATGCGGGAAGCACAAAACCGGTCGAAGTGGCGGAGCTTGGGGGAGGCCTATGTCCAGCAGTGGACGTCTTTCGGCTGAAACGATGATGATGACGACCTGTCCGGAGGCATGCTGTAACAAGTTGTTACTGTTGTCCGCTCAGTAGGTGACGCACTAAGAAGTAAGGCGTCGAGTTGACTAGATAGAACTAAACCGAAAGAGATATTTGAGTAGAACCGTCCTATGTGCCGCGGCGCGGGAGTGAGTGCGGCGGGTTCAGATGGCGAGTACCACGGAGCGCTTGTCTCTGTTCTGATTGCGGGTGAACTGGCGGGCCTTACACGCCGCCCTGTTTTGTTGATGCTGGAATAGACAATTATAATATTAAGTGATAACCAATTTCTGTGGTATTAGAAGTCCTTATGATTGCGTTCATGGAGATAATGATTAGTTGTAATTGATATTTGTTATATACCCGCTGCTGTTTCTTAGGTTTCTCCTGTAGTGCCATCTCAGTGGGCAGCGCTTCAGGCAGCGCCAGCGCAGCCCGCAGCCTCCCCTCACGCGGCGCCAACACCTGCAGCGCTCCGCCGAGTGCGCCCGCCAGCGCCGCGTACGCCGCGCCGCGCGACCACTGGCTCCACGACGCGCTCTCCGCGCCGATGTGCACTGATATGCAGGGTGCTTCACCTGCCTGGAAATTACTCAACTGTTACACATACTGATATGGCTTATATAAATGTGTTAGCACCAAGGTTAGCACACCGACAAGTCTAGATTATTTATGCCAGCTGTTTCTGAGCGGTCGTCGTCTATCAGTGTCTCGTATGCGATGGCTAAGTGTACATTTGATATAATATGGGCGTACTTCAAAGTATTTGAGGATGTCCCGGAAGGTGGCTCGCTGTATCTTGAGGTCTCTCTTGGCGCGGAACCTGTCCGAATCTCGCGCTAACTCGGTGAGTCGCGGCAGTAGTACGTCCACGTGCGCTGTGAGCGGGTTGTCTGAGCTGTCGTCGTCTGTCACTGTCTCGTACGCGATGGCGAGCGCGCCGCCTGCTGCCATGCGGACCTGAGGAACAGACACATAAGCTTATTCAAACAACTCACTTAGATTATCGTTGTCTGGTTTAAAATAAAAACTTAGGTAACTTACCACAAGTGAATCCGCCACCAACAATTCCCCAAGCCTGGTAAAGCTGGGCGTCTGGTTGTTGAGCAGTGACAGCGCGTGGTTGGGCGACAACAGCGGCATCAGTAGCGCCCAGCCGTCCAGTGCGGCAGCGTGCCAAGCGCCCTCCTCCACGGTTGCTCCTGTCTCCTTTACACTGCCGTCATCCTGGGTGAAGGAACAAGAATCTTTATTACATTGGTAACTCATCATTGTTATCCTTCTGGTGTCCCAATTGCGGCCGCATCGCCTTACTGAATGATTAAAATGTTTACCACCACATGAGCTAGGTCTATATATACTTAATGTATGAGAAGATGCATGTGTATACCTAATCATAGTTTACCTGGGGATAGCTGCCGCTGAAGATCGTCTCATACATGCGCATGACCTCTAAGATCTCACTGAGGTCATCCTCCATCAAGTAGCATAACGCAGCCAGCGATGAACAGCACTGTAACATATAGCACACAATATTATAGAAAAACGTTATTTCATTGACTCCTGGAGACAGAAAGAACGTGTTCTGCAATAATAATTGCCCTATGGAATTTGTTTTTCTGTGTCTGTAATGTGATCTTTACCTCAGTGCGTGTGTCAAGTGAGGCAGACTTGTCAGTAGCGGTGGCTATGAGCGCGGGCCGCACCTTGCGCACGAACTCCTCCATGCCGTCCTCGCCAATCTGTGGGTACAAAATTATTATTATTATGATTTTGGGTACTATAATCAATTAACATTATTATCCTTTATTCCATTATACAAACATATAAATTATATTTTTAAATATTAAAATAACAAAAATTATCAAAACATTTAAAAATATAAAAAATAGTAGCCCACCGGTATCAGGAACAGGGTCCAAGCTACCGGCGGTCAGGGTTCCAGAGAGAGGAACCTCCTGATAATTCGAGCCGTGTCCAGAAGTACCGCTTTCTGAATCAAGCCCTTGACCCAACTGCTTAACGAGAGCCTCTTCAGGTGTTGGTCGAGGCTCTTGGCTATCAACCCATTGGCTGTGACGACTATCGGCACAATGATCGCTGAGTCCACATCCCACATGTCGACAACCTCGCGAACCAAGTCTAGATACTTGATTTGTTTATCTTTCTCGGCTTTCACGAGGTTCTCGTCATGCGGGACCGTTATGTCAACAATCATTGTGCGCTGTTCTAGTCGATCCACCACCACGATGTCAGGCTTATTAGCAACAACAGTCCTGTCAGTGATGATGGATCGATCCCAGTACAATGTGATATGGCCATTTTCAAGAACTGGGTCGGGCACATACCTGTAGTATGGCACTTCTGATTCCACAAGGCTGTATTTCAGAGCAAGTTGCTGGTGGATAATCCTGGCTACAAGATTGTGTCTATGCAAGTACTCTTAGTTAGCTAGACGAGAACACCCGGAGATAATGTGTCTAATTGATTCCCCTGGATGGTGGCATGCCCGACAGATGTCCACCGTGCCGTCTTTTACAATGAATCTCCGGTAGTTATTCGTCAACATAACTTCGTCCATAATTGTACAGACAAAACCTTCGGTTTCTCCAAATAGATCACCGAAACGCAGCCAGGCTACGGACGCTAGAAAATCTACGTCGGGTCCATGTAGGGCCCGGAAAAAGCGTCCGTGGAGCTCCTTACTCTGCCATACCTCCATGCGGTCATTAGTGTCAAGTACTACAGGCTTGCGCCAGTTCTTGTTAACCAAGGAGAGCGGGGTGAGGCCCTTGTCCACAGCGACCACATCTCGATGCATCCCCACGTCGCGCGTCGGCTTCCAGGAAATATTCCCTGAGACTGCATATCTCGCGATCTCCACACTTTCGCGGGATATACAGCCTTATAACCGATGATCGTGGGTGATGCATTCGATATGCAGTCAGCAGCGTACGGACCCTCCTATCCAGGGCGTCGAATTCGGTCTGAGTCCATTTGAGTATGCCGAAAGAGTACATCAAAACCGGCATGACCCAACCGTTGAAGGCGCGCACCTTGTTTCCGCCTGAGAGAAGACTATTAAATACTTTCTTCAGGCGGCCAAAGAAGCGCTCCTTCAACGATTGCTTCATGTCAGTAACATTGATTCCCAAAGCTTCCAATATACCCAAATACTTATAGACTTCGGATGTGGAGAGGGCTCGAAAGTTTGTGGAATCCGAGAGTTGGGTTCCCACGGACTCCACAATCTCCCCTCGCTTTACATGCATGACTGCACATTTGTCCACACCAAATTATTAACATTATTATTAAGTATACTCTGATGGTTCATTACGTGTTTCACTATCGCTGCTATAGCCAGACGGCACACCAAAAATAAAACTATCTCCAAGGTCCAAGCTGAGGCTTCAGTTAAACCGAAATCTGAAAATCTTTTGTGTAAACTTTGCATTAATGGCAGGATGACCGTTATTGAATCAGATCAAATCATTATCACCTGTACAGCCAATAGTGGTGCAACAGCAGCAGCTGCCTTCCTCTCTGCGTCCTTGCCTCGTCGTAGTGCGCGCGACACATGGTCGGCGAGCGTGGCGCGGTGTGCGCTCAACAAGCCGTCAAGCGCTCGTCGCTGTAATTCCGCGCGGAGTGACACAAATGCGCTCGTACGTGCTGCATGCCCACGAGCGTTCAGCGCCTCAATTAATTCTAGAACCTTCTCTTCAAATTTCTCTTGGAGAACTTGTCCTATGGAAAGGAGAAATATTATTAGTGTCTCACACAAAAAACATGCCTTCTTTTAAGGTATATCTCAGGCTAAGCACGTTTATGTATTTCAATCTAAAATAGGTTGAAGTGTATCTTGACTTGATCAAGCTAAGCAAACCAATAAAATGATCTACTGCACATAAGTTTCTTCGCGGAATGAGTCACCCATGCGGTGATTCCCAGGCTATTCGTGTGACGGCACTACCAATACGGCATCTATTATGTAACTTTTACCAACTAACAACTCATTTTCTTGATATTAAAAGATATTGCACCTCTATTTTAATGAGTTCGCGATAACGTTGGAAGATTAGATAAAGTTGTACTGAAGAAAAATATTGCAGGATGCTCTTAGAATTAAGATTGCGTAATATTGTAACCACCATAACGATATTCAATACTAGGATAAGTACCTACATATATAACAACCAATAATTATATTGTGTAATATTATTGACCATGAAATCTAGCTAGAATCCACTTTTTGTATTGCACCATTATCGTCACAAACAGTGTTTTTATTTTTTTGACACCAATGACGAAGTGTGGTATTTTTAGGGTCATCTTTCGATGATAAATTCACACAACTTGTTTACTAACAGACATTCAGACTTATTTCACAACAATTTTTACGAATATGATATTTGCAAAAAATATGAAAGTGCAGCACATTGCACTTTCATATTTTGTGCAAACATCATCTAGTTTGAAAACTGGGCATAAAGTCGACTATCCGGTAAAAGACAGGTACTGTGTACTCATCTTAATTTATGAAGATTTTTTAACCAAAATACAGCTTTCTTAAGTTTAAAATACATAGTTACTTTTATCAGGCTTCATTTCCACTTCCACTTCTTCTTCGACCGGTTCTTGATAATAGTAGTAATCATATTGAGGTTCTTCTACAACAGGCTCCACTATTTTCTCTTTTTTATGAACTGTACGTGGTCCACTCCATTTTATGTCCCGTTGCTTCCCTGTAAAGTATAATTATTTATTATTGTCAGATCCATGTTTTGTTGCTTCACTAGGAATATGTATGATGCATTACATTTGATCGCCCGATGCTGCAGTCCGGTATCTATGGACTCTGTCCTGATGATCCGGTTTTCTCCTGTCTTCCTGCCCCATTGTGTGCCACTTAGCTTGTCTGCAGAAAAATATGAATGTTGTCAGTTTAAGCCGGCGTATGGTTGCCTACAGTATCCAACTCCTGCATTTGTTTACGAGAACGAAATAATAAATGTCATGACTTATACTATGAAGTAAAAAATACAAAGTCACAAGGTCCAAGTGGCAGTGAAACGAGTATACATTAGTTTTTGCTGTATTTTCTGCTTACTTGACCCTGCTTTCTTCTTCTCCTCAGCTTCTTTTAAACTACGCTCTGTTATCTCCTGTTCATGTATCTTCACCCATTCCGTAATATTATCAACAGTCGGACACCTGTCGGGATTCCTCTCATTTCGCTCGAGGAACTTTCTCCGGTAGGCGAGCTGAACAGCTTGAACCTTCTCCAGGTTAAAATAATATTGCTCTACACAAAACTCGCGTTCTACCCGCGTCCATGTGTGTTTGGTGTTCGATTTCGATCGAGTCATAGTGACTGTACTTCGTGAACTACCGAGTGAGACTGAGTGATAGACTTGTGTAAGTAATGCGATGTTGCATTGCACGTCATGTATCTCGACCGAGTAATGTTTCATTACACATGACTCGACTAAATCAAACATGGCACATGACACTCAAACATGACTTCATGACTTGCGGACCGCGGCATGGTTCGACGTTCGTAAACTACGTATTATCTCGGTAATGTTGGCTATGCGTGCAAGTGAGAAAGAGCATGCGCCGGTCGGTTTGCTGCGAAGTGAACTATTATTTTGAACCGTATTGCTCTAACTTTAAGGTATACGTTATATTGACATTGCGGACTGCTTAGGTGATGTTTTTATCATTTCGCGCACTGTATGACAGTTATGTTTTGCAGCGCGCGCGCGATACAATACAAAACAGTAACACGAAACAAAAACAAATCTGAATGTAGTGTTATTTTTTATGGTAGTTTGATTATTAATTCATGTGTCCGTACCGTGCGAGCGTGTATTTTCAAAAGCGGGTCCGACATTAAATGAAAGACGGATACGTCTTAAGACAAAAAAAAACTATCTCAGTTAATATTTATTAGTTGTAATTAACGTATAAATAAAACAAAACAGGTATAAAAAAACATAAATCTAAAAAAAACAATCATTGTACATAAAATCGATTTTTAAATACGCCAATAGTCATAGTCATGGTCAATAATCAATATTGCAATCCATGTTTATTACCAGTCCTAAGCTTGGAATGCCCTTTTGATTGAAATATTCCGTAGATTGGGGGTAAAGTATGAAGGAAAATCGACTTTATGGATATGAAAACAAAAGCAAAAGTACGTTTGGACGGATCTCACATCACATATCATATGCGGTATCTCATGTAATGATGTATTTCTTCTACAACGCAAGCATTTCATTACAATAGACATCGCCTATGACGCATCATTTCGTGTCATGTTTGGAGTCATGGTGTAATGAAACATTACTCGGGACGAAAAGTAATGTCATATGACATCACTTTAGAACGCACTGTTTTGCGCATGTCTACTGAGTGAGCAACACAAACAAGCTAGCGGGTAAACATACCTAGCACGCCCCCGCCCGCCATCCCCCTACAACGCGTACCTCACGACGCTGACGCATATCTTTGCGCGGGCAATTGAAAGATAGGTACAGACGCCTGCGCATTAAGCTACTACAATTTGTCAATTCTTTTTAATAGGTTTTCAACTTTATCGCTGAAGCATTAGGTTCAAGGTTGATTGGAAGAATTTGTCGGTTTCGGGTAGCTTGATGTGCTGGCGTCTGTACAATAATAATAATGTTGTGAAATAATTACTCGTTGGTCTAGTGGTCACAAGCACTTCTGCTGAATGTGTTATTGCGTTTTTCTATCTGGTAATTCTCAGAAGCAGCCCGGAGTCCCGATTTGTGGCCGGTTGATGGCAATACACTCGCCCCCTATTATATGGGACTAGCTTCTGCCCGCGGCTTCGCCCGCGTGAATTTCGAAAAATATCCCACAGGATCGTACTACCGGGACTAAAAGTACCCTATGTGTTAATCCAAGTAAACAATGTCTTAATATCGCACTGCTTGCTTTGTGTTATCCGAGGAGCGGCGCTCGGATTGATAAATGATTGTTGTAGGATAAATAAATCCTAAAACGTAACAATAGTAACGGAATATAGAACGGAACGGCAAATTACCTACTTGCATGCCAAATTTGAAGGCAACTTTAAAGTGAAAATATAAATCCTCTTTATTCCCTACATAGTTGTTCACAGGCAGGGTACAGGTTACTATACAGGGTTATTTGTAAAACACCGGCAACCTCTCAGGTCTATGTTACTAACATCATAATCAACAACTTTTGTTCTGTGACTTTTAAAAATTCATCATATTTTAGTTCATCAGATTTACAAACAAAAATAAAAATATTTACATTAAACGCTCTAAATGTTACGGAGTCTATGCGAAGCAAAAGAAAGCGATAGTATATTAGCAAGGGGAGCGGGGTTAGGGCGGCGGGGGCGCTTGAACTTGACCTATTTACAGGCAGCCGATTTTTGTATGAAAATCTGATGCACTAAAATATGATGAATTTTTAAAAGTCATAGAACAAAAGTTGTTGATTATGATGTTAGTAACATAGACCTGAGAGGTTGCCGGTGTTTTACAAATAACCCTGTATATTTTTGAGTTTATTCTTAAAGTACCACTTTATATACTACTCAAGAAGTTCTGCCCTCAGGTGTTGATACAACCAGGCTGCTAGATGAGCTCACTCTCGAGCATGCCACGGAAAACTGGCCGTGATAATAGTAGTCCCCTCTAAGATCATATCCCGCTGTTTTCACGCAACCTGGTCCCATTGCACCACTTGGCCGGAATTTATGCATGTAATATAAACAATTAATGTTGTTTACAATGAAATAATATACCTACCGCAGTTTTCTTTGTAAGCATTATTTATTGTTTTTCCTTCAGGTGTTAGAATTACCAGGCTGCTCTGCGAGCTTACTCTGGAGCAGACCACGTATAATTTACCATGTGAAAACAGTTCCCCCTTAAGTATATAGTTCTATGGTCATGGCAAGCAGACTTTGAAGGGAAACTGCACGCTTCTGAATTCGAAAGGGTAGTTCGATGGTGTTAGAGGAATCCTCGGAATAAATACAGACTCCTTTTGGGAACAACCTGTCAGTTTAGTTGCCTCGATAACGTTGCAATGTTTTTACTCACAACCTGGTGTCATTGCATAATTTTGGCGGTTTTAAATTACGCAGCAACATAACTGGGCGCCAATTCTCAATTTTAATATGTGAGTTGGGTGACCCGGAGGCTTCAATGTGTTAAGAAATTCAACCGGGTAAAGTATGGCACTCGTGTGTCCCAGCAATGGAATCATTATCGGCTGAATATGAAAGTATGGCGTCATCGTTGTTTATCACTGAGTCCACTTATTTATAATGATTTTCAACTCCTTCGAACGATCTCAAAATAATTTAATTCATGATTGTGACCTAGTCGTTTTATGATGTCATGATGGCAGGAGGTCTGCAGGTTTATCTATACTAATATTATAAAGCTGAAGAGTTTGTTAGGTTGAACGCGCTAATATCTAAAACTACTTGAATTGAAAATTTCTTTAAGTGTTTGGTAGCCTATTCATCGAGGAAGGTTATAGAGCTATATAACATCGTGCTACGACTAATAGGAGCGGAGCATCAATGAAAATGTTGGAAAATGGGGAATACTTATCCTTTTGAAAGCTACAGTTGCATGCGCTGCGTAAACGGTTAAAGTAACACAAGAATCATGTATGACAAAATTGTTTCTCTTAAAAGTTCAAAAAAAATCCGTGATAGTATATGTCTATCTTTTAAGGTTGGCTCACTATAACGTTTTTAATTGTAATCAAATCTAAATATTATAACGCTGAAGAGTTTGTTTGGTTGAATGTTCTAATCTCAGAAACTACGTTTAGTGTTGAATAGCCTATTTATCGAGGAAGGCTATATACTATATAACATCACGATAGGACCCTACGGAGCCGAGCAAAAAGAAAAGTGACGAATACGAAGACCTCGCCCAGGCAGGCGATTCGATGCGACGGGGAGGGTCGGGGACAAAGTATATTCTCTTTGGTCGGGGAGCAAGAAATTGTATGCGGACAAAGTCACGGCCAGAAGCTAGTCGTGAATATTACTAATATCTGGGTAGATTTTAACTATTAGCTGTAGGGAGAATTCGTTTATTATCCACATCTTCGAAGCCCTATTTGAGTCTGTAAGGGGATGATTTTGGAAAAACTGTGATACACGTATCTCATAACAGACTATAATTGAAGAGTATGTGTACCAATTTTTGTCTCAATCAACCCACAGAATAAAAAGTTTCACATAAAATTCAACCCCCCATTTCACCCTCTTAGGGGTGGGATTTCAAAAAACCCTTTCTTAGTGGATACCTACTCCTCACAAAGAACACACCCTCCAAATTTCACGTCTCTAGGACCAGCGGTTTAGGCTGTGCGTTGATATATCAGTCAGTCAGTCAGTCAGTCAGTCACTCAGGACTTTGAATTTTATATATTTAGATTTAACCCTAGATTACTAAACTATCGTAAAATTTACGACGGCAAAATCATGATTCCTGGAAAAAACAAAGTTCGCGTCGTTCCCGCGTCCCCCGCCTCACTGTACCTACCTTCCTAATTGCGTCTGTCAGTTTGCCTACAGGTATTGAAGCTATTCCTGAAGCGGCAATTATGCAAAAATCAAATTCTAAAAAACATGTGCCTTGTGTCCGTCTAAGGCTACAAAATGGCAACTAACTTTTGCATGAAATGTAAAAGAGCCAGATGTAGGGCGCACAACATGAATATGTGTTCAAACTGTGTAGAGCAATCAAAATTTATACTATTTTCATTATTATGTGATCTCTTAAGCCCAAAGAATAAATAATTGTAATTTCTATAAAAACTTTTTTACAAAAAAAAAAAACAACCGACTTCCTTAAAAACACTACAAAGTGAAAAATAACTTTAATTTCGGAAGTCGGTGTCTTAGGTTCTGTATTTATTGTTTTTTTTTGCCACCGACTTCCGAAATTAAAGTTATTTTTCACTTTGTAGTGTTTTTAAGGAAGTCGGTTGTTTTTTTTTTTTGTAAAAAAGTTTTTATTTTTAAATTTTTAGTTGTGGTATCCACCCCGCACTAATTCCAAACAAACAATGCATATTTATGCGATAGCAGAAATCGCGGTTGATTTGCTGTCATTTTTTAAAGAGTTCCGGTGTCTATCTCTGGAACTCATCATCAGATCTATATGAAATTTATATGGGACCATTTCGAAATAAACTCCTTTCAAACAAAAAAAGAATTTTGCAAATCCGTCTATATATGACGGAGTTATGGCCGAACATACATAAAAAAAAAAAAAAAAATATAAACATCCGAATAGAGAACCTCCTCCTTTTTGAAGTCGGTTAAAAATAATTAAAATTTATGATTCGTAGATTTATTGTTTTATTTTCCTGTCGTATTTTTTACGAATGTTTAGTAACAACGTCACTTGTAGGATAGTTTAGTAATCTAGGGTTAAAGATAACGGGTGAAATGTGAGTGTACTACATATAATATAGGTACACCTCTACCCAGCCTTTCGGGGAAACAAGGCGTGATGTTATGTTAAAATAACATTATATATGGGAAGAAATGGTAGGTAAGTAAATAATACTTTATTTTCAGATGTTGTGCTATATTTTTTACTTTAGAAAAGTAAATATTTATACTTTACTAGCTTTTGCCAGCGGCTTCTCCCGCGTGCAGGTTGGAAATTATCCCGCGGGAACATACTATCGGGATAAAAAGTACCCTATGTGTTATTCCAGGTTATAAACTATCTATGTGCCAAATTTCATCTAAATCGGGTCAGTAGTTTTTGCGTGAAAGAGGAACAAACATCCACACATCCATACATCCAGACATCCATACATCCATACATACAAACTTTCGCGTTTAAAATATTAATAGGATAGGATAGTAGGATTTGCTTCTAAAAAATGACTGCAACCCTGTTTACAACCGATGCATTTATCACGTGTTTTTAATCAAATAATGGTTTAAACTATGTTGTGATTGACATGACAACGAGTCTAACATTAGTAAATTGGTTTTATACTATAAACTTAGATCATGCCCGCAATTTGCATCTATCAAACGTTTATAGGATTACCAGCTTCCATTCGCGGCCCGTATGAATATCAAAAATTATCCCGAAATATGCTATGGAGACAAAAAATCTATGGCCGTCTCTCAGGATGCCATCTACCTTGTGTAACAAAATACCCAACAGATTCTGAAGGAGTATGTATCGGTAAAATAATTTGTTTACAGGTACCTATGTCCCTTTTCTTGACCCTTGAACCTTGTCTTGCACTCTCTTAGTTATTAAATTCGGCAATTTGATTAAAATGATGCTTTTACTAATGGTCAGTTTTTATGTAAACTTAACAAAAAAACATAAAAAAATTAATAAGCTAATAAGGGGAAAGCCCGAAAGGTCGGATTACCTACCTCTAATCTTTAGCAGTATGAATTGGGTTGCTGAAAGCAAAAACGAACTGTCACCACTTTGTTTATTCTTCGGCAAAGACGTTTTCTCTACCGTCATTTATCAGTAAGTACAAAATATATGTTATCTATAATAATTTTGATATTCAGAGAAGGTCAGCAAGGCTTGTGGCTAAATAATAACAGCCGCACGAATCGATCGATTAGATTAAGCTACCAGATGATGACCATCTTTACATATCAATCAAGACCTCTCCGTGCCATGGAAAGCACGTTAAGCCGTTGGTCCCGGCTATCATTTGTGGATCGTTACGGGTCGTCAGAAGCCCGAAAGTCTGACAACCATTCTTACCAAGCGGGTATCGTATTACCCAGTAACTGGGTTGTGGAGGTCAGATAGGCAGTCGCTCCATGTAAAATACTAGTATTTAGCTGCATCCGGTTAGACTGGAAGCCGACCCCAACATAGTTGGGAAAAGGCTAGGCAGATGACGGAGAGGTCAGCAACACATTAGTCTGTCTGTAGCACTAGCAATCAAAAGATTAAGCTATATAGAACGAACATCCTACCAATTACGAGTTGTAGGTCATAGTAGAGTCGACTCCCTGCAGGCGCTTTACTTTAAGGTGAATGCTTCAACCAGCCCACGAAATTCAAATTTTCTTACGTTTTTTGCAATTTGCAGGCCAGTGCTAGGTTGTATGTTGATTAAAATATTATTCGCGCCTGTAAGACATATATGTAGTTACATCATTATAATCATCAAAATCATCAATACAACGCGGCAACGCTCATGTTCTCTCAAAAGTTCATAAAGCTGTAGGACTGACTTTTTCTGTTTTTTTTTTTTTGTTCCTAGGCCTTTATGAACTTGGAGGGTTGTATTGGCGATTTTGATGATTATAATTCTGTAACGACATACATCTTACAGGCGCGAATAATATTTTAATCAACATACAACCTAGCACTGGCCTGCAAAAATTGCAAAAAACGCAAGAAATTTTGAATTTCACGGGCTGGTTGGAGCATTCACCTTAAGTAAATCATTTCATCACCACTGCTCTCAAAACGATGAAGGAAAACTTCGTGAAGAAATCGGCATTTCCTAGAACAAAAAGTTTGAAGTCATAATGTCATCTACCAACCCGCACTGGGTCCGCATCATAGATTACAGTCCACACCATCTCACCGAGAGGAGTCCCTTGTCCCAGCAGTGAGAACAATATTGGTTGATTATGTATGTTATGTATCAGGTTGCAACAGATTTGATCTTTCAAATTGGTAGCATTTTGAATGATCAAACATGTGGCAAGTTCAATAATAATAATAATAATTCCACAACTATCACACAACGCCATCTAGTCCCAAGCTAAGCAGAGCTTGTGTTATGGGTACTAGACAACTGATAAACATACTTATATATTTCTAAATACATACATATTATAGATAAATTACACCCAGAAACAGAACAAATGATCGTGCTCATCACACAAACATTTGTCCTGGGTGGGAATCGAACCCACGACCTCCAGCATAGCAGTCAGGGTCGCTAACCACTAGACCAACAGGCCTGTCAATGTCAAAGCCGTAGATTGTATTATTCATTTTCGCGACTTAAAGATAGTCACCTAAGTGCTATATCATATTTGATGTTGGTTGCCTAGCTATGGACAGATCATTTGCCCCGTTGGTCTGGTGGTTGCAAGAGAGACTGCTGAGCTCTGTGATCCCCTGAAGTCCTGTGTTCGATTCCCAGCTCGGGCAAAGTGTTATTGGGTTTGTCCATATGGAATTTCTAAGTGACAGCCCGGAGTTTTGAAGTTGGGGGTGTGATACCCCCGTGCCCCGGAAAGCACGTTGAGCCGTTGATCCTGCGCCTGATCTCTTTCCGGTCGTAACGGATTGCTGTCCCATCGGACTATGAGAGTGAGGGAAGTGTGAGTGCCCCTGTGTCTGCGCTTATAAATTGTGCGCTATGATATCTCCCGCGCCGATAGCTAGTCCTTTGAGATTGGGCGCAATGTGGCCGAAATTCGGTCTCGAGGACTATATTGGCGGACTAAGAGACACTCGAATGGGTTGTACTGCCGATAGAAAATCTCAAAAGATTGCTAATATATGTACAATTGTACATACATTTATCTGAATTGCAGCTAACCTTTTTCAAAACAGAGCCGACAGCGGTCACTATGTCGATCCATTATTCAGTTAGGTTGATAACACTTAAGATGATGACTGGTAATAAAATAATGTGTTGTTTCCGAGATGCGCACGTGAACACACATATACGGACGCGGCTTCGTGTGACTCCGCAGGGGAAAGTTTTTACTCTTATTTCGTTTATGTAGGTAGATTATGGAAAATGATAAATCTTCAGCAATCTGGAACAGTTCATAAACGTCCTTGAACATCTGTGCGTCTGAAATACAAGGTTATTCTAGGTTCTTTGGTGTCATTATTCTATGACCGCGGACCACCGACGATGCCCGGAGGTATTTTGGAGTCAAAACGGTCCTAACTTTTTAACAAAAGTCTGTCTACTGACTTCAGCTGAAAACCAATTAGAGGAACTGCTGAAACTGTTATAAATGGAAACATATACAATTGTGCTTTTCAATATAAACAAAACTGTACTTCACTTGAATTTAAAAACTTAGGTCGAAGGTCATCACTGAAAATCAGTGAGTGTGTTCAAAAATAACAAAATTAAAATAATCTTGAGACTCAATTAAGAAGCATCATCAAAACCAATCAAATTAAGTAAATCCTGGCGGATACCACCCATTTTAAGTCTCGTTTGGTCAAATTGAATGACACACCTTGTGCGTAATGCGCCAAGAAATGAGGGTACATTGAACCCGTCAGTACTGCAGTCAAAACTATTTTCTTTCAGTGGCGCAGGAGACCCTTGTTTCTATTATAGTTTAGCAATATTATATTAACAGGCGGATTAATAAAATTGTGAAGTAGTTAACTTTATTAGATTGTGGAGCGGAAGGGCGTGTCAGACTTTTACTGAATAAAACCCACCCGTGTTCCTTCAGTTGCCCATATACCAGGGCCACGGTAAATCTTTCGAACAGATCTAGCAACCCTGGCAGATTAAGCGGCGGTTAGAAGGCATTTTTTAATTATTTCACATTTATTTAGCCTATCACGGCAACGAATAAGGTTCAAAATAGCGATGCGTTTGATGTTAGTTGAATCGAATGACCACTCAAATAAAAGTAATTTCGCAGTTTTATTAAGAGGCCGTCTCCGTTTACACGATGTAATAGACATGCTTTTACAGTTAGTATACTGCATTTCCATAAATTTTTATGCACAGTTACAGTAGTTTCAGTTACTATGTAATGAATGAGCTCCGTTTTTATTTTTATCGAGAATGATAATGCGAGATTTAAGTTATTTCGAAACATTGTTTACTGCCAGTTCTTTTTCTTTTGCATTTGTTGTTTCGGAAAATGGGTTGATCTTGAACGAGAGTGTTCTGAGTAGCCGAAATCAAAATCAGTTCATTGCCTATTTTCTCTGAAATTGGAAAGTTTTTTGTGTATTTTTTATACGAAAATGGCAAACAGTGATTCATACAATCATCAAAGATGACTTTCAGAACAATACATTCTAGTTTTTACATACCACGTAAATATTATAAACTTATAACTATTCGTAGATATGTGTTATTATAAAGCTCTTACCGCTAAATTTACAATGCAGTCTCAAGTCGATTGATTAAAATCAAAAGATGAAATTAAAAATGTAGGAGTAAAGGAATTAATTTGATCAAAACTAAAATGATCTTTCATTATGATGCATTGGAACTTATAGACACACAGTATTTTAACTGTAAAAACACGTCTATAAAATCACGTAAAGCAAAGAAGTCCAAAATAATTCGCTTACGACCTCTTAAGTGTCAGAGTTTTATAAACGGTTTCTGGGTTAGATTAAGACGCAGACGCAGTGCGTGTGGCGCGTGCGTCCCGGCATCATGCTGGTGTTAGTGACGCTCCTCGCCACGTGCGCCGGCGCCAAGACCTTCAACATCACATATCTCCACGTGCCCCGAATCGTGACACCCGACCAGCAGGAGGTCGAGTTCGAGTGCCGATATAACGCAAACTTCACGGTACTCAGCTGGTTCAAAGGTGCCAAGGAATTCTTCAGATATCAACCTGGTGCAGAGCCCAGCACTCGCTCCTTCCCCGCCTTTGGAGTTGGAAGACTGGAGATAATAACGTGCGGACGTGTAGCCTGCCAGCTGAAGCTAGGAGCCCTGACTAAGGAAGCCACAGGACTATACCGGTGCGACATCGAGCGGAATGCTCCGCCATACTCTTATGCTGGCATGACTGCGCACATGGAAGTCCTGCAACGAAGCCCGTACCTGGAAGGGTTAGCTGAAGAATATAAAGAAGAAGACATGATAGAAGCGCAATGTCGAGCTTGTCCGGACGCCGAACTCCGCTGGTACATCAACGGTATAGAATTGGAAGAATTCAGAGGTTCAGCGGATTTGAAGAAGAAAAACGATCAATTCTTTTACATGGGTGAACCGCTTACAATGGTAGTGCAGTGTATAGAGTTTAGAAACGGGAAGAAATATGGTTCGACTAGTCAGAAAGTGAAGTGGAACGATAGAGGGAATTATGTGGACAATGGATCGATTGTTATTACAGGACGCTTGGGTTTGCTCAGCATTTTATGTTTGTTAGATAAAGTATTTTATATTTGATTTTATCAATTATGTTCCTGCTAGTTGCGAGTAGTGCAAATATTATTATTTCATTATATTTACTTCCCTTTATTCATTTATAAACTTATAAATTACGTATATTTTTAAATATTAGAGAAAAAAAAAACATTTAAAAATATAAAAAATAGTAGCCCACTGGTATCGGGAACAGGGTCCAAGCTACCGGCGGCGGTCAGAGCTCCAGAGAGAGGAACCTCCTGACAATGCGAGCCGTGTCCAGAAGTACCGCTTTCTGAATCAAGCCCTTGATCCAACTGCCCAACGAGAGCCTCTTCAGGTGTTGGTCGAGGATCTTGGCTATCAAACCATTGGCTGTTATGACTATAGCCACAATGACTGCTGAGTCCACATCCCACATGTCGACAACCTCGCGAGCCAAGTCAAGATACTTGATTTGTTTATCTTTCTCGGCTATCACGAGGTTCTCGTCATGCGGGACCGTTATGTCAACAATCAATCTATTTACCGAGATCCGTCTTTGTTACCGAGATCCGTCATATATGTATTTTCCCGGACTTTAACACAATCGGATTTCTAAATGCTGACATCGCGTATCTTCCCAAAGTAGAATTGTATGTCACCCCGCACAGAAACAAGAGAAAGCAAAATTGTGGTCCATTTCAGTATGCACGTTAGGCATTATAGGAACGTAAGCAGGTAAGTATACTGCGACTTCACTAATTGGACTCCATCACAAAAAGCCTTTGTGACACATATAATAATTAATAATAGTTTGAAAACTAATAAACACGCTTCCATAGAAAACTATACTAAAAAGTAGAAAATAATTGAAAAAGAAGCGTGCTTGATACCAATTAAAATACCTCAAAAAACACCCAATGCTTTTTTTATGGAAGCGTGGTCTTTAGTTTTTTTAATCTATTATTTATTTTCAATTTTTTAGTTCGGCTAGCTAAGAGTGTTTTTGTTTTGCTATCCTGGTAACCCTGGCTAGGATAATAGCACAAATTTATGAAATTATTGTATTTTCATCGGTCCTCGAGAAGTCTACAAAGTTTAAATGAAATCTGATCGTTTGAAGTGGGACAAAATCAAGTCCAGTCGGAGTCGGTTACAAATATAGTTAGGTACGTACAAACAAACAGGTGAAACTAGTAAAAACGTGTTTAAAAGTGATACGAAGGCCAAAGGAATGGGAAATGTTATAAGACGTAAAAATAATAACAAAACATTTATTTCAGGCTATACTGGCCCACACACAAATACCCTAAAAACGAACAAAATATAGTATAAAACATAATTAGGGTAACTAAACATAATTTTAAACTCCTTCGCCACAAAACTCCTTCGTCATCGAGGTCAGTCTCCTTGAATAGCGTGACAATGTCTTCATCATCATCATTATTTCAGCCAAAAGGCGTCCACCGCTGGACATTAGCCTCCTCAATTTGGAGGGGTTTGCCATAATCACCAAGCTTGGCAGGCGGGTTGGTGATCGCAGTATGGTGATGCATTTTGTATAGAGCTGGTCATATTGTCTTGCAACATCGCAAAAGGAATGATATCCACTTAGAAGTATGGCGTATATATAACTAAACAAAGAGATATATTTGAGTGGAACGGCGTGATGTGGTGCGGTGCGCGAGTGCGGCGAGCTCAGGTAGCTAGGTCTGAAGAGCGCTTGTCTTTGTTCTGGTTGCGGGTGAACTGGCGAGCCTTGCTTGCTGCTCTATGTTGAAGATGCTGGAATGGACAATATATGAACATCTTATTTCTGATTTCTGTGATATTCTATGTTCTAATTAATCAATAACCCTATATTATTAGATTGGTAAAAAATATCTAAGATAAGTTCACTACTTTATCGCAATGCTTTTCAAGCAGTAGGCTATATACAGGCTATACTCCATTTGTTTAGGTAGTTAACTAAATGTAAACAATCTTAACATGTCTTTTATCTAAAAAACTGTCTAAAAATTGAATCTAAAAATGTTTACAATTAGGTATTTACTTAAACCGATGTTAGGTAAGTAACTTAATTTAAATAATATTTGTTGGTCTTTTATACGATTTATTTTATATAAAAAGACATATCAAGATTGTTTACCTTTAGTTAACTACCTAAACAAATGGAGTATACAACTAACCTAGCCAGATTCCCTCTGATTCTTTAAAATCAAATTGAATGTTTATTATAGAACTTTGGATATTTCTGTACACTGTTTTGTATTACGTATCCATTCATACGCTTTTCCCCTCATGGCATAAAAGTCTAATTTGTGTAAAAAATTTGACAGATTTCCTATTGATCACGATTCTGCAGTCGTGTCAGATTGAGTCAGAATAACAATTAGTTGCAATTGATATTTGTGTATCTACCCGCTGCAGTTTTGTAGGCTGCTCCTGCAGCACCATAACAGTGGACGACACGTCCTGCAGCGCCAGCGCAGCCCGCAGCCTACCTTCACGCGGCGCCAACACCTGCAGCGCTCCGCCGAGTGCGCCCGCCAGCGCCGCGTACGCCGCGCGCCGCGCCGCGCGACCACTGGCTCCACGACGCGCTCTCCGAGCCGATGTGCACTGATATGCAGGGTACTTCACCTTCCTGAAAGATGAAACGTGTTGACGTTAAATCGGACTGATACAAATATAAGTCTGCCATGTGTCTGAGAGTCCGTGTGTCGTATTCAATGCTAGTGTAAATATTAGGTTGGGGAAAAAGTCTTTTCGCATTATAGTATGTATGAACTTGTAATAAAATCTCTTTGGCTATACTATTTGTATCTGGCTGGTTTTGGTATCATTGAAAGTTTAAATTTTAAAGAACATAATTCCAAATTCAAATTAGGAAAATGTGTGATTTTCATTTGTTTTTCGTACCGTCAAGATGAGTGAATCTAATGAAGCAATTCGATACATTTTAAAATTTTACTACAAAAAAGGTAAAAAGGCAACGCAAGCCGCGAAAAAAAATTGCGATGTGTATGGACCTAGTGTAGTGTCTGTGAGAGTAGCACAAATTTGGTTTAAGCGTTTTCAATCCGGAAATTTTGATGTCAAAGATGCACGTCGCTCTGGTCGCCCTATTACGGATAAAAATGGATGCCATTTTTGAAAAAGTGGAGCAAGATCGGCATACCAGTAGTTACGACGTAGCTGAAGAACTGGAAATTGACCACAAAACAGTTTTGGCGCATTTGAAATAAACTGGGTACACAAAATAGCTCGACATTTGGTTACCTCACGAGCTCACTGAAAGAAACCTAATGAACCGTGTACTCATTTGTGATTCTTTATTACGACGTAATGAAACCGAACCATTTTTGAAGAAGCTGATAACTGGTGATGAAAAGTGGATCACGTATGACAAAAACGTGCGAAAAAGGTCGTGGTCAAAGGCCGGTCAGGCTTCACAGACTGTGGCGAAACCCGGGTTAACTCGCAACAAGGTGATGCTGTGTGTGTGGTGGGATTGGAAGGGCATTATTCATTATGAGCTGTTACCACCAGGCAGGACCATCGATTCTGAACTCTACTGCGAACAACTGATGAGATTAAAGCAAGAAGTTGAGAGAAAGCGGCCGGAATTAATCAACAGAAGGGGTGTGGTTTTTCATCATGATAACGCTAGACCTCACACATCTTTAGCCACCCAACAAAAATTAAGAGAGTTTGGCTGGGAGGTGTTAATGCATCCGCCGTATAGTCCTGACCTTGCACCTTCAGATTTCCACCTGTTTCGTTCTCTTCAGAATTCTTTAGGCAGTGTCAGGTTAACATCACGAGAGGACTGCCAAAACCACTTGTCGCGGTATTTTGACCAGAAGTCCCAAAATTTCTATAGCAATGGGATCATGTCCCTAGCTACAAGATGGCAAAAAGTTATCGAACAAAATGGTACCTACATACTTTAGTTAAATGTAAATAAACTTTATTAAAAAATGTTTCGAATTTTCTTAAAAAATGCGAAGAAACTTTTTCCCCAACCTATTATATGATGTGTAATGTACCTTAAAGTACTTGAGGATGTCTCTGAAAGTGGCTCTCTGTATCCTGCGGTCTCTCTTGGCGCGGAACTTGTGTGAATCTCACGCTAACTCAGTGCTAACTCAGTCGCGGCAGTAGTACGTCCACGTGCGCTGTGAGCGGGTTGTCTGAGCTGTCGTCGTCTGTCACTGTCTCGTACGCGATGGCGAGCGCGCCGCCTGCTGCCATGCGGACCTGGGGGACAGACACATAAGCTAACTGGAACAACTCACTTAGATTATCGTTGTCTGGTGTAAAACGAAAACTTTAGTAAGTTACCTCCAGTGACACAGCCTCCAACAACTCCCCAAGCCTGGCGAAGCTGGGCGCCTGGTTGTTGAGCAACGACAGCGCGTGGTTGTGCGACAACAGCGGCAACAGTAGTGCCCAGCCGTCCAGTGCGGCAGCGTGCCTTCGCCCTGCTCCACGGCTGCTCCTGACACTTTTACGCTGCCATCTTCCTGAGCGATGGAACAAAAAACTTTATTGGTACCTCATCATTGTGATCCTTCCGTTCTGTCCCAATTAGATGACCGCCGCCTTGTTAAGTGGCTAAAATTTTTACCACCACGTTAACTATTCTCATACAATAGGTATGTATTCCGTAAAGAGACAAGAACACGCGAACTTCGTCTCTGTGATTTTTTTTTTATTTACCAGCCATCATATCAAATCAGCGTTCAAGAAAGTGGCGGTAATTGAGTCGCAAAACAAGAACATTGTAAATCAATATCTTCATAATCATGGAACAAACAAGGGTACTTATAGATTGGCCCACTACAGTTGAGAAGATCATAGTTTTTTTTTTTACTGACTAAAACCTACCCGTGGTCCTTCAGTTGCCCATGTGCCAGGGTCACGGTATCTCTTTCGAACAATCACGCGATCCCGACAGGCATCAGTCCTAAGCAGACCCCTTCAGTGCTGCTGACATCTCTTTGAGGCGCGCGTGGAACACTACGCGCCGTCGACCCCAGCTTGGTCCTTACCGGGCCGCGAGCTACCCATTGCTCGCCGCCCGCAAGCTCGTGCCTACGGTGGCCGGGACTCCGCAATCGAGAGGATCATAGATCACGTTGTTTCTGGATAGACACATCAAAGAGCAAGACGAAAAAACATTTCGATATACCTTCTACGCAGCGTGTGAGTGAGATAAACGTTTAAATTGTTGCTAAGGAACCGCACGGAAACGTGATGAACAGTGCGCGCCGAGCGACCGAACGAGCCGAAAATTAGGGCTACGTCTATGTTGCAGGGAACCAACGAAAGTTTATTGGGAACCGCTGAGTACAGTATTGGATTATTACGGAGTTCCCTAAGAATGGAAAGTAGTAGCTAATAATAAACGAACAGGAAAAAGTAACTAATGCCATACGAAAAGCAGAAAACTCTCAAATTGCTTGAGCGTAGCAAATTGACTGTTTCCTGCCTTTCATCAAACAAATAAATAAGATGCATACGTGTAGTCCTAATGCATTTACCTTCAGATAGTTGCCGCTAAAGATGGTCTCGTACATGCGCATGACCTCCAAAATCTCTGTGAGATCGTCCTCCATCAAGTAGCATAACACGGCCAGCGATGAGCAGCACTGGAACATATAGAACACGTCGTTATAGAAAGCCGTTTTTTCGTTGGTCCCTGGATAAAGTAATAGACCATTTTCTTCGATGAACGGTGCTCTAAGACATTTGAACTGTGGGTCCACGTTGTGATGTTTACCTCAGTGCGTGTGTCGAGTGAGGCAGACTTGTCAGTGGCGGTGGCGAAGAGCGCGGGTTGCACCTTTCGCACGAACTCCTCCGAGCCTTCCTCGTCGATCTGTAGAAAACACAATAATTAAAAGCCGTTGGTTAACGACGTACATATGTATGGATCGCTGTCATATCCAGACGGTAGATCTTAGAGAAAACTGGTTAGACGTTGAAGCTTACGTTAGACCGAAGTCTGCATATCATTTACATATGTAAACTTTAGCAATAGTGGCATGCCCATTCCTGACAGGATAACCGCTAAAGAACGTAATCAGATCAAGATTATACCTAACCTGTACAACCAGTAGCGGTGCAACAGCAGCAGCTGCCTTCCTCACTCCGTCCTTGCCTCGTCGTAGTGCGCGCGACACATGGTCGGCCAGCGTGGCGCGGTGTGCGCTCAACAAGCCGTCAAGCGCTCGACGCTGTAATTCCGTGTGGAGTGATACAAATGCGCTCGCGCGTGCTGCGTGACTGCGAGCGTTCAGGGACTCTATATATTCTAGGACTTTCTCCTCAAATTTCTCTTGGAGTAGTTGTTCTATGGAAAGGAAAAATAGTAATAGGGGAGTTGGGGGAATTAGGATTCACTTAAGGAAAACTCGTTATTTTAATCACATATGATCAGTCTTATAATTTGTTTACATTTACTTATCTTTAAAAACTAATCAGGTATCAAGTTATATGAGTCTTTTTTGGCTATCATTGCCATAAACGTAATTACCTATTAAAAAACAAAAAAGTAGTTTTGACTCGAATTACCCACATGTAAGGGAAATGAAAGTCAGTCCATGGGGGAATACGAGTCAAAATTATAAAACGAATAAAATAACGAAATTATTATCTCTTTTAACAAAAAATACGAATTAACAAAATTAAAAGTTAGAAATGATAACTCAATGGAATCATAACAAAGAATAGTAAATAAATCGACTTAAATGCAAACATCACAGCGATAGCGACTTGGATCATCACATCCAGTACATGCCTCATGGGCCCATCCAGCACAGAGACGGCAACGGTACCAGATTTCTCTCTGTTTTCCCTCTTCGAGGTAGGGGTCTTCTGGGAGTTTTGCTGGATGTTTTGCTGGATTTCAATATTTTCTATGTCACTATCACCACTCTCATCATAGGGAACCTGTTCATCGGCCGATTCTTCAGATGAACTTGACTTAAATAAGTTCCTTTTTACTTCTTTTATCTTCTTCATACCTTTGCCTTTTGTATGTTTTTCTTTTTCCTTTCGTTTCTTAGCTTTTTCTTCAAAAACCGTTTTCAGTGGTGTAGCAGTAACAATTTCTGATCGTTGTGTTCTTTCTCCTTTGCCTTTACTTCTTCCAAGTTTAAAATATTTTTATTCACCTCGGTTTTATTAAAACCTGTAATTCTCTGTATACTTATAGCTTCAGGTTTTTGAATGCTTATCCGTGGATTTCTCTTAAGAAATCCTTGGATCCAGTCCCTGCCAGCCATTCTAGTCTCTCTGTTAAAATTATGTGATAGCTTTAAATTTTCAGCACATTGAAATGTTATTTTTCTTAGTTGATTTGTCGTCAAACTATGAAACATATTACTTTATTTTAAAATACGCTCTGTAAGTATATTTTCTTGCTCTTCATTAAAAACGGCATGCCTTCCTAATTTTGGAGGTTTGAATTTATTTTCCTTTATCCTTCTTTGTAATGTGCTGAAAGGAATACCAGTTTCCTTGGCAACTTTGCGTATTGATATGCCTTGTCTAATGCGTACCGCAGCTGCCTGCAGGTCACCTGCAGTCCAACTCGCTTAAGAGGTCTTTCTTATCCAGTTCCTTGTCATCTAAAATTAACAAAAAAAAATTATCATAGTAAAAGACGAAGCGGGGAATGGGGGTCAATTGACTCTCATCACCCCAATGACGGTTTGTTAGCTAGATTTGAATTTTTTACACAAAAACATTAGAAAATCTAATAACTTGCATTAATAAATATAAATTTAGTTCCAGTACTACACTTTAAGATTATTTTATACGCAAAATGAATACATATAGATACTCACGTTTTCGATTGAAATTTTGGAAATTTTACAACGACCCCTGCCCTGTGACACGTGTATCGCTCCCGGTGACGCGAACGTGACTGGCGGGCCGGTGTATTGGGCAGGGCGGGAAGGGTGCAGAGCTAAACCCCATGCGACATAGCCGTATTCTGTAAAGCTTACGGTTCAATTCATTTTGAATTGACTCCCATTGCCCACTGACTCCTATTCCCCCCGGCTCCCCTAGTATTACATATAAACACTTACGCGATAGTATATACCTACCAGCCTTTCTCAAAGTGGGCGATAACGCCCCCTTGTGGGCGCTGCAGGCCTAAAGGGGGGTGGTAAGAGACCCAGAAAAAAATGGAAAAAATGGGAATGGGATCTATACGATGTGATACTCCAAAGATAGTCTTTGCACAAACAAAACGAAAATCACACAGAATTAATAAAACTAATGTCATAATTATCCTGTTAGCGTCATTTCATTGAAACAAACTAAAAAACCATGGGCTCGGGTTTTCCTTTTCGAGGTGACGTCACTGATGTCCACATTCGTGTGTCGTCATTGCGTGTCTGAATGTATTCGACAACATTCCATTCACATAACACTAATGGTCAGACACAAATATGTTTATTTCTAGGTCGTTGTCTTCAAATCTTGTTTAAACAAGTTCGAAGAAAATATCTTTATTAAGTGTACAAACAATATGGAGCATTTAATCATCATAATAATTATGTTTCAGCCTTCTTCTCCGAAGCAACTTCGACCGGTTCTGTGCTTCTCGCATCCAGCTGATTTCGACCTTCACTGCAGGCCTTTTAATTTTGGCAATTCTTAATATTGGATAACTTAGTTAAATTTCTTATTCCCCCGACCCTTCCCGTGGCGTCCAATCGCCTACCCGTGCGATTTTCCCCATTTTTGCAACATTTTTCATCACTGCTCCGCTCCTATTGGTTGTAGTGTGATGTTATATAGCCTATAGCCTTCCTCTAGGCTAGCCTTCTAGGCTACCCAACACAAAAAGAATGTTTCTATTCGGACCAGTAGTTCCTGAGATTACCGCATTCAATCAAACAAACAAACTCTTCAGCTTTATAATATTTAATTAATATTAGTAGGTATAGATAATTCAGTGCTTGAGATTAAAATAAGGAAACCGGGATTATGTAAAACAACGTTGTTTGAGATTGCCCAAACGAGCAACATTATGCCTTTTGCAATATTGCACAATAATTTTGACCATGATATTATACACGTGAGGTGCATTATTTACGCAGCTTTTCCTAAGTGTTATGACGTATGGCAATCTTTTGTTGTGTTGATAGTTGAATGACTAATTACTACAGTGTATTTCCTTACTATGTTCCTTTATTATAACAAAAGTTTCCATCACAGTCATCATTTCAGCCGTAAGACGTTCACTGTTGGACATTGGTTCTCCCCCAATCTGGGGGCTTTGCCTTAATCGCCACGCTTGGCAGGCGGGTTGGCGATCGCAGTATGGTGGTAAAATGCATAGAGAACGCTGCTGCCCATTTTCTAGTCAGTTTTTCAGTCGCCTTCTGCGACACCCACGGGAAGAAATGGCTTAAAACAGTGCTTGCATAAAAATGCAATGTACGAAATAATTTGGAAAGCATTGCACAAAAAGGTAGATATAAATAGACCTTGAGAGGTTGTTTTAACCTATCGGTGTACAAAGTTAAAATATTTTATTTACTTTTGTAAGGTTTGACTTCTTCTTCGACCGGCTCTTGATAATAATAGTGAATAAATTGAGGCTCTTCTACAATAGGCTCCACAATTTTCTGTTTCTCATTAACTGGACGTGGTCCGCTCCATTTCATGTCTCGTTGCTTCCCTGTAGAGTATAAATGTTTATTATTGTCATATCGATATTTTGTTACTTCACTAGTAATGTATATGATGCATTACATTTGATCGCCTGATGCTGCAGTCCGGTATCTATAGACTCTGTCCTGGTGATCCGGTTTTCTCCTGTCTTCCTGCCCCATTGTGTGCCACTTAACTTGCCTGCAGATATGGTTGTTGTCAGTTTAATGCGAGGTGCGATTAGCTATATAATTATAGTGTATTCGAATGCCAAATCATGTCTTTGAACTGATGAATGCTAAAAAAACAATATAGGTTTCAATTTCTGTACTAAATAGATCTTTTATGAAAGTAATTGAAATTCCATTTTCAAAATATAACACTAGGTTCGGCAATGCCAAAATACAGCATTCAGACGTCTGCGCCTAAATCTGACTGACGTTACGCTGCACAGAAATCTTGCCGTAACTTCTCCTTACCTGACTCTGACTTCTGCAGCTCTTTAGGTTGCGGTTGCATCAAACTACGTGCCCTCTTCTTCTAATCATGTATCACCCATGCCCTAAGTTGTTCTGAAGTCGGACATTTATCCCGCTGGAACCCATTTCGATCACGAAACTTTTCCCAGTAACAGCGCTGAACAGCAGCCACACACTCACGATTTAAATAATATTTCTCAACACAAAACTCGCGTTCTTCCTTCGACCACCCGCGTCTGGCTGTCGATTTCGATCGATACATGGTGACTGTACTTCGTGAATTTCGGAACAAGACTGAGCGAAACAAGTTAGCGAGTTACCCGTGCATCCCTCCCGCCGCTGACGCATAAATATAAATAAATTATTGTTGAATTAATTGGAAAATTGATTTTAACACAGAGAAAACTGTTTGAGCAAATAAATTGATAATTTCATATACATTAAAGAACCGTCATGATGCCAGCTGTGCAAACCATTGGGTTCGACCGAGACCGGCAAGCTTCGGAAGCGGGACGGACGGGAGCCACACTGCACATCTATAGGACCGTCCATTCTGCATCTCTGTCGCTGGTCGTCTGTCGTCGAGCGTCCTCAGGTAACCGGGGCTTCATCTGACGGGGACAAATCGCCGAGGTGTCGTGAAGAAAGCGGTGTTGTAAATCAACGTCGCGTCGCGCCTACAGAAAACAACTAGCAATCATTTACACACACGAGCTTTGCTTAAACGCACTCAAATACCAATTGCATGCCATATTCTGTAAACACAATGAGGGGCCTATTTTACAGACCACCGTGTACGTCTGTGTGTTTTGCTCCGAAGTTCACTAAGTACAGTCACCGCGTCTCGATCCAAATCGATAGATAGTCGCGGATGGTCAATGGAAGAATGCAGGTTAATGGTTATGTGTAGAGCATGTCGCTACTGCTCAACGCTGTTGCTGGGAAAAGTTCAATGATCAAAATGGGCTCAAGCGGAACAATAGTCCGACTTCAGAGCAAGTTAGGGTATGGGTTACCCTTACCCTAGATATATAAAGAATCACCTTCCTCTATTAACTTAATAAGTCGGTATAGGGCACTCGGGTAAAAATTATACCGAAGTAGCGTGTCAAATCAGACCAAATTAATAGCGGTTAATAATTACAATAATTAAAGCATCCCGCATAATGCCAGAGATAAAGCTAATAATTAGGTAATTAAATATCGTCAGTTGTAATCTGACAATGATGTGGATGCTATTTGTTAATGACGGGATGAGTCCATCAAGGTGAAGATGAGGCGACGTGTTTGTTTACAAGTCTACAACTAGGGTTGCCACCCGGACTTTATAATAAGTTTTGTGCATTATTTTGGGCAAAGGGCAAACGTACACACGCCAGCACATCAAGCTACCCGAAACTGTAAAATTCTCCCAACCAATCTTGAACCTAATACTTTAGCGATAAAGTTGAAAACCTTATAAAGAAATTTGACAGATTGTAGTAGCTTTGTGTGCTGGCGTCTGTACTTTAAACATTATAAGGGCCATAGCATAAGTACAATTTCAGCCTATAATGTTTCCACTTCTTGGAACACAGGCGTCCTCACTCCGAGAGAGAGTGAGAAATGTAATGTGTGTTTTCTGGGTGGGAAATCATCAAATGACTTTTCCCGCTCTGGGTGGAGCGGGAAGGTTCGTCAGTCTTTTTCTGATTAAAACCCACCCGTGTTCCTTCAGTTGCCTGTGCCAGGGTCACGGTAGCTCTTTCGAACAAATTCGCAACCCTGGCAGAGAGCCAAGCCCATAACTCTACAAACCTAACATCTTGGTCTAAATGTACGGTTTGGCCGTTTCGGGGCCATCGCAGCAGGGCTTTGAATAACGTTAAAAATTTGGTATCGTTACTTTCATCGGACGAAGATAACGTTATTAGTAGAGGTCACGTTATGCTTGGTAACGATACTTGGCATACGTTTTACCGGTAACTGAGTAACGTTAAATTTTTATTTATTTTCTTTCATCTCTTTCTATCGTCTACATTAATGAAGTTGCATTTGCATCGTTTGATTGGCGATGTTGCCGTAGAGCGCCGCGCCGGCGCCCATGGCGTGCCGCTTAGGTTGCGCGGGTTGACAACAACGCATTAAGTAACGATAAAAGTATCGATACTAGTAACGGTAATGGTAACGTTATTTTATGAATTCGATACCAAAGTATCGTTACCCGTGTTACCGTTAAAGAATTAACTTTATGAAAATAACGTTACTTAACGATACTTATAGTGTGAATTTGGTAACGTTACCAAGCCCTACATCGCAGTCTCCTTAGCTTATGTAAGGAAATTAAGTCACTGGAATTTAATGTTGTGTCATGCAATAGTTCAATGCTACGGCCAAGCCATAAGTGTAAGGTTTATACATTTAGGGCTTGTAGAGTTAGGCTTGGCTATACATTAGATCTGATAACTTTTATCAGTGAAAGCGTTATCTAAGCCTTGGCAACCCGCTTTATATGAAACGTCACTTTACCATCTCGGGCTCTGCTTTCAGTCTATAAAGATAGACCAGAGGGGTAATTGCGTAACTTGTTATCAGTAGGAATTGGTTTCATATTCATAGTTAAACAACATTCATTGCGTTATTTACATTGTTGAGCCGACAATTTATTCGAGCAAATGACGCAATGGTTTAGAAATAATCTTCAATCCCATTCAGATTCTGATAAATTGTGCGTTTCGCAATTAGGGTGCAGTTTGCAGCTGAATACTAGTATTTTACATGGAGCAACTGCCTAAGTGACCTCCACAAGTCAGTTACTGGGTAACACGATAGATACCATACGATAAGACTGGTTGTCAGACTTCCCGGCTTCTGACGACCCGTAACGACTGTCATAGATCCACAAGTGGCATCTGGGACCATCAGCTTACCGTGCTTTTGGAGATACGGAAAGATGTCGGTATGTGAACATTTTCACCCATCCACGGACCAACCGAAGTAACAGTAGCTGGACCTGAAGGATCACCCCGTGTGGCTTTTATTATTTGGTCACGAGCAGTGCTTTTTAAATGTGACCAAATCGAAGTACTGCCCTGTACGTTGTTGCCAGGACAGTGGTATTAGTCACAGCAGTCAGTATCAGCATAGCAATTCAAATCAAATCAAAAGTCATTTATTCAAACTATACTAAGGATTAGCACATTTTGAAAGCCAAAGTTACATAAAACAGTCCCCCAAAACGCCTACCCTTCGCCACTTCCTGGTGGATAAGCTGGGAATGAGAAGTAGCGCAACAAACTTCCCAGCAGCACAGCTGTCCGTTCAGTCGGAAAAATTTAATTCTACACAATAGTAAATAAACATAAAACATTAAATTTTGCCGTATAACAGCTAACACACGCCAATATACCAACAAAACATTGAAATCCATACTCAAGCAGAAATAAAAACTAACAAAACCGAAAACAGAATTTAATACCTAAATAAAATCCTCCAGGCATACACGTCGTGCCCGTTTACATATGCAATGCTGTATTTCATTCAATATAGCTGTAACTTGAAGTCACAAATGATAAACTAGAAACCTTGGAGTAAAAAAAATAAACAATTAATAATATACAAATAACAATAACATGACCATGATCAGTAAGACGAATTATCACCACAAGCAGCACCCGCTCACGTGCAAAACGTAAAGATCAGCCATTACCCCCCTTACCTTATTTATGTAATCAGGAGCAGTGGTCAGACTGTCGTAACGAATATGGCACATTTTGATAACCTGACTTGCCTTGCCCCCGACAGCAAACAGCTGTCGGAAGAAAAGAGGTCATCTATTTGATTTAACCTGACAAAATTTTAGGGTTTTGGATTTGTGACCAACAATGTTATTGATGTTCGATTCTTCCTGCGGGTGTTGTCAGAGGCAACTAAGGGACGTACTAGAGAATGAGCAGCAGCGTTCTCTATGCATTTTACCAACATACTGCGATCGTCAACCCGCCTGCCAAGCGTAGCAATTTATGGTAAACTGCTCTAAATTGGGGAAGGCCTTTGTCCAGCAGTGGACGTCTTTCGACTGAAATGATGATTTTAATATTCGATTCAGTACAGTAACGAATCAAATGGTTGTGAATACCTATGCAGATCCCCTCGTGTAATACAATACCCGAACAATTCTGAAAGGGTAACTATTAAATTGTATCGTAAAAACAATTTGCTTGGAGGGACTCTCGTCTTGCACTCTCTTAGTTAATCCGGCAATTTGATCAAGATGATGCGTTTAATGCTGGTCAGTTTGTCTGCGTGTTACCTAACGAAATACTTTACTTTTTTTTTAAGCCGTGACCTAACAATAAGACAATTAGAGAAAGCCTGTCAAGGCTGGTTACCTAATCTAATGACTAATCTTCTGCTGCATGAATTGGGTTGCTGAAAAAGCAAAAAATAACTGTCACCATGTAATCCATGCTTCGGCAAGGGATATTCTAATCTATGTCAGTTACTATTATTTTCTTGATCGTAAGTTCCCTTTGTCATTCAGAAGGTAAAAAGTTTAATATTTATTATCTTTTAATGTTATGAAAAAATATTTAGATAGGAATGCCAAAAAAGCTCAGGAACACATTAGCTTGTCGAACCGTCACTCAAGAGATTAAGCTATCTAGAACGTGAAAATCCGAACACTTTGAACGATAAAGCCTGTGGCAAGTTCAATGTGAAAACCGTAGATTGTGTTACTCATTTGAGGTCATAAAGATAGTGCTCCTAATCTGCAACAAAATGTTATAACTTATCGTAATATGGTTATATCATTTGGTCGCCTACATGTGTTTCATCAGAAATATTAACACTAGAGGCTGAAAAGATATACAAGACATTCAATTGGTTCAAGGAGATTTAGGATACACTTTATTTATGTCTGTGAACGAGTTAAAAAAACAAAACAAACCAAACCAAACTATCTGCGAAATGTGTACAACTCTTTTGTCTGAATTGCAGCAGACCTTGTGCAAAATGGAATGATAGCTCCGACGTTGTAGGGTCGTTTCGCCGGTTTCGCGACCACCTTCAGTAGGCGACCATTTGACGGACTAAGTTTATTTAAATCAAGAAAATAGTATTTGTAGAGGTAACATACATAAAAAATAAATCTAACGTGCTTTATAAATAATTATGAAATAAGAATTTGCAAAGTTTGAAACAAATGGGTTAACCTAGAGCCCAAAAAATATTGCTTAACGCGCGTCTTGATTCCGTGGTGAGTGGACGTACCGCGAGTTGAAAAAAAAACTAACACGGCGCGTTGCGCTCAAAGGTAAGTTTTAATACTTATTTCATGTTTTACACACCAGTTACATGTTAAATTGTACAATCGATAAGTATGGGTTATAATTTAGTTGTATTTTGCTTTTTTTAAACTTATTAATAAGATAAAATCAAGTGGTCGGTAACCGAAAAGCTTATTTATCGAAAACGTTAGATAGCGACCACATGGTCGCAAACCGACGAGATCAGCATTATTTTGTTTTGATTAATATGATCCTAATGCTTCATACAGGACTGTTACAATTTTGAATGTAGTATTGTAAAAGTTTTTCTTTGTAGTTCTTTGGTAAGCGACCACCAGTTTCTTTGTAAGAAGTTTGTTTAATTTACCTACAAAATGGGGCGCTAAACAGGTGGTCGTAAACCGAAGTAAGCGAAATAAAGACATTGGTTTCCGGCCACCATAATTTAGTATGAGAGAAATAACGGCCGCTAACAGAAATAAGTATGAAAATTCATTGAGTATGCGACCACGTCTGATTTTTTGAATTTCGTTGGTTATTGAAATGTCTGTTTCATAATTATTTGTTGTAGGTACCTAATCTGTCGAAAACTAAATATTACTATTTTTCAGTTTAAAACAAAATTTTGTCATAAAAAGCAAACTACTTTTTATATATATTTTTTTAATTTTTTAGATGGAGTTCCCAAATAATTTGGAGTTAACAAAAAAAAAAAATTTTGTTTAGATAACGAATCGAAAAATCACAGTGAAAATGCTATTGTAGATTTTATACAGTTTAATTATAATATTATAAGTGAAGAAGACACAGAACATGATTCCTATTAAATGTAAGACCTTTATTTGTTTTCTATGAATATTTAAAAGAAAAAAAAAACTAGATTCAGATACTGTTGCAGTTTCCGATGATTAATCTATCATAATTATGAATAAGAAAAGCGGAATATGGTTCCTAAAATATAAATTTATTTATTTTTAATATTGATTTATGTTGATTATTTTTAAATGTTATACTACATATTAAGGATATTGTTTGACAAATGATTGTTGATTCTATTACAACTATGACTAAGTCTCTACAAAATGTAAGATTTTTATTTTTTAATTATAAGAAAACATTACACCAAATGATTACCACTTTTGTTTTTATTAAAAGGCAAAAATAAAAATATTTTTAAAGCGATTATAATTGTTTTATTGGCATATTTTTCATATTATAATAGCGGTCGCAAACCAGCTCACTGGTGGTCATAAACTGATAAAAATGGTCGTAAACCGACGTTTTCGCTATATTTTCACTTTTTCAGCATTTTATAAATATTTTTGTATGAATGTATTTTATTTTATGTTTTTGTATCCAAACTACATTATATTTAGGACAAATTAACATTAACATATACTATTTTGCGTGTAAACAACATTTTTTTTTCCTCATCTTAACTGGGCAACCCAGCTAACTGGTCGCTAACCGGCGCAATCACCCTACCTAGTGAGTTGGGGGAGATTCGCAAGATTAGCCCTCGAAATGTGTGATATGTATGTATTTACAGAATTATAATCATCAATACAATCATGTAAGTTCATATTATCCAATTGATTGATTATTTCATCGCTTTTAGTAGCCGCTTTGAAAACTCTCTCTCACCGCGATGTTGAACATTGTGGGACAAGAATACATCCTTCATGATTGCAGCTTTAAAGATTCAACTATCAGCAAATACTCGGACTCTACTGTCTTTTATTTCTTCTGTTCTTCTCACCATGTCTGGTCATAACCTCCAATGCCTTACCTCAGTAAAATTCCATCCAAGATAATCTAGATAAGCGTTGTTTAGCAAAACAGAGCCGGCAGCGGTCACTATGCCGATGCATTATTCAATTAGGCTGATAACACTTAAGATGATTACTGGTAATAAAATTGTAATGTCTTGTTTCCGAGATGTGTGCGTGGGCATACGTACGCGGCTTGACCCGCCAGGGGAAAGTTTTTTGACTCTTATTTGGCTTCTGTAAGTACTGGCTAAATTATAAATCTTAAGCAATTTGTTACATTTCGTACAGCTCCTTGAACGTCTTAAGTACGTTGTTTTTTCTAGGTCCTTTGGTGTCAAGCCTGTCTATGACTGCGGGATCTCAGATAGACAGACTTTTGCTAGAATGACAGGACCGTATTAATAATTCAACAGTCATTGATACGGTCCATGATCTGTATTCTGACTTCAGCTGAAGACCGAATAGAGGAACTGGCTAAAACAGAAACAAATGGATATATTAATAAGTCATTGTTCTTTGCAATATCCGAGTGAAGATTAGTTTTGTCTACTAAGCTTCACTTGAATCGTACGTAGCAAAACACAGCTGTTGCTTGAAATTCAGTGATGATCTACACCATTAAAAATCAAGCGAACAGCTGTGTATTTCAAAATATACAAACAAAAATATTTTTGAAACTGAATTAAGAAGCACCATCAAAACCAATAAAAATAACAATCCTGTCAGAATTATTCCAAGAAAATCTCAGTGCGACAGATACCACCATGTTCCTAAGTCTCGTTCGGTAAAATTGGATGACACATTCTGTGCGTAATTCGCCAAGAACTGGGAGGTACGTTTAACCCGTCAGTGCTAAACTCTAAACTATTTTCTTACAGTGGCACTGGAGACCTATGCTACTATTAATGCAGAATGCTTAACAAAATAACTGATTACTAGATTGTGAAATACAAGCAAACTAACTCGACATTAAATGCATTTTTTTAATATCTGTTTTCCTACGGCCTGGTTATCTATGTCATCAATAACGTTTGTTTTACGTACTGAGGACATCTAGTTATTCAGGTTCCAGACCAACGTACGATAAATAATAAGGTACTGACACCACTAAACTTGCAACATTTTAATTGCTTACCATATATTTTGTTTTACTTAACTACGTGTAAGAAGAATTAATTAGCAAGCTTTGAGTGTCAGAATGGTTATTTACGGGGTATGATAGGGATGAAAATTGCCGAATGTTTCCGAAAGTTACCAGGAAAGTTTCCAATATTGCCGGCAATATTGGGCAATATTGCCGGAATGTTGCCAAAGTTGCCAGATTACATAGGGTTTTTCAAATGCCATTTTCAAAGTTTGTGCGCTCCTGAAGTTTTATGTAATGGTGTAATTATACGTATTATTAGTAAGCCTGTATTATTAATTCATAATTATAATTATTTCTTAATTATCCATGCTTATATGTGAAGATAAAGTTAAATTATGCCATTGGTAACTTCATGATAGCTAAACCCATAGTTTTTTAAGAATATCACTTATATATTTTATACAAAAAGAAAGAGGGTATTGATACCAAATGAAGTAAATATAAATCAAACAACTGTGTAGTGTTATTTTGTAAATATTTTCAACTTGTCATCAAGAACTTCATCTGTTTGAAATAAAATCGATTTTAATCTATTTCCTGAAGTCTGATAGCGCTAAAATTATATATATAAATATATATGTATGTCTAGTTAGAACGCAATGTTATGATGACCTTGTGCCAGCCTGATGATGGAGTTGGAAGGTGGTCATAGGATTTACGCTCTGTTAAACCAAACGAGATTGGGCTTTTTAGATTGGTCTCTTGTGGTGGGTACATGAGTTTTAGGTCTATTGTGTCTTCCGTCTGCCAGAGAATTTAATGTGTAAAAAAAAAACAAATAAAACAATAAAATTTATTCATATTGGTGCCGATTCTGTTGTATGTACAGCGAACTAAACTAACTAAACTATCTCTAAAATTCCTTACTTTTGGCTATGAGAATTTTAACGCTATTCTGCAAGAAAAAATCTTTAAATTTAAAAATTATTTGACACGACTAAAAACGAATTTGACAATCAACGTGGTTTTTTTTTCTTTTGGTTTCGCAACGTGGTACTTGTGTGCGCTACGCAATGAATTTTTTAGAGACGAAGGCGCGCGCAAGGGGGCAGCCTGGACGTGTTTTATATGGAATTTTTCACTTTTTGTTTAAAAATATACAAAAAATATTACCCACGTGTTGAGATTTACATGTTCCGGGGTTAACAAAGGGGGTCGAAAATTTCATTATTTTTGCGATAGGACACGCCATTTTCGAGATATAAGAAAAGAAAAAATATAAAATACAGCACTGTTTTTGCACGTGGAGGCGAGGCGTTGGTGTGAATTTTTGTTCATGACCACTAGTTTTATTCCACACCTTTTTAATCGCGATTAAAAATAGTCAGATTTAGTCAAAATAAATGATTATTGTCAAAATTTTTGGTGAAAACCTGCAAACTCAGAATAGCAAAATTGTCATTTTCACTAAACTAATAACTCAGTGCAATCTTAGTGCTGTCAAACTAAAATATAGTTAAGTTGTGTCACTATAGTCTATTTCAGAATAGGAAATTGTCGTTTGACAGGAATAAACCAAATTTTAGTGATTTTTAGTTTAGTTTAGAGAATTGACTATCGTGATCGCCACTGTTTTGCTGCCGCGTACTCTCCATGACAAAATGTAGTATTTTATGCATAGCTTTATGGCCTCTTTTTTCACTCAACTTGCATAGAGCCTTCGTTATGCCGAACGAAAAGTTATAGCACTCGTGCACATATCCTACACTAGCTTCTGCCCGCGACTTCGTCCGCGTCAAATTTCGTGCTACCGCGACCCACCCCGTCGTCGAATCAAATCGCCGCGCGTCGGCCCATACGTAGTTTGAACAATCAGGTTGTTATATCTCGTAAGATATTCATTAATCTCAAATAATGTAAGGGCAACTTTGTTCCAAATTAAACACTTCTCAATGGATAAGGATTATATCCATGTCTTATGAAAACACCTTCGCAAATAATGCATTTTTTATAACGAATTTGAAAAAACATAGTTCGCCAACCTTAAAAGGTGGACATATGCTGTCGCGGACTTTTTTTAGAACTTTTTAAGAGGAACAATTACGGCTTACATAATTGTTGCGTTACTTTAACCGTTTAAGGAGCGCACGCAATGAAAGCTCTTGAACGTAATAATTTACCCCGTTTTTGCAACATTTTGCGTTGGTGCTCGGCTCCTATTGGTCACAGCGTGATGTTATATAACTTATAGCCTTCCTCTATGAATGGGCTATTCAACACGGGCTTTAGTAAGGTTTTAAGTTATGTTTACGATTTTTGTTTCATTATTCATTTCAGCTTGAGTTTAGTTTTCAATGTTCTGTTGGTATAATGGCGTGTGCTAGCTGACATATGGCGAATAATGTATGTTTTGTTTTATTATATTAATAACTTATACAATATTGTATAGAATCAAGTTCTTTTAACTTAACAGACAGCAGTGCTGCTGGGGAGTTTGTTCCGCCACTTCTTCTTCCCAGCCAAAGCACTAGGAAGTGTCGAAGGGCGGGCGTTTTGGGGGGACTGTCTTATGTGACTTTGACGTTCAAAAAGTGCTGACTCTCAGCCTAGTTTGAATAAATGACTTTTGATTTGATTTGATTTGATTTGAACACAAACATAATTTTTCAAATCGAATCAGTAGTTCCTGAGATTAGCGCGTTCAATCAAACAAACAAACAAACTCTTCAGCTTTATAATATTAGTATAGATTACAGAATATTTTTTACGTTATCAAAATCCCCTTTGATTACTGATTATAATAAATAAGCATGACCTACTGATTTTTTTTTTTGTTCACATTACTTCTTGTAGCCTTATGTTGTTTTACGATAGCTTAAATGTTGAATAATACGTACCCCACAGTAGTCGCTTACCCACTGCACAAATCATGCCATCAAAAGAATTTTCAAAATAGGATCGTACTGATCCTATTTTGAAACTTTTGAGAAAATCGCAAACAAACAAAAATACATATTTACATACATTCATATCAAATAAAGAACTTCCTTTTTAAAATCGGTTAAAAACATCAACTTGTTGTTGCTGATCGTCTTGCAAGGTTTGACCATTCTATACATACAGATTTGTAAACATATAGATGTATATACTTTCTTACATTCAAGTGAAATTAAATTATAAGAACGTAAAAGAAAAAAAATTACGATATCTCTAAAATAGTTGTGGTTTCATCACCAATGAACAATCATGGATAGCTTGTTTCTTTTCTTTAGTTTATCAGTAAGTAAATAAATGTAAAAACGAAAATTTTAGGTTGGATATTATAGATAAGCATAGCAACTACCATCCTGCATACGGCAATTTTATTCTACTAAGCAATTATAATAGTAAAAGTTGTTTTCAATTTATACGTTTCTTGCCGAATGTTGCCGGCAAGTTTGGAAACATTCCCGGCAGTTTTGGCAACTTTGGCAATATTGCCGGCAATTTTCATGGTTAGGTATGAAAAAACCCATGAATGTGTACTCACGTGGATTTTATGAAGATAAGCACAGAAAGACCGGACTAGGCATTTATTTCAAATACGCTTGTTCGTTCCAAAACTATTTTATCATTAAGAAGGACCAAGTCTCTTTTAAAGTATTTTACCAACATATTTTACTTTAGCATAAATTATTGTTGTCACATTAATCGGCACCTTCATAAGGAAATTGAAATTACTGTTACAAAAAAAAAACTCTCCAATCTAAATTAATAGGAAGTAGGAGGATCCCCTTAAAATAATTGCTTTCGGCGTTAATTTTGCCACCCCCAACGAAACCAATTTGTCTATCAATAAAAATTGGTAAAAAAAAATACTCTCGTCAATGAGGGATCCGTTTATCTGTCCAACGGTTAAGTGTCGGAGTTTAATAAACTGTTTAATTAAGAGCGCATTAGCGGCGCCGGCGCTGGGTTTGGTTAGGGCGCGGACGCAGTGCGACTTGCGCGCGCGTCCTGGCATCATGCTGGTGTTAGCGATGCTCCTCGCCGGCGCATGCGTCGGCGTCCGAGCCAGGGCTTTCAACATCACCTGCCTCTGTGTGCCCCAGATCGTGAAACCCGACCAGCAGGAGGTCGAGATCGAGTGCCGATATGACGCCAACTTCACGGTACTCAGCTGGTTCAAAGGTGCCAAAGAATTCTTCAGATATCGACCTGGTGCAGCGCCCAGCACTCGCTCCTACCCCATACTTGGAGTTGGGACAGTGGAGATGCTAACCTGCGGACCGGAAGCCTGCCAGCTGAGGTTAGGAGCCTTGACTAATGAAGCCAGCGGACAATACCGGTGTGATATCGAGTTGGATGTGCCGCCATACAAGTATGATACCAAGACAGCGCATATGGAAGTCCAAGGCCACCAGCGCCGGAGGCCGTTGCTCGAAGGATTAGCTGAAGAATATAAAGAAGGAGATATGATACAAGCCTACTGTCGAGGTGCTCCAGACTCAGAACTCCGCTGGTACATCAATGATATGGAATTGGAAGAATTCAGAGGTTCAACGCATTTGATGAGGAAAAGCGTTCGTTCTCTTTACATCGATGAACCACCCACAATGGTAGTGCAGTGTGCGGAGTTTAAACACGATAGGATACATATTTCGACAAGTCGTAAGGTGAAGTGGAACGATGGTGGTGAAATGCGAAAGAAAAAGGAGACTTATGTGAAAAATGGATCTATTGTCATTACAGGACGCTTGGGTTTGCTCAGCATTTTATATTTGTTAGATAAAGTATTTTATGTTTAATGTTGTCAATGATGTTCCTGCTATTTTATAGTTAATTCCAGTGCAAATAAGTTATTATTTTTTGTCCCTGCATGAGTATTCGCCAATGAAATAACGTGCAATGTAGGTGTAGAATGTAGATAATAAATAATGTTATTTAAAATTGTTTCCTCCTTTATTACCTAAATCCCTGCATAAGAAGTTGAAAGTGAGTATGATAATTTAATAATAAACAGTGATTTCTTCGTCCTTGCCTGAGGGGTAATTGCGGAACTTTTTATCGGTAGGAATTGGTTTAATATTCGTAGTTAAACAACATTAATTGCGTTATTTACCTTGCTGAGCCAACAATTTATTCTAAAAAATGATGCAATGGTTTAGAAATAATCTTCAATCCCATTCAGATTCTGATAAATTGTGCGTTTCGCAATTAGGGTGCAGATCAAAAATTGGAATTGCTGCATGCACTGTCTTTACGTCACCTTGAACAGAACCAGTATTGTATGGTCCAGTCATCATCAGCCGATAAAGTTCCCACTGCTGGGATACAGGCCTCTTCTTGGTGAGAGGGAGTGGGCCGTAGCGCACTACCTAATCCTTAAGATCTTGTATATAATTGTCACCTATGTTTACGAATAAATGATTTGATTTGATTTGATTTGCCGTAGTCCACCACGCGAGCCTAATGCGGCTTGGTGTCCAGTATTGGTAATAAAATAGGCCCGTAATAGACATAGACATATAGGACCAAGAGTTATGGGGGCCTATTTTGTTTTACACTTTAGCATTATCACACGATTAATTATTCTGTAACTTGGAACACTATTGAGCTTCGTCACAAAAAACTTCTGTGACACTTGATAGATGGATGAAAAAAAATATCGTATAAAGGGTCAATTTTTAACATCCATTTCATCATAATATCCTAATCGAATTTATTTGTTGTCAACGTCCCAACAAGGCAGAAAGGCTAATAAGTCAGATGTATGGTGACCCTAACGTGGGTACCTATACCTACCTATGTAGAGAATTTTGTCGCGAATGTGTTCTTGAAAATTGGCCCACGCTAACTTTATGTAACTATATATCTTACTTACACATCAACATCTGCCTAGCCTTTTCCAAACTATGTTGGGGTCGGCTTATAGTCTAACCGGATGCAGCTAAGTACCAGTATTTTACATGGAGCGACTGTCTATCTGACCTCCACAACCCAGTTACTGGGTAATACGATACTTACTCCTTGGTAAGACTGGTTGTCAGACTTTCGGGCTTCCGACGACCCGTAACGACTGTCAAAGATCTACGAAAGACAGCCGGGACCAACGGCTTAACGTGCTTTCCGAGGCACGGAGGGGTGATGGTGAGAAATAAACTCTTTTTTTATGTGAAGATGGTCACCCATCCACGGACCAACCGTGGCAAGCGTAGCTTAACCTGTACGATCGACCCGTGCGGCTGTTGTTACTTAGCCACAAGCCCCCATCTTACATATAAACCAGAGAAATAGGTAGGAAACCTTGGTCTGTGCTCAAAATTGTATACGATATAAACTAAGTGAACCAAATGTAAGTAATTAGAAATTTAAAACTGCAAAATTATTAACTTTGAAATCGAATCCAGAAGGTAAACCATGTTCGCTGCAGCATTTTTATTTGCCAGTTAGTACTTTCCAGATTTTATGAGCTCCTTGGTTAGTTTTAGAGAGGATAACGCTACAAGGTTATTTTGGGGTATGCCTAAAACCGGAGCTTACACCGTCATCTTGTTTTGGCAATACAGTCATGTGGCAATATCAAAATTGTTTCCCAACAACTTCCCCTTTTCAGTGTCATTCTGGCTCTAAAATATTCCTGCACTCTACATTAATCCATGCTCGTTTGAAGTCTATTATTTTGCAACAAATACTATATATAAATCATAGAGACTTTCTTAGCAGCCTTGCTCTTCATGTGCGGCGGCCACAATTTCATTTGCACGTTTTAAAGATTTTATTGTAATTTTTATACAATATTAATGTTGATTAAAATGGACGCAACTCAGTGAAATACATGCAGCAAAAACTTTCGCAATATTTCTAGAAAGATTCCTTTTTCATATCTATTTTAATTAAAAGATTTCTCCAGAGATCTGGAAAAGTCTTTTGAAATGACGCGCGCGCGCTCAAAGACTTACCACTATAATTAATTTATGTTTAACTACGGGTATAATTTAGACTAACTCAAAATAAATAATAATTGTAATTACTTTTGTTTGACACGTAAACCACTCGAAGTAAACTTGTATATCTTAAATTTTGTAATTACTCAAATTGATCACACTTTTTAAGAAAAATAATTGCATACTTTTTAAATAATAGGGTATTATGGTTCTTCCGCAATGGCAACACTAAAATTAAAGATGGCGTAATATTCTCCCTCCTCACAAAAGTGACAGCGCATTGCGCAAACCCACGGAGTACTTTAGAGTGTGCATGTTACACGGTTAAACATGTTAAAAAGTTTTTCTGAAATTTTAGTTTTATGTTACATTCAGTGCCCAAATCGTTCAACAAGAACTGATATATTAAACTTTTCTCCGTCTTGATTAAGCGAGATACTTAGTTCAAATAAATAGTGAATATAAAATAACGGATATAGCAAGTTACATTCGTTGGAAAAAAACATCAATCCACAATGCCTAAAGGAAAGAAGAAAGGAAAATACGGTGAGTTTCAATGCACTCTTTTGTGAAAAACGTATATAGTTTGGTTATGTGGTGCGTGGAGCACAGATTCCGCCAAGAATGAGATCACGCGGCGACCTTGTGGCGACGGACTTTCCGCGGGACGTGTGACGTTTACGTATATTTGCTCACGGTCGTTATGCTAGATGCCAACAACCAGGGGGCTGTTCAGCACCATATGTTTGGCAATTTCTAGTGATAACTTTGCTAAGTGAAGTTATCACGGGTTTCGCAAACCCCGTCTTGTTTCCCAGCGCAACCTTTACTTTCACGATTCATGTCGTAGCCGTTCCCACATGTCAGATTTCAGTGTGGTCATGCCTTGTCTACAAAACAGACAAACGTGAGTTCGCCTGACTTTTGTGCTGTTTATCTCACTGATAGTCATTGGCCTTGCAACCATCATTTAGATTGTAAATTATATAATTTTACATACCTAGCAATTAAGTTTTTTAAAGAATGGAAAACAAACATGTTTGTTTTTCTTTGTCACTAAATTGTACTGTATGAGAGTATTGTTAACTGCTACAAAGATGCTTGTCTCACATTATTATCTTATATTTCAATGGTTGGTGTTGTCTCAATTTCATTTGTTTTATCAATATTTTGCTCTGTGTACATCATACAGGGCTTTAAATTACTTGATTACTGTGTTTATTTATTGTTAACCATTAAAATGTAAAAATTAGCAATAATACTGTATTAATATTATTTTAATAATGTTATTTACATAATACTATTCAACTATCTCAAGGACAACAAGATAATAATATTTTAAGCTGCTGTATGATTAAACTTGGTCTTATTAATTAAGGAAAAATATTAAAGTTATAGACCCAATCTGCACCACAAACTGTCATAATAAAGTATGAAGATAAGAACTTTACTTAATTATGTAAAAAAAAACTCATCAGCAAACTGAGTGACAATGATTTATCAGTTTTATCGGCTAGTATTATGTAAAGATAGTTTGGCTTCATGTAATATTTTTCAATGCCAAACACATTACGTCATACCAGCTCAGCCTGAAAAAAATGGTGTATGTTTTTGCATGTTTTATGTAATACCTATACCAACCTGTGTATAGAGTATTGAAACAATCCTAAATAAATAGGTTTAGTACATTCTCAATGCCCCAAAAATGAGTACCTATTTGGGTAATAAAATATTACTCTTTCAAATGAAAGAAAATGAAGCTAGAACCAAAATTGTTAAATTATTTCAACAATAAAAATATGATTAATTATAACATATGCAATTACTGTAATTACCTATTAAACCTGTAAACCATGACTAATAATATGCATAATTACCCAGGTAGTTATTTAAATTAGATCATTTACAGACGCTTTAGAATTAACAATTTTGGTAGTAAAAGAATAACCAGGAAATCCAAAATGTAAAATTTACTGCTAAAGCAGTAAATTTTGCAGCAACAATGCATTGTCAACAACATGTATTTACCTCAACTATAAAACTGCCTCATAACCTGTTTACTAACTACATACTTATTCTAATCAGTCACGAAAAGTTAGAAAATCAGAGAGAAGTGTTGGCTCTAGAGTTCTGAGTTGGAACCCAGTCCGTCACTTTACTTTGTGTATTTAATTTTGTCACCACTGCTCTCAATAGATAAAGATCGTGAGGACTGCAGTATGTCTTAGAAATAAAAATTACAAAATATGGTGCCGGGCATGCATGGAGGATTACACCCACACCTGGCCTGTATCTCAGCAGTGGGAACATTTATAGGCTTATTGTAATGAGTTATTAGAAGTAAAATCCCACTCCTAAGCAAAGGTCTCCTCCTTTGACCACTAATGGGACAATATGGTGGGCTCATATAAAACAAGGTTATTTATGTGAGAAGGCATGATCACTGCGCACCACATTTACCCAAGATGGGTTGCCAATTTCAGACTTATTTTAACTATAAGTCCAGTTTTCCACACAATGTCTAAGATAAACTCAGAAAGAACATATGAATTTAAAAAGTCTAATTATATATAACTAGCTGACCCAGCGAACTTCGTATCGCCTAAGATTCAAAATGTTGTAATAAACCTTCCAAGTTTGACAACCTGGTACGCGGTGGTGATCTGGTAAGCGTTTTCTAGCTGATACTCATATGTTTGGGTAGCTCCTACTCGGTTATGATAACCTGTTACTTCGAAGGCATAAAGCGTTTTCTGGCTGACACTGCTGTTTAATAAGCTCATACCAAGTTATGACCGCCTGGTACCTCGAAGGCAAAGTTTTTGTCATACCACGTTTTATAGTGAAATGTATTCTCTTTGACGTTTTATGTCACATCACACGAGAACGCGGTCGAAGGGGATAAAAAGTATCCTTTGCCAAAAGCAAAAAAAAAAAAAAAAAAGTATCCTATGTCCTTCTCCTGGCTCTAAACTACCTCCCTGCCAATTTTCAGCTAAATCGGTTCAGCCGTTCTTGAGTTATAAGTGAAGTAACTAACACGACTTTCTTTTATATATATAGATACTTGCCTAGATTTTGACTCACAGCCTTGTGCATGAGAGGCCTTCACCACTGGACCTTCATGACATTTGTGGTTGGCCAATACATGTGAGGTGATGGAGGTAGCCTATGAAATTTTTTATTATTTTTTCAAATCGGCTGAATTATAATCATCAGTAAAACCATGTTCATTCAGTGGTATTACCTATACATACGTATTTATGTTTGTAGAGGATTATACTGATGATGTTAATAATTATAATTCTGTAAATAAATACTTGTTATTGTTGCAAATCATACCTATTTGGCAAAAAAGAAAAAAAAAGCAAAGAAAATTGAAATTTGGCAGGTTACCTGGAACTTCCCACTTAATAATAAATACGGGTTATTCCCAGTTGTCGCCACTGGTGACGCCACCACTGGCGACAAATGGGAATATTTTTCAAAAAAAATCCCAGTTGTCACCAGTGGTGGCGCCACCAGTGGCGACAACTGGGAAAGGCCATTCTTCTAGTTCCCAGTTGTCACCAGTGGCGACAGATGGGAAATATAAAGTGATACGCCTCCGGTGGGGGCGATGCTAGAGCTGAATTATAGTGATGGGGTTTCATTATTGTATCACTAACGAAGTTTTAAATAGGTATATTTTATATTTTCTTAAATAAAACTTTTACACGTTACTTGGGAAGATATATATTTTTATAAATCACAATATTTGTATTCATTGAGATTAAAACTGCACAAGTACAGTTTCCAGTACTACAACTATTACAGATCGTATAATTATTTTACTTAAAACTATATTATTAGGTTCTTATCACAGATTAATCAACGTATGGCATTATGTCTATTTATATTATATATATATATATTTTTTTTTTGTTTTTTTTTTATGTTTTTTTTTTAAATAAAATGATGTATGATTCCATCTTCTTGTCACTCATAAGTGCGTAGACAAGCGGCACTATGTTCGTGTGGTTCACAGTACTTCCCAAATCTCCGTGAATGCTATTAAGTTGAATAAAGGGCGAGGGGCAGCTTTTAGGTTTAAAGAATTTATTTTCTCATAAGAACTTAAATAACAGTTCACTTAAAATGAGATACAAAAGTGCTTACATCTAATTAATTATACATATTTGCCTCCGGTACATTACAGTGTACATACATGTTTCTTAAGATTTTTTTTAAAAATGTTTATATTGTCACACTTTTTTAACTCCTCCGGTAAATTATTGAACATTCGTGCTCCCTCAAACAATATTGTCTTTCGACCGTAATTAGTCCGTGCTCGTGCAGTCTTTAGTTGAAACTTGTGTTTACTTCTTGTGTTGTATGTTGTTGTTTTTTTATGTATTTGTATATTTGATTGTACGGAATTCGTAGTGATTTTTTTAATAAGAATGCAAGTGTAATATTTGTAAAGTTGTGTGAGATTTAGTAGATTAGTTTTTGTATATAAGTTCTTTGTAGGATATAGGTAGTTATAATGAAATAATACTTTAATAATTTTGTTTTGTAGTCTTTGTAGTGAGTTTAGGTTAGATTTAGCAGCTGATCCCCATACCTCAATTAGATATTCAAGGTTTGATTTTACTAAGGAGTTATATATAATTAGTCGGACTTTTTTCGGAATACAGTTACTGACTTTTCGTAGCGCCCCTAATAGTGACATTAATTTTGTTTTGACGTGATTGATGTGCAGTTTCCAAGTAAGTTTGTCATCTACCCACAGTCCGAGATATTTTTCATGTGTAGATCTTTTGACTATTTCTCCATTGATCGTAAGCGGTGAGAACTCCATTAGTGGTTTATTTTTTGCGGAGATAATCATAAAAGATGTTTTTGAAGTGTTAATAGTCAACAAGTTATATTTCAACCATTCATTAAGTAGGTCAAGGTCTTTTTGAGCATCTTTTATAATGTTTTGCAAAGATTTATCAAAATAAAAAAGGCAAGTGTCGTCTGCGTACAACGTTAGGTGTCCTGTCAGCCCTATGTTAACAATGTTATTAATGTAAATTAGGAATAATAATGAGCTAATTATTGATCCCTGCGGACATCCGTATGTTATGTTTTGTGCCGAGCTAGTGAAGTTATCTATCTTAACAACTTGTTTTCTATTTTGTAAATATGAGCTGAGCATGCTGAAGGCGATACCTGTAATACCTATATTACGTAATTTCTGTAGCAGCTTTTGATGGCTTACAGTATCATAGGCTTTTTTTAGGTCAATGAAGATACCTACCACAACGTTTTTTTTATCAATATTACTTTTTATTTTAGTTATTAAATCTACTGAGGCTGTGAGGGTACTTGATTGAGGACGGAAACCATATTGTTGGTCAATGAAAAATTTTTTCTCAGTTAGATAGGCATATAGACGGTTGTATAACACTCGTTCAAATATTTTAGAGACAACGGGTAAGACCGAAACTGGTCGATAATTGCTTGGGTCGGTTTTACTTCCAGATTTGTGAATCGGAGTGACTCGCGCCACTTTAAGTGAGTCGGGGAATATACCGCGCATAAAACACATATTTATACAGTTAGTTAATCTTTCAATTATTATTTTTTTAAGGCATTTAATGGCTTTTGTACTGATTCCGTCCAGACCTGTACTAGTATTGCTGTCAAGATGGTCAATAATTTTAGATATTTCGTCAGTGGTGCAGGGGACAAATTCATTCAAAGTTACGTCGTGTGTGTAATTAGTGTCGTACATGAGAGTATTATCTGTGTTTATGTGGTACATGTTGGGTATTTCGTTCGCTAAGTCCGCGCCTATTGAAGCAAAAAAGCAGTTAAATACATTACAAATTTCGTTACCGTCTGTGACAAATCCCGAGTTTGACATTAGTTTGGGAGGAGCACTGCTGTCCTTAATTTTATTCGCTGCTAAGTTATTAATGAGTTTCCACATTTGCTTAGGTTGTTTGTAGCTGTTATGGAATAGGTTGTAGTAGTAATTTTTTTTCTGCGTCGTTATTAGGTTTTTAACTCTATCCTGTTCTTCATAATATTTCTTCTGTAGGTCGTCGTCTTTTGGGTGAGATTTCCTTTGTTGCCATAAATGGTTTCGTAGGTTGATTGAGTCTGTGATCTTTCGGTTAATCCAGTCTTCTTGTGGTAGGTTCAGGATTTTGGTTTTGTCTTCTTTATTTTTGTTTATTTGATCTGAGATAAATCTTTCTAAGTAGTAGTAGTCGTTTTCGTTATTGGTGTAGTCTGCTGTTAAGGCACTGTTGTATAATTTTTCGTAGTTAAGTGCTTTGTATTGGATCCTTTTGTTTATTTTTGGTGCCAAGCTGCCTATCTCCAGGAATATCTGTTTATGGTCTGATAGGCACGAGTCAACTATAGACATGCTAAATGCGTGATTATTTATGTTCGTACATATGTGATCTAGTATAGTGTTCGTTGTACTGGTTTCACGGGTGCTATACAGTTTATTTATTTTATTTAATATTTCGTAGCCGGTTTCCTTTATTTCATTTTGATATTTTGTGACGTGACTGTCTTTACTAAGTAGATCGATGTTAAAGTCTCCGAAAACAACCGTCCTTTTTCGTCGTTCTAATTGGGAGGTATAAGTGTCTAAGAAGTTGTTTACGTTGGATTCACCTGGTTTATATATCGCTCCGATGTTCAATGATAGTTTGTCTATATGTATCCATAGGTAGTGGTTACCCAGTTCGTATAACTCTTCTGTTATTTCGTGTTTTATACTTTCGTGTACATATATTGAAACCCCACCGCCTTTGCGATCATGTCTGTAGTTATAAATATGTTTATAGTTGGGTATCTGGTATAATTTTGCATCCGCTTCCGAAGTAATCCACGTCTCAGTAAAAATCAGTAAGTGTATAGTCATTGGTGTTGCTTTAATTATGCACTTTATCTCGTCAAGTTTGCCAGGCTTGCGGATGCTGCGCAAATTCGCGTAAAAGAATCGCAACGAAGATGAGTGGGAGGGTATATCTTCATATTTACTAACTAGTTGATGGTTTAGTCTGTTCGTGAATTTTTTATTTTGTATTGAGGTAGTTATTGGTTTTTTTGGTTGGTTTTATGTAGTGTAATTTTCGGTATTCCTTTTATGTATTTAATAATGAGATCTCCTTCGCCGTCTTCAATACGTTTGTGTAGCTCTTCTTTTAATAATTGTAAATATTGTCTTTGTGCAGGGGTTTGGTCTGCGTAAATCTGTATGTTATCTTGTAGTGTTTTCTTATTTCTTAGGAGGTGTTTCGGGGTGTCCGTGTTGTTGAAATAAACTTTTAATGGTCTGTTTTTATTTGGGATATATTTCCCCAGCCTAATGGTTTTAATTGGTTTCGGGCAGTCTTCGTACAGCGACGTAATTATCTTCATAACTTCATTAGTGTCGTGATTTTGTCTGGAGTTTGTATTTCTGTCGTTAATTTCCGATATACCCACAATAACGATGTTTTTCTCGCGCTCACATCGGTCTTTTAGCTCAAGGATGAGGTTTTGGTGGCACAAGACAGGCGATTCGGTTGTTGTACTTTCGGTGTTTTGTTTTTGTTTTATTTGGGTTATTTCATCTTCTATATGTTTGATTTTCATTTGTGCTGTCGTGTTAGAGGTCTTAATATTTTCCATATCTCCATTTATTTCGTCGAATCGGTGAGCAAAGCTTTCAGTAGTCGATTTCACGGTTTTTATTTCGTTTTTAATCTCGGATATTTCGTCTTTAATGTAATTTAGACTATTCGTTTGGGTTTTGCCAAACTTTTCTAGGAAGTTCATCATCTCTGTGCGAAAGTCTGCGAAGTCCTTTTTATATTCGCTTTCTTCAGTGCGCTCCTTTCGTTTAAGTGTGTTAACATTCATATAGGGTTCATTGTCACAGTAGGTAGGTAAGTTTGGTACCGAACCGCTAGCGCCTCCGCTCTCGCTTATCACTCTGGTATCCGATGACGGTGGCGTCCTCTGCACATTCATTGTGTATGGTTTAACGCGAGCGTCCTCCGTTGGAGTGTGAATGCGACGAAAAATAGCAGCGGTTCTCTTTCCTCGCGGGGGTGAGCGGTGCTGCGCACTCGCTGATACGTATAACCACAGTATTTAAATTATTTTGCACTTTGTAATTAACCAACTTTGAGTATATGGCACTAAGAATCACTTTCAAATGTCTAGTTTTTATATTAACGTAATACTTTCGGTAAACAATATTTGACACGTCTGCTTCCAACAAGCACCAGAGGCATCATTACTTTTAAAGGTTCCATCGCTATAAAAATCATGTACTTCATTCATAACCTTTTTTGCCTCTTTGGTGCAAAAAACTATAATACGGTTGTCACCATCAGAATAATCAGCCAATACAAAATTATTAAATTCCGGAGGAATTTGAACATTGATTCCTTGTTTAGATTTAAGGTGTGTTACTCCGGCTGCTGCATTTCTGAATCTATATAGAGATGATTTAATACTTTCAAAGCTCGGTACTTTGCATACTAAGTCCAATCCTGAAGTTTAAAAGGACCCGACCATATCATTGTAACATTGTGGTACCGCTGGGTAATTTTCTTTTGTTAGTTGTTGTTTACAGCCGTAAAGTCGCTCATCTACTTCATTTTTTTTAAAGTCAGGTGTACATGAGTGTGCAGTTTCATGAAGGACATTGTTATCCTAAAATAATAAAAAATATAAGTAATCGTAGCGTACATTAAACAAATAAAATAAAGTGTATTAAAATAATTCATTACAAATTAACGTTCACAATAAAAGTGACAAACGTGCACAAAATGGCCGCCTGTTTCTCTTTTGTGTTGGCATGAGCGTGCACAAACGTGTTGGCATGAGCTTTATGTTAAAAGTTTTTTCATATAAATAATAATAATAAATGAAAGCCGAAAACTTACTTTTATCTTTATGATTCCTTTACACTTGTATTTTCGTTTGATGCATTCCCACACAGTTAACCCACTTTTATGTTTCCTTTTTATATGATATTGGAAACCTGCGCGAAGCAGAATAGTCCCGTGACGTCTTTTTATATAAACTAACGAAACTTCACCAGAACTGCACGACGCACTTGACCCTGATTGTAGGGAATGCACTGGTAAGTGTTACGTCACTGGTCTACGAACCGACAACAGCATAGTGGAGGGGGTTGATCGACAGGATCGGAGCGCGGAAGTTATGGCTGATTGTAAATATATTGCAATTATGTACATATTCATTACTATTTAGTTTGTGATAAGAACCTAATAATATAGTTTTAAGTAAAATAATTATACGATCTGTAATAGTTGTAGTACTGGAAACTGTACTTGTGCAGTTTTAATCTCAATGAATACAAATATTGTGATTTATAAAAATATATATCTTCCCAAGTAACGTGTAAAAGTTTTATTTAAGAAAATATAAAATATACCTATTTAAAACTTCGTTAGTGATACAATAATGAAACCCCATCACTATAATTCAGCTCTAGCATCGCCCCCACCGGAGGCGTATCACTTTATATTTCCCATCTGTCGCCACTGGTGACAACTGGGAACTAGAAGAATGGCCATTCCCAGTTGTCGCCACTGGTGGCGCCACCACTGGTGACAACTGGGATTTTTTTTGAAAAATATTCCCATTTGTCGCCAGTGGTGGCGTCACCAGTGGCGACAACTGGGAATAACCCATAAATACTCATATAAGTCTCAATCCCAACCATCGAACCAAAGAAGTTCATACCTATATTATACACTTTGTTCACACATTCTATTTTAGATGTAATGTTGAATGTTATGTAAGTAAGTGATAGATGGTGAAATGTGAATGGTGCCCCACTGACACAGTTCTGTGTTGTTGCTAGGAACATTGATATTATATGTGAATTTTTATAGTAAATAACTCTGCAGTTGGTCATTCGAGTTTTATGGGATGCCTGACAAACTAGTACACAGAAAACTAGGAGCTAGTCGATATAAAATGTATATTTTACATATTTTACTTGAATTTATTTAATACAAACATTTAATCCTCACGTTCTCCTTCATCATAATGAAAGCAGTGGTGATGGAACTATTAATACAAAGAAAGACGCCTCGAAAGATGATGGGTTCAAACCTTCAACCTGCAGTTCATAAGTTGGGGCTGATACCACTGGGCCACCACTGCTGCGAGGGACCGGCTCCAGTATGTCCTAGAACCAAAAATTCGAAGACATGTGACATCTAACAACCTGCACTGGGCCCGCATGGGGGATTACAGTTCACACCCTCTCGAAGAGAGCGTGTGTCCCATCAGTAGGAACATTATAGGCTAATAAGTATACATTTTATAGTCAAAATAAAATTTATTAGTTCAGTCATTAAATTTTTTCCACATAATTAATACATTTGATTTTCAAGCCAAACTGAAATGCATGGCAAAGCCTTAGATGGATTAGAAAATGACTATATTTGCCATTGATTGTTAAGTACCACATTCAATATTAAGGTGGATGCGTTAAGAGGTAGTTGATTAAATTATGATTCGCAATGTATATAGCTTTACGGAATTATAGTCATTCAAATCATCAATAAAACCCTTCTAAGTTCATCTAAATCCCATGGAAATCATCCTCATGAAATAGTCATGCAATGGATTATGTGAACTGATGTTAATGATGATTATGCTGTAAATACATAGGTACTTACAAAAAGTGTCAAAATTTGAACTTCCTTCTTAATTGTCATTGATATACAATTTGTTACATCCTAGTTTGAGGTGGTGCTGGGAAAGAGTTTCTGGGAGTGCTTGGGGGGTAACCCAGCAGTGGGAAAAACAAAAATTTACTATCATCTTTTTATACTGCTTATTCCTTTTCACGTTGTATATTTGTAAGTTTGCCTGTATCAGATAACATCCATTGACAATTACGTTTGACCAATCAGAAATGCCCTTGACATATCTACCAATGTACAGCAGTAATGGCTGCCGTCCCAATATAATAATAAATAATAGCTATACAATGTTTTAATTGTCGAGAAAGAAACTCTATTGATACTGCAGCAGTTTTAAACTCAATGATCCCTAACAAGGTCACAGCAAGTCCTTGTAACTCAATTTCAAGGCAGCAACGTACTAACTTTATAGCAGCGAAGGAACGCGAATTGGACCTTGTAATTAGTGATGGGCCGAATACGGGTTTTACCAAATACGAATATTCGGTTAAAAGTTTACCGAACCGAATATTCGGCAGCACCGAATTTTTGACGCGCCTTATCGAGCATCTCAAAAAAGCAAGTCTGTGCTTGTCGAGCGCGTTGAAACGCACATTTCATCCGCATTAGGGTCACAGCACACATTATCAACTCGGAAAGGGATCGTCACCGTAACGCCTTTCGCCTCGCCGTCAAACAGTCGTCAACCTAACGTAAGCACGGAACCAAAGCGGACCAGCAGCTCCGATACGTCGACTTGGCTACAGCTAGGCGACGCCGCGCTTACGGCTCGTCGACCGCTGGTTGACCTGGCTGGCACCAGATCAGTTTGAATCGACTTTGAAGTTGCCTTGAAAGGGGCAAGGGTAGACGAAGAGACGCAAGCGCGGCGACGGAGAGGCGTAAGCGCGGGGACGACGATCCGTAAGCGCGGGGACCGCTGGTTGTCACGCGCCAGATCGCGGTTCGTGAGCTTTTCCCAAGGCGAATCGTTTACGTTACGAATCCGATTAGTGTCCTTTTCAGTAGGAAGTTTGATACAAATCATATTGAACGGCTCGAGTTGATATACGGTTACGATGCGTTTCCGAGTTGATATGTGTGCTGTAACCCTTAGAGCTCTTACACACGAACGGCATGTTGACAACGACGACGGAGAAAGATAGAGTCGACGGCAGCCGTCGACCTATAGCGACACTTGCAGTTGTAGCGTGCTGCGTCGCCATGTTCTTAGTCGAATGCAAATAGTTTCAGGAGCGCGACGCAGTCCGCTGATCTTGGCATGTTGCCGGCTGCCGTCGACGCGTCAAAGGCTGCAGATATTATGCATCTTGCCCTTGTGTTAGCAAAAAAACATTTTTAGTTACGTTAAAAGGGGGCCACTGGTACTTATAATTGTGCTACTACATAATATATTGATAGCTTTTTAAAGACAATATGAATCGGAAGAATATTCAGCATTTTTGCCGAATAATCGGCTGAATATGAATGTTCGGTAAACCTGCGAAATATGCCGAATACCGAAGATAAACGAATATTCGGCCCATCCCTACTTTTAATGCGGTAATCTCCAGTCTGATCGAACGCACCGCATTGTTTTGAATACTTGTGGAAAGAGTTTTTAGTGGCGTCTCGGTCTTATTCAGGTCACATTGATTAAGATTGAGAGGAGTTTCGACGTAATTCTACGTAAATCGTTGAAAATACATTGCATTAAGGGGGATGCTCCGACCAGCCCGCGAAATTCAAAATTTATTACGTTTTTTCAAAATCACCAATACAACCCTCCAAGTTCATAAAGGCCTAAGAACAAAAAAACAAGAGAAAAAGTCATTCCTATAGCTTTATGAACTTGGAGGGTTGTATTGGCGATTTTGATGATTATAATTCTGTAACGACATACGTCTTACAGGCGCGAATAATATTTTAATCAACATACAACCTAGCACTGGCCTGCAAATTGCAAAAAACGTAAGAAATTTTTAACTTCGCGGGCTGGTTTGGAGCATTCACCTTAATCATAACCATTCGCCAAAATTAGTTTTCTCGTAATAAGCAAATGGAGTAAATCCATACTCTCTCGATACATTTGAGTGTCTAGTGTGCTAAGAGTCAGTGTGTACACTGACTCTTAGCAAAATGATATCACACGATACTTTCGTGGTCGTAAAGACCTTCACCATGGTACACCATTCATAAAACACCACGTGCCACTAACGTTTCCCAGTATTCCGGCCCTTTTCCCTGTAATGCCGTCGCACAGACGAATGACGTCACTATAAACACAGAAGTAACCTTGAGTGGGTTGTGAAACGTGACGTCATGCGGTAGTCTCGGGGAAGGGGGTGGGCGTCCCGACGCCCAATACCTTGATGACTGTATTAAAACCTAATTAAATTGAAAGGGCCTTTCGAAATTTATTATGCACATTCCAAACTCAAACTTGTTATAACACTTACACTAACCTTAGATTTAAGAAAAAAATTATTTAAAATTGTAACAGTGTAAACTAAAAATGTAAAATTGTTGGTTGGTCATTAATGAAAAAAATCATCCAGGGAAATTTTTGCTGGAAAACCTCCACAACAACCTCCACTTTGGCTCCCACTAAAAATTAAAAGCAGGCAGCTTCAAATCTAACATAGCAAATATTTTAAAATCCTCTAAATTAATTTTATTCTCCTCTTTAACCAAAATGCCCATTTATTAATAGCACCAATATTAACCATACAATTAATGTTTACAGAGCACAGAAGAACAGAGCAGGCTTATTCCTCGGACGAGGATGCCGGCATCGACATGACCATCGACAACTGTTCGGAGACTTCGGCACAGTCAGACCTCAAGAGTAACCATGATGACGCAGGTATTTACGGAAACATACAGGATCTATCCACACACATCAAGGTTAAGGCTTTTCGGAATTGACATGTCATCGAGGTCGGGAAAATATTGGTTGCATACATGTGTCTAAAAGGCCCTGACCAGAGACTGTGTGGATGGTTTTATCATCGACGTACAAGCAACTTTGGGAACCGACCGATTTAGCTTCGTCATTGTCATTTCAGCCTAAAGACGTCCACTGCTGAAAATAGGACTCCTCCAAAATGGATTGTTTGCCATCATCGCGACGCTTGGCAGGTAGATTGGCCTTCGCAGTATGGTGGTAAATACTTAGAGAACGAGTAAGTCCCTTAGTCGCCTTTCACGACATGTGAAAAAAATGGGAATTACACACCTTATCCTACGATAATTACTAGAGTATTATTTAAGACAAACAAAGTCCAGTTCCAGAAGACGAGCGAAGGAGGATCTATTTTCTTGATTCTAGATATTACTATTAGGATTAATCTTAAAGAGGTACAGCACTCAAACACACAACAGCCACTGATGTTATGGAAAGACGTTAACCGAGCAGGTAAGTTTTATAAAAATAAGTAACAACGTTTAGTAACTATTTGAAAACTTAGTTGCGTTTAACCGTTCTAAAATGATAGCTCACAAAGGCACTCTTGCTATTCACAAACATCGTAAAAACTAATTTAGGGATGTTAAGAGCGCACCGAAATTCTAGCGCTAATTGAAACGTGACGGCTTTGTCTAGAATGTGCGATTCGCGAGTTAATTTAGGTATTTCCTTCGTACTATTATAAAAAGTATAAATTTTGAAAATGTGTATGTTATAGCAAACATCTAGTTTCGTAATATTAAAACGTCAGCTACACTACAAGGCCTAAGCGCTACATTGTATTATTTCAGACGAGTAAAATTAAACTTTTTACAAAATAAAACGTCCAAAAGTTTTTGTTTATACCTATGGCTAAAACCTACCCCACACAAATTCTTATACCACTACTCGCTATCTTAAAAACAGTGACAAGAATTTATAGTAACATCATCAGTATACACCAAGTAGAAAAATACGTATAATTGAAGCTTACTCAAAAACAACCCAAAAAAAATGGGACCAGCCTTGAGGCATACCCTCTCCATTATAAAAAAAAATCGAAATCGATCCACAATTGCCGAACATATCGCGCAATCCTCCAGAACCTCCTCCTTCAATTGAACTTCGGTTAAAAACAACCAATCATCGTGTCACACATCATATATTCAGAGAACAGCTAGATTGTATGTGAATAGGAATATAAATGAATCGTGTCCTGCGCTGATGCGCTGAAGAAAAGCGAGGTATGTTTCGTCTATTCCAATTTATTGTTCGTCATATTGCTTCTGTTTTGTCTCCTGAACAGATTGTCAGCGATTTCATACTACTGGAATTATTCGTCATATATTTTATGGAGTTATGGTTTCAAGATCAACTTGGTATTTTCCTTATTGTTCAATGGGGCTGCTCTTGACCTTGATCGCACCAGGAGATGGCAACACGGTGTCCTTAACATTTGCCATATTTTATCATGCTATCTTATACTGACATTTAAGTCCGATAATGTGGCGATTAAGGCTAGAAAGAATAAAAATACGTAATGTGTTTTTTTTTTTGTTGTAAATTATTTAAGAACCCTGCCATACCGTGCATGTTCCATGTCTTGTGGTATTCGGCTGCTGCCGATCTATACAGATTGACATAAACATAGAAAAAATGAAAATAGCACGCACGACGACACGTGAATTCTTGAATTTTCGATTCGACATTCCGCAGGAAAGCATTTGTATTGATTCGTGATAATTGGTTATTGCAGTCTTAGTAAGGGATTAAATTAATTTCTGATGTTTTTGTTAAGTGTGTGCATTACGAGTTGTCTCAATTAATCACGGCCCTATTTATGTAATAATTACACTACCTTGACATTTCAAATGTAGCCAGCGAAGCAGGATATCGTACCGTACTCGAATTAATTGTCGCTGGTAAAACGGACTCGTATACGCTGGCAAAACCAAATGGACACCTAGCTAAACATCGCCCCGAAGAAGTGTCACATATTGCTTGAATGTAGCAGTTGGTGGAAGAACATTATTCAGGAGAAAGTTTTGACACCCTGACGTAGTCATGACAGCGTTGAAGAAACAATGCAGATGAGGAATTTAGAAAAGAAATCTTATTGCAAAACGTATAGAGCAACATTTCCCATTTGACGACCCGGTACCGGTCGTCAAAATAAAACACTGGGTCGCAACATTCCTGCCTAATAAAATAAAAAAATACTATCTATATACCGCTGCACTGGAGGATGTCTTCAAGGTTCTGGACTGGAAAGGGGCAGGCATCAACATCAATGGCGAATACTACGTCACTCACCTTCGATTTGCCGACGATATAGTAGTCATGGCTGAGACTATGGAGGACCTCAGTACAATGCTCGATGACCTCAGTAGAGCTTCCGAAAGAGTGCGTCTTAGGGTGAACATGGACAAGACAAAGGTCATGTCTAATGCTCATGTGATACCCACTCCAATGAAGATCGGAGGCGCTACATTCGAAGTAGTGGACGAATATGTGTACCTAGGACTATCTGAGCATACAAAATTAGCTCATCAAGCAATAACATTTTCAATGCCTTTTGTCACAACCTAAAGATGTGGAGCTGAGTTTTCAACACAAGTTAACCTTCAAAATGAATATAGAAACCGACTTGATGTGAATCCAGACCACAGGATAAATCTCTCAAAATATAAGCAGCTCCATACTTTGCACTAAATAGCCGATACCGAAATATAATTTGGAAAGTTAATAAGTGTGTAACGAAGGGGCAGTATGAAAGTTACAGGGCCTTGGCGGAACAATGTCTGGGAAACACTCGTATAAATAATGAATACAATATCAAAAACATAAATGTGAAATGAGAGCCAAATTCAATATTATGATATATGCTTTGTTTTTTTACTTCAACGACAAAAGAAGTGAGATCTAAATGGGTGCCAAGTTCAATGGTCAGTCCTGAAATTTATTTATAACAACATAAAATAACATTTCTTCTTATAACTTAGGATAATATATTGTAGCCTAAGGTCTGACTTGGCTAGTTCTCATATAATAATTATTATGTTCGATGGCTAGTTTCTACCAGCAATCCAAATTTTCGGAATAATAAAATAAGAACCGACAAGTAACAGGTTTAGAACTTGCGAAGGCTATAATATAATTCGTATATAAAAACTAGCCAAGACGGACAACAATGCGCGCGAGTTTGCGCGAATATCTTTTTTCATCATCTAGAAATTTGATTTTGAAAATTTCTAATTTTTATATACGTGAATTCTATGAAAAATTGTATATCGAATGTAAATAAAAATTCTTCGACTTCGATTCGATGATCGATAAAGATATTCGCGCAAACTCAACGCCATTTGGAAGAGCGATGCTTATACTTTAAAGTATTGTGTGTATTTGTTCGATAGCTTAATTTTTCGCTATGCTATATAACCGTGAAAACACGCTAAAATCGTGTTTTTTGCACTTTTAGGTTAGGATATCTAAAAAATTTTGACTGGCCTGTTAGTCTAGTGGTTAGTGACCCTGACTGCTAAGACTGAGGTCGTGGGTTCGATTCCCACCCAGGACAAATCTTTGTGTTATGAGCACAATCATTTGTTCTGTGTCTGGGTGTAATTTATCTATAATATGTATGTATTTAGAAATATATAAGTATGTTTATCAGTTGTCTGGTTACCATAGTACAGGCTCTGCCTAGTTTGGGATCAGATAACAGTGTGTTAGTTGTCCTAGGATGTATTAAATGTGATGTGATGGAGCAATTCCGAGGCCGAATTTGAATTCAGTGACCCAAAATCTACTCTCATTCAAGGAGCAAGGGTCACGTCGGGCTGTGTAATTAATACTAAATCCCAGTTAATAACGTAATAAATACGAAAGTCGACAATACTCTTAGTTATAAGTACTAAAACGGAAATATATGGATTAAAAAAAAATTAAGGGTGGTATTCAATTCGTTATATATTCACGTGAAAACCTTAAAATCCACATAAAGACCGTCTGTCATAAGTTTTGATTGCTGATTCTTACATTTTTTTTTTACGTACAGTTATTACAGGCACTAAGTATATAAGTGTTCCTAATAGAATCAATTAAGTGAAAAATTATTCCTTTGTATTCACCTAATTACCTATCTGCATGCCAAATTTGAACTTTCTAGGTAATCTGGAACTGGGTTGAGAGTTTTGATCTATAGGTCAGTCAGTGTTAAACTTGACGATTTTTGGACGTTAATATCTAAATAACCATTTGAGATTTGTTTATGAAATTTGGACCACATATGTATCTCGCACGTCTCAATATATGAGCCAAATTTGACACGTTTATGTGAAATGGTTTTTGAGTTATGAGGGGGTCAACAGTGGCTCCTAATGGTTCGTGTAATATTACACGGTGCTGCTCGCCAGTTCTGTTACTTGAACTTGGCTTGACACGCTACCGCGTGTCTAGATAGTAGTTTCACAATATAAAATAATCTTATGTTTTTCCGCACAAACTCATGCGTCACCGGAGGACTTGCGGGGGGAGGGAATTCATGTTTAGCTACTACCTTGTTTCTCTGTCAGTATCGTTCGGAAGTTCACTAAGTCCAGTCGCCATGGATCGACCGAAATCACCAAGAACAGTCGCTAAGGAACGACGACTGGAATGGGACAATAGTGGATGGTCGCAGGAACAACGCGAGTTTTGTGTTACGCAATATTATATAAACCACGGTTCGACCCTTGTTGTTCAAGCCTTGTACTTCGAGAAGATACAACAGGAACCCACACCACTGGGGTACAAGTGTCCGAATACAAGAAGAATCAAGCGATGGGTGAAGGAACATGAAAGTAGAGTCAAAGAGCAGCGGAAATCAGAAGCAAGTAAGGACAATGTACTGATTTAACGTGTAATACCATATTTTACATTGCGCAACCTAGTGCCATATTTTGAAATTAGATTTTCAATTACATTCTTACAAGATCCAATTAGTACGGGAATTGAAAAATACCGAATCATTGGCCGAAACAATGTTGGATCGTAGATATGGAATCGGATATGTGGATATGGATATGTATCGAAAACATATATTTCTCAAAATACGATTCGCTGTCACTTCGATGGTATGCTTTCAATGGCCTTGCTATAGTTAAGTGTTGGAATGCAAGTGCAGGAGCTGTCTGCGGCTTAAACTGACAACATTCATATTGTTCTACAGGCAAGCTATGTGGCACACAATGGGGCAGGAAGACGGGAGAAAACCGAATCACCAGGACAGAGTCCATAGATATTGGACTGCAGCATCAGGCGATCAAATGTAATGCATCATACACATTCCTAGTGAAGTAACATAATATCGATATTACAATAATAATATTGACTTTCTAACGTAGTGCATTTAGTTTTTGAAATGGGACATATGGACAAATGGCCACAGTTTTCAATAACATCAATAAGGTCATTGAACTTTTATTTACACAAATGGTCAAGGAAATGTCGTTGAACCGGAGGACAGCCAAAGAGTCTCTATTGGTGCGGTCCATGGCCCTCTACGGGGCACCGGTGTGGGCGCCCTCATTGAGGCTGCGCCCAGCGCGCCGGTTGAGTGCGGCCCAGAGGGTCATGGCCATCCGGCTAGTCCGGGGATACCGCACGGTCTCCTGCGAGGCGGCGAGCCTCCTTGCCGGAGTGCCGCCATGGGATCTGGAGGCAAAGGTCCTCGCCCACATGTGGGAGTGGCGCGAGGAGGCGAAACGTCGGGGCGAAACTCCGCTGCCGCGACAAATCGCGGCACGGCGGGCGGAGCTCCGGCAGGATCTCATGGCGACATGGCGGGTACGATTGTCGCAACCCAGCGCTGGGCACGCCACAATTGCGGCGGTAAGTCCCCTCTTTGAGGAGTGGATTGAGAGGCGCCACGGCGTCCTCACCTTCCGCCTGACGCAGGTTCTCACCGGGCATGGGTGCTTCGGTGGGTTCCTGTTCAGGATAAAGCGGGAGGAAACGTCCGGGTGTTTCCATTGTGAGGATCGTCTGGAGGACACGGTGGAGCATACAGTGGAGGTGTGCCCTGCATGGGCGGAGCACCGCCGTGTCCTCGTGGAGGCGATCGGCGGCGGCGACCTCTCGCGTCCGGCCCTGGTGCGAGCCATGGTACGGAGCGAGAGGGCATGGGAAGCCGTCACCTCCTTCTGCGAAGCAGTAATGCTCGCGAAGGAGGAGGCGGGGCGCGTGAGGGAGTGGCAGTCTCTGCACCCTCACGTCCCTAGCCGCCGCAGGAGGAGACGCCCCGGGCGTCGGGAGTCGATAGCGGACTCCCGGCCACCGTAGGCGCGAGCTTGCGGGTGGCGAGCAATGGGTAGCTCGCCGCCCGGTAAGGATCAGGCTCGGGTCGACGGCGCGTAGTGTTCCACGCGCGCCTCAAAGAGATGTCAGCAGCAATGTAGGGGTCTGCTAGGACCGATGCCTGCCAGGGTCACGAGATTGTTCGAAAGAGATACCGTGACTCTGGCACATGGGCAACTGAAGGAACACGGGTGGGTTTTAGTCAGTAAAAGTCTGACACGCCCTCCCACTCCGCCCAGAGCGGGAGAAGTCATTTGATGATTTCCCATCCAAAAAAAAAAAAAAAAAAAAAAAAAGAGTCTCTATTGAAATTAAAACACTTAATAATGTAGTGGCATTTCATACATTTATCTCGACTCGACAATAGCTATAAAGAAGAGATAAGGGCTGTCCTATTGATATTTATACCATCGGTTATCCAAGACTCGAGATATTTTAATTTATTCTACTCGTAAAACTTTCTGTTCGTATGCCTTATTTAAAGATTACTGTCAATATCATATTCTACAGGGAGGGAACTGGATATAAAATGGAGTGGACCACGTCCAGTAAATGAGATGGAGATAATTGAACCTGAGGCTGTTAAACCACCACCCCCTACTATGTGGTATTATCCACATCGAGAGCCGGTTGAAGAGGAAGTGGAGCCTGATAAACGTAAATATATTTCTGAATATAAGAAAGCGGCATGTCAATGAAATCCTTTCACGCATTGAGACGAATCGTCACGCAGTGATGACTGATCATCTAAATGTGATTAACTAGAGCTGCTTACAGTTTCTTAGAATTTTCATCGGTTTTTCTTCGATCGGTAAGTCATTCAGTAGGCTGTTATCGCGATCAAGATCTGTCAGCTTTTACAGATTTACGCGATTTTATTGATCGTAACTGTTCGTTTTTAAAAATTGATAATAACAAAGTTGTAATCGTCTCGGTAGCATCACTTGATGCACAGTGTCGTCACTTTCACAACAAACACGATGTCGATTGTCTGTTGCTTTCCATATTTACTCGATTTTGTATCCATACAGAAATACCTCACTTCGTCCATTAATGCTAAGGAAAATCCGCGTAAATATTGCACATAAACACAGCGTGTGTCAAAATAGGTGCAATACGCTGAAACAATTCTTGACGAACAAATAATATTATGCAATATCACATAGTCACGTACTTACGGCTTAGTATTCAATATGGTTTGGTGGTTATTGCACAATCTTAGCGTACGTGCAGGGGCAACTTTTTTTTTTTGAGTGGGAAATCATCAAATCATTTCTCCCGTTCTGGGCGGAGCGAGAGCGTGTCAGACTTTTACTGACTATAACCCACCCGTGTTCCTTCAGTTGCCTATATGCCAGGATTGCCAGGGCCAAGGTATCTCTTTCGAACAAATCTCGCGACCCTGGCAGTCCAGGGGCTACCTAACAGCTGTTTGTGTTAACGTCGACAATATGATAGCATTCCAACTTATCGGCGAATTATCAACTTTCTTTCGATCTTAATTTGAGTGTTTACTCTCTATATTTATTAAACGACTTCATAAAAAGGAGGTGGTTTCTCATTTATGAAATAGAATAGCGCGAATCACATAAACCTGAGACATTTAATTAGTGATACAAACGTTTGATCTTTAACATATCAATAGTCTAAGAAATAATTCTCAAACTTAAGCCACTTACATACATAAACGCCTTTTTCCCATGGGGTAGGCAAAAACCGAACGCCGCCTACTACGATTCTTACTTACGGTTTGTGTACGAATGCCACTTACAAACAACTTTTTTTAGTTACCAGCAATATTGCGTTCCCCCAAATAATAATATTGTCAAGAGCAGTCTACCCTTACGCAGCTGTCAATAATTATAGTTCCACATTGATAACTTGGTAGGTTTTGCATCCCAATCGATAATTAAACTGCTAGATGTGTCCAATTATCCAAGTCTCACCTACATAAAATCTTGGCATGCGTATGGGACAGAGTGGCTTTCGATAGTTTGAGCAACATTGATGTAAAGAGTGACAAATAAATAACAAATATCAACATTGGCACATACATTTTCTGCTGATCTGGCCACATTATTCCTTCGAAGATTATCTTTATAGAAGATCCTCCTGCTCGTTTTCTAGTATTGTGTATATTGGAGCATGCAATATTTATATTTTATTTTATTGCTTGTAATTACTAGAGTAAATAAACCGTTTTACATATTAATAGTTTTTATAAATCATTGTCTAAAGTAGAATGTACTCATTCTTATTATTCTTGCTCTATGCTATACAATACTTTTGTGCATTCGGTTTTGTTTGAACGTATTTGTACAAATGGAAGGCCATGTCGTTGACATAGGAAGAACACGGCTCGTTTGACTCATGTATCTATATGTTATATAAAACGACTGTTCGTAATATAATCAATCACATATACGACATAGTGTTGTCTTCTAAAGGGCGTCTCAGCAAGAACTGGTATTTTATCATACTCGTATTTCTGTCAATGACAACCAATTTCGTTTTAAAAGCCTACAATTGTGTTATTGGTAGGAATGCACTCTTTTGACGAAATATTGAAGTACATTTTCACGAATTTGGCGTGCAATTTAATTATAATCCTACGAATAACATTATTCGGGAGAAAGTTTTTTTTTTGGATGAGAAATCATCAAAAATCTCTTCACCCGCTCTGGGCGGAGCGGAAGGGCGTGTCAGATTTTTACTGACTAAAACCCACCCGTGTTCCTTCAGTTGCTCCCGCTCTGGGCGGAGCGGGAGGGCGTGTCAGACTTTTACTGACTAAAACCGACCCGTGTTCCTTCAGTTGCCCATGTGCCAGGGTCACGGTGTCTCTTTCGAACAATCTCGCGACCCTGGCAGGGGGAGAAGCTTTGAAACAATGACGTGGTCAGGACAACATACGAAGAACAATGCAAGTTGGAGAATGAGTTGAATTAAGAAAATGATTATTTTCCATATCAAAGGTTGACTGGTGTTGATAATGAATGTACAAACTTCACAATATAAAATAATCGTATCTAATCTACGGAGTTCCCGCTCGTCACCGGTCGGGGGCTTGTTGCTGGTGGGGGGACGGAGTTCATGTTTAGCTTCTATCTTGTTTGTCTCTCAGTATCGCTCGCAAGCTCACTAAGTGCAGACGCCATGGATCGTCCGAAATCACCAAGAACAGTCGCCATTGAACAACTAGAACGGGACAATCGTAGATGGTCGAAGGAACAACGCGAGTATTTTATTTCGAATTATTATATGAATTGTGCAGCGCTGCTTGCTTGTAAGGAGTTATACTCCAAGAAGATATTACAAGAAGATGCCACACAACTGGTCGACAAGTGTCCGAATAGAAGTAGAATCAAGCGATGCGTGAAGGATGAAAGCGGAGCCAAAGAGCTGCGGAAATCAGAAACAAGTAAGGACAATTCAGCTCAATGTCAGACAGATTTACCAAAACCTAATGTCATATTGCCATTGCGCAACCTAGTGCCATATTTTGAAATTGGATTTTCAATTATATTCATACATGATCCAATTAGTACAGGAATTGAAACGTAAACAAATTCTCTGTCGAAACAATGTTGGATCGCTTCCGTAACCTGGAGTCGATTCTGTGTCACTTCGATGGTACGCTTTCAATGGGGCTTTGGTATAGTTAACTGTTCGAATACAAATGCAGGAGCTATCTGCGGCTTAAACTGACAACATTCATATTGTTCTACAGGCAAGCTAGGTGGCACACAATGGGGCAGGAAGACAGGAGAAAACCGAATCATCAGGACAGAGTCCATAGATACCGGACTGCAGCATCGGGCGATCAAATGTAATGCACCATATACATTACTAGTGAAGTAACAACATATCGATATGACAATAATAATTTTGACTTTACAACTTTCGAAACTTAGTGCATTCAATTTTAGTTCGGTTTTTATTTGGGACATTACGACAAAGCGCCACAATTTTCAATTACAACAACAATAAGGTTTATTCAATTATTTTTATTTGCACAAGTGGTCATGGGAAAGTCGTTGAACTAAAGTACAGAACCGTGACGGTACTTTTGAAATTGAAACACTTGATGATGAAGTGGTAGTTCCTACATTTGCCTTGACTTGAAATAATTATAAAGAATACCTATCTTCAATGAGCAAACTAAATTATAAAAGAACTGAAAAAAGGGCTGCCTATCCAAATATATGTATACCATCGATGGGATAGCCAAGCCTTGAATCGAGTTCTAACAATATTATGTGGTTTCGATATTTTATTATTTTACTTGTTAAGTTTATGATTGTATTTTTCATTTGAAAATACTGCTAAAATCATATTCTACAGGGAGACAACGGGACATTAAATGGAGTGGACCACGTCCAGTTAATGAAAAGAAGAAAATCGTGGAGCCTGTTAAAGAAGAACCTAATTATAATAACTGTTATTATCCATATCAAAAGCTGATCGAAGAGGAAGTGAAACCTGATAAACGTAAATATATTTTCGAATATATGAAACCCGAAGGTCCAAAAAAAGCCTTTCATACATTGAGATGAATCGTAATACTCGTTCGTCGTCGTATTGTCTAGGAATAGATAGGAATCAATAGACGTGGTCTATAGCTCCCTGTATGTGTTTTACATAAGAATAGTATTTATAAATGAACTTCTAAAGCAGAATATAATTATACTATTATCTGTACTACAATACTATTGCGTATTAGGTTTTTTTGTTGGAACTTATTTTTGCACAAACGCGAAGGCCATGTCGTTGACCGGTTGACCTAGGAAGAATAAGGCACGTTTGACTCATTTGTGTTATTTGTGATGATTGTCCTTATCAGCCATCGCTTTCCAGCAGACGTGTTCGAGATCAAGAGCCAGGCCCATTCAGCAATTTAAAAAAAATCTAGTCACATTTACATCTATGTTGTTAAATTATAATCACAAAGAGCATTTTCCATGCGGTGTTTGCCTGTAATAGGGAACATGCAATATTTTTATTTTTGTTTTCACTTTAAAGAATTCCATGTAGAATAGACCACAAATATATTAAAAAATTAAAACATTGTAATTTATCGGAAAAAATTCGGTTTCAAATTGACAGTTTAAATTTTCCCGCGAAAACGGACCTATAGTTCCGATGACGTCATTCCTGTCTGTCACTGGCCGTATTTGTTCGTCGGCTTTCATACTTTTGCATATTTTTTGGACTTTCGAGATATATTTTGTAAAAATTTAAAATGGACTATCCATCAACATCAGGTGATCATAACAATACCACTAATAATCCGAAAAAAGCCGCGTTTATTCATGTTTTGTGCCAATGAGTCCGTGACTACTTCAACAAAGTTTCCAAATAAATTGTTTTTGACTAGACGTTCTGACCCAAAATTGAGAAAAAAGTGATATCAAGCTGCAAAAAGAAATGAGAATTATTCTCCAAAGACCACTATTCGATGCTGTGAAGAACACTTTGACGTAAGTCTTATGGCGAATATACTTGTTATATGTCGTGTGTGTTATACGTCATAAGGCGAATATACTATACTTGTTATACGAGTATGCTTAGTTAATCTGCTTGTACGTAAAAACACGTTAGTTACCTACCTAATACTTACAAAACTTGTCTATAGTAGATTTTTAATTTTACAGTTTGAGATCGACGTCGATAATTGGTAAAAGTTTAAAATGTGTGGAGGAAACCTTTTTCTGAAAAAAGATCTCATGTCAACACTAACTCTTGGTAAATTCCTGGAGTCTGCTTTGATAATCCCAACTACCATTTTTATTTAAAAAACGCAATTAATATTACCATAAAATAATATTCACTGTAACAACCATAACCTCAACAAGTCTTCGTATCGTAACCGGAGTGACGTCACTGAACGCTGATTGGTGTTTTGAAATACGTTTCGTTTCAAGTAATTTTTAATACGTAATTATTGTTAAAAATCAACATTATGTAAAATAAAAACATTGCAGTGGTCCTTCTTTTATACTTTTTTAACATTTAAATCATAAAATTTTCATAAATATTATATTTGCATCCCTATTGTTTGTGCAGTTACATTTAAGACACTATTACTTATATGTTCCTATCTGTATAATATCTGTAACAACTGTTGTGCACCTTAATTAATTAAATAAATAAATCAACCAGTGAGTGCGGAGAGCAGTAGAGGCCTTGTGGAATCGGCCCCGACTTACGAGTTGTAGGTCGTGAGTTCGGGCCCAGACAGGCGCTTTGTGTAAATAATTTCATCACCACTGTTCTCAAAACAGTGAAGGAAATCATAGTGAGAATAACAGCATGTCCTAGAACCAAAAATTCGAAGTCATGTAACATATACCAACCCGAACTGGGCCCGTGTGGTATATTACGGCCCACTTCCCTATCACCGAGAGGAGGCCCGTGTCCCAGCAGTGGGAACGGTATAGGCTGATAATGCTGTCAAATCAAATCAAAATATTTTATTTCACATAAACCTACATGGTCACTTATGAAACGTCAGAAGCTTGATGCACGGTTCCAATTGGTTGGTTCCTATGGAGAAGAGCCAGCAAGAAACTCCACGGTTACTGTTTTAAAAGAAATTGGAATTTACACTGGTTTCCAATATATTACAGTGATAAGAGGTAGGGTAGGACAGTGTCTTCTACATAACCTTGATGAAGCCGCTAATTGAGTGGCTTATTGATGGAACGTTTATCACATTTTTTTTAAATTAGAATCTGATTTCTAATGAACACTACGTATTAACCATAGCAATGGTCGACTTCAAAAGAACTACTCAATAGTTAGCAATACATATGACGCTTAACATGATAGTTAGAAAATATAAGTACCCACTTATCTTGAGGGGTTCAAGGGCTGAATAATAACAGACCTTGGCCCCGGCTCGCAGATGTTTTACAGTCGTTACGATTACTCAGAAGCCCAAAACTCTGACAACCAGTCTTACCAAAGAGTATCGTGTTGCCCACCCTACATAATTCTGCCAGAGTCGCGGGATTGTTCGAAAGAGATACCGTGACCCTGGCACATGGGCACCTGAAGATACACGGGTGGGTTTTAGTCAGTAAAAGTCTTACACGCCCTCCTGCTCCGCCCAGAGCGGGAGAAGTCATTTGATGATTTTCCATCCAAAAAAAAACCCCACATAGTTGGGAAAAGGATAATTTGAGTTCTATCCAAATGTCTTTAAGTATCTGTTTTAATTACCAGCTAAAGGGATATCGTAGCAGGTGGTGTTATGTAGTTTCCTTCTACCCCATAGGAAGACTGCGTCAGTATACAGGATAAGTTTTTAACCAGTTAAACAACTTTAAACCAAAGGAATGTAAAATTTACTTAATGTTCTACAATATAGTAACTACTGAAAATGCGCTATGAAAGCGAATGTAGCTAATCACACCGATAAGAAATGAACTGAACGTGGAAACAGCAGAACTCGTAATAGTTTTAACTACGATATTTAAGGCGCTGCGCAAACGTAGGACAAAACGCTCAGCTTTTGTGGCAAGGCGTAAGCGTATTGTAAGCCAAACAAAAATTAAGTGTATTATCAACATTTTTAAGAAAATACTTCATAAAAACGAAAATAGTATAATGATAAAGCAAAAGTAAAACAGAGCTCAAAAATATTTTCCGTCGTATAATTTTCAAAATGTTGAGCGTAAACTCTCATATTTTATGTGATTTTAATAAATTGAATTCAATCCAGTAAAGAAATACCAAAAAAATATTCCACTGAGCCGTGTATTTATTTGTTAATTTAATTATGTCTATCAAATTGCTTTTATTTTAGTGGTCATTCGACTCAACTAACATTAAAAGCATCGCTATTTCGAACCTTATTTGTTGTCGTGATGCGCTATTGTCAAATATCTAAAAAAATGTTTCTTCTAACCACGCCTTATCAACTACGCCAATGTGACGTACGATATAGGATTGATTGTGGTTTCCTAACCAACACGTGTAAAAGTTCCGTGTGGTTCCGGAAGAAAAGAAAAGCACCATCCCATTTCTTCCATTGGGTGTCGTAAGAGGCTAATAAGGGACTTACTAGAGAATGGGCAGCAGCGTTCTCTATGCATTTTACCACCATACTGTGATCGCCAACCCGCCTGCCAGGCGTAGCGATTATGGCAAGCCCCTTGAATTTGGGGAGGCCTATGTCCAGACAGTAGACGTCTTTTGGCTGAAATGATGATGATGATGACGTGTAAAAGTCACAATGCAAATATTAAGTACAACCTTTCGTCACCAAGTTTGTAAACTACAAGATAACAATATCTACCTGAACGTATGTAATAACTAGATAAAATATTATCAGTAGTTTCCGTATGAAAATTGCTATCTTAATATGACTCAATCGAATAGTATGATGAAAGGCCTAACTGCAATCATTTCATGATTTTTCTGTACTATCAATGTAATCTGTACAAGTCGAGTGCTATCGCGAACCCATTACGTTTGCCTTTACATCACACAACTTGCAACATGCAACATCCTATGAAGAAAATAGGTCTTGTATTGTACGTGATATCAATGTTGTTTAGTAGCACTAGTAAGCTAGTGACGTCACACAAATTGCGTGGGATTTCATGACGTTAATACGCGGAGAAAATATTTTATGCAATCTATATATATAAAATTCAAAGTCCTGAGTGACTGACTGACTGACTGACTGACTGACTGACTGATTGATATATCAACGCACAGCCTAAACCGCTGGTTGTAGAGACATGAAATTTGGAGGGTGTGTTCTTTGTGAAGAGTAGGTATCCACTAAGAAAGGATTTTTTGAAATTCCATCCCTAAGAGGGTGAATTGGGGGGTTGAATTTTCACGGGGGCGAAGCCGCTGGCGGAAGCTAGTAGATTATATCGATCTATGTGACGTCTACCGGTGTCTGGTTAGGTTCAATGGAATGATGGTTCCCTTTGGTAGATTTATTGAAAGTTCGGGTTAGTACGTTTTGTTGGAGAGATACTAACTTTGAATAGTTCGTTAACCGAAACCTTCCAAAGATTATGAGTAGCAGTATTTCATGATCGTAGCAGGCGGCGTTCTTTAGTTTGACTACCCCCATGGAAAAAACATTATACATAATATGGTCATTGAACCTGCCGATGCTGCCGGACAACTAGATTTTGGTGTTAAACAGTCTTTCAATAGTTTTCCTTAAAAAATATTTATTACTAGCTTTTGCCAGCGGCTTCGCCCGCGTGGAGGTCGGAAATTATCCCGCGGGAACATACTACCGAGATAAAAAGTACCCTATGTGTTATTCCAGGTTATAAACTATCTGTGTGCCAAATTTCATCTAAATCGCGTCAGTAGTTTTTGCGTGAAAGAGGAACAAACATCCACACATCCATACATACAAACTTTCGCCTTTATAATATTAGTAGGAAATTGGAAGAATAAAGGTGTCGTCGATATTGACATTTGACAATACATCGTTAATTAAAACTTATCATCAAGTTACGAGGATGTAGTGCTAAATAAAGCTGTTGTAGGAAAAACCTTAGATAACTTCGTGTTGTTCACCGCAAAATATATTTTAAATAGAGTTCAGTTTTTATTGCACTGTAATGTTGCTTTGCTCTAAATCTTTGATTAAAATAATTTAATCAAAGCTCTAAATCTAAACAGGTAGGTAAATATAAAGAGGTATAATTGTTTGTAAAAGGTAATTTCCGGAAATATTGAACTGATTACAATAGTTGTACACTGATAAGCCATACTTTTGGTCCGTAATCTATATAACTTAATCGTTTTATTTCACTGTATATATCTTTCCTACCAACGGGTATGTTTTAGCAAGTTTTAATGTGTGAAATTGTCACACTGCATTTCGTGTATATGTGACACGTGCATAATATTAAATACGTTTATGCACACTTGCAACATTCATTTTGGCATAACTTATATCACCATGCGCACGGAATAAAGAAAACTAGAGGAAGTGCCCCTCAGATATCGCGCGCGTGTCAACATTTAGCGCAGATGCGCAGCATTTAGCTTATTCGCCGTCAGATACTTGTCGCGATTGGTTGTCGCAGAAATACGCGAAATATTACAAATTATGTCTTGTTGTGCGGTTTTGACCTGCAAAAACGAAAGCAGAAAAAAAATGTATCTTGTGGAGGTGTATCCTATCATCAGTAAGCACTAAACTTTGTTAATTTTTAATAAAATTGATTTTAATTGCAATACCACATGTTATGACTTCAATGCAAACTATAAACAACCTTATATTCATTGATACAAAGTCTTAATGCACGTAGTAGTCATCTGGAAAATCATAACCAAAATTCTAGTAACTTCGACGCTACTCGATTAGGGATGGGACACATCCGTAAAGTAGGTCGGTATCGATAATTTTGTCTGATTTTAGTAAGGAATCAATAGCTCAAATGGCTAGTTATATAATAAGACAGTTGATTAAAAAAAATTAAGTGTGATATTTGCGTTAGTGCTTTAGTAACAGAAAAAAAACAATCATTACATAGATTTATTATAGCTAAGGATAGAGGGGGATTATTATACCCATCAGAATCTGTGATTAAGATATGTCAGATGTCTGAAATATTTTTAAAAGACGGTCACATATTCAATAAAGATTATATATATCATGGCTAAAATAATGCGCCAGTTTATTGGGTCATCGATATTCCAAAACATAAGCTATCATCAATTCGGGGAATTTCTTACGTCTAATCATATTACTGACTTAATGAAAGCTATCACGGCTATCATTAAGTCCGCCTCTGTACATTTGTGTGCGTGAAGTATTAAATAAATAAATAAATAAATATATTAATATACGATTTCATCACCTATTAAAATCTATACAAATAAATAAAATTGGAGTGTCTGTTTTTAATATTAAGATAACCACTTTTTACTAAGTGTATATGGATGTATACACGATACATATACCAAAACAACATTTTTTACAATTTTTGTCTGTCTGTCTGTCTGTCTGTTCGTTCCCGCTAATCTCGGAATTGGCTGGACCGATTTTGACGGGACTTTCACTGGAAGATAGCTGATGTAACAAGGAGTAACCTAGGCTATTTTTATTTTAGAAAGATTCTTTTATTTTAGAAAAAAATAACTATCTTCTAAAACTACGCTGACATACGTCTCAAAATTCGAAAAACCCTGGCTGAATCCTACGAAATAGATCAAAATAATGTACTACAGTATTGTACACCTTAAAAAGGCCTACAAAAATGTCCTCAATGGTATATGTCTATCTCTTAGGGATAACCCACAATAACCATTTTTTATCTTTTACTTTTTACGAGAAATAAGGGCTTATTTACGAAGCGATTTTAAGCAATACAGCAGTAATCCTTATCCAATTAAGGACCTTAAATACATTGTGCATTTAATATAGATCAATATGGCCCTTTACAGCATGTAATTTAAATGAATATCTTAGAAGATATTAGAGATTTAAAAAGTGGGCGCAGAGCGCGTTGGCAGGGGCCGGGTAGTACAGGATAAGTAGGATTGTAATTCATATTACTTTGACTTCAAAGTAATTGCGAATATCATGTGTGTTCATTATACTCAAAATAAACCTAATAGTATTATTTCAAGTAAGAGACCGCGAAATTGCTTAGATGTTTAGATTTTTGGATGTTTGTTTCTCAATGATGCAAAGACGGCCAAACGGATTTAGATCGAATTTGGCACAAAGATATATTATATCATGGATATGTAACAGATAGGATACCTACTTTATCCCGGTAGTAGGTTCCCGGGTGATATTTTCCGACAGCTATACGGGCCAAGCCACTGGCAAAAGTACTATTCCTATAATTATGTTCGGTGTCTGGTAAATGATTGAGTGTCTGTATAGGTAAAATAGGAGCGTTAAGAAAAACCAGGAAGACTTATATTCAACTAAACCAAGCCCTATGTCACAGTCTTCTTACTCTGAATACTATTACTTTTATTTTAAAAACACCAACACACATGATGTTCTCATAAACTATGAATCCTAAGTAATATGAGTTATAATCCTACTACTAATAATATTATATATGTGAAAATATGTATGATTGGGTGTTTGTTTCTCAATCACGCAAAAATGGCTGAATGGATCTGGATCGAAAATAGCACACAGAGTCTATATTACCTATATAACCTGGAATAACACATTCTTATCGCGGTAGTACGTCCTCTTGCATTAATTTCCAACATCCACGCGGGCGAAGCCGCGGGCAAATAATATTATAAATGTGAAAATATGTATGATTGGGTTGTTGTTTCTCAATCACACAAAAATGGCTGAATGGATCTGGATCGAAAATAGCACACAGAGTCTATATTACCTATATAACCTGGAATAACACATTCTTATCGCGGTTATACGTCCTCTTGCATTAATTTCCGACATCCACGCGGGCGAAGCCGCGGGCAAAAGCTAGTTAAACATAAAATTATCAAAACGGTAATTAAATAAATATGTGTTATTTCAAGGTCAGTAAATATTTTTAGTACTATCTGTTATCATTTCATTTATCGTTAGCTTCTGTCAGCGGTTTCGTCCGCGTACCTGATTTTATGAAAATAACATTACCCCCCTATATACAAACATACAAATACTTCTTTAACATTGATATTTTAACAATAATCAACCTTTTCCGTTATTAAACATTTGTATGATGTTAACAAATTAATTACATTGCTCACCCGAATAAATTACGTAACGTCAATATTAAAATATCGATATGTCTACATCTCTAAATTTTTTTTTAGTACTTGCTAAAAGCGATTACAAGTGCATGTGAATATGACATCTATTTCAAAGGAGCTAGCGTTCTGAATCGAATGAATTGGTTACAGCGCCATCTAGCATTGAGTTGCTGAACTCTTTGTAAAGGAGATGTTTCATTTTCGGCCATCAGATGTACATTTATCAAAAAAGAGGAAAAAATACCACAAATTAGGGAAAAATATTCTCTGGTTAATTTGCGCCTGATTTGTTGTGTACAAAAAATAATAGTTTTTCAATTATTGCCATGTTTTATTCAATATGGCGTCTCGTTTGCTTGCAGACTTCATTCGTTCTGAAATCATGTGTCATCAAATCAATGTTAAGTAGAAAATAATCAAAAAATGTGTGTATTCTTGTAGTGTTAAAAATAAATTACTATTATTCTCTTATAAATATTTTTGAGTAAACATAATTAAGTGTGACCATTTCATCGTTACAAAAATCTTTAGTCTCCATTCTCGAAATGTGTTTCTAAACGAATTCAAAATGACCACTTGCTAACTCTTAGGACAAACGTCAAACATTTTTAATTTTTATTTTGTACATAAAAACCATTTGATATTATGAAAAAAATGTTACTTTATTCTATTCATGAGTAATTTACCCAGCTTCGCTTAACTGTACACGTTATGGCCGGAGCCCCATATAAAAATGAAACATCTCCTTTGTCTATCTAAAGTTTTTAAACGAAAAACGTCTTTATTGTGTGTGTCATGTCAAATAATAACAACTTTCATGCGTTGTAATACGACTTAATTTTTGAAAGCAATACGAAGATGATTTGTAAAAGTTGCGTGTGTTATTTGTAGCCTATCATATCACTGTTTTTTATGTGTGTAATGGACAATTTGATATGCAAATGTGTGAGTTTGGCGACACTGGTTCCCGTGCTTAGCCAGTGTAGGGGCACTTCTCTGTATTCTTTGTTCTGTGACCATGCGTATAGTGAGACTGAGTGAGACCGACCGGCCGCGGCGGCCTACTGCACTTTTCTTTTATATCTAGTCTCATCTTTCGCCTTAATTGTCGCTACTTTAGGGGTTAAACGATAAGCCAGGTGGAATTTAGCTGACACATCAGCGTCTTAATAAGCTTAATAGCCATCAATGAGTCCTGAATCTTCCACTTCGGGTTTGATAGCACTTTGAAAGTTGACTTCTGGTTAAATAAATAAATCTACGGTACGAAATACCATTATAATTGGCTAGCAAGCATGTCATGCTTGTGTGACAAAAACATTAAACTGTTGGCTAAAATTCAACTGAAATTATAGCTGTAATTACCGAATGCTTTACCCGTACCGTGATACGGAACAAACACGTGACTAGATCCAATACCCATACACGTACCACGTGCTAATTCTAGAATTTTATATTCGGTACGCACGGCGACAAATCAAACTATACATTTCCAGTATGGTTAAGCTGACTTCTCATTTTACTAAAAAGACAATACAACGAGAGGTCAGCTAAAACTGGAAAGGCATAGTCTGATAAGTAGCCGTGTGTGCTAGCTAGCCCTCCCTGCTTACTACGGTTTGATAAAATGTCCAGATTTCTTTGCCTAAAGACGGTATCTCCTGATCTACCGAATACGTGGCAGCCGCATCGAAATTTTGAATATGGATTAATAGGATCTCATCCCCGCTTTGGAGGGCCCTTGTTAAATCAGGCATCTTATCATTATTTTTATCTCCATATTTTAAATCTTTACCTATATGGATGCAATAAGTTCTCTAAATAATGGTGAAATTTCAACATCGGAAACACACAGACAGACACGAAAACCTACTATAATTAATGTGTATCAATTCTAGGCTTAACATTCACAATGCAAATTATTCTATCTTCACACCCAATAAATATAAATAAACTCACGTGCCAAGTTTGATCTTTACAAGTATCGCGATTGGATGTTTTCAAGGTTATCAACTAATGATAAGTCTGGTTGCGAAGCCCGCAACCATCGCGGTTACGACTGACCTTGCAACTGGTGGTTACCTATTTTGAATAATGATCTGGCGTATAAAATGTTCTGTGGAATAATTCGCAGTAGGTACTGTTTTATGATTTTTAACCGACTTCAAAAAGGAGGAGGTTATCAATTCGGATGTTTTTTTTTTTTTTTTTTTTTATGTATGTTCGGCCATAACTCCGTCATATATAGACGGATTTGCAAAATTCTTTTTTTGTTCGAAAGCGGTTTATTCCGAAATGGTCCCATACAATTTTCATATAGATCTGATGATGAGGTCGGGAGACAGACACCGGAACTCTTTAAAAAATCACAGGAAATCAACCGCGATTTCTGCTATCGCATAAATATGCATTGTTTGTTTGGAATTAGTGCAGGGTGAATACCACAACTAAAAATTTAAAAATAAAAACTTTTTTGCAAAAAAAAAACAACCGACTTCCTTAAAAACACTACAAAGTGAAAAATAACTTTAATTTCGGAAGTCGGTGGCAAAAAAACCATAAATACAGATCCTAAGACACCGACAACCGAAATTAAAGTTATTTTTCACTTTGTAGTGTTTTTAAGGAAGTCGGTTGTTTTTTTTTTTGCAAAAAAGTTTTTATTATCAAGTCTGATGACTTTTATGGGTACAACAAGCCATGATTATATGTGCTTGATGGAGTTTTCCATCGCCAAATATGAGGAACTGTCATAAAAACTTCAATTGGCTATTTAACTCCCTTTAAGGGATGAAATTTCAAGCATGATTTCATAGTGCTCTTTTTTGATACACATAATAAGTACGTATAATGCGAATAACGCCGCACGGGTTGATCGTTCAGGGTAAGCTACACTTGCCGCGGTTGGTCCGTGGATGGGTGACCATCTTTACATACCAAGACCCTTCCGTGCCTCGGAAAGCATATTAAGCCGTTGGTCCTGGCTGTCTTTCGTAGATCTTAGACAGTCGTTACGAGTCGTCTGAAGCCCGAAAGTCTTACAACCAGTCTTACCAAGGGGTATCGGGTTGTGGAAGTCAGATAGGCAGTCGCTCCATGTAAAATACTGGTACTCAGCTGCATCCGGTTAGATTGGAAGCTGACCCCAACATAGTTGGGAAAAGGCAGGCAGATGATGATGAAAAACCAGGGTCTCATGTGCAAAATTTAATACTTCTGGATCCACAGGCTTAGGATGTGCGTTAGATGTTTAAAATTTTGATTAAGTACATGATTTAGTTGACCGAGTTTCGACGTTTCGACCGCCATATTTGAAATATTTTCTTTCATGTTTTGGTGTGCACTCATATCACTGTTGAGGTCACGTTATCAAGTAGTTTAAAAAGTTGTATTGTATTTGTAGTGGCACTGATAAAGATTGAGAAATAAAAATAACTTTCCGGTGACATACGAACTGATAAGCATGCATTTAATTCATTAAATGAAAGTGACATCAGCTGTAGAACTCTTTAAAAAAAAACTAAAATAGAAAATTCTTTAAAAAAAAACCTTTCTCACATCCTAAGAAAAAGTTCCTCTATAAGAAAAAAAAAGGCATAAAATTGCTCATAAACGATGTCCCATATTTGAATATAATCTGGTAGATAGTTTCCATGTAAACACTACGAATCAGTCTATAAAATAATCTTATTAATTACTATGAAACATACTACAGTACAAATATCTCGATATAAGTATGTATAAATACCTTCATCTAATTACTCTTTATCTTACTAAAAGCAGGTGCGTTAACTACTACATAATAGATAACATAGGAATTATATAAATAACTGCCATTTTTAAAAACATAATTGTAATGTGATATACTTCAACAGACAGTTGCTTAAATATAACTTTATTAAAATCTAAAACATTACCTTTAAAACACAAAATTACACGCCATTTAATACGTATACTGATAAATATTCTACAAATTCGAAATAGGTCGCAAAACAAAACTAATACATATTTCATTAGTTTTTTTTCTTTTTAGCGCGTGCTGTACTCTCTATCTAGATAAAAGGTAACTTTACGAATCGAATAATAATTCTGTAATAATTCAAAAATATTCAATTTCCATAGAAACCGAGATCCAAGAGAAATTCGAAGAGAAGGTCCTAGAACAAATCGAGTCACTAAACGCACGCGCAAACGCAGCACGCGCGGGCGCATTTGTTTCGCTCCGCGCGTCATTACAACGACGAGCGCTAGATGGCTTGTTGACTCCACACCGCGCCACGCTGGCCGACCATGTGTCGCGCGCACTACGAAGAGGAAAGGACGGAGAGAGGAAGGCAGCTGCTGCAATCGCGCCGTTGCTGGCTTTACAGGTGATAATTTCCTTCTTGTTGTTGATTTGACTATAATTTTCCACCACCACTCTCCTGCTTAATTTTCTATGATACGGGTTTCTGGCTAAAGAATGATTTCTAGTGCTGGAAAATTTTCTCCTAGGTCGGCCTACCCTTTAAATGTGATGAAAACCTTTCAATTATTCCGTACTTTTCAGCTTAAAAAAAAACTCCAACTAACCACCAGTTTGTATACCCACAGATCGGCGAAGAAGGAGAGGAAGAGTTCTTGCGCGAAGTGCGGCCTGCGCTCGCTGCCGCCGCTATTGACAAGTCTGCCTCACTCGACGCCCGCACTGAGGTAAACATCATATCACATACACACATACCAAACGAACTAAAATTATTAACAAACATAAACTCATTTAAACACCAATTATATAAATGGAATACGTTGGATGCGAGAAGCACAGAATAGGTCGAAGTGGCGGTGCTTGGGGGAGGCCTATGTCCAGCAGTGGACGTCTTTCGGCTGAAATGATGATGATGATGATGATGATGATATAAATGGCTGAATGGACACAACTTTTATGATATTAAAGATTTTTTTAACTTCAAAATATAATTATGTTGTACATGTATTAATAAAAATGTAAATAACTATTATTGTATTAGGTAATCTGCGACATTGTTTAATTCATATTTAAATCGTGAATGTGTAATTATTTTGCATGCAATTAATACAATTTTTGTATAGCTAAACATGTGGACATTATATAAAAACCAAACTGTAACAACTTTATACCATGTTTAAAGCAAATAAAGACTTATCTTATCTTATCACACGATACTATGTCTGGGGTCACTTTTTGTCAAAGAAAACTTTCTATATTGAGATTCTCCTGAAACCAAGTTACGAGTTCATCACTGTTAAAGGACAAAAAATCCATAAAGTTTGATATACTGCCCCATCAATCCACAATGTTAATGGGTTTGATATCTTCAAATCAGCTACACATGCATATGTATGTATATTTTCCGCAATTTTTTTATCAATGATAGGATCACGTTTGACCACCATTCTTGGTCTAATCAAAAGCACCATTAAAAAAAAATGTAAAACTTAACTGTGGACTCAACAGAAATGATGTTTCTATGCCTAACAAAGTGTTCTGTATTTTCCAGTGCTGCTCATCACTGGCCGTGCTATGCTACTTGATGGAGGATGACCTATCTGAGATCTTAGAGGTTATGCGCATGTACGAAACCATCTTTAGCGGCAGCTATCTCAAGGTAAATAAATGTCAATTATTTTCTGTAAAAGCAGATTCGTCCCAAACATTTTGTCCGTAACAAATGACTACACTGATTTGACTTGATATAAATAATATTTAGATGCACCTTAGTTTTTTTTTTTCATGGATTTAGAATTGGTCCAGTCATGAGTTAACCTGTTAATAAACACGAATGATTACTTAGCAAACAGTTCGGTTTTAGAAGGGGTCGTTCAACTTATGATATGATCTGGTATTCAAGTCTTAGGACATATTTTTAAAAACATTGAAAAAAAATACGATGCTCAGGGCATCTTTTATGATTAATCCAAGGCGTTCGATTGCGTTATTCATAATACGTTCAGGAAACCCCGTCAATACGTTATCCGGAACAGCGCTCTGAATCTTCTTACTTCATACTTGAGTAATAATACGTTACAGAGCATTGATGTTGTTAGTAGAGAAAGATCTGCCGGATCTATAGTAACAATGGGACTCCTTCAGGGCTCAATTCTTGGTCCTTTCTTGTTTCTTATTTAAATTAATTATTTGTCTTACCTCATAAAGAATAATAATGATATAGTACTGTTTGCGGATGAGACTTTTGCTTAAATAAAATCAAACGTCAGCATCTGATTACTGACGATGTAAATACTGCAATCTATGAATACAATATTACCTTTGCTTAATGATCAGAACTAAATCTCTGATCCGAAAGGGAGAACTATTTCACTTTGCTCTAATCGTAAGCATGAGCTGATTAAATAAAGGTTTTATTGAATTCCAATCATTCATATGAATTTCTCTCTAGGGTGACGGCAGTGTAAAAGTGTCAGGAGCAGCCGTAGAGGAAGGCGCGTGGCACGCCGCCGCACTGGACGGCTGGGCACTACTGTTGCCGCTGTTGTCGCCCAACCACGCGCTGTCACTGCTCAACAACCAGGCGCCCAGCTTCCCTAGGCTTGGGGAGTTGTTGGAGGCTGTGTCACTTGAGGTAACTTAAGTTTGTATTTAACATCACACAACGATAAGTGAGTTGTTTCTATAAATCTATTTGTCTGTCCCCCAGGTCCGCATGGCAGCAGGCGGCGCGCTCGCCATCGCGTACGAGACAGTGACAGACGACGACAGCTCAGACAACCCGCTCACAGCGCACGTGGATGTACTACTGCCGCGACTCACTGAGTTAGCGCGAGATTCACACAAATTCCGCGCCAAGAGAGACCGCAAGATACAGAGAGCCACTTTCAGAGACATCCTCAAGTACTTCGAGGTACGTTGAATATACTAGCAACACGCTCCTGCTTCGCAAGTCCCATATGGTTTATGGCTAAATATGTCAAACATCATGTTTCCAAGTAAAATATTAATTAAGTAAACATAAAAACAAGTTACGATAAAACTAGATCAAAATTCATAGTGTGGTTAAGATCTAAGCGAGCAAAGCACATAGACACTTAAAAAGTGATTTTATTTTGTAATATTCATAGATACTGTTTTTCAACGATAAGTATGTACTTTGGGAAATGTGGTGTATCGTTGGAAATACAATCTCGTCATGATGAGATCTAATATAGAGCTGATTGCATATTTGGTACTCTAAAATTTTAGTTTTTGTGACAAATGTTCAAAAATAATATTGATATTTTAATCTGGGACTGGAGTAGAAAATAAAGAAAAGGTAGATAATTTTAAACAAGCGTGTAATGATAGGAATATATTATTATTTTTTATATAAAAGGGGCCTATTTCTCTTACTTCTTGTTAATAATAATGGTATCTAAAGAAGTCACGCTATTTGTATTCATAAAAAAAATATCTCAAAAACAATTGAGCATAGCACGTACTTAGTGTGTGTTACATATTACATTACAATATATACGTTATATAAATATAAATATCACTACTAAAATATGCTTCGTTCATCTTATTGCAACATATTATTGGCATCTTGTTCATCTTAAGGACGCTATAACATTTTTGAATCGCTCAAGTTTAGGTATCTGAGTCGCCACACAACAACATTACGCGCACGCACACATTGAAACCATTGTCTGCTCGATTTTAAACATTAGTTACCTAATCTTGATACTAGAAGGTATTATTTATTTTATTTTACTAGCACTGTTGAGTAAAATTTGTAGTAAAGTAACTTTACTATCTGAATTTAGTGACAGTAAATAACTTTTACTACCATGATCATCAATATTTTTGGGGTAACGTATAATTTGACAATTAAAAAAAAACGAGGTGTAACAATAAAATACATTAACAATATTTTTGGGTAATAAACAAATATAACTGATGGTGATCGTAGAATATCGTTGTAATCGTTGAAAATATATAGGATATTCCTTAAAGAAAACTAAGCAAAAATTGTGTGACGCGCGACCCTCACCTTTGAGATTGCAGCGCGTATTCAGAATTTTTTATTTATGTAAATAATTAAAGTTACGTTAAATATTGTGACTATATACTAGCAAAACCCCCAAAATTGATACCCATGTCGACATTTCATCATAACAGTACATCCGCCATTTTAAATTAAAAATCGATGATTTTATAATCCCTACCCCCAATATGGATAAAGATCTTTTTATAAAAAAACAATACCCACCGTATTTGGATCAAATTTGGATGAATCATTCGTAATAACTATCCTAAAATTATCCAAATTTGATAGCTATGCCAACTTTTTATTTAAAAAATTAAAATATACGTCGTTTTGAATGAAAAACTTGTGGGGTCGCCTTTTTTTGGCTCCAAATGTAATTTATATGGAGTTTTCGGCTTCAGCACCTTCGAAAATCTTGAAAACGACACCCATGATGAAAATTTTGAAAATTTTCGTAACCACCATTTTTGATTTTGAATCAGATTCAGCACCCTTGTTTACCCCTACCGCAAGCTACATTAAAGAATTTCTTTCCAAAAATGGACGACACTTGCATAATTTAATTACCACGTTGAAAATATAACTTTTTATTGAATAATTATCCGCCATTTTGAATTCTTGAAAATGAATACATAGTCATAATTACCCTACCTCAATAATCCCAATAGAATTTGAGTTATTTATTTCTAAATCAAGTTCTGATAATAAGTTTGGTACTCATAGTTTTGGTCCGAAAAGTATCAACATTTTTCAACCACAGTATACAGCACGGCACTTACTTTATTATTATTTTGATCGTATTTATTTTGTACAAAAAAGCGATACGCCCGTGCTTCCTAGGGCGCGTCTGAGCGCGGAATGAGAAGCCGCGAGTTTAAAATGTATGAAGAAAGTTGAGAACGTTCTTTATTTTTCTCATAAATAAAAAAGTTATGTATTTAATTACAAAATATTTAGGCAAAACGTAGAAGATTATACTAGCCACAATTTGTTGTCATTTTGAAGTTAAAATATGCAGTTGATCTCACTATACAGGTACCTTTCCAGACCCCATTATTTTTCATTTTCTTCGATTATTGCGGTGGGGAAAACGTATTTTTGTGAAAATATTGTATGGGACTATATAATTTTTATGGTACCATAATGGAGATGAATAAATTATCTTTAATTAAAGACCATAATTGACTTCGCAGTTGTGATTCCTCTTGATGTAATTGGTACTGGAAAACCACCGATATTTGTAGAAAAATGTTATAGCGTCCTTAAGTATGCATCGGGCGATCGACTTGTGAGCCGTGCTATGCGATTATCGCTTTAAAAGTGAGCATGCAGAAGTTCCGCCGAAAGTATGTAACGCTAGCGTTACTGTTGCAGGAGGGCGAGGTGTCGGCCATGTCGGTGCGCGTGGGCGCGGAGAGCGCGTCGTGGAGCCAGTGGTCGCGCGGCGCGGCGTACGCGGCGCTGGCGGCCGCACTCGGCGGAGCGCTGCAGGTGTTGGCGCCGCGCTGTGTGCGTCTGCGGGCTGCGCTGGCGCTGCAGGACGTGCCGCCGCTCGCCAACGGCCCGCAGAAGAAACTCAACAAGCTGCAGCGGGTATGTAGCTGAGCCACTGTCTGACTTTGTTGTACTGACTCACTTACCGTGAATATTGACTACATATATTATAAAAACTAGCAACCCGCCCTAGCTTCGTAAGGATGTGATGGAAGTCGCATAACTGTTAGCAATACTATAGCTACTTTATATACGGATTATTTAAAATTTGATTATATTTTGTATTAAATAGAAAAAAAAAATTGTTTACCCCAATGTCTAACCCTACGTTAACCTAGTCCTGACGCGTAGATCATAATAAGTCTACTATCAAATATTAGTTGGCAACATACTCATAATAACTTATCCTTACTTACTGTTCTTGTATTCCTTGACTTTAGGAGCACATTCAATTCTGTGGATTTCGATATTTTACTATATATTCTCCAATCTATCAATTTCTTTTCTTCCACTTTAGCCTGGTTCAGTTCTTATCTCCGAGGATGCGATAACTTGTTGTCCTATAGGAGTCCTTCCCTAATTGGTGTAGCCTCACTGAGGGTGTTCCTCAGGGTAGTGTTCTTTCTCCTCTTCTTTTTAAAATTTTCATGAACTTTGTTACCGCAGTAGTACTCTAGTTTTCATATCGCAGATAACTCACAGCTTTACCGGCTTTTACTGTAGCTGACGTTGGCTCTGCAGTCCTGAATCGCATCAGCCTTAGGCAAAGTCATTTGGTTTTCAGATTAGTTCGCAATGCGACTGATGTTACATCTCTGATGCCTTTGTATCTCAAAGGTGTTCACATTGACTATACCGCAACCGATATAGATCTAGGTGTAATTATCTAGTCCAATCTTTCGTGGCGTGTGTAGATCAATGGAGTCATTCGATGGGTGCATTTGTCCTTTCTTTCGCTGAAATGCCTTCAAAATCACTTCAGCGAATGAAGAAATTTTAGAAGACTAAAATTGATATTTCGTACAAGTAAACCCAGCGTTTGATAGTGACGGAAACAATGCTGTGCGACTGTTTCTAAACCTTGTATCCAATAAAGAGATTTTTGTTATACGATTCGACAGTTGTCCATTTAGTATTGTGTTAAAAAGAAATAAGTTAAGCATTTTATATTTGTCTATTCCAGCACCTACAAAACAACGCCGCATGCAAGGCCCGCACTGTCGCCCGCAACAAGAACAGAGACAAACGCTCCGCAGCCCTCGCCATGTGAACCCACCACACTCCCGCACCGCACATCGCACGGTTCCACTCAAATATCTCTCTCGGTTTAGTTCTAGAGCTTAGTTTAACGCTAGCTACGTCAATTCGACGCCTTACTTCTTAGTGTGTCACCTGCCGAGCGGACAACAGTAACAACTAGTTACAGCATGTCGCCGGACAGCTCGTGTGAGGTTCGTGTTATGTTACAATAGGCTAGTTGTTAAAACCAAAGAAATTTGTCATATTTTGGATAAAATAAAAACGTTGGAACCGTCTATTGTTTGAGGCATCTCGTGATTGTCGACGCTCTAATAATTTCTCGCAACATGTTTCAGATCTGGGACTCATTCGGTCAATCCTTTTGCGAGGTTGATGTATTTTGAATTGATATTATTGCGACCGATGTTTTCATATCATTTTGTAATATAGAACATTTATTCTTACTCCATTTCTTGGTGATTTGGCTTGGCTCACGATTATTCATTCCGAATGTACTCTGTTACTGCCGGCACTTAGAACTTAACTGTTGCTATTTTTAGTAAAATATTTTACTATAATTATACTTATGTTATATAATTGATATTTTTGTATTTAAATTGATAGTTTTGTGTGTTAATAGATAACATTATTTGTTAGATTTATATTCGCCATTGCAATGTTTGTTTTACTTTCCATGGATTACGTACGGTAAAGTCAAGTTGTGGAGTAAGGGCGTTTAGTTAAAGATTGATAAAATGAATATTCTCTATGACTTGTACTGTTCATATATCTTATGTATATGTGATTTGTATTTGTGTCCTAGTTAGGATGAGTACACCACAGTGCAATTCATACGTTTATAATATAAGCTTCTCTGTAAATATTATTTTAATGATGATTCGTCGCTGCGGATACTGAGACTTGTAAATTTTTAGGGTAAACGGAGTGTTGAAATAATATTTATAATGAGAACCAACTTGTCGTTTCATTTTTAAAACACCTTGCTGCTTCCTCTTGTCATCTTTTTGAAGACTTTCTGGGCACATCTAGTTTTTTTCAATTCTTGGGTTATCATTATCAGTGTCGCCACCTTAGAAGCCGTAAAGCCTGAATTCCCTTTCAGTGTTTCCAGTCAGTGGCGTGCACAGGGTTTTATGATCGGGTAGGCAGTTCAAAAAAAAAACGTCTTTCGTAATTGCTCAAGTTAGTGAAGAAAAACTCACTAGGTGGTTTAAAAGTTTGAAATGGCGATTTCCTGATAATGCTAATAAATGATTTCGGCCACCTCAAATATCCAGGTGAGTGATAGTTGAAAAAGGCCCTTCATGTGATTCGTATATGTAAATATATTTAATAGGTAAATTAAGTACAGGTAACAGCAAAAATAATAAAGTAAACAAACTCATTTATAAATGACATCTCCGCGCCTATCTTTTTTAAATATGATTTTAAACCATCGTCATAAAAAGTTGGTATGCGTCTTCATTCGACCAATAATTCTTTTTCCGTCGAAAAGCACAGAAAGATGTGTAGGTACTTGTTGTTGACTTTGTGTGTTTCTTAAATAGGTACGTAAGAATACGTTGTAATGAAAAACTTCTTCGTAATACTTCTCTCAATACGATAATTACCAAAATCTTTGAGCAAGCCGCGGGATAGTAATCATGTAAATCTGCAAATCCCGAACAATTCCACACTACTCGAACTACTAAACTAGCAAGGAAAAAAAAAATGTGTGTAAACAACAACATAGCCGGTTTTAGTTGCTTAATTATTACTATGAAACTTACGAGTTGCATTACCTCTTTGCTGGGTTATAATTCTCGTTACTCAGGTACACATTTCCATTTAGATACACTTTTTAACAAACACACATTTTCAACACAAACCTCACAATCGAACAACATTTTGAAAAAACAAACAAACAGCGTAGTAAGTAAAAATTAAAACAATTCAAAAAACTAATTGAAATAAGCAACAAATCTACCTAAATATTAACGTTTGTAAATGAATTAATCACAAGAAAACTCAATCAAAATAAAAACATAAAACAGCGCGCTTCACATGTACGAAATCAATATGGATCCTTTCGTAAACAAACAATTTCTAAATTTTGATAACTAAAACGTTGACAAATAAAATTGCATCATTGCGAATCGTAATGTTCCTGAGGCTACGTACATATTCAACTTGATCGCATAATACTCACAGCGCGCTGTGATAATACTCACCAATCACAGGGCGCAGGGACGCCTGTGATTGGTTATCCTGCGGCAGGAATTCGCTTTATGTGTGCAATGTATAGACACGAAAATGTAGAAGAAATTACCACTACATGCGTACATTTATGAATGAAATAAAGACACGATCGTTCGCTGCCTGCTTACGTCGCGATCTGTTATGAATGCGTTGCCGTAGTAAATAGAACGGTATGAACGTTGCTATTATATTTACATTAGGCGTTTAAACTTTTTGAATGGTTTTATTACTTACTGTTAGTATAATTCTTTTATTTTTGAAATATTAGTAACTAGTCCTTATCTAGGGTCTAGACCCTAGGGTCTGCAGTGTCTTTTTGCCTATATGGACTGCACGCCACTGTTTCCAGTTGCATGAAATCACACTTGTAGCAAGCACGATATATGCCCACTATAACCACGACCAAGAAATCTGTCGCACTGTGTGGATATGGCCTAATGGTTGCTGTATTCTCCACGAAACCTGACCTGCTCCGGTGGCTGAACGTGTCTTCGCGCTCGAGGATGCGTAACGAAAACCTGTACCTTTTTAGTATGGATTAATTTAGCCTATGTTATTAGTATTTTGTGTTATTAGGATAGCAAATAAAACAGCAATATAAACACATGACTAGCTTTATTCTCAGACACATAATCGTCCCCCGGTTCATACAAACGTCAGAGTCCCTCGCTACAGTCATAATATTATTACAACAATTAAATATTCATGTTCTTACCTAACACATCGCTCCTTGGGAAGTGGCGTGCACTCCTGCGCACTGATCACAAGATACGACATCAAAATATTTGCATATTTAAGCAAAATGTCTACAGGAGTTACACAAAAAGTTTTAAGTAAACAGACAACCAATTTTTAGATTTTTCGGGTCTCGTTCCAAACCATTCCACATATAATAATCCACTAGCTTCGAATTACATTATCCAGGCATCTTCATAACAGGAATGCTGCCCATAGTATTCGTTGCTCAATTTTAAACATTTGATAATAAAACAAATCGATAGACCCTTATCTAACTCGGTATAAAATGTTAAGCTCATGTATCAGACTACTGTAGCTAAACATTTTAACTTTCAATTGACAATTTTGAAAAAGAATACTATTTTATATTGTCATGTTGTAGTCTTTGCGGATTCCCTCTGACGAAAATGTATCTCATCTCTACATTCATAATAAATCAATTCAGAATGCGAACATTACTATCCCTAAACTCTCCATATGAACGTCGATGTAAAAGTTAACTAATATTAGATATGTGGGTATTTGTATGGGAATGCTATTCAATGGAGTTATTTAAGAAGTATTTTAGCTACAGTCCACCTGTATTATCAAGACACTCATTACAGATATCTTAAAGTCTAAACGATTACATTTAGTAATGGTTTTCATTAAGTACAAACATTTATTAGTGAGCATTACTCGAGCTGTGCACGCCAATACGACAGCGGGCTCGAGTGATCCTCACTGTGACATTTTACATTGACTTAGTTTAAAGTGCAAGTCGGCGATATACATAATGCAAAAATATGAATTAACATTTTCGATAATAAACGACTAAAAATAACTTTAAAATTTGTGTTGAATACTTTACTAACGACCAAGGCGATTTGATGATTGTTTATGTCTACTTAATATTTTTTTAAATAAACTATTTCTTTATAATTTTAAGATATTCAGGCACTGGAATGCCGCCCGGGATTTACTACAGATATTTATACCCGGGCGGCGCAGTACTATTGTCAATCAATCGTTATAAATACTCCTCTCAGCTAAGATACACTTAGAATGGACAGTTTCACAAAGTTACTCACTAAACCGAAACGAATCACAACATTACGTTATATTTATTTGCTGTGCAACACAACCTATTAGCGCGTATACCAAATAACGTAGCAATCGATGGTATGTATCGTAATTCGTAAGGCAACGTTGAAGGCAGTCATCTGCATTGAATTATAAAATTGAAAAAGTAATATATAACTAAGTCCCTACTTAATGTAGGTAAAGCCGGTAATGCAAGCTAAAAATACATTATATTGTTTTCTATTGATTTTACGACAGGAGTAAACGGTGTGGCCTGACATTATAATGGGCTTATCCGCAAACGGAAGAGACTCGCGATATTTCTGAATATAATTATTTGACATCGAAACTTTGTAAAGAACAAGCGTAACACACGAGTGTGATGCTTGTACTCTTCGAAGTTAGCGCTATCACGTCACTTGTATCAAGAACTAAAACTGAGGTTCAAAAGATCTACACAAGTATATATTCTGAACTTGCAACGTACTTTGGTAATACCGAACATAGTGACAATAATTCGTATACCACTTAACTATTCTTATATTTAAACAACATTCTAACATAAACTTAGTGACTTAGGCCATAGAAAGGTAACATTTATACAAATTTAACTGAAATTTTGGACTTATAAAGGTCTATTTTACGAATTAAATCGTGACGTATTTCATAAATATTTAAATGATAGAGAACTCTTGCAAAGGGACCCGATATATTGGTGGAAATCGACAGATAATCACACCTTAATAAACAATGGAGATAGAAATATTATTATGTGGTCGACTGCTACAAATACAAAACTTTTATATTAAGATTTATCAGTATAAATGTTCAGATAAATGCATGTAATTTTGACCAATTCCAAAAAGCCCTGTTTTGCATAAAAAGCTATTATAAACAATGTATAAGCGAATTTAAGAATAACATTCTTTGGTATACTTAATTAAACATATCTTATTTTTCAACTTAAAACGCTTCTAAATATTCATTATATACAGTATTCTTCGATAGTACTTGTTTATTTACTCTGGCAATGTAAAAGCTTTGGTTCTGTATTTTCGCCAAACATCTTAATAGTAAGTTTTAAATAATAATTACTACGTTTAACTACATATATTACAAGTCTCCATAAAAGGAACTAAGTAAGAGAAAATACATGTAACAACCATTGAAATGATGTACCTACGTCGAATAAATATATACTTTGCCGCGAATAGTAATGTGAGCGACACAAAAAAATAATGATAGAAAATATTTATTGTGAACCGAGAAATGCACAAAATATGATTTAAAAACGTGAAAATTTAAATATCAAGAGAAAAGAGGGGAAGATACCTATTTAATAATCATTGATTTTACAAAATTACTCTTGATATAATACTGCCGTTATAAGGCGCCCACTACTTTATAGTACAAGTTTAAAAGATACATACTTTTTATTTACTTTTTAGATATCATATAGAGACACATTATCGACACAGAATATTATTACCATTATAAAAAATGACTGAATTGTCATAAGTTTACAAAATATATGCTCAAGATGGCAAAAGCAGGAGTTATATAACCATACTTTATGGAGGTTTTATTAAAAGTAAATCAACATGCTATGTCGATAAATGATACCAATCAGTTCTCAATACACAATACACGAGACGTGCATTCGAAAACTACGTTTGTGCTTGGACATTATCATAATGGGAAACAATATTAACTTCTTTTATATTTACATCGATAAATACTTCAAACGTCTATAATACACAATATGACCGGAAAATCTATTTATATATTTTGATGTTATGTTATAAAACATCACAACATAACCATCCGTGAAATCCAAAGGCAGAGAAGAAACCTCATTTGCCATTATTTACAAATGCCAATACCGTTCATGTCATAAACCTATCACTACATATAGGATGCAGGGCCAGTACAAAACATCTAGTGAGTCCTATTTACAAAAGATTGTACGACTGTGAACGTAGTCACATTTCTGTTTCACTGACAATGACATTTGAATAATATTGTCACGCTCACTCATACTGAAAAATCGTATCTATCGTTACATCCGGGATTTGTGAGCTCACTCTTCTCAATATCGACACCTTTTCGCGCGACCTAAGTACGGTAAGGTCAAAACTAAAAGATTTAAATCATTGCTATTTTACAACTCTTATTTACAATCCAGTTTCCTACCACAGTCGTCATTTGTTTTAAAGTGAATCTTACCCTCAGTTTCAGGAACCCTTGATCAATACTTGACAAGTAATAACGACCATGATTGGTTGTCATAACATACAAAGGCTAACGCACATTTAGGCGTACCGCACAGAATTGCAAAAATCCTCCTACATCCCTTCTGTATATTCTGTAATATCGCATACTACAGGCCACACCACAATTGTCTCTATTGGAATGTGATACACTGGCCCGACGCGGCTGTAATGTGTACTTAGCCTTACAAGCCAAATTGGTATAGCCAAATTATGAACTGGGCTACCCGAAACTGAGTCAGTTTTATAACATAACATTTATTGTGTATTTTGAAATATTGTTAACATTACAACTACAAGAACTACGATTCTGCTGTTTCTTTTTATTGTTACTTGATAGGTACTTATAAATATAATGTAATTGCACTGAAAAGGCAATTGTGGTTATTTTTTAGTCTTTTTTTCATTTTCGATGATTATTTTAAGTATCAACAGACGTCCTTATGTCACAACTATGTTGGAAGCAGATTATCTTTACTTCTCTACTAGATAGCTTATTCTGAAATTGGGACGTCTATCAGGGCACTTTTAAAATGATCACGTTTGTATATTATTTTATGTTGTAAAAACTTTCAATTCAATTCAGCAATTAAATGCAACTTACATTTATGAATGGAAGATGTACCGGTGTTGTATGTATTTAATTGATGGTTATAATGAGCTATGCCTAACGTGGCAAATGCTTTTAGCATTTTTTTTATGTCATCGTCCATACAAATATTCACAACACACGATTCCACTAACCATTGTGGTGAAATACACTTATTCTATAACATTTAATATCTCAATTACTTTCCCAGTTAGGGACCATAATGTTGACGCTACGCAATTTCTGAGCTCACCCTATTTGTAGATATATAATATAGATAAATAGATAGACTAAAGCCGGATACTGACTACGCAAATTAGTAGTCACTAATCAATGAGCAATGCGGGAATATCTTTATATAGAGGGCCAAATATTAGCATCATAAATGACGCTAACTTTTTGTATGAGGATATCGTACAGTCAGTGGAGGGATATATGGGGAGATAATGTAGGGCACATTACTTGACCCCTCCTGCACAGAAGAAATGAGGAAAAGGGGTCCGGTAATGCAGGGAACTGACTGTACTACTATAAAAACTAATATTTAGAAACCGCGCCAAATGAGCATATTTTAGTTTCAAATACTGTACAAATCTTGAAACATCCGTGGGAAAAGCTGGCAACGAAAACGTTACGGCATTCTCCATAAAGTACAATCAACCAAAAATGATAAGTATCCGGCCATAAATGAACATAACGCACAACATGGTATAGCCAAGTTTGTTGCCTCTATTGTTGGCAGTACAGCGGCATTCGAAAACTATACACTTCAGCCCATTTTACACAATCCCAGTGGCTTGCCTGTGTCATACAATACAACCGAACCAACAATAGGTTGCTTGCAACTAGCTATCAAAACAACCGTGTACATCAAAAAAAATTAGCGAAACTCGACAACTATTATCACGTAGAATTTCGACGCAACTTTCCAAATTTCAAACAACTCAAATATAACACAACTTATTTTTTTTAAACAAATTTTTTATGAGGAAATCGTTGTTGAATTTCATCAAGTGTATTCGTCTTGAAGCACGTGACTATTCATTCTACGCCAAAGTTCCACATGGTTCATAATATCCCCCCCCCCCCCCCCCGGTCTATTCGTCATAGGGTGCCTCCTACTCGGCGGCTATCTTCTGTTTCTTACACTCCGGCTCGTCATCCTCTTCCTCGTCATCGTCCCACTCCCACTCTTGTTCGTCATCGTCCAGCTCGCGAGGCGGCTCCTCAGGGATGTCTTCTTCATCTTGTTCCTGTAAATGTAAATATGACCATGAGTTCCAACCAAACTTAACTAGATCCGACGTATAATCTATTCCCGTTCATCATTAATGTACTAGTATTTTTTACCCGATTACGGTGAAGCAAATGATTTTGACCGGCACGTATGTACATATACAGGGTGTCCCAAAAATCAACGTCAAGCCGAAAACTGTTGATAGGCCAGGTGATGACAGTTATCAGAAAAAGAATAAAAAAAACTAAGTTATGCATTTTTTTTTTCAGTACAGTCAGTTAAAGTTGGGCGATGTAATAATTTTTAGTAGGTACATGGTGGAGCAAAAAAGTGATGTTTTCTTTAAAACTGAGGTAGTTGTGTTTTAATTTTGGACTGTATTTTACAGAAGGGTTATTCAGGGTTACATCACTCACAAAAAAAAAAATGAAAAGTAATGTCAATAATTTGAAAAGTACTTAGATTTTTTAAATTATTTTTCTGATAACTGTCACCACTTGGCCTATCAACCGTTTTCGGCTTGACGTTGATTTTTGGGACACCCTGTATATGTATATTCACCTGTTCCCTCATAGCTTTTAAACTTCTTATCATAATTTGACAAATAAGGTATCGTTGGTAGCGTGCTGATCGTCCGAAAGTTATATGACAGCTATATGGCGTCGCATCGAACACGTAAATATGGCGCCATCTCGAGGACATATAAATAAAAATAAAATAAAATAATAAAATAACTTTATTGACACAAAAAACCTTTGTATACAATAACAATAACAATTCACATAGGTAGTTAAATTGGTTTTTGGAAAAAGGCTGCACAAATAGTGGAAAACCCTGCCTCCTAAACTAGGGAAACCCTGTGACCTAGGAGTCAGTGTTCTACTAGTTACTACGTATACAAAATAAACCTTTATTTAAGAGTGTGATTCTAACAATAAACCCATAATGACCTGATTTGCTATATGTATGTGTGAGTATGTGTGTGGGGGATGGGATGAGAATTGGGATGGAGTGTGGTGTGGTGTGGTGTATGAGAGGGGAGAGGGTGTTTTGTGGGAGTGCGTGTAGTGTATGGTATATTCATGTGATGTTGCATGTGTTTATTTATTCGTGTTTGCAGAATAAGTAATGATTAATAGTGCCTACATTAATTCTGAAATAAGGTCTTCTGTACAGGAATAGTCCTGATTAAACAGCCAGTTTTGTAACTTGGTTTTGAGTTGGTGTTTATTTAAATTAATTATTTGAATGTGTTTGTGGACCCTTCTGTACTGTATATCACGATGAGGTACGATACGTACTCGTCGTACAGCAGATACATTAAGCCAACACAGATACAGTAAGCCAACACAGATACAGTAAGCCAACACAGATACAGTATACGTACGAGTGCCCTCTGCATGACGGAGATGGGCGGCGCGTCGTGGTGCGCGGCCACGCGGCGCTCGATGAGGTACGACACGTACTCGTCGTACAGCAGGCGGATCAGGTGGAACGAGCCGAACGACGCGGCAGACCTGCGGGTGGATATCACTGTTACAGGACATCTTCAGGGGATGACTCACTAACTCCACACCTTCGCTAGACAAATATATACCTGAGAGTGAGTTCTCTGATGACAAGCGAAGAGTAGAAGGACCAGTCCAGCAGCAGGCGGCGTGCCCTCGCCGTGTAGTCAGGCCGACGCTCGTGCGGAGCTAGGGCGGTTCGCACGCAGCCTTCCAGCCAACCAGCCCATTGCTCTAGAGACGCTCCTCGTCCCAATGTGGCCTGTAGATACAAGTTATGATGTTTAGCAATACAATTTGGGCCCAAGTACTTCTATTTGGAGATGATATTATTAGATTCTCTAAACGCTACATTTGGCAAGTAGGCTGGCGATCTCATATCGGGTTTAGCACCCTGGAACCCATGAATACGACACCCATGAAGAAAAAAAAATAAGTAGGTAGGTAGGTAGTAGTCTAAGTAGTTACTAAATTATTTTATAAATCACCCAGGACCATAGAATACACAGTATAAAGAAAACTAGAGGAACTGCCCCTCAGATATCGCGCGCGTGTCAACATTAAGCGCAGATGCGCAGCATTTAGCTTATTCGCCGTCAGATACTTGTCGCGATTGGTTGTCGCAGAAATACGCGAAATATTACAAATTATGCCTTGTTGTGCGGTTTTGACCTGCAAAAACGAAAGCAGAAAAAAAAAATATCTTGTGGAGGTGTGTATCGTATCATCAGTAAATACTAAACTTTGTTAATTTTTAATATAATTGATTTTAATTACAATACCACATGTTATGACTTCAATTCAAACTATAAACAACCTTATATTCATTGATACAAAGTCTAAATGCACTTGGTCGTCATCTGGAAAATCATAACCAAAATTCTAGTAACTTCGACGCTACTCGATTAGGGATGGGACACATCCGTAAAGTAGGTTGGTATCGATAATTTTGTTTGATTTTAGTAAGAAATCAAAAGCTCACATAGCTGGTTATATAATAAGACAGTGAAAAAATTAAATTTGATATTTGCGTCAGTGCTTTAGTAACAGAAAAAAAACAATAATTATGTATATAGATTTATTAAGGATAGAGGGGGATTATAAGGCACGCCACAATTGCGGCGGTAAGTCCCCTCTTTGAGGAGTGGATTGAGAAGCGCCACGGCGTCCTCACCTTCCGCCTGACGCAGGTTCTCACCGGGCATGGGTGCTTCGGTGGGTTCCTGTTCAGGATAAAGCGGGAGGAAACGCCCGGGTGTTTCCATTGTGAGGATCGTCTGGAGGACACGGTGGAGCATACGGTGGAGGTGTGCCCTGCCTGGGCGGAGCACCGCCGTGTCCTCGTGGAGGCGATCGGCGGCGGCGACCTCTCGCGTCCGGCCCTGGTGCGAGCCATGGTACGGAGCGAGAGGGCATGGGAAGCCGTCACCTCCTTCTGCGAAGCAGTAATGCTCGCGAAGGAGGAGGCGGGGCGCGTGAGGGAGTGGCAGTCTCTGCGCCCTCACGTCCCTAGCCGCCGCAGGAGGAGACGCCCCGGGCGTCGGGAGTAGATAACGGACTCCCGGCCACCGTAGGCGCGAGCTTGCGGGTGGCGAGCAATGGGTAGCTCGCCGCCCGGTAAGGACCAGGCTCGGGTCGACGGCGCGTAGTGTTCCACGCGCGCCTCAAAGAGATGTCAGCAGCAATATAGGAGTCTGCTAGGACCGATGCCTGCCAGGGTCGCGAGATTGTTCGAAAGAGATACCATGACTCTGGCACATGGGCAACTGAAGGAACACGGGTGGGTTTTAGTCAGTAAAAGTCTGACACGCCCTTCCGCTCCGCCCAGAGCGTGAGAAGTCATTTGATGATTTCCCATCCAAAAAAAAAAAAAGAAAAGGGGATTATTATACCCATCAGAATCTGTGATTAAGATATGTCAGATGTCAGAAATATTTTTAAAAGACGGTTACATATTTAATAAAGACTAGCTTCTGCCCGCGACTTCGTCCGCGTTAAATTCCTTATTTCCTCGACCCTTCCCGTCGAGTCGAATCGCCTACCCGTGCGATTTTCCCCGTTTTTGCAACATTTTTCATTACTGCTCCGCTCCTCTTGGTTGTAGCGTTATGTTATATAGCCTATAGCTTTTCTCGATAAATAGGCTACCCAACACAAAAAGATTTTTTTAATTCGGACCAGTAGTTCCTGAGATTAGCGCGTTCAATCCAACAAACAAACTCTTCAGCTTTATAATATTAGTATAGATTAACACCGCAATTCAGAAAATGACGTCATTTGCACAACGCCATCTATCGGATTTGGATTTCAACTATCAACATTAGTTCTATTTTTAGTCTTAAGATGTCGTTGCAAGTACTATACTGAATTGCGTAACGTAATATTTTACTTCTTGAACTCACTAAATTAATCATATCTTTTGATAGAGTGAACCGATTTCGATGAAACAAAAACTAAGTTAAACCTCAAGTTGCGTATAATTTTTGTGTATAAACATTGTCAGCATTGAATTCGTAGATTTTACGTGATGTGCGCACAAACAAACAGACAAACAGACAAAAATTTCAAAAATGATGGAAATGGGTTCTGTTACTTATCTTTTCACACGCTGGCTATTTTTTGTTTCAATTTCTTCAATGTACAAAAATGACTTTTCTACAGATTTATTATATGTATAGATTATATCATGGCTAAAATAATGCGCCAGTTTATAGGGTCATCGATATTCCAAAACATAAGCTATCATCAATTAGGGGAATTTCCTACGTCTAATCATATTACTGACTCAATGAAAGCTATCACGGCAAAATATATTAAATATACGATTTCATCACCTATTAAAATTAAACATAAAATTATCAAAACGACAACTATTAAATAAATATGTGTTATTTCAAGGTCAGTAAATATTTTTAGTACGATCTGTTATCGTTTCATTTATCGTTAGCGGCTTTGCCCGCGTACCTGATTTTATGAAAATAACATTACCCCCCTACATACAAACATACAAATACCTCTTTAACATTGATATTTTAACGATAATCAACCTTTTCCGTTATTAAACATTGTCGATGTTAACAAATTATTACATTGCTCACCCGTATAAATTACGTAACATCAATATTAAAATATCGAATAAATCTACATCTCTAACTTTTTTTTTGCTACTCACTTAAAGAGATTACAAGTGCATGTGAATATGAGTGTATCCCGTCCACCCCGGTCGTCCCGTCCCGTTAACGGGGTGGTTGGGAAAAATTGTTGCATCGACCCCGGTAGTGTCGACTCGGTCGTTTAACGGGGTGGATGGCACAGATTTAGTCTCATCTACCCCGGTGTGTTTTTAATGAAGCGGACAGCACAGATTGAGTAGCATACGCCCCGGTAGTGTTTAAAGAGATTTTTAATTTTCTTACACATTTTGTATGTCTGCTAGAAAACACTTTATGTCTTTGAAGTACCAGGTGGTCATAACTCTATAGGAGCTCACCTAACCCGTTGTGTCAGCTAGAACACGCCTTATGCCTTCGAAGTACCAGGTTGTCATAACTGGGTAGGAGCTTGCTAAACATAGGAGTGTCAGCTAGAAAACGCTGTATGCCTTCGAAGTACCAGGTAGTCATAACTTGGCTGGAGCTTATCAGACAAAGGAGTGTCAGCTAGAAAACGCTTTATGCCTTCGACGTACTAGGTTATCATAACTTGGCAGGAGCTTACCAAACAAAGGACTGTCTGCTAGAACACGCTTTATGCCTTCAAAGTACAATTAATTGATTCTGAGGCGGTACGAAGTTCGCTGGGTCAGCTAGTTATTGGTATAAAAATAAATATGAAGTGTAATTATATAATTATTAATATTTAATATTCTCGAAAATGTTATGTTACTATTTTTAATTGAATTTTTATTACTTTTTTTTATTAATAATGGATTATACCATCTAAAATTAGAGACCAACATGTTCATTACTAGTAAGCACCAAGAAACAAATACTGGAACATAAGTACTTTCTACTATGCGGCGCGTATGCTACTCAATCTGTGCTGTCCGCTTCGTTAGAAATACACCGGGGTAGTTGCGACTAGATCTGTGCCATCCACCCCGGTAAACGACAGGGTCAGCTCAACCGGGGTCGATGGCACAAGTTTTCCCAACTGCCCCGTTAACGGGGCGGGACGACCGGGGTGGATGGGATGCACTCGTGAATATGACATCTATTTCAAAGGAGCTAGCGTTCTAAATAGAATGAATTCGTTACAGCGCCATCTAGCATTGAGATGCTGAACTCGTTGTAAATTTGTCTATTTAAAGTTTTTAAACGAAAAACGTCTTTATTGTGTGTGTCATGTCAAATAATAACAACTTTCATTCGTTGTAATACGACTTAATTTTTGAAAGCAACACGAAGATGATTTGTAAAAGTTGCGTGTGTAATTTGTAGCCAATCATATCGCTGTTTATTATGTGTGTAATGGACAATTTGCTATGCAAATGTGTGAGTTTGGCGACACTAGTTCCCGTGCTTAGCCAGTGTAGGGGCATTTCTCTGTATTCTTTGTTCTGGGATAGACTATTTGGCAATCAAGGATGAAACTCCAGGTAGCTCGCGAAATCCAATTTGTCGTATGTTTTTAACCGACGAAAAAAAAACGGAGGAGGTTATCAATTCGACGCGTATATTTTTAGTTTTTTTTAATTTTTATTTATGATCCTGCATAACTTTTTACATAGTAGTCCGATTGTGATCATTCTTTTTTTATTGGAAAGGGTATACTTCGAGGGTGGTCCCATATAAATTTGGAAAACAAAATCAAACCCAGAGGGTCAGAAAACAGGGGATGATTGATTGTTCACTCACTGATTGTAATGTATAACCACGAATAACTTTATACAGAGTAGTCCGATTTTGATAATTCTTTTTTCATTGGATAGGGTATACCTTGCCAAGTATTATTAGCACATTAAAGCCACAAAAAAATTATAAAATAAAAAGATTAAAAAAAAAGTTTTTGTTAAAAAGTTTTTTTTGCAATTTGTAGTTCATTGCCAGGCTGTATGTTGAACAAAATATGATTCGCGATCGTAACACATATTACTTTACATAATTATAATAATTAAATCACCAATGTAGCCCTTTCATTTCTATTATGAGTTTATCATGAAATAGACAAACAATAAAATAGTAGTACCTTGAAGTCCGCTTCCAGTTTGTGCGCAGTGGCGGCGCTGGCGCAGGAGCAGGCCCACGCCGCCTGCTCGCGCACCACGCGGAAGTCCACGCGGTTCAGGTCCGCTAGCATCTATACGATATCATCATATAATATTTTAATCAATCGTAATAAACTTGAGTCCGTTTTAATTTCTTTCGACGCTCTCCTAATGACAAGCTTCTATATTGTTTTCATAAACGACCGAAATTTATAATTATACCAGTCTCTTCTGTTAGCGTATCGATGGCAAAAATAACACGAAAAAAATGATTAATTGTTAGTATATACTAAAATATATATACCGTCACCGCCGCCGGCGCGTGCGCAGGACAGTTGCATTAGCGACAGTAGTGAGTATCAGCGTCGGTAGTACCTGGTGTATCTGCAGATGGTTGTTGAGCACGGCGCGCGCGGCCTGCGCCAGATGGTTGAGCGACGTGTAGCGGCGCAGCGCGGCGGCCAGCGCGCCCGCCGCCTGCGCCTGCGCACGCGCCGCCGCCGCCGGCGCGTGCGCAGGACAGTTGCATTAGCGACAGTAGTGAGTATCAGCGTCGGTAGTACCTGGTGTATCTGCAGATGGTTGTTGAGCACGGCGCGCGCGGCCTGCGCCAGATGGTTGAGCGACGTGTAGCGGCGCAGCGCGGCGGCCAGCGCGCCCGCCGCCTGCGCCTGCGCACGCGCCGCCGCCGCCGGCGCGTGCGCAGGACAGTTGCATTAGCGACAGTAGTGAGTATCAGCGTCGGTAGTACCTGGTGTATCTGCAGATGGTTGTTGAGCACGGCGCGCGCGGCCTGCGCCAGATGGTTGAGCGACGTGTAGCGGCGCAGCGCGGCGGCCAGCGCGCCCGCCGCCTGCGCCTGCGCACGCGCCGCCGCCGCCGGCGCGTGCGCAGGACAGTTGCATTAGCGACAGTAGTGAGTATCAGCGTCGGTAGTACCTGGTGTATCTGCAGATGGTTGTTGAGCACGGCGCGCGCGGCCTGCGCCAGATGGTTGAGCGACGTGTAGCGGCGCAGCGCGGCGGCCAGCGCGCCCGCCGCCTGCGCCTGCGCACGCGCCGCCGCCGCCGGCGCGTGCGCAGGACAGTTGCATTAGCGACAGTAGTGAGTATCAGCGTCGGTAGTACCTGGTGTATCTGCAGATGGTTGTTGAGCACGGCGCGCGCGGCCTGCGCCAGATGGTTGAGCGACGTGTAGCGGCGCAGCGCGGCGGCCAGCGCGCCCGCCGCCTGCGCCTGCGCACGCGCCGCCGCCGCCGGCGCGTGCGCAGGACAGTTGCATTAGCGACAGTAGTGAGTATCAGCGTCGGTAGTACCTGGTGTATCTGCAGATGGTTGTTGAGCACGGCGCGCGCGGCCTGCGCCAGATGGTTGAGCGACGTGTAGCGGCGCAGCGCGGCGGCCAGCGCGCCCGCCGCCTGCGCCTGCGCACGCGCCGCCGCCGCCGGCGCGTGCGCAGGACAGTTGCATTAGCGACAGTAGTGAGTATCAGCGTCGGTAGTACCTGGTGTATCTGCAGATGGTTGTTGAGCACGGCGCGCGCGGCCTGCGCCAGATGGTTGAGCGACGTGTAGCGGCGCAGCGCGGCGGCCAGCGCGCCCGCCGCCTGCGCCTGCGCACGCGCCGCCGCCGCCGGCGCGTGCGCAGGACAGTTGCATTAGCGACAGTAGTGAGTATCAGCGTCGGTAGTACCTGGTGTATCTGCAGATGGTTGTTGAGCACGGCGCGCGCGGCCTGCGCCAGATGGTTGAGCGACGTGTAGCGGCGCAGCGCGGCGGCCAGCGCGCCCGCCGCCTGCGCCTGCGCACGCGCCGCCGCCGCCGGCGCGCCGCCCGCGCCCGCCGCCAGCGCGCCCTCCAGGCTCTTCGCGAAGTTGCGGATCGCCTGCCAACCGACATTCAACGAATATCAGACTCTTCACTTTATACTCATTTTTGCCTTTCATTCGGCATCTTTCACTCAAATGAAACGTCAGAACACGTAAATCCTTTTTGGCTCCTGAAATACAGGTACTTTAACCTAACTCCAGAGTCAGGTTAGGTTATGGGTCCAGGGGCGACGGATCTGGGGACATCCGTCACCCCCTACTACTTAGGACCCGAGATGGTGGCGCATAGTGTTCCACGCGCGCCTCTCTCTGATGTATGAGGGAGTTAAACACCTCACTGCCCACAACGTGAGGAGGCCCACAAAAGCGGGCCGGCACCAGTCGGGGATCGCGGAAGACATATTGGTTCTCGTGCTCCCCGACGTAGGTATGGGACAGAACATCGGGGTGGTTTTAGTCAGTAAGAGTCTAACAGACCCCTCCGCCCACCCCAGGGAGGAGGACATCAATGAGGATTTCCAGCTCGAGATCAAAAAAGGTTAGGATAGCAAGGGTCTCAAATAACCTGTAATCTGGTTTTATGGCAATAAATAATAATCAAAGTGTAAAATAAATTCATGAGTGAACCGATCTAAAGATGTAACATTTCGGCACTCGAACCTTCGGACTGTTCTGAACATACGTGTTTCATGCTGTGAAAAACTACGAATGATTGACCTTGTATACGCTTTCAGTGTTGTATACGTTACTATGGAAGCTTATTGACAGACACGTCGATAATACGACATGGTGCCGCCGTCGTATGCGTCGTCCGGTTATTTGTCGTGTCATATAAGGCATACGATCGACGAACGAGCTGAATACCACTCTTGATATTTATCCCCTATGACAAATGTAAAACTGCACTCAATGCGTATCTGAAAATCAGGGAACTGAGAATTTGTTGACCCCCCTCAGATAGACTATCTTTTAAATACTCATCTCCTTGCCCTGTTTCTGCATACCATCAACCATACTCGCGCCACACTTACACAGCTCAATCTCTCACATACACTCTTACATCTCTTAAATACACTCTTTGCGGTTACTCACACACCTTCTGGTATTTCCACACTTTTTGTTTTTTCTTTCCTGTTATTTTACAAAATTTTATATTTTTTCTCTAATTTATTGTTAGTTATGTATCCTGTAATGTTATTATGTCGTGTATCCAATTATCAGGCATCTAGCCGCGGCAGGGTCCTGGTGACTTGTAATACAGGTTTTTAAATAAACCTAGGCTACCACAGGCACCAGTCTCTCACAAAGTTAGATCCTTTTACGTGCACTACTGTATAAGCTTAGCATTAAGTTCATAACTTGTGTAGAGAAAATAAACGTTTATATTATTATTATATTATTTTACGGTGCGTTTCCCGCACCGTTCCGGTAACAAACCGGCCCGTGTACAACGGGCCTCACTCGCAAGACAAATAATTTAATGTTAGCAGCAAATACATATTTTCATAAATCAGTCATGTAGTGGGGCTCATCGACGATGAATCTATGTCATTATTTTGCAAATCCATGCTATCAAATTCACATGATTTCCATAAAACACAAGTTTAGAAAAGTTTGTAGTTTAAATATAAAATATATGAACGCGACGTAAAATATAAGGCGGCGGGCGGCGCCAGAAGGTACAGTGTGTGTGTGTACCTGTGTGAGCTGTGGCGGGATGGGCCGCAGCACGTCGGGCAGCAGCAGCTCGACGGCACGCTGGTACAGCTGCATCTCCGCAGCGCGCAGCCAGGCGGCCACGTCCTTGCGCGCCGCCAGGCGGCACAGCACGCGGCGGCACAGCGCGGGCGGCGGCCGGCGCCAGAAGGCGCGGCGCGCTCGCTCCACGGCGCTCGTGTCCAGCGCCGCCACGGCCGACAGGAACTCCGCGCCGTGCTCCCTACGCAACACGAAACAAATCAGCTACCAACGTGGAGACCTACGCGTCGCTACGGGAGTCTACGCGCCGCTACGGGAGTCAACGCGCCGCTACAGGAGTCTACGCGCCGCTACGGGAGTCTACGCGCCGCTACTGGAGTCTACGCTCCGCTACGGGAGTCTACGCACTGCTACGGGAGTCAACGCGCCGCTACGGGAGTCTACGCGCCGCTACGGGAGTCTACGCACCGCTACGGGAGTCTACGCACCGCTACGGGAGTCAACGCGCCGCTACGGGAGTCTACGCGCCGCTACGGGAGTCTACGCACCGCTACGGGAGTCAACGCGCCGCTACGGGAGTCTACGCGCCGCTACGGGAGTCTACGCACCGCTACGGGAGTCTACGCACCGCTACGGGAGTCAACGCGCCGCTACGGGAGTCTACACGCCGCTACGGGAGTCTACGCACCGCTACGGGAGTCAACGCGCCGCTACGGGAGTCTACGCGCCGCTACGGGAGTCTACGCGCCGCTACGGAGTCTACACGCCGCTGCGGTAGGTCTACGCGCTGCTACGGGAGTCTACGCACCGCTACGGGAGTCTACGCGCCGCTACGGGAGTCTATGCGCCGCTGCGGTAGGTCTACGCGGACCTACAAGAACCTAAGCGCGTCTAGGATTTACGAAACAGAAAGACCTCCTTTTACAATATTAAATTTATTGATATTTATTTCCGTAAATTGGGTAATAAAACACTTTACACGTTAAAGAACAATGACTAATCTCAATCAATGAAAAATCTTAAACAACGTAACTTGATCGTCGTTGGTTTGCCCATTTATTTATAACCACATCCCATGCTGATCTGTTTTTGTTTCAAGTTTAGACCAAACATTGGCATCTTCACGTGATTTTATTGGGAGTTGAAACAAGGTATTTGTTATGCTCAGTTGAAATTGAGCGCAGACACATGCCGTTCATACCCCCAATCTCATGCTTGCCGAGCTCTTTAGGCCACGCCTCATCAACTCGGCTAATACGCGAATTGAGTCCCCAAGCAGCTGGATTTGTTCCCAAATTTCTTAGCGCTCGAGTAACGTTTCATAAAATCTACCTTTTTTATCGGCATTATCCAGAGTTGGGATATACATAAACACTAACGCCATTCAGGAAATCCATCCGTTGTCCGTATCTAAAGGTGTAATGATCCTGTCAGATATAGACCAAGTACTCATTTAGCGAAATCCGGGTAAACATAGATAGCGTAGTAATGCATTCAATATACAATACAGCAGTTTTCTAAAAGACGGAGAATTTATTGAAATATAAAATATTTATCGTCCAGGTAATACAGTACGCAAATGTAGGTTAACATCAAGTTGAGCCGATATAAGTAGCATAAATATTACTTATAGCTAATAACAATGTATTATTTGCCAGTGAACCCCAAACTAGACAGTTTGTATCTTGGAGCTTTTTTTTTTTTTGGGTGGGAAATCATCAAATGACTTCTCCCGCTCTGGGCGGAGCGGGAGAGCGTGTCAGACTTTTACTGACTAAAACCCACCCGTGTTCCTTCAGTTGCCCATGTGCCAGAGTCACGGTATCTCTTTCGAACAATCTCGCGACCCTGGCAGGCATCGGTCCTAGCAGACCCCTTCATTGCTGCTGACATCTCTTTGAGGCGCGCGTGGAACACTACACTACTTGGGGCTCAGGAACAAATTCCAGAGTGGAAACTAGGGAGGTGATTTCAGGTGGAGGTGATTTTTGCAACATTTTCTTTACATTTTTTTTTGCACTCCAATGCGGTAGTTTTTTAATGTCGCAGAGTTTATAGACTTTATTGTACGTATTAATGAGAGACTAGACCGGGGAGCGTCTAGCTAGCAATGAAGTGCCGTCAGGTGTTGAGATATTATAATTTCTTTTACTTAGGATTGATCTATAGATCGGGCCTGTTTTTAATATTTTTGTGCGTTTTAATGCAGGCAGAAAGACTGAAAAGCTGGCAGATTCTGAGAACTCTCGTTTCGCGATAGAGTAAATCGGTAGAAAACCAGTAGGGTTTTTTATAAGTTACTTTTAGAAGCGCTCTCTGTGCTGTTTCAGCTTCAATCAAGTAGGTATTTCCAGCACTACCCCGCACGCTGATACAATACTGAATCATTGATTGACAGCGCCCTAAGTATACTTGTTGTAGTGTGTCTATTGGTAGACAGTCTCGTAGCCTTCATATGGTGTGAATAAGTTTTCTTATTCTGCCAGAACTTTTGGATATTTGTTGCTTAAATGTTAGGTGGTTGTCGATAAGGATTTCGAGGTATCTAATAGAAGAAGTACTTTACTCTTTAAATATATTTATCATTGTTTAAGAATAATCCAAACATTTGCATTTTATTTGCAATAGCAACATTTATATGTTTAGCACTAATTATTTTTATGTATGGGTAACATTAGCCTAATAAAACTCTTCCCTGCGACGTGGTACTTTTTGTTCTTGAATAAAATCATACATTGAAATACTGAAAAACTACAAGCATTTCATTAAAACAATCATTATTATTTCGACTAAGTATATAAGCCTTTTTTTCTGGGTGAGAAATCATCAAATGGCGTGTCAGACTTTTACTGACTGAAAACCACCCATGTTCCAGTGGTGCCCGTGGTCCGGTTCCGTGGTGAGTTGCCTGTGCCAGGGCCACGGTATCTCTTTCGAACAAACCCTCGACCCTGGCAGCAGTGGCGTGCAGTCCATATAGACAAAAAGACACTGCAGACCCTAGGGTCTAGACCCTAGATAAGGACTAGTTACTAATATTTCAAAAATAAAAGAATTATACTAACAGTAAGTAATAAAACCATTCAAAAAGTTTAAACGCCTAATGTAAATATAATAGCAACGTTCATACCGTTCTATTTACTACGGCAACGCATTCATAACAGATCGCAACGTAAGCAGGCAGCGAACGATCGTGTCTTTATTTCATTCATAAATGTACGCATGTAGTGGTAATTTCTTCTACATTTTCGTGTCTATACATTGCACACATAAAGCGAAGTCCTGCCGCAGAGTAACCAATCACAGGCGTCCCTGCGCCATTCAATAATGGCGCATGGACGCCTGTGATTGGTGAGTATTATCACAGCGCGCTGTGAGTATTATGCGATCAAGTTGAATATGTACGTAGCCTCAGCAACATTTCGATTCGCAATGATGCAATTTTATTTGTCAACGTTTTAGTTATCAAAATTTAGAAATTGTTTGTTTACGAAAGGATCCATATTGATTTCGTACATGTGAAGCGCGCTGTTTTATGTTTTTATTTTGATTGAGTTTTCTTGTGATTAATTCATTTACAAACGTTAATATTTAGGTAGATTTGTTGCTTATTTCAATTAGTTTTTTGAATTGTTTTAATTTTTACTTACTACGCTGTTTGTTTGTTTTTTTCAAAATGTTGTTCGATTGTGAGGTTTGTGTTGAAAATGTGTGTTTGTTAAAAAGTGTACTTATCTAAATGGAAATGTGTACCTGAGTAACGAGAATTATAACCCAGCAAAGAGGTAATGCAACTCGTAAGTTTCATAGTAATAATTAAGCAACTAAAACCGGCTATGTTGTTGTTTACACACATTAAAAAAATTTTTTTCCTTGCTAGTTTAGTAGTTCCAGTACAGTGTGGAATTGTTCGGGATTTGCAGATTTACATGATTACTATCCCACGGCTTGCTCAAAGATTTTGGTAATTATCGTATTGAGAGAAGTATTACGAAGAAGTTTTTCATTAAAACGTATTCTTACGTACCTATTTAAGAAACACACAAAGTCAACAACAAGTACCTACACATCTTTCTGTGCTTTCGACGGAAAAAGAATTATTGGTCGAATGAAGACGCATACCAACTTTTTATGACGATGGTTTAAAATCATATTTAAAAAAAGATAGGCGCGTATATGTCATTTATAAATGAGTTTGTTTACTTTATTATTTTTGCTGTTACCCGTACTAAATTTACCTATTAAATATATTTACATATACGAATCACATGAAGGGCTTTTTTCAACTATCACTCACCTGGATCAGATATTTGAGGTGGCCGAAATCATTTATTAGCATTATCAGGAAATCGCCATTTCAAACTTTTAAACCACCTAATGAGTTTTTCTTCACTAACTTGAGCAATTACGAAAGGCGTTTTTTTTTTGAACTGCCTACCCGATCATAAGACCCTGTGCACGCCACTGCCTGGCAGGCATCGGTCCTAGCGGATCCTTTCAATGTTTGCTGACATCTCTATAAGGCACACGTACCTGTGATGTCTCCGCAGCGCATGGAGAGCCTCGGGCGGCACGTCGTCAGGCAGTGGCTCTACAGACAGCGGCGGCGGCTCGGGCGCCGACACGGAGCCCAGGAACTGCCGGTGCGCGTGGTTCGGGCTGCTCGCTGAGTCGCGGGATCGCTCGCGGGATCTACCCTCCTGTATGATATAGGGACAGATCAGCATTTTCCTGCTCCTAATCCAATTTATTTGGAGGCGGTGCGGCATATTTTCTCCTGTCATATCTACTAGCCATCATAATAGATATATCATTTTCAGCATAGGCAAATATGTGTAACGAAATAGGATGGAAACCTACATTTGCATAGGAAGTAAAGACATTCAGAACGTTGGCGAAAAAATCAACGCACAGAATGTGAAAATACGTTACTGACGGACAGATTGTATTTAGGTATAGTATGCTAACGCCTACAATGTGTTTGAATTACCTATCCTAACATTGAAATAATGTCGCGTAATTTAGATCATAGGCGTTAGTACAACGATTTTGTTCTGGTAGTAACTATTAATCTATTCTTAGTATCACGTCTCTGCTTTATAAATTCTTCGAAATATTTATTTAGCACCTAAATTCAAGTCAAAAAAATATATCGAGTGCTTTAACTTTTGCACACCAAATTGTATTCCTACTCTCTAGACCCAAACAGTTCATATAAACGAAAAATATTTCCCACATCAACTCACCTGATGATCCAGTACATCGGTCTTATCATCCGAATTATCCTGTTGGTCATTCAAATCGCTCTCACTATGATCGTGTTCGACGCCGGGCTTCGCCCTAATCCCGTAGTAATGATACTTGGAGTTCCCTCTGGTCCCCAGTCTCCGAGTGCGAAGGCCTATGAACACGGAGCGTATGAGCTTGCCGAAGGACGCTGCGTTGACTGGCTCCAGGCGGTGGGTCGCGCAGTGGCGCAGGTAGTGCGCGTACAGTGTGGAGCGGGGCAGGGAGACGCCTGGCGAACATGTGTTAGATTACATAGACGACCTGAGAGCTTACTTTTGAAAAATATATTATATGTTTTTTATTTAAACTTTTTTTATTCAGACTCATTCATCGTCACTATGTGATGCATTTATTCCTATAATAATTTAATAAATTTAAAAAAATCGGTTGTCTGTAAAGTCGGTGTACCGATGATAGTTGAACGTGACAACGTCATAAGAAAATACTGATGCGCGCTCTCGCTTGCACTTCAAGCCTTAAATGGAACGCCTCAGAGCGAGGTAACGCCGCATGAGTCATGTTTTATCGTGCGTGCAGCCGGCTCCATCGAATTATAAGACGTTGTCACGTCATAAAACATTTTTTTTAATTTGTTAAATTGTTGATATCGACTGTCTGATTGGTCGAGTTGCAAGCGCTACTGCTGAGTACGAGGCCCTGGATTCAATTCCCAGATCGGGGAAGTGTTATTGAGTTTTTCTATCTGGAATTTCCCAGTAGCAGCCCGGAGTCAGGATTTGTGCCCGGTTGATGGCAAGAGACTCGCCCCCTATTACATGTGACATAAACATAACAGGCGAAATGTGAGTCACCTCTGTCCTACCCTTCGGAGAAACAAGGCATGATTTTATTGATATTTTCGTAATTAATGTACATTAAATGGTTTGCTGCAACCAACACCATAATTGCGAAACACACTATTACTCACAATATGAATCATTTTGAAAGATATTGCTGACCCATATGATTCATATCGTCGAAAAAAAAATGTTAGTTCAATAACGTATTGCGTTATTTACGCAATTAATGTTGCTAAACTATCATAATGAAAACCATTAATTTAATGATGTCCCTATGTCTTTGTTAAAAATAGGCTAGTTTTCCTAAAAAAAAACACAGAGAACGCCAACATGGTATTAGAATAGAAAGGAAAATATTTTCGCATTCGCTTGCCGCATGAAAATAAAGACTTTATTCTATCGATGCGTCTCGAATATTACAAAATTGCAGCTAACTGAAATGTTTTATGTTTTCTTTTGTTACATTTTTGTCGCATCACAACCGGCTTTAAATTAAATGCAATGTCACCCTGCTTCATGTATGTTTCTCCTTTATGTTTTTTTCTTAGGTCCGTCGCGATAGTTTCTTAAATCTATTGTAGATAAAAAAACAAAAAACATCCCGAGCGCATTTCGATCATGGTGGGAAATCTCAACGAAAAATTCTTAATGGAAAACTCAATAACACATCGACGGACCAGCGGGGTAGTTGCGTAACACACAAATACGCAATGTCTTTAAAAGCTCACGAATTGTGATTGATAGCGTGTTACGAAATTAGAGTAGGTACTAGGAATCGAACCCAGAACCCTACGCTCAAGAGTCGCAATCTCACCTAAGACTCAAAAATTACTTAAAACTAGTTTCAACTAATCAAATGGCTCTAAACTAGTTTTAAGTAAGGCTTGAGTCAGATCCTGTAATACGGGCCTAAGGCACCTGTCCCACTGCCGACGATGAATCGATTAACTATCAACGATTTTCTCGTTCAAGCAACATGCAAAATGTCTCGTGTAAGTTAGAGAGACGCATATGTTAATAACTGAAAAGCTATCAAAGAGAGTACTAGCTCCGCGACACTCGCTTAGCGGGCAGTGCTTGTTGAGACTCACGCTTGGTACGCAAGCTACTCGATAGACGCCAACTCTTTTTACACGCTTTATATTAGCTTCACTTGTATGTTTGTATGTTTGTATGTTTGTATGTTTGTATGTTTGTTTGTAACCGACTCCTTATAGCGCGATTTTGACCCACTTTAAACGACCAGATTTCATTCAAACTTTGCACATCTGTCAAGGACCGATGACAATGCAATAATTTCATAAATTTGTGCCATTATCCTTGCCAGGGTTACCAGGACAGCAAAAAAACTGTCACAAACTACGCTGACATACGTCTCAAAATTCGAAATACCCTAAAAAATAGAAAATAAATAATAGTTTCAAAAAAAACTAAAAAACACGCTTCCATTAAAAACCAAACTAAAAAGTACAAAATAATGGAAAAAAAGCGTGGGGTGCCTGATATCAATAAAAAAATACCTTAAAAAGCACTCCACGCTTTTTTTCCATTATTTTGTACTTTTTAGTTTGGTTTTTAATGGAAGCGTGTTTTTTAGTTTTTTGTAACTATTATTTTTTTAACACACTTTTATTAGCCTCAAACGTATACTATGTTAGTATGTGCCTATGTAAAAGAAACTTTGAACATGATTTTGCCCCCCTTCAAATCATCCGATTAACTCGAAATTTGGCATACTTATTTATCAAGGACCGATGGCAATACAATAATTTTATAAAGTGCCATTGCTCTTGCCAGGGTTACCAGGATAGCAAAAAAAAAACTGTCTTCGAAAACTACGCTGACATACACATGTCACAAAATTCGAAACACCCTAAAAATAAATAAATAATAGTTTAAAAAAACACGCTGCCATTATTTTCTACTTTTTAGTTTGGTTTTCTATGGAAGCGTGTTTTTAGTTCTTTTAAACTATTATTTATTTTTTAGTTGGTAGCTATATTCGCTTGTCGTGAATCGTCGGCGGTGGGACAGTTGGCGAGTCCCGACAGGCTGATTCCTTATCTAGTAATAAAGACAAGATAGTTCCTCACTTGACTCACCCTCAGCGGTCTCGTAGTGGTCGAGCAGCCACTGCACGGTGGCGGGCGGCATGCGCGGCGCGGTGGGCGCGCCGGCCGGCGTGGCGGGCGACGCGGGCGCCGACGCCTCGTCGCCGGCCACCTGCGGGGACGTACTGCTCATAAGACGGTCACTCACATGAGCGCGAACATTCGTACATTGTATGAATTTTTGCGCTGTAAATGGCGAAACGACCGTTACCTTCGAAATCGTGTTTGCAACTAGTCGCACGAATATGTGGGAGGCTATGCGTTCGAGGTTCGCGCGCTTTGGTGTGCGCTAAAAAACCGACACAGCTTATAGAAAAGCAAGAATGCAGCGAAAATTTTGCATAGTTATTTGGAAATGTCGTCCAACACTTGTGGGTTCGCGTATTCACGCGAATGTGCGAAATTAAGAACTCTTTTATTTTACACTTTTTTGATAATATAATTATTATTCATGTTAATTACACCTATTATACTATTATTTAAGGGCTTGTGGCTAAGTTACAACAGCCGCACGGGTCGATCGTTCAGGTTAAGTTACGCTTGCCGCGGTTGGTCCGTGGATGGGTGACCATCTTTACATACCAAGACCCGTCCTTCCGTTGAACTTTGATTGGGTACTGTCATGTCTTTGGTGGTCTAGGGGCGTATAAAATTGATAGACATTAGCTGGACCAAACACATTTTAATATACTGACGATAGACAGGATAAAGACAACGCCAAAATCTACAAGTATACGGTCCACATAAAAGATTGCCTTATGCGTGCAAATGAAAATTATATTCGAAGAAAATATGCCGAGTTGGACATTGTGGTAATGCAAACGTCTAAGTGAGAAAAAACTGGGCTTAAATAAGGTTTTACTGTTTGTGCATAAATAATAAAATAAATAAATAAGGTAACTATTTTATCATTTAACCAGTATTGAGATAAATTAAATAATTTTCTAAGGTCATATCAAACTATCCGACGGTTGATATCAAAAGTTGGTGAATTTGACAGATTTTCATGACCGCCGGCGGCAGTTTAATAAGACGAAACCTCATTAGAAAAGTTTTGGACCCAAAGTCGATATGGGTCTCTATTAGAGCACTCGAGTGGCACTGCAAGTCTGATGCTACCTGACGTTAAAGACAGGGAAGAAAACTAAGACGCAGCATGTATTCGAAAGGAAATTGACCCATTCAAGAGTATAAATAATTTGTCTGGCTGTTTAATAAAAAGTAATAAGATCATTCTAAACGCTCAGGATAGCAGTCAATTGAAGGGGTCCACGAGGACCGATGCCTGCCAGGGTTGCGGAATTGTTCAAAAGAGTTATCGTGGCCCTGGCACAGGCAACTGAAGGAACTTGTGTGGGTTTTAGTCAGTAAAAGTCTGTGACGCCCTCCCGCTCCACCCAGAGCGAGAGAGACGTCATATAAAAATTTTCCACCCAAAAACGAAAGGATTGCAGTCAAGGTAGTTTAAAAACGCCGGTAGCCAAAGACATAAGCTAAGTGTTTTGTTTTTAGAACGACACCTTTATAACGAACATAATTACAAAGGGAAGCCCTCAAAACGTCTTCTACGTAAAGGCGATGTTTTCCGTGAAGCAACAGAAGTAATTTATTTTCTGATAGATTTATGAAGCACATATTTTCCCGTTCGTGTTTCCTCAACAGGATGACTTTTAGCGGAAATTCTTTTTCTGATAATGAGTAAGCTAAAGATAAAAATATTAATATTCTGATATATCTACAAAGAAAAGAGCCGGCCAAATGTGAGTCGGAATCCCGCATGAACTACCACCAAAAATAGAACAGTTCACCTTGTTTGTTACTATTTGCCATGATAGTCTATGGAGACTATCATGGCAAATAGTAACAAACGCTGAAATGAATGCTGTAACTATGGAGTTACAGCATTCATTTCAGCCGTAAGACGTCCACTGCTGGACTTAGGCCTCCCCCTATTTGGGGAGCTTTGCCATAATAGCCACGCTTGGCAAGCGGGTTGGCGACCTTAGTATTATGGTAAAATGCATAGAGAACGCTGATGCCCATTCTCTAGTAAATCCCTTAGTCGCCTTTTACGACACCCACGGGAAGAAATGGGGTGGTGTTATTCTTTACGTCCGGCACCACACGGTACCATAGTTACAGCTATTCTGTGAAAATTATCAGCAACCTCGCTATATCTATCCAATTCTCTGAAGGTTATCCTTAAAGTTTCGCCATGTCCGTCCATCCGTCTGTCCGCAGCTTAACTCACTGACTCTTAATACTAGGAAGCTCTAATAAGGCATGAATATAAATATTAGTCACGCCAACAAAGTAGTAATATAAAATCTAGAAAATAAAAAGTTTTGGTGTCCTCCTCTACATGCAAAGTGGGGATGTTTGTTTTTCTCGTCATTAGATAGGTGTTTCAAAAATATTGCGGGTTTGTGAAAACAAATTTCGATTACCGCAGATAGCCAATGTTGTAAGGAGTAATCATAGGCTTGTCCCAGACTTATCTTGATAATTCCTGACATCCACGCGGGCGAAGCTGCGGGCAGCAACAAGTACAGTTCCAAATAACATTCAGCCCTATGCCAGAAGGACAGCGCAGGCCTAGTAATACTGCCAGGGTCGTGAGATTGTTCGAAAGAGATACCGTGACCCTGCCATATGGGCAACTGAAGGAACACGGGTGGGTTTTAGTCAGTAAGAGACTGACACGCCATCCCGCTCCGCCCAAAGTGGGAGACGTCATTTAATGATTTCCCACCCACAAAAAAAAAATTCTAGTTATAGATTTCTTCTGGTCACAAAACCCTTGAGACTGACGCAAACTTGGGCGGGCCACACGCACTGCTTTGCGAAAAATCTATAAATATATGGCGTTCCGCGCATAAATGTACCAGTAGGGAGCCGGATGTAGAATCTAGAAAAGTCCCTTTATTATGCTGATTACAAAAAAAAAATCCTTACACTTTTTTTGTAACAGACATCCAAAGTTGAAATTCTGAAAAAACTAGTTTCGAGAAAATGGAGTTTGAAAGTTAAGGTTACAAAAAAACAATGTTCTACTTGTTTGATACATAGATTTTAACCATAACCGATACTGTACTGTCAATATACAAATAGTATTAAAATTCAAAAACTCAACATAATAATTATGATTATGAAAATATCGACATTTTATAAGACCTACCGACATCTGGTACCTTTTTACTAAACATTGCCTTTAAAAAAAAATGTGCTTAGAAATGTTGTCTGTAGATGTTAATTATATCAAATTTGTTGTAGAACAATAATCAGTGAAAGTCACAAAATGCCATATTTTCACCCGATTTTACAAAAACGCAAATAACTCTGAAACTAAATGCCGACATCTGGTACCTTTATGCGCGGAACGCCACATATTATCTTTACATAGTATAAAACTAAGTTGCTTCCTGTGTCAGCACGCTAAGATTTTCTAAACTACGCAACGGATTTTATTGCGGTTTTCAAGAGGTTTATATCGTCACTGGAAAGGCAAAATTACTTAACCGCCAAATTGGGCATATTGAGTTACATAAATAAAATATATAAATATACAAATAGTCCAAATTAAGTTAGTTAAAATAGTATAGTGTAGTATTTTTTTTAATGGCAATTGTACTATTTTAACTAACTTAATTTGGACTATTTGTATATTTATATTATTTATATATTTTATTTATGTAATATGCCCAATATGCCCAATTTGGCGGTTAAGTAATTTTGCCTTTCCAGTGACGATATGTATAATACGTTGGCGAAGTCGCTAGCAAAAGCCATATTCAAATCAAATCATATGAAAATATTTTTACTACACATTTCACATAAACCTACATGGGCACTTATGAAACGTCAGAAGCTAGGTGGTATTATAAATTAAAGTCGGTTTTCGTGTGTCTGTATCAGCGCGTTATTCTTCTAAAATACGTGAAGTATTCTAACACAGTCTTCACCATAATTTAGAGAATTTATTCAGGAAGGTTTCATGAATAAATCTCAAATGTTCAATTTCAAACAATTGAACCGCCTGAATTCCATGAATGCACAACAACCTACACTAATTAAAATTCCCAGAACCACAAAACTTGAAGAAAAGCAATGAAACATTGTCCTGTATTTTTTTGGCTTCCTCTTTTTAGGGTTCCGTACCGAAATGGTAAAAAGGAACCCTTATAGTGAGACTCAGTTTATGTGTCCGTCTGTCTGTGACAGCTGGATATCTCAAGAGCTAATGCTATGAATTTGAAATAGTTTTACATGATGTTTGCCCAACTATTTTGCAAATGAGAAATAAATTAGAAGTTGGGCTACTAGGGCATGTGGATACCCCACATGCCCTAGTAGCCCAACTTCTAAATGAAAGAGCGCTAATGTAAAAAAAGACCGTGCCCTTATCTCCGAAGTTTGCATAGAGAAAAATCTGAAATTATTCTATGTGATAGCAGTTTATGTAAAGATTACAGGAAAAATAAAACGATGTCTCTAAATAGCACACTTTTACAGTAATACTGCAAAATATTTATAAAATAGGTGATATGAAATATTTATATATGATGGTACGGAACCCTCGCTCTTGACCGGTTTTTTCTTTTAAAACTCCAAATATATTTTAGCATAGTTTTTTTTTCAGAAACTGTAAAGACATAAGCGTGGAATAACCAAAATCCATACTAATATTATAAATGGGAAAGTGTGTGTGTCTGTTTGTCCGTCTTTCGTTCTTCCGTCGGAAAAACGGAGCGACGAATTGACGTGATTTTTAAGTGAAGATAGTTGAAGGGATGAAGAGTGACAGGCTACATTTTGTCTCTTTTTAACCCCCCACTTCCCTAAAATGGGGGTGGAACGCGCTAATCTCAGAACTACGGGTTCGAATTGAAAAAATATTTTTGACTCGGATAGCCTATTTATTGAGGAAGGCTATAGGTTATATAACATCACGCTACGATCAAAAGGAGCGGAGCAGCAACAAAAAAAATTAATGAAAACTGGCAGGCTGCGATGCGACGGGAGAGCAAATATTTGACGCGGACAAAGTCGCGGGCAGAAGATAGTAATTTATAATTACACGCATACAAGCGTTTCATTGATAGACACCCGTGCACAAGGGACCTTAGGTACCCCTACAATTGATGGAGGCGCCAATGTCACCCGACTTTTATCGTTTTCACGGCAATATATGACACGCACAAAGCACATATTGTGCGAAGAAAATCCATTCTAATAAGTATTATAAATGGGAAAGTGTGTGTGTCTGTTTGTCCGTCTTTCACGGCAAAACGGAGCGACGAGTTGACGTGATTTTTAATTGGAGATAGTTGAAGGGATGGAGAGTGACATAGGCCACTATTTGTCTCTTTCTAACCCCCCACTTCCCTAAAATGGGGGGTGGAATTTTGTATGGAGCAAAAAAAATTGAGTAGGGGATGGAAATTTGTATGAGACTGCTCTCTTATTACCTATATAACCTGGATTAATGCATTCTCAATACATTAACCGCGGTAGTACGTCCTCTTGCGATAATTTCCGACATCCACACGGGCAAAGCCGCGGGCAAAAGCTAGTATATCATACAACCATATTATAACGGGAGGGCTATTGCACGCCAAGAAGAGTGGACATACAGAGGTAGGTGGTTTTTTTTTTAATAATTCGATTATCAAAAAAATTAAAGAAATTGCCGCCACATCCTAAGTAAAATCACTTCTTCTCCTGCCGATATTTGGAAGTTCCTTAGAACTTTAGGCATCGGCAAATGTCGACAGCACAATTGGTTTGGACGATCTAAATCGACATTTCTCCACCGTACCAACTTTAGATAGTCTAACCAAAGATCAAACTCTCGGCTACCTTACTGGTCTAACGCATCCCAATATCAACCCCTTTGTCTTCACCCTCGACGTTTGGGTCGACACCCAGGAGAGATCAAAAAGATAATCACATCAATTAAATCCAAAGTTGTGGGCTGCGATGATATCAGCCGCCACATCATCGTGACGGCTCTTGATCAGCTCCTCCGTGCGATATCCCATATCATAAACTATTCCCTTTACACCGTTGTTTTCCCAATCCCTGTCTTCCTAGTCACTTTCGCCCAATTTCCATCCTTTCCTTCCTTTCAAAAGTGCAAAAGGCCAGCCTTCACAAACAATTCTCCCACTTTATTCACCACAACTCACGCATCAGTCCATTTCAATCCGTTTTCAGGACTGCGCACAGTACCGTTTCAGCTCTCCTTGAAGTGACTGACGATATAAGGCGGGGAATAGAAGATACTAAAGTTAAAGTCTTAGTACTGATTGCCTTCTCCAATGCTTTTAATTCCGTCAGTCACGAAGTCCTTTTATACATTCTATCCTATCTTATGGACTCTCTAGAGATACTGGAATTGTTTTCCTTTTATCTTCAGGGCAGGCGTCAGCAATCTGTATCTGCTGGAGACTCTTTGTCGAATTGGAGTGATCTTGCAGCTGGCGTCCCTCAAGGCGGTATATTATCTCCTCTTATAATCTCTATTTTTATTAACCTCATAACCACCGAGCTGCGTATCATCTTTATGCTGAAGACTTGCAGCTTTACTGCCGGGCAAGTGTTGACGACATCTCCAATGCGATTGAGGAGCTAAACGAGGATTTAGATCGGATTATGGTTTGCAAAACATGCCAAGATGACAGTGGTGAAAATGACGACGATGACGCAGCTGTCACAAGAAAATTATGATCACGATGACGAAACACTTAAAAATCAAATCGTCGTTAACTGAATATTGAGGATGGATCAAAGGAGACTGACTATCTAAAACTTTGATATTAAACTTACATTACAATAAGGAAATTTCAATGATTTGGAAAGTTAAAGCCGTGCGAAGTATTTCAATCAATTGAACCGCCCGAATTTCATGAATGCAAAACAACTTTCGCATTATTACAATTTGAAAAAACTTGAAGAAAGCCAGGAAACTTTTGCGGGTATATTTTTTTGGCTTCTCTTTGATTGTTGAAAGGATGTTTAGAAATTAGGGTGTTCTTTCACATTTACAACATATTTTCTTAGCCGGTAAGGTAGTGAAACGGTTTCAAAGTTTCGTGAAAACAAAGTTCATTAACAAGTAGAATAGCTGTTAGAAGTGAATGTTTTCGATGCGATCGTGTATCGATTCACGAGTTACGATATACTGGACGCATTTCCGATCGCCACGCGGGCGAAGTCACTGGTTAAAAGCTAGTATATAATAGAGAAATGTCGATGTTTTGTCAAGTCGTAAAAACCGTGATTATCAGGGGCGGGTGGCTAGTTGATTTATTAATGCAAAAGTTTTTGTTTTTCCACGCAACAACGGGTCGACGCAATTTTTTGGACACAGTTTATAAGTCGGTATACGACTTAGAAGCTAGACTTTTTATCAGAAAAATGCAAGTTTCCTGTGCAATAGACAACGCAATTGTAACCGCGGGAATCTATACTTATGACTGTGACCATTTTGTAAATATAAACTAAGCGACCGAATTTAAGGTGGTTTACACCATCATTTAGCGAATTTATTCCGAAAAAAATCATGTGTATATTAAAATGACATAAAATACAGAAATTTCGACGTTCGGTCAAGTCGTAAAAACCTCCGCGAGTAAAATGTAAGTATAACTTACCACGACGCCATAAGCGGTGTATTCAGCGGAAGAGGCTCCGCCCCAGCCGTTGTCCGCAGACGTGCCTTCCGCGCTCGTTCCATTGCTCACGGTCGCCACTCCATACACGGGGTAGGAGCGCAAAGAATCCCTGGCAACAATATGAGATATTATAATTTCATTTTAAAAGATCACAGATGAAATCACTAAAAAGATTAAGATTAAATGAAGAAACGCTTATTAAAATAATTATTAAATGAGGAAATGCTTATTTAAAGGACTTTTTTTTTGTTGGAAAATGGCATTGATCCTACAATCCACGTGGAATTGTACTGGGCTGAACTATATTGATGCTATAATCCATGTAGCCTTTTACTGGACTTAGGTAATATCAAAACAAAGAAGAAGGCTACCATCGACACGAAAAGAAGAAATTGGAAAAAGTATAGGAAAATTGAATTTTTTCAAAAAGAAAAACATTATAGAAAACGAATGGAATTTATAGCGTCTTTCTATAGCTTGCTTTCCGGCTACAGGTGGCATCTAGCCAAATAATGCTAACAGATATAAAATATGTCCGGGTTCGCACAACAAAGGATTGCTTAGCAACAAGAAATGTTTGGCCGGCAACAAGAAATGTTTGGCCGGCAACAAGCAGAAATGATCATATTTTTATCAATCCTAAACTGTAATCAGTGACGTTTTATTTAGCATTTTTAGTATATTGGAAGCCGAAATGTTTACAGTATTTTAAGAGATTACTTTGGGGAGCACGAAAAATTAATGGAAACTTAGTATATTGGAAGCCGAAATATTTACAGTATTTTAAGAGATTACTTTGGGGAGCACGAAAAATTAATGGAAACTAAATGGGTAGTAAATATGGTAGTATTTTTTTTGAAAAAGTCTAAAGATAAAATATATATAAATAAAAATGAAATACTGTTCGAAATTATCCGAATCTGTTTCTTACGGAATGAAAAACTTAAACAGTTGCCGGGAAAATTGGAAAGTTCTCTAAACTAAAAGTGCATTTTCTTTGGGATTTTGGTGTGCACGTATTATTTTAATTTGGACAGTTAGTTAAAATGCAGATTCGCTCACATATGCGTCGGGTGACCTTGTGTGTAGATCTCCTGCGGCTCCGTCACATACTGCACGTGATAGTTGACGCCGTTACCGCCCTCGCCTGCAGGAAATAACCATACTTAGTAACAAAGAAAACTTCAAGGACACCCCAGTCTAAGTTTAAAACAGGCAATCAATCCAGTTATTTTTTTTAACCCCTTTAATTAGTAAAATCACAAAATCAATGAGTTTCATAAAACAAAGAAATGAGTTAAACCGGATTCAAGTATGAACAACAAAGAAAGCCGGAACTGGAAACCATTTCCCGACACAACTCCTGAAGTATATAACCTCCTTCTGGGAGGACTGTCTCACTCAAACTTAAGCACACAAAGACAGACGAAGGACCAAGGATGAAGGCCCAAGTCTCACTCACAGGGGTAATAAGACCGATACCGAGGCACCTCCATGCTCTTAGAGATCTCCCAGGCAACTCGCTGCCGGACCTACACTTTCCAGCAAAACATCCCGATTACCAATCTCTTGTGTCCCTTCCCTGTCTATCGCATACGTCTGTTTCCTTCCCACCCCACCCCACCTGTTTATATAAACGTTGTAATATAGACGTAAGCGATATAATTGTGATTTCCCTTTTGTTATGTATTTGTAGTTGGCAGGTTCAGGAGAGTGTTTGGGCGTTGAAGGTTGAGTTCAAAGCTGTTGGTTATTATTAACTAGCATCCTACTTGTCTGTTCCAATTTATTTGGGGTTGTTGAAGCATGGAGCTATGAGAAACACCTTTTTTTTATAAAACATGCGAATGATAATCCTTTTTTGTACACCTACATATTTTAATATAATTACCCAAGTGTTAATATGCATAAGTCATGAAATTACTATACGCCGAATGTAAGAACATGTATCCAACGATCATTTTGTTCGAAATGTAAAAGAAGAAACAAAAATTCCAAGACCAATTACTAATGAAGTCGCGAAATCTCGAAAATCTTTGGAATAAACGTTTCCTAAAATAGGTTATTGATATACAGACAACAAGTAATAGTTCAAACACAGGTTAATACTATAATGAGTTCCAATGACAGGTATATTTCAACAGACTTTGTAGGTTTCCGCACATAAAGATTTTTTCTACCAAAGTAAATACTCGATTTTAATGATGTTGACATAGCAACCGAGATTAATCACCCTTTACGGTACTTCTTATTGTACAATTTGTAAAGCCCCAAAACAACAACTAGAAATATGTTTATAAACTGTTCTCCCTTCCAAATTGATATTCCAAAATCACAGACATCTTCAACACAAAATAGACTGAAAAGCATCCATAAATCCCTTTTCCAATAAGAAGCAATAAAATACAATAATAACGTGTATTAGCTCTCTTGGAGCCATCCAAGCAGACATGTACATATCGGTATAAAAAATATATAAATGTGAAGCACCCAATGTACAAGAGGGGCGGCGCGGCGGCGCGTGGCCGGCGTCACGTCAGAGGTAACCAGCGCAGGTGGACAATGAGTGAGATCATCCCCTTGATGTATGCACCCATTGATAGAGATCATTCAGGTAGATAATCCGTAGGGGCACTCGCAATTACGCTTTGTCTGCAGCCTGCAGGGTATCATGTGCAAATTGGACGAAAAATTTAATATTAAAATTGCATGTAACTTGATCCGATTTGATTGCACGCGCCTCTTGAACTAATTGGAGAATATTGCAGAGGTAAAATCGTACTACGACGTAAGCTAAATAAATGAGCAATTTTATTGATCTGTTTTTTTTTTAAGTCTTTGTGAATGTTTAAATTAGTTGCTTGGGTTTTTATTTTAACTAGTGGTCGAAATTCTACCATAATACGGAATTATAGAAAATATTGGCTTTCTGGACTCCTTCCAAATAAATTTAAACTATGGCAAATTAAAAATTGTACCCCAACATTTTTGCATGTTTTTGCACATAATAGATTATAGTTCTTCAACTTTTAGTGAGGCTATTTTGCACTCTCTGCGCAAGCGCCACATGATGTAAATATTTATTTCATACAATTTTGTGCGGCGTTTGCAGCACCGTGTTGAACTCGTACATATTGCTTGTTTTGGAAATATACAAAATTTGTTAACGCCAAAAAATATTTTCGAAGGGAACCAGAGATTTAAAAAAATAATCTCTCCTTTATAATATCAAAACGCCCCCACCGCACCTGCAACCGGTCCGTACTCTTCAAATTAATTCGGAACCTGTATTTCGCTAATTCCTCTTTATTATATTTCGTACACACTTATACCAAAGCAATAAAGTACAATTTCCAATCAAAAATTTCAATAACAAATGGGGTGCGTATAATACGGCATCAATCCTGACAGGTGGGAGATAATCAGACATTATGATGTCAGAGGGTGAAATCTAAGTAGTTTGTTTGTTGTCCATCAAAGGCTTCTCACAAAGAGCGTGTTGTGACCAACTTTGACAACTGGAGTGGAAACTCAAAGGGAAAAATATTGTGGATCTATTACAGATATGATGATTCATCAGGCAAGGGTTTCCTAGCAACATTTCTCCGAACACAAGACCAGACATTTTACATCCTGCCATGCCCTGTTTGGACCTGTTATAACATAAATCTTGACCTCACCACTTTTGTCAAGAATTCCCATCAAATTCTAACTTAACTAACGTTGGAACTCTCTGCCGCATAGACAATAGACTTTATCGTTTTATGAAGGACAAACGACATTCAACCTTAGAATGTTACAGCAATTACGAGGTCAACTATACCAAGTCTGCCCAGGACTTGGGTGTAATCTTAAAGGGTAAAATTCGGTGGTATTAAAAGCCTGAACATGATTAAATGGTATCTCACAATACAACACGCCACGCGACGGTGCGCAGGAGACGGAGACAAATACCCCACGCTGAAACGCGTTTTTATTGAATTTGTACATGAAAAATACGCGAGTCCCGCGCACCGGGGTGTAGCACGTGGTATTGTGAGATCCACCTAAAGACTTGTGGAAGGCACACTTCCAAACTTCAGAAATAGTTGACTCAAGCAGTTGCAGTTTTTGGCAAGGAATGACCTAGGCAACGGTTGGCACGCACCCTCGCCATCTTCATTTGCAAAGCTATACTTAACAATCCCATATCCCATGCTCAGATTTTGTAGGTACGCACGGGTACATTTCCATTATAAGCTGACTTCTCACTGTACGAAATGCCTATACAATGCGAGGTTAGCTAAAACTGGAAATGTATAGCTTGATATACAGGGTTATTTGTAAAACACCGGCAACCTCTCAGGTCTATGTTACTAACATCATAATCAACAACTTTTGTTCTATGACTTTTAAAAATTCATCATATTTTAGTGCATCAGATTTTCATACAAAAATCGGCTGCCTGTAAATAGGTCAAGTTCAAGCGCCCCCGCCGCCCTAACCCCGCTCCCCTTGCTAATATACTATCGCTTTCTTTTGCTTCGCATAGACTCCGTAACATTTAGAGCGTTTAATGTAAATATTTTTATTTTTGTTTGAAAATCTGATGAATTAAAATATGATGAATTTTTAAAAGTCACAGAACAAAAGTTGTTGATTATGATGTTAGTAACATAGACCTGAGAGGTTGCCGGTGTTTTACAAATAACCCTGTATAGCCGTGTGTGCTACCGTTCGTAATGGAATCTGAATACTTTGTTAGCATAATGATTTTGGGTAATACCCATAAGTAAATGTTATTTAATACCTAAATGGATATGAAATGGAGATATGGTTTTATTCTATGATGAGCTTTGATATAAATCAGAATACAGTAAAACCAAAACCTTAAACTTACTAATTAGAATTGGTTGCAGTTGTTTAGGAACCGCTGACATTTACAAGCAACCTTGGTCAAATTCTAAAGTAATTAGTCCCAGCATAGCAAACCTCATACCGATGTTAATAGCAAAGGTGAAGTCCCCATTGGCCATGCTGTTAAACTATAAACAACTAAGATGAGAAGCATAAACAAAACGAAAATAAAATAAAAACTTGCTTTCTTGGTCACTTTGTTCCTCAATCTTCACGTGGGTGCCTGGCTGTGCCCATGCGCCTTGCACTGCACGTTCCACACGACATAAATACATAAATAGAAAATGTGCTTCAAAACAAAAATGTGCAACATTAAATAATTCATGCTTGACATTACAATACCTATTTAAATCAAAAGTTCTACAAAAGGAAGTGCGAACAATAAATTTATTTCTAAAAGTGTTTGTTAACTGTACAAACTACAAAACAAATATTTAATTTCAGTACATGAGGATTCTTAAAGAAACACATTCGAAGGCAGGTTAAACAGCAGTCACGATGACGAAGTAACCTTCCCAGATCTTGTAGCCAACCTCATAATTTCTGGATATTCTGCTAGGTTTCATTTTTTTTTAAATTATCTGGTGGTAAACAGATTTGCAGCCCACAGTGTCGAAACCTCAAGGTGCTACTTCTTAATTATCTATACTAATATATATTATAAGCTGAAGAGTTTGTTTTTTTGGTTGAACGCGGTAATCTCAGGAACTACTGATCCGAATTGAAAAAATCTTTTTGTGTTGGGTAGCCTATTTATTGAGGAAGGCTATATAACATGACGCTAAGATCAAAATGAGCGGAGCAGCAACGAAAAATGGACGAAAACTGGCAGGCAATTCGATGCGACGGGGAGCAAAAATTTGACGCGGACGAAGTCGCGGGCAGAAGCTAGTCTAGTAAAACTCTAAAGTGAAGAGGTTGTCTACCATAACCCCTCTTTCAAATCAAAATATTTTTATTTCACTTAAACCAACATGGGCACTTATGAAACGTAAGAAGCTAGGTGCACGGTTCCAAATAGTTGATTCCTATGGAGAAGAGCCGGCAAGAAACTCCACGGTTACTCTTTTAAAAATAATTGGCTTTTACAGTGGTTTTAAATTACAATATTAATAGGTATGGGAGAACAGTGTAGGACTGTCAAAAAAGTACCAACTACTTAATAAAATGCAAAACTGCCTACTGTCTACAAGGCCTGCAACGTTCTCACATTCACAAAGTATAAAATAATCTACAAAAAGAATAGTAGTACTTTGGCCTTCCTAGAGGATGACCAAACGAACCTTGGAATGATACGAATGAGAAGGGAGTGAATGATACCGTGACGGTTGACAGTGGAGAGTGGAGAAGAAAACGGTGACTTGGACTCAAGGGACACTGGGGTCAGCGTCTAACCGGGAATACCACTAAGTTTGGGTCAAGTTCATAACACCCATAGTCTTTGATGGACCACCTAATAAAACATGGTAATTATCGTCCGACTGTCTGATGACAAACCTGCCTTCAAGAATCAATCAAAACGGCATACATCACAAAGTCACAACTACTGACGTCATTCAAAGAAATGTGGTACTTACACTCGCTCGCCACAGTGATGTAAGTGTGCTGTCCCTCAGCTGTGGGGCTGGAGTGCCCGGAACTGTCGCCATTCACTTCCACCACCGTACTCGTTACCTGAGGATAGGCGGCAATGTTGCTGAGATACTGGGAGTCCGTACTTAGTATTAAATAAAGTCGCTTTTCGTGTGTATCTTCTGTGACTGCTGTGCATCATCATCATGATTAAACTATAAAGTTCACTACGCTGAGCGGGCGTGCCAACTATTGTGACTGCTTAGATCTTCTAATTTACACAATTGATTTTAGTGAAGTTTTCGCTATCATTTTGAGAATGTATTCCGGGAATTATTCAACTTAGGTGATTTCTTTATGACATGCAATAAAGAGATCTCGATGTTTTGTCAAGTCGTCAAAACCGTGCGAAGCTGGGTGGGTCGCTAGTTTAACATAATTATGAAACATAAATATTTAAATTAGATTTAGCAAACCGAAGCTGTCACTTTTTTTAGTGACCTTATTATACTGTCCCTCTGCTGAGCAAAGGCCTCCCAAATCCTTCCAGGCACCCGTTTCCAGGGCCACCCTTAATCTAACCCTTGTAAGTGCAAATGCCTAAAGAGATGGCGAGACGACCCAGACCGACCAAATGGTGAAGGAAAACATCGTGTGGAAACCGGCATGACCTAGAACCAACGCACACTGAACCCACGTGGTGGATTGCCTACATTCGGCCCACTCCTCACAGTCCTCGCATTATGTGAAAATCGGTGTTATTCATAGCTATTATGATCTCCCATTCCCCTTGATTTTTTACGGACCATTTGATTTTTACCAACAGAAAAAAAAAGTAAGTATCTAAAAGCAACACAGAGCTTGTTCTGGAAAGAAACCCAGTGTCTCGTATACACGACGAATATATCATGCTATATATTTCCTTTTTTAGCTGACCTCGCATTGTATCAGCTTATACTGGAAATGTGTAGCTTGACATCTGTCAAGCTACACAGTACGCACGACGATCTCGTCGTGCGTACTGCACCTAATCAAGTATGTCGTAACTTCTTTGAAGATTTATTTTTAACATTTCCTATAGGTGGAAAAATAAAACACGCGTACCATATTTACCTGTTGCATTGCGTGCTGCAAATGTATGGAGTCGGGTATTTCCGGTATTACGATGAGGTCACGCACAGCGCTCGGCGAGGCACCGCCGCCCGCGCCACCCTATGTACGTGAAACAGTTATATAGGGGAAGAAAATACATGTACACAATTATTATATGCAGAATGGACGTAACTGTGTCTGAAGAACCAAAAAATAACACTTCTTAGAATAACTTCGACGGATGATGGTGAAGAAATAAATTCAGCTATAGATGAACTAGGTATAATGCGCACCTACAGATTTTCTCAGTTTTCTGACTGACGTTATTGTTACTCAGAAAATTGAGAGTCTGAGGCCCACTGGAGTCCAGCAACCTAATTGCGTAACACACTCTCAGAATCTGCATCATTTTGAAGGGTACTGCTGTACGATTGCTTCATATTTTCGAAAAAGTTGTCTGCTCAATAACGTAAATAACGCAATGAATATTGTTGAACTGTCAAAATGATAGCCATCCCTACTGAAAGTGTAACGCAATTACCCCACTGATCGAGTCTTTGTATGCCTTGTCTCGTTTTATAGTGAGACTGGATCTTGAAACGATCTGCCTTGAGTTAGTCTTGCTTAGTTGGGCTAGAACTCAAAAGGGACACTCTTCAGGTACCAAAGTAGGTAAATGGTTATGTTTAGCCGCAAAACTGTCACAAAAACAAAGACAGAAGGTGAAAGAGAAAGAAAGTACCAAAACATGCAAGTTAATGATACATCGCAATATTGATTGATCGTAATACGTACCCCCACATAACAAGTAGGTGATCGATTTATAAGTGGGCCTGACTCATTATCGCTTTGTATAGTACCTACCAGTTATGAAATTATGTTGGTACGTAGGTCTAGGTAGGGTAGTGTACAAACTACGATTCGTACGAGTGCTAAGACACGCGACCTTGCGACGACTCATGATTACTCAGCACATAATGCTAGGTATTCTCAAATTCTATACGTTTCTAGACTCTAGGCAAATCTTTTCTATTTTTATTTATTCCATGATGAAATTAGTTTAGCGTGTAATATCTATACATCGTGATAACTTACAAGTTAATACTGAGTTACCTGCTCACATAGGATTACGAATTTACGATAGTAGCTAACACCGCGGCGAAAAGATTAACCCGTTTGTAAAGGGTCCCCGAAACAATCTATTGTGTGTCAGTGTTAGTGTGTTTTACTGTCAATCGCTTCAATTGCATTTCGTAGACGATCAATTAGCATATCAACATGCAACAATCACGTAAAAATTGACAAATACGATCGGTTCGGGGACCCTTATGGTTGATAGCAAGGCTCTATCCTATAGACTTACAATACGCCGGCTATACAAGGATGACTATAAAGATAATGCTGATATTTATCTGCACCTTTATCTGATGAGTCTGGAAGGTTATCCCTATTCTATTAGGGAAATATATATAGTTCTCCAGACCGTATTTCGGTCATGGAGGCCAATTTCAACGGAGACTAGCCATCGGCGCGGGAGATATTATAGTGCACAAGTGTGTGCGCAGACACAAGGGCACTCGCTCTTCCCTCACTCTCATAGTCCGATGGGACGGCAATCCAACACGACCGCAGAGATCAGGTGCAAGATCAAAGGCTTAACGTGCTTTCCGTGGCACGGGGGTATCACACCACCAGCATTAGGAATACAAAAAATGACAATGAAGATTATTTCTCTAGGAATTACAATGGCGACCAGTGTTGACAACTAACATACTATGATGATAGACGGTCTGTTACTTTCAGCTGTAAGCACATACATGCTAAACTTTGAAAGTCTAAAGCCTACCTAAATATTGAAGAATGATGTGGATATTAAAGTACCTGTACCTGTGGAGGAGCCGCGAGCCGCGCTGCCATGTCAGGTGATGCAGGCGGCGACGACTCCACCAGTACCTCGTCGCCGGCGCACTCAAAGTCTGAAGAAAACACCGTAGGGACTGGTTTTAATAAAATTTATCAATGGAAAGTAGCATTAGAATCGATTATATAATACCGAAGACCTATGCTAGATTTAGAAATTTCAAGTAGCGAAACTAGACATAGCCCGACGAACTACCAAACAGCAGGCAGTCGGCAGGGCACATTGCTCGCAGAACAGATGGCCGACGGGGCCGAAAGTTCTGGAGTGGCGACCGCGTACTCTCGTAGAGGAGCCCTGTGTCCCAGCAGTGGAAACATTATAGGCTGATTACGATGACCGCGTAGTGGAAGACATAGCGTTGGAGGGCCACCCACAAAATGGACCGATGACCTGGTGACCTTGATTTGACCTGGCAAAATTTTTCGTGCAATATTTAGCCAAGAAAAGGTTACATTTTCTTGTAACTATTTTATTTTTATTGTTTCCCTAATCATTTGTTTTATCAGGTTTAAAAATATAAATAAAATACCATATCACTTTACAAAAAAAAAACTGGATTCATATTATTTTACTTAGGTATCCCTAACAAACTAAATTTAAGTTTCCAATTTTAAAATACCTTGTAAAACAGATCATTTATTAAATGTTCAAAAGTAACATTCGTAACTAATCTATAAAACTCTTAACTTTAGAGTAGCTATTTTAATCCCCTAATTATAGTGAAAGCCATACCTGCTATGCTACTAATTGGCAACATTTCAAAGTAGGGTAACTCACCCCTTTGATGGCAGTTTGCAATTAAATGTAAGTATTCAGGCAGGTACATCATTGTACACTTAAAAAAACTCTAATACTCCTCTCAGTTTAATTTTTTTTTATTAATTTAGTGTTAACTTTTCAGATTGTTATGTAATTTTTCTCCACACTTAAATGTTAGTAAAATATTTATCAGTTGAGAACTATAATCAAAACTTTACAAAGTAATCAGTTATCATTTGTTTATATGCATTGCAGTAAACACACATTCACTGTACAGAAAAATATCAACATAAAATGATAAAGAAAGATTCTACTACAGTCAAAAGTAATCTTAAATACTCCCAAAAACATAAAAAAACATTGCATCATCTTATTTAATAATAAACAAACAAAATGATTCATCTGAATTGTTGCATAAAACCATCCCAGGTGATAGAGATGTTATTGATCTGCTGGGAGCAAGGGCGGAGAGTATCCGTGGAGCGTAACCTGGCAACACCTCATCCGTCCCTCCGCACCGTCATTCTTAACAAAACAACTATACAAAACACTCACTCTCTAAATAGAACACATTCTCAAAGCCCATCTCAGACATTTTGGATTGAAAATTAATATTTGCAACAAAATATCACTAGAACACAACAGTTACACATTATTGTGACTTTACACTGGTTTGTATGACATCAAGTATTGATCAAACAACGGTCTCTATGTGCTTGGTTGCTTCACTGTCATGTTTGGTACTGTTTGTGAGAATTTTGTTTTTCATGTTTAGTAGTGTGGGCTTGCTAGAGGTGGTGTGTGTAATTTAGTGATAGGGACAAAGTGGGGTGGCTGCAGGTGCCTTGTCACGGTTCAGTGGCACCACCTGCCACATACCACCGTAGGTAATGCATGAGTGGATATTTTGTTTTGTTTATATTATTATTATTGTGTTGTTGATGTTACTGACATTTTTCTATTAAGTAGCACATGTAATGTTCTTATAGTGTGTTTTATCTATTCTTCTTTATAAATCTATTGATTAATAATTAATAAGATGATGTTAATTAATTTTAAAACAGACATATTTCATTATTATTTTCCTTTGTGTTTGTTTGATGTGTAGTTTGCTGTTATCTACGTCCAAGCAACAATAATTTAGCATGAAGTATAAATTTCGAAAAAATATTTTTTTGTTATCAGTTCCACAATTTGAAATTACTAAAATTAATAAACCATTTCTAGGAGCTTGATGTTTTGTTAGCTGCGCAGATTGTCGGTCCGCCCTATGTATTGCGTAGTACATAATTCCCGAAAGTTAATTCCGCAGGTGAATAGCTGTAGCGAGTCGTGCGCCGTACCAGGCACCGCCGCCGTATCCCTTGCCCGATAACTTTGATAAAATTGATACGCGCCTGGGAGCAAGGGGGAGCTCATTTAGGACGCTTCCCGATCCGGGGAGCACGTATATCATTCCCAACGCGCTTGTCAACCAATTTCAAACCCATTTTACAGGTTATTTGCGAATTAATTTATCGAGAATATATTAAACCCACCTGCCATCCATACCTCGAACTGTCAAAATCATCGTAGTTCCTATATTTGTTTAAATCACGAATTAGATAATATTACTAATATTTACTCTATGTACAGCTAGTTTTGCCAATTTTTATATAACACGATAAGAAATGACTTATCAATGTTGTTGTCTTGTAGCTACACCCGTTTCCTAGGCTACGGACACCCCGGCCAAATTTCAAGCTAGTGATTCTAATAGTTACTAATTTACTAATAGTACTTAGTAAGATTTTCTTTTTTGTTTATTTAAAACTCATAAACATCGCTCTAAGTTAAATAAGTATTTACTTACTTTCATTTTCTAATAGGGATAAGTTAAAGATCCTTATAATTTCTATGCTTTGTTAAAAATAGATGCATCAAATTAAAAAATGGTTGGAGCTCCACCGTTTCCGAAATGATTCCAGTTGAATCAACATCCAACTTTTGATTGGTGGCTTTTGTGGAAAGTCACCAACTTGTTACAATTTGCTGATATAATGAAAAATAGATCGTTAAGAATCAGTTTTTTTATAGTTTTCCCAGTTTTTATAATGAGCAAAGACTGAAAGAGATTCAGGTCAAAAACAACCTTTGTTATACATACAAAATACTATTTTGAAGTTGAAACCTACTATGGCTACTACAAAAAACGAACTCAACTTGGTAGCCTAAAAAAATATGAGACTACGGGGATGTCTGTTTGTATCGTCCTTATCCATATAAAAGTTTTAAAAGAGTTTTCAAAGTACTTGGATGCGAGAGACATTACGCCGACCCCAAATAATTCAGGATAAGAGTAAGAGAACGACGATGACACAAAAAGGTTTTTTAGGTATTAAAGTACATTATTTTTGTCGTTCTATGATTAATTATTTACCACCTGAGCTTGTGCCTACCACACTTTCCTAAAGATAAATTTGATATGATAGTTTCTGCCTGCCCAGCTAGTGTCACCAATGCCCCGTTAACATAGGAAGAAGTCTGTCCGTACCCTTTGCCGTAAGTTTCCAGGAAGCAAAAAACTTACTGTATTTTTCATTAGTTTACACAATTACCTTCTAGACAGTCTGCTTCAAAAATTAATATTACATTATTCTGATAATCCTCAACTATTTCAACCATTTTTTTTGTATTCATATTTATGTCGAAATTATTATTTTCCGAATCGGAACTTCGTGTTTCTCGACTTCTAATCCAAAGTAGTAAGTGATCACCTTGGTAATTATTTATTTACGAAACTTGAAGCTTGAAGATCAAAACCAGTTGACATTTGCACATAATATTGTTTTACTAACTCTAATGGTATTAAAGGAATTTTGAAATCTAGACGGCTATTCTCTATTTCGCATCTGTTACATAAAACCTATTTACGAAATATTATTTTATTTTCTTATTGGCAGTCAACCAGCTGGGGCTATGATACACAAAGGGCCACAGAAAAGACCTGGATCTAACCGATCAGATCAAAGATGACAGCTTGGTACTGAAAGGAAGAGACCTACACCATAGAGTATAGAAACTATTGAAAAGGAACCTGAATTGACCTACACTCAAACAAGGCTGATGAGATGACGATGAATAAATAAACCATTGAAATAATTATGATAATTGGTCACATTGATACAATTAATTAATAATACTGGCAATACTAAAATACGATGCGTTCAGATAATAAGTTCAATAAATTCGCTAAAGGCTCCCCGAAACGATCAATTGCGATTGTTCAATTGCCATCAATTGTAACTGTAGTAATATTGTCAATCGCTTTAACTGCATCTGGTAGTCAATCAATTTGCGCATCAATGTGTATCAATCAAGTAAAAATTGAGAATTGCTATTTTTCTTTTCGGGACTCGTAACGCTCGCCGCTGCACCGAGGGTACTTTGCATAAACCGTCCAATCAGTCGAGCTCGAGTACCTTAATTTACCTAAATCACAATTAGTTTTTATTTAGTTGGTTTAACTGCAGCTTAAACACAAGAAAAAATCATAAGATATTTTTAGAACGCACCCTCCCTCACCAGTCACGTAAGCGTCAAGCGTAGTGATGTAAATTCCCGAGAATATTCTATTGACCGAGAACTTTGCTGTAGGGCTTGGTAACGTTACCAAATTCACACTATAAGTATCGTTAAGTAACGTTATTTTCATAAAGTTAATTTTTTAACGGTAACACGGGTAACGATACTTTGGTATCGAATCCATAAAATAACGTTACCATTACCGTTACAGGTATCGATACTTTTATCGTTACTTAATGCGTTGTTGTCAAGCCGCGCAACCTAAGCGGCACACCATGGGCGCCGGCGCTCTACGGCAACATCGCCAATCAAACGATGCAAATGCAACTTCATTACTGTAGACAAAAGAAAGAGATGAAAGAAAATAAATAAAAAATTGCACTCCGGGAGTGCCGGCAGAAGTGAAAACTTGATTATTAACGTTGAGCATGTTTGATATTTTGGAATGGTTAGGGAATAATTTGTTGTTCAATTTCCATATTTTAAGCACTTTATATTCACGAATTTTACGAATACACAACAATGTGATCACTACACAGACGGTCGAGCCATCAGCTGTCACCATCCATGGATGCGCGTGGCACGCTGTAACATAGACGAACATTCGCGCAAGCGCCCTGCGCCGCCTAAACGAAACAGTAGGCCCAGGCATACATTTTCGCCGCGCCGTAGAGAGGGGATAGCTGTCTACTCTCCATCCGTCCTACGCTTTTTCGATCAGGTCACGTGTCCTGACGCGAGTTTAAGATTTTATACCCATTACAGAAAAAGTGCTCAACGCCGCTAAAGAAGTTTTCACTTCAAAAATTTAACGTTACTCAGTTACCGGTAAAACGTATGCCAAGTATCGTTACCAAGCATAACGTGACCTCTACTAATAACGTTATCTTCGTCCGATGAAAGTAACGATACCAAATTTTTAACGTTATTCAAAGCCCTGCTTTGCTGTGTCGTTTCTTTCAGGAGACAATTTATGAAAATCTAAACAAATAAATAAAGATAATTGAAGATAATTGAAGTGTTTGTTTGTAATTTCAAATAAACAGCTTTTCATTCAATACATTTAAAAATATGTATGATACTCACATTTTTTTTTTGTCTATTCAGCTAATCTCTGAAACGGTTAGACAGATTTTGACGGGCCTTTCACTCGCAGACAGCTAATGTTATAAGGAGTAACATAGACTATTTTTGTCTCGATACCACGTCCATTTTCACATCAACCCTGGTGAAGCCACGAGCACAGCTAGTTAAAAAATTTAAAATGATAAAAGAGACATCTGTTGTAATGACGATCTCTTATCTTTTTATCCAACTGCATGACAGCAAAGACTGAAGAAAGGGTTGTACCTTTATACCCTCGTAACGCCCGCGCCCTGACCGTTGAATGGGTATTAATAAGTGAGCTGTCTGTCGTGTGTAAGGATCGTAGCAGGTGGTGTTTTATAGTTTCTGCCTACCCCCATGGGAAAAAGACGTGAGTTTATGAATGTGTTTAGTGACTCATCTAGGTCACACAATGGTTATAGTATACAATCAAAATTGCGGATATTACATGTAATTGTGTAAAGAGTTCTTTTTTTGAATACGTTGAGTATGGTGGGGTATAAAATTGGACTTTAGAAGACAATCCCAAATCCAATCCCTTATAACACACTCGAACGAAATACAAGTAAATTCGTAACATCAACAAAAAAATCCATAACAAGCTCATAATTCAAGCACTCTGGGAGGTACAGTTGGTGGCATGCGATTTGGGTCGTCACGTCTTGATATTGGTAGTTCATTTATTGCCTCCTGCCCATCCTAATTTACAACCATATTAAAATGAATGCAATTTAAAATTCACCATGTTCTGAGAATATTCTCCGTTGAAAAGGATATTCTCAGAATATTCTCAAACGGAGAACTTTAATATCCTCTCGACCCCCTCACTAGTCAGGCGTCAACTCAAAATGTCCTTGTCAATCGTGACAGATCGGGTGCGTTGCAGCGTTGTTGTTGAAAAGAGAAAAAAAATTGTAAATTCATTAGAGTAAAAGAAATACCTATAACCCACGACACCTCCGATATGAGAACAACGTCATAGCCAGGCATAGTATGGATGACAGCTTTTTAGTTTACTTGTTTTTGTCTGTCATTGTTAACATGCTGCTGAATTAATATTTTTGTAATTTACACGCAGTGTTTCGCGAAAATTAAATCTATATCAATACTATCCAAAATGAAAATAATCGTTAAAAAGTTACAAGGCGGTGAATGTTGCTTGGAAGTAAGTATATTAGCTGGACCTGATGTCGTACAGTGTCCTGATAAATATTACATTCGTGCATTGTTTTAGGTACTTCCTTCCACACAAATTTCCGAAATGAAACGACAAATTGCTGAACAGTTTAAGATTCCGGTAGAGGAACAGAAATTGCTGTTACTAGGCAGGACACTAGTGGATGAACAAACAGTTGAAGCATATCCCACCATAAAAGATGGTACTAAATTAAATCTAGTCGTTAAAAAGCCTGACACCCTTCTGGAGGCTTCTGTGAAGTATTTCAAGAAGATTTATGGCATGACAGATGCAGAGGCAACATCTGCTGCTAACCGACTCATCAAAATTGTGCAAGAGAAATTCAGTAAATTATCATGGGATGATGTTGATAGGCTATCATTAGACTGCATGATGGACGAAAATGGGCAAAGCCGAAGCCCACCAATGGAGATAGAGCCCGAGTGTGATGATATATACAGTTTATAATTCTGGACTTTAATAAATATTTTTAATGTTTTATCTGTATTTTACAATTAATTAAGGGTAACGTAAGTTGTTACACAGCTAGGTAGCTTCATCTAAGTACATAACTTGTAAGAATTTTGTAGTGGTAGTGTTGCTATATGTATATAATTTGTGTAAATTTGGATTTCTTTACTCTCTTTGTTGCCGCTTTCATAGTTTTATGTAGCATAAGCATAATATTATGTGATCACCAATTGAGTATGTAACAGTTTAAGATTTGTTCACTATACCACTAAACCACTATTTTTTTGTCATCTCTAATCTAATTTTTTGCTCTTTTTATCAGCCTAGTCTTGAACTTGAATCTGTGTGTTGCCAGTCACAAAAAATAGCACCATCCCATTTCCCAGGAGTGTTGTAGAAGGCGACTAAGGGAGTTATGAGAATGGGCAACAGAGTTCTCAATGGGCTTTACCACTGTACTGCGATCGCCAACCTGCTTCCTAAGCGTGGCAATTATGGCAAAGCCCTCCCCTTTTGTGGGAGACCCTATGGCCAGCAGTGGGTGTCTTTTGGCTGAAAAGATGAGAACTTGAATCAATACTGTAGAGATCGGTATTCCATTCAACCAACTTGCATGTTTCTATTGACGAATTGCTAAATGTTTTAATTGTTATGTAAAGAATGCATTCATGTGACAGAATAAGAAATTTATTGAATTGAAGATTTTTGTAAATAATACAATCAAACTTAAAATATTTATTTGATTCCTAGAAAGTTGTAAATATATTATTTGTAATTAATTTACTCCATTCAAATCCTGAGTAACCTTGTGAAAGTATTTCTCTTAGATAGTCAAACTGGCCCAAACCTGTAAATTGTACAAAAAGGCGTGAATAAAACAACAGTTTAATTATTTATGTTATTATTACATCATGCATTGTTTCATACCTATCTATAGTATAATACAATTTGATGGCAAGTAACACTGTCAGTGCCTTTGTCGACAGGTACAAAATAAAATTAAATGCAATTGTCTCACTTACTGCTGTAAGATTTAACTACCAATCTTCAAAGTTTAGACGTATTTGAGATAAGGCAATCAAAGTAATGTGGAACAACCATTGTTATATTGCTTAGTTTTAGTTCAGAATGCCTCTGGCTTGGAGCGGTCAGTTATACACTAGTGTTTAACTTTCGATTCTTAAGACTAGAGCTCACAACTGCTCACCAATTAGTGAGATAAATATATTACACATTCAGTTTCGAATGGCCTATGCAATAATTTTTCTAAACAACACCTTTTCGTGCGTTTGGTTGCTTTTTGGACCTTTTCTTCCCGCTTTTGGCACCATATTCTTCATACTCGAATAATTTATTATTTGCCAGAATGACAAATGCGGAAAACCTATTGCTTGGTCTTTGGTTTCCGCAACTTCGGGTGATTACTGTATAGGACATTCTCTTTCTTACTCTATTCATACTTAGACATTAGAAACATCAGTAAGATTATCGCCATCAATATAACTGGCAAAGAATGACATCAACCATTTAGTTTAGACTGTAATGGTCAATAATACAGCTCAACAAACATGTTTAAGATTCTATACACTAACACACAATGCCTTCAAATTTTCTCCAAAATTACGTAGTATGTACACCCTCCATAGTTCATTGTCTAGTACTGTGAGATCAAATGTCTTCACTAATAAAAAAATATTTACAATATTCAAAATACGAAGCCAAATAGTTGTGTAAAACAATCAAATGTCTGCTTTGAAACAGTATATGTTAAAGATTGCCAGATACAATAAATACAAGATTGGAAGAAGTGTAATAAATTGGAGGGTAGTTATCAAGTCTCAGAGGCACTTCTCTTAACAAACCTACGTTCAAACAATCACAACCTTATTATGAGCCGAGGTTCATGTTTACGACTGGATTCTAGCACATATGAATATGTCTAACTAAATCACTTCTATTATTTAGAAGTGCATTGTTCGTGCTCATGTCCAAAATCTATCTTATTGCCATCATACATCATCATTCCGATTCAGATGTGCTAGAATCCTTTTTTAATGGTCATTCGTTGAATACATTTGCACATTAATATCATTGATGATTATCGTAATACAATAATCTTTAAGTTTATACATATTTATATAAATGCAGTAGAAAGTTGTACATAGACATCAACATGCATCAGATTTATATTGTAGTATTGTGAAGTAAAGGCAAGAGTTTTGAAATAGAGCAATGCTTTACATAGTGGAACGCTAGATTGATAATCTTCCTGATCATTCAAGGGGAAGGAGCTAGGGTAACCCGCAAAATTCAACATTTCTTTCGTTTTTGCTAATTTGCTGGTAACTGTCAGGCTGTAAGATGAACAAACTATGATTCGCAACCGTTACACGTATGTATTTACAGAAATATAATAATTTCAATCTCAATACAACCCTCAAGTCCATTTAATCCCATTGAATGAATTTCACGTTTGTCAATTTCGCGGGCTTAGCGCATCCATCTAAAACTGGTACCAAACCATTGAAACCTCATTTTGTTTTCTTTTACCTCATGTTGGTATTCATGAGATTTCACAAGATGGGCTATCCAATACATCGGAATAGACTCATCATTATTATCCTGCTCTTATTCCAATTTATTTGGGGCTTACATCGCCATAGATTTTGACAACTATATGATCGAACTAGACGGTACAGGATTCTTTGATTAGTTCTCTGTAATAATAGTATTTCACATGTTTATAAATTCTGCTACATGTATCAAAACCCAAGCCTTTTGGAGCCCCAAAGTTAAACAAGGAAACCCACTAGATATCGATATAATGCCAGCATGCATGACCACCGTAGAAAGGGGTTTTGTCGACGGCAGAATAGACAAAATTACAGATTGTAGAAAGATTAAAGATAGAATTAAAGATTGTAGAAAGATTTGTACTGATTTATGCTGGCGTAGCATGACAATTCTAACTCTATTCTACCAAGAATAGACAAAGTTCTTTCTACGGTGGTCATGCTACGCGTGCAGGAGCTCTTCAGGAGTTCTCTAACTAGCTCAATAGCACGATCAGATACCAAACTTGGACAAAAATACTCTCAAAATACTACTACAACCAATTTCGTAAAGTCATTTTTACATTTAGGTTGAAGTCTATAATTATGTACAGTTTTATTGAGGAATATCATGCGGCAGTCATTGGCCAGTTGAGTATGTCAGACGATTTCCGTTGGTGATCTAAGGACTGAGTCAGGTCTAAAGATTGCTTGTCTTTCTCGCTCTAGTGAAGAATGTTTCTGAGTGACAGAGTTAGAGGAAAATGCAAATCCGGGCGGAATAGATCTGGCTAAGCCCTAAGGGCGCGTACACATGGATACCAAACGCGAAGATTTTTAAAAGCACGCGAATACTTTACGGGTCTTGAGCTACGCTAAAGATTAAATAAATACACGCGATGTGTACGCACCCTATCACTCTTATTTACGTATTAATGTTTTTATTGAAGCAGTCGTATTGTATGTCGTAAGGTATGCAATACAACGCGTAACAATCACAATTGAAGCGACTATAATGTTCTATTAATTTATACAGACAGATCTATTAATACCAATTTATATGCAAATACTAATTAATTTTCATTATCCCATATTAAAATTTTAACAACGATAATAGTTTAACAAGAAATTTTCGATTACGGTATTTAGACGTAACTATTTAAGTAAAATTCCATACGAAAATATTCAAAAATGATTCTTTTTTTTAATATGTGTAAGACTGATTTCATATTATCGATTGAAATATTTCTAATTTTAATATTGCGAACATTTTATTTACAAAATTATCCCAGTTGCTTTTTTCTGTATATTATCTATGGTTCAAAATGGAGAGGGGTATTTAATATTATACATTTGTGAAAAAAGATCGTAAGAATAAGGCTATCTGCACATTACTGCGGGACTGATTTTAGCTTTATCTTTTTTTCATGAATGATTTCTTTTGGATACCAAAAGCATTTTACGGTGTATAACTTTGATGTTATGACCCGCAGTAATGAGCATGTAATTTTAAAAGATGTCCAAAAGAGGAAGACAAAAACATTTGAGAAAAGGTAGGTACTAAAAGTTTAAAAAACACGTTATGGAATACATTAAAACGATCTATTTCTAAGAACCTGTCTTGGTACACTCCTAAGGAGACAATTTTTTATACAATAGCTTCAAACACTTCCTTTCGTTGTTCTTTGTGACAAATTTACACGGAGTAAGGAATTAATGGAGTGCTCAGCGAGAGGCCAGTTTGCCGTCTAATTGTTGGGGCTGTAAGCACTCAAATACCCAAATTCAATTTGTGTGATTTTATCACATCATACTTAAAGATTTTTGGGATCCGAATACGTAAAGCTACAATAAGTGCGTTTTAATTATTTAAATAAAGACTATCGTAGCGCGTTTCAGCATACGTAAGTCACAAGAAAACGTCCGGACTAAGCACTCCATGTAGTTACTTCTCCGTGTCTCATAACAGACTTGTCCATAATACTTCAACCTCGTAAATTCTAACCAGAGGTAAACATTATGCATTATAGATGCTTCTAGAATATAAATATCAGTCGTAGTCGCTGTCTTCTTCCGCTGATGACTCTGATTCCGAGCTGTCTGGGTGATTCTTTGTGATTTCGATGCAGTTGTCCACATCTGTCAGTCTTTTTAGCGATCGACCTGGCAGGAAAATAATAATAATTCATTTTATTACATTCAATTAAAACTAAATAGGGAAAAATAATGTAAAAAATTAGAGGGCCTCTTTAAATTCGAACATTATATGTTTTTTTGTTATAGCAGCAACAGAAATCTACACTACAAATTTCAACCTTCTACCTATTACAGTTCGTCAGACAACAGATAGAGGCACCCTTTGGGTATGAAATCCTAAATATCAATGGCCACCTCTTGACATGCTGCAACACCGGAGACTGCAGATGCAACCTTATGTCAAAAGGAATAATCATTGTGATGCAAAATCGGAACTTTGAAAGGATTAAAAGTTTGTAAGTTTGTGAACCTTACCTGTCAAAGTAGTAAGCAATCTATTTTCATTGCCGGGCGGCATGTTGATCGGCCCCAGCTTCTTAGCCAGCTCCCGAGCTCTGTCCGCACCTGGAACTGGACATAACAAGAACATGAACATTATTCTTTGATCATGGCAATGGCTCTTTCTTCAAAGGGCCCTTCTAGACATGGCCCGGCATTGTTAGACTCACATGAATACATACATACATACCCTTTTTCCCATAGGGGTAGGCAGAAACCACGGAACGCCACCTGTTACGATCTCTACACACTCCTTTTGCCTCGTTTAGGTTCATACAATTGGTCATACACACACGCCGGTTGCGAGTACTACGCACCTGACCTTTCTGAAGAACATCACCAATAAGGTCACTATATGTCCTCCTAGGGCGTCCCCTCCCGGTGTTTCCACTCACATCTGCCTTGTAAATACCTTTTGTGAGCCGACCTTCATTCATCCTCTCAACATGACCAAACCATCTAAGCATACATTTTTGTCACTACATCGTCTTTTAAACCACACCGTTCTCTTATCACATCATTCATCAGCCTATCATTCATAGTCACACCACACATGCTTCGCAAGGAACGCATTTCCACAGCATTTATTCTACTTTCATGCTCACATGAAATCCTAATAATATAATGTTTAGACTTTAAGGTGAATGCCTAGATAGCCCTCGCCATACATTTTTCAGGTGTGGAAATCTCGGTAAATAAACAGTTTCTGCAGAATAAAAGCAACTGTAATGAGACTTTATAATGTATTATGTTCGCGTATAGCCCAAATTTTATAAAAAAAACAGTATTTCTAGGAGAATTAGACCGAATAAAAAACGAAAAATCTTTACATGTGTGAGTGACCTGAATCGCGCCATCTGACAGAAATTTATAGAACCACTGAGAAAGTTGGTTGCTGTTGTGTTACGAGTTTACGATTAGTAAACATTCATAATAGATGGCGCTGTTTGATATAAGAATTTATCTTTTAAATTCGATAATGCGACGTTGCCATTCTAGAGGCAGCGCGCGCACACCGCGTTGTTGCCATACCGTCAATGCGTGATTACTTGAGTCTTGAAAACTTGCGAATCGTTTCCAGAATATTGTGTTTCTAGCAAGTTAGCGCCGGGCGCGCGGGTTTGCCCGCGGAGTTAACATTTTATGATTGATAAAATGTTTTTTATTATGGAATGAGAAAGAATGCTTTACATAAAGTGAAAAAAATATCTCTGCGATCTGCCCTTGGTTCACACAGATACAATACTAATGTAATTATTGTATTATCTAGTTTAAATATGTAGTAAGTAGTTACTAGTACACGACTTTCCAGATTTAAAAATCTTTTTAATGTATGTAAGTAGGTACTGATAACATTCTGATACGCTTAGGTACTAATCCATTGGTTTGGGTTGAATAAAATCAGAGAATAGAATTTGATGTATAAGTAAGTTATAACTAAATCAGGCGATCAGCGAAGCTACCTACACAATGGTGAAACGTAGGTACTACGTACATCTATTGATTGAATCATATTTATTCTTCTATTCTTTTATAATTCATGTGAAACCAGCAAGATTAGTGAATACACAGACAAACCACTTTGATTTTTCATAATTGCTTATTTTACTAGTATTATTAGCACACACAAAATGCGTCAAGCAGGGTTGCCAACTTTATTTTTTAGAAGATCGTACCATACATTTTAAAAGATCGTACTTTGCTAAGAATTCAAAAATAAAAATAGTACGCATTGAAATTTCAATAAAATAAATGGTAAACAAATGTGGTGGGTGTTACTATAACTTCAACGCAAAATTTAACATTTTGGTATAATATTTAAGAATCTGGACACCAATTTAGCAACTAAACTTTACGACGAGGTTTTTTTATTAAAGAAAAGGGGCTCGGAAGAGACTTTGTCATGAAATCCACACGAAACAATAAACACCAGTATCATTAGAACTTAAAACGAGATATTTACCATGTTTATTATTACTTAAAAAAAAACTGTGCTACCTACTACTGAGAACCATTCAAATGAGTGCCATCCGTGAAACAGTTTTCATCAGGGCTTGTTAACGTTACCAAATTCACACTATAAGTATCGTTAAGTAACGTTATTTTCATAAAGTTAATATTTTAACGGTAAAACGGGTAACGATACTTTGGTATCGAATCTATAAAATAACGTTACCAATTAACGTTACTAGTATCGATACTTTTACATACATACATACATAGAATCACGCCTTTTTCCCATGGGGGTAGGCAGAAACCACGGAACGCCACCTGCTACGATCTCTACACACTTCTTTTGCCTCGTTTAGGTTCATAAAATTGGTCATACACACACGCCGGTTGCGAGTACTACGCACCTGACCTTTCTGAAGAATATCACTAATAAGGTCCCTATATGTCCTCCTAGGGCGTCCCCTCCCGGTGTTTCCACTCACATCTGCCTTGTAAATACCTTTTGTGAGCCGACCTTCATTCATCCTCTCAACATGACCAAACCATCTAAGCATACTTTTTTCAATTTTTGTCACTACATCTTCTTTTACACCACACCGTTCTCTTATCACATCGTTACCTAATGCGTTGTTGTCAACCTGCGCAACCTAAGCGGCACGCCATGGGCGGCGGCGCTCTACGGCAACATCGCCAATCAAACGGTGCAAATGCAACTTCAATAATGTAGACGAAAGAAAGAGATGAAAGAAAATAAATAAAAAATTAACGGTACTCAGTTACCGGTAAAACGTATGCCAAGTATCGTTACCAAGCATTACGTGACCTCTACTAATAACGTTATCTTCGTCCGATGAAAGTAACGATACCAAATTTTTAACGTTATTCAAAGCCCTGGTTTTTATTCAAAAGTGAAGCGTTTTTGTGTTTTATTGACGGTAAGTGTTATTTTTATGTGCAATGAATGATTTTCAAGGTGATATAGAGTATTATTATAATGGTAATTAATTACCCTTAAAACTTTACAAAAGTGTAAGATTTAGAAGATGAAATACAAAATCAAACGTTAGCAACACTCGTTGATTGTCGTCACATGACATACTACAAATTTCAGATATTCTCTCTGAAAACAACAGCTTGATGGTGGTGTTATTTCTGTTTCTTGAAACATTTCATAAATAAGATACATTTGCTGTTGTTTGTAATTATTCTTTTTGATTTCAGATTGAATTGCAACTGAACTGCCTAAGATGAACCCGACTAATAAACTTGCATAAATGTATACGACATGTGTATTCAGGACCGCGAAAATCACGGAAAAAAGTGCAAGCTGTATTGAAAAGACATCATGGAAGTTCTTTTAGTGATCTATAGTGAGTAAATTAGATTCCCATAAGATTTCGAATCAGATTTACGTGAGTGGAGGTTATTTGATACTCGTTGGTTCGTGTTGTAGTCTTCGTTTACAGCCATTTTTCCTTGCAGCCGAAAGCAAGCGAAGGAACAACAAGCATGCAAGCATGGCGTAACAAGAAACAGAAGGTAGTGGAAGAAACCGCGGTTTGCCCTGTTGTATTTAGGTACCTACAGACCTATCAATATTTTTCTGTCTCTCAACACTGTTTTTTTAACATATCTTTTATTTCAGTCCACATTCAACTCAAGATCGTCATCAGCTGTCCAACCTTTCGACAGCTTAAGATACGCCCTAAACCTATTCGCGTGGTATACCAGAAATTCGATACGAAGCCATAGCCTGCAGCTCTAGCTTCAATACAGTTGAATCTGTTACAGAGCAAGTAGAGACTGTTGATTTTGATTGGCCACAACCCGATTCAGAGACTGAAGCTTATCAACTAACTGTGGAAAGAACATCAAGTGACAACTTATCAGGTTTGGTAGGGTACCGTATTGTTGACTTGAAGAAGGTCATATGGTCACAACTTTGATTCTTCATCTGGAATGGTAAGTCCCAACTTGATACCATATTTTTGTGTTCATTACATTAGTACGCTTTTGCTTGTTTGTTGTGATGAAGTTTATGTTTGACAATACCAAAGTACAACATATTTTACACAATGTTCAGTGTAACAAATATCATTATTTCTTGGTATGTATGTATAAAAATAATGTATTTCTTGGATTGTTTCTTTTTAACAGCTATTATTATTTTGATTCTAGGTCCAGGGTCAATTGCGAATTACCAAAATGAATAAATGTTACTTCATTTGCTTTATATCTGTCACCCAACCATTGACTGTCATAGAAGTTAACCGGGATGAGGAAGTTATCAACGCTATGATGCCGAAGTTGGTAACATTTTTTAAAACGTGTACTGCCAGAAATTATATTGAGAAGAGTTGAGAAAAATGCTAAATGTCTAGACATCAAGGAATTAAAAGGTATAAAAATATAAGTCTTACTCATTTCCTAACTTATTCCGCAGGTCTCTGAGGTGTGGGTTCAGTAAGAATAGTCTAACAAAACTGTGTAAATTCATTTGTTGCAGCGAAAACTGCGTCTTCCAGCATTTGATTCAGATCGCACGGAAATTATATAAATGGAAGTAAAAAGTGACAAGCAGAAGACTGATACGGCGCGGCGGCGGCGGCGACTGCAAAAAGTAGCGCGTAGAAAAGAAGATATTTTATTATAATATTTATAAGTATCTTTGTATGGTGGTACGAGTCGATGGTTCGAATCCAAGCCGGCACTGTGCTGAGTGTAAATTATTTCATCACCACAGTTCAGAGGAGGCCTGAGTCTCAGCAGTGGGAACATTATAGAATAATTAATAAGCTATTTTTGCACGTAGCGATGTATAGTTTGTGTTATTTTGTTAGTTCATAAGATTTTTCTGTGTAGATAAGTTTCACTCATGTATTTAGGTACCAGCCTAACAATTCAATTGTAAAAGAATATTTATTGCAGTTCAAAATTGTATCATAAGTAGGTATTCTTGAAACATTAATAAATGTTATGGTTAGCTAGCAACCCCTTTGTGTTGTTATGTAAGATACATGTGCCGTTATATATAGTTACGTATGATGTTATTTATATTGTAATCTACATACATAATTCTTTCTAATACTAAATTCAAAATCATAATTGTAAATATCAAAATATTTAAAAAAGTATGTTATCTTTGTATGGTGGTATGACTCGATGGTTTGAATCCAAACGGAAACTATCTAAGTAAATGTAGTGAGAGTAAATAAAACATTATTTTTATGAAAATATTAACCCCTTTTTACTAAATAAATATTATTAATTTATAGTAGGGTACAATAAAAAGCTTTACAATGTAATAAATAGTCTTTTATTTATTTAGTACACGTCACTATTTACACTTCCATTCCTTCTTCTGCCTTACATTTCTTCCCGTGGGTGTCGTAAAAGGCGACTAAGGGATTTACTAGAGAATGGGCAGCAGCGTTCTCTATGCATTTTACCATCACACTGCGATCGCCAACCCGCTTGCCAAGCGTGGTGATTATGGCAAAGCCCCCCAAATAGGGGGAGGCCTATATCCAGCAGTGGACGTCTTGCGGCTGAGATGATGACTATTTACACATTACAATTTAGGTTCAGTCACATTACTACAACTTATAGGGACAGTGTACCTATATTAATTTCATTTTAAACTGTTTGAATAAAACGACATCTAGTGGTGTCGAAAGTTACTACTATTTACTTTGCATGTGTGTGTAAAGAGTAAAGTCAAGCGGCTAAATCTTTAGAATGTACAAATCTTTGTATGAGACCAGTTAACAAGCACAGTGACTATCTAAAAAAATCAAGTTAATGCCCTAGGTTTCGCATATAATAAAGTTATCTATTAAAGATTTCTAAGTTAGGCGTAAAAATTGAAAATGTTCCAAATTGTGGATCTAGCGCCATCTAGCGACAAAATGGCATCTGAGATAATCATCCATCCACCTTAACCGGTTGAATGCCGTAATTACAGTAACATTAAAAAGCCTGGAGTTGATTGTCTCGCGTGGATGCATGTTCAAAGCTAAGCGTTAAAAGAGACCATGACCTGTGAGTTTGTTTCGGTATTTATTCTCAGAGACTTGATTCATCATCATCATCATTTCAGCCGTAAGACGTCCACTGCTGGACTTAGGCCTCCCCCAATTTGGGGGGCTTTGCCATAATCGCTACGCTTGGCAGGCGGGTTGGCGATCGCAGTATGGTGGTAAAATGCATAGAGAACGCTGCTGCCCATTCTCTAGTTAGTCCCTTAGTCGCCTTTTACGACACCCACGGGAAGAAATGGGGTGGTGTTATTGTTTACGTCCGGCACCACACGGTACACACACTTATTCGTTGATTGGTTGATTGTTATTCAAGGTTTTGAATAGGACATACGGAAGGAAAAGCATTGAGTAAGGTCAAATTGTTGATAAAAAAGTAACATTACACTGACATTGGTTCAAAGATATACACAAGCTATTTTTAGACGTATTTTACATACATTATCTTAGTATAGCTAATACGAGAACAAAAGGTGCAATGAATTTTGTTCTAATGTCAACACTAGAGATTTTTAACGGTCATTAAAAGATCCACTTGTTTAGCCTGTATTGCTTCACTGCGCTGCAAAGGCTCTCCTTTTTCTAAACACCACAGAAACGCGGGTCAGTCCTATACGCCGGCTCAAGCTCGTCCGCCATTTTAGGTTTAGGCTAAAGACGTCTTGTCCTTTTGGCTACTAACATTTACCTATCACAAAGTGCACAGTACGATGGCTTGTTTCACTGCGCTGACGTTACATGACGCTGGCAGAATAGTCGGTTCCGTTGCCAAACAAGAAAAAAATATAACATAACGCCTTCTTTCGCCTATATGTTGGGCAGAGGTGTCCCTATAGTACACCCACATTCCCCATGTAACAGGGGGTGAGCGTATTGCCATCAACCGGGCAAATCGAGACTCCGGGCTGCTACTTTGAAATTCCAGATAGAAAAACGCAATAACACTTTGCGCGACCTGGGAAGCGAACCCAGGACCTCATGCAACCACAATGCAACAATCAAAAAAACTTTTTAACAAAAAATTAAACCGCCGAAAAAAGTGAAAAGCAAAAAATAATAAACCTTATTATGAGTCGGCGCTTTGAGTGATCTTTGTACATTGATTTTTCAGCGCCGACTCAAAATTTTAAGGTTTATTATTTTTTGCTTTTCACTTTTTTCGGCGGTTTAATTTTTTGTTAAAAAGTTTTTATTTTATAATTTTTTTGTGACTTTAATGTACTAATAATAATTAGCAAGGTATACCCTATCCAATGAAAAAAGAATTATCAAAATCGGACTACTCTGTATAAAGTTATGCGTGGTTATACATTACAATCAGTGAGTGAACCATCAATCATCCCCTGTTTTCTGACCCTTAGGGTTTGATTTTGTTTTCCAAATTTATATGGGACCACCCTCGGAGTATACCCTTTCCAATAAAAAAAGAGAGAAATATCACAATCGGACTACTATGTAAAAAGTTATGCGTGGTCATTCATAAAAAAAAAACAAAAATAAAAATATACGCGTCGAATTGATAACCTCCTCCGTTTTTTTTCGCCGGTTAAATATATAATATATTATGAAAATACAATTGCTTGTTACCTCTGCTGCCTTCCTGACTGGAGTCTTCTGTCATGGATACTCTCTCAGTTCGGTAAACGCCGCTTACTAAGTCCCACACAAATAAGCACTGCGGAAGAAATTAAAAATAATGTTATTACAACCAAATTACACAAAAATTTGGGAACACATTGTAGGCGTTAAACATTGTGTCTAAACTAAAAGATTTGATATTTTCTATCTTTGTTGCTGGCGTTCTGACGCTAAAACGGATGAACGGAGGTGGATGAAATATAACTTACCTCAGCGGCATACTGTTGCCGGTGTACGAGACAGCCCGCGCTGATGTCTTTACAAGGTTGGCACTCCTCCGTGGAGGTGATCTTGTCGCTTGCCCACATCCACATGGCACACAACTGGAAACAGAATTAGTTACATTAGTACATCTTAGATGACATTTGGCCCATACCTGATAGTCTGTGAATTGTGACTGCAAATTTGCTGCTTAAAAAAATATATGGTGAAATGCACGTTATCAGAGTTATGTTGAATCTCATGATGCAAGATCAACATGCATTTAAATATCAACTTCCTTCATTTAAATATAGAAGAAAGTAACCAAACCAGATCGAGTAAGCAACAAAACAATTGAAAGCTTTCTGCAATAATTATTATTGTGCCTTCTTCATTTAATAATTTTGAACGATAACACTGGGACCTATACAAGGTGTAACAGAATAAACGCAAGTCCTGAAAATAGCTTATTCATAATTAACTACTGAATCGATTTCAGTAACTTTAATTAAAGGATTTTTTTTATAAATTGTGTTTTTAGCCATACTTACTGCCTATCGAGTCAAAGAAAGTTCAATCTTATTTCAAGTACCTAAGACTCAAATTTAAATGCATAAAGTAATGCTAGTTCTTAATCATACCAGTTAGCTTGAAAAAAATGTTTGGTCATAGTATTATGCTTCTAACTCAATACTCTAATTGAGTAAATGAGGTCTTGTGATAATTATGTTACACGTTGTATAACAAATATTTGAAACTCATAACTTACCCCAGACAAGCATCCACTGGACTGACAGACATCAATAACGTGACAGCCCCAATCGAAGCAATATATAAACTTCTTCCCGTTCATATTGCACAGTCGCTCGCAGACTTCGTTGCACAGGAGCTCCGTGTCCAGGGAGCGTTGGTGAGCGCGTAGAGTGAGTGGCGGCGCGGGCGGGGCTGCCGCGCACAGGCGCTCCCAGGCGCCCGACCCCACGCCCTGCAGGCCGGAGTAGCCCGCACCCTGCGCCGACAGCGGCAGCGCCACGTGGTAGCCCGACATGCAGTCGTCTGGCTCAACCGACAAACATATTGAATACAGCGATACCTACAACCGAGCACCTAGCTTCTGACGTTTCATAAGTGCCCATGTAAGATGATATTATATATGAAGTATATTTATTTAATAGTTCACGCACACAAATGTACAGAGGCGGATTTACTGCCATAGACATTTTCTACCAGTCAACCTTTGGGTGAAGCAGAGACAAACAGTGGTAGGTGCAATGAATATGAGGAATAAGTATTCAAATATAAAGGCATAACCTATTTAAATCTATATTTAGCGTCCGTGTGGCGCTGGACGTAAACAATAGCAACAATTGTAAACAAACAAAATAGTGGTTGTATAAGTTGTGCCCTTGACAATATCCTGCGCTAGTAAACAGCGAGATGAATTCTGTACACATAACATCACCCCTTGTGTCCTTTTTTTCTTTTTTTTGGATGGGAAATCATCAAATGACTTCTCCCGCTCTGGGCGGAGCAGGAGGGCGTGTCAGACTTTTACTGACTAAAACCCACCCGTGTTCCTTCAGTTGCCCATGTGCCAGGGTCACGGTATCTCTTTCGAACAATCTCGCGACCCCGGCAGGCATCGGTCCTAGCAGACCCCTTCAGTACTGCTGACATCTCTTTGAGGCGCGCGTGGAACACTACGCGCCGTCGACCTGAGCTTGGTCCTTACCGGGCGGCGAGCTACCCATTGCTCGCCACCCGCTAGCTCGCGCCTAGGGTGGCCGGGAGTCCGCAATTGACACCCGGCGCCCGGGGCGTCTCCTCCTGCGGCGGTTAGGGACGTGAGGGCGCAGAGACTGCCACTCCCTCTCGCACCCAGCCTCCTCCTTCGCGAGCATTACTGCTTCGCAGAAGGAGGTGACGGCTTCCCATGCCCTCTCGCTCCGTACCATGGCTCGCACCAGGGCCGGACGCGAGAGGTCGCCGCCGCCGATCGCCTCCACGAGGACACGGCGGTGCTCCGCCCAGGCAGGGCACACCTCCACCGTATGCTCCACCGTGTCCTCCAGACGATCCTCACAATGGAAACACCCGGGCGTTTCCTCCCGCTTTATCCTGAACAGGAACCCACCGAAGCACCCATGCCCGGACCCCTTGTGTCCTGGAAAGGTTAGGCAGAGGTGTACCTATAGTCCACCCAACAATTCGCCCATTATCTTTAAGTCCAATGTTATAGGGGGCGAGCCTATTTCCATCAACCAGGCTCAAATACGGACTTCGTTCTCCGCTCAATAACACTTTGCACGACCAGGGAATCGAACCGAGGACCTCATGCTCAGAAGTAGTGCTTGCGACCACTAAACCAACGAGACAGAATTCTGTATCAATCTATTATTTTAGATTTTTAATATGGAGTGGGTCTAAATGGGACAAGGGTCAATGTTGCAATAATGCGGCTTGTTTGACCTGTCTACGTGCTTAAAAAATCAGATGGAAAATGATGGAAGACAAAAATATACCTAATACATTCAAAAACTATCAGCGAAGTTAAACAAGTCACGCGATAACTGAGCGTGCTATCATAATACATCAACTTGTCAAAATGTGTACATAGATAAAATTATCTCTAAAAATATAAAATAATTACGAAAAAGTCACTCACCTTCCGAATCTGTGACGATCGAAGTAATCTCATCGTCACTTTCCACAAAGTATCGAGTGAAGAATTTACTACACTTGGAGTTCTCCGAGTGTACCAAGTAAGGGTCTAGCGCGTCCACAGGGCAGTCAGATAGAGTTTTTGAAGTATTATCGTGCACAGCTATAGTTTTTAGAGAGCCATCGTCCAGCATTTCTGTTACCCTGTATTCCGATTCACTATTGTGGTCAGACTCTAAGGTGGAAAGCCCAGGGTTCTTCAGATCTGAACTAGTAGTCGGAGAAGGTGGTCTACTGATCTGATTATGAGCCCTCAACACCACACTGTCACCAGGAGACTTGGCTCGTTTCCCTTGAGTCTTACTAGACGAACCTATAAAGTATTTCCTATTACTCCTCAGCACCCTAAACGGGACGATATTCTCGTTGTTATCTTCAGAAAATTCGTACTTCTTGTCGGCCAGCCTTCGTTTCCTAAACATGCTGAGCTTCTCGCATTTCGTCTCCGCTTCTTCAACGAATTCGTACGCTTTTTCAGCTATTATCCTGTGTGTTTCGTTGAAACGCGACATGCTTTCTGCTGGGCGTCGCCTTGGAGAACGTAATGGTGGACTGATTAGCGTTCTGATAGACGGAGATGGTCCCTCCCATTCTTCCACCAAGTTGTGCGAGATAGAAGATGCTTGAATGCACAATTCTTGCCCCATAACATCAGGCAAGCGTACAGGTTTAGACATTTGATACGGCTCCATTTCTAAATCCGAGAAATCTGCTAGAATATTCTGGACGACGTTGTTCTGGTATTTTGGGGACTGAAAAGCTGCCGACACGTCAGAAGCCGGGGTACTGGGGTTCGTATCTATCGAATGAATTTCCTCCCTGTCTAAATAATTCTTGGTATCTTCTGCCTCCCTCTCAATTTTCTCTTGGTCTGGTTTCACAAAGTCGATCTCGAGTATGTGAATAAAGTCTGTATATATTATGATTTGGTTTGAATAGGCGAGCTGGACAACAGGCTCGTACATACTAGAGTCGGAGGTGCAGAAGAATTTCGTGTGTATCGCGAAGTTGTGTTCGAGGCATCTTTTGCCCCAATTTAGATCTTCTGAAAAAGGAATTTTGTTTGTAATATTTGGGAGTAATGAGTTGGTTATAAAAAGTTTTTATACCATGAGAATAGCACATCTAGTTTTTATTGTAGATTTTTTTTTTGAAATTTCTGTCCATTTTAATAAAGCCACATTAGAAGTTGTGCAAAATCTCTTTCTAACGCTCAATGTGTTATTACGACCGGTTATGTATGTTCTTACCTTCATCCCGGGGAAAAGCTACGCATTTCCTACATCCTAAACGAGGAACTCCAATAACACTGAGGTGGGATCGTTCTGAACAGGAATCTCTGCGAACAATGTGCACAGTATGAGATATGTACGAGTAGGTAATGTTTGTAAACAGAGAAGTGTGCCGTTTTACTGCAAGTGTTGACGTTACGATTCAATTTCATGATTTGTTTGGAAAATATTGCAATGAGAAGAACAAGAGCTCTTTATTCTTCTAGTATTTAAGTGAAGGAAATAAGACCTATTTCATAAACAGTTCTTAGTACTGAAACATAACATGCAACACCACAAAAGTATGTATTTATCTTCGTCCTCACACGTCATTTTGTATACATGTAGGTACCTACTTACTGTACTGTAATTTTCCCATTAAATTATACCTCATTAGATGCAATAGTATGTCCAGTTATACATCATCAAATTACGGAGTCTAGTATCAATGTGACTGTAATGTATGTACCTAGTCACGCCAACACGAAATAAAATTAGGTTTAATAAATTAATGAGTTAATACTTACGCCAGTCGCCAACTCGCAGTGGGCCGGCGTGGTGGATGCCTATCGAAGAGTGGGGGCCTGTGTCCCAGCAGTGGGAACATTATAGGCTCATTATGAAATACTTACGCAATACCATAGACGACTAAGACGGCGGGGTTGTGCTTCCACTGCGCCATAGATATGGTGACCTTGCTATCGACGCAGTCGTCGCCAAACAGCGGCACGCTGTGCACCGGGCGCACGATGCGGCCAGGCACCCACGACAGAAAGTGTAGGCTGCAAGAAAATGGGGCCTTTTGTTTATATACAATCTTCTTCGTCGTATCGATGATTCCATTTATCCTTGAATGAGGAAAAATATTTTGTTTTTTTTGTTCCTTTAGTTTTTGACATTGATACCCAACCGTGGTTAATGTTTTACCAGCTAATTTAATTTTTGACCCTGAATATTTAAATACAAATAAAGACTTTTATAGGTACTCTTCGCGCAGGTGGATCGATCAGGGTAAACTACGCTTGCCGCGGTTGGTCCGTAGATGGGTGCCCATCTTTACATTGTAAAAGCTCTCCGTGACTCGGAATCACGTTGAGCCGTTGGTCCTGATCCTGAGTGTCATTTGTGAATCTTTGACAGTTGTTACGGGTCGTCAGAATCTCAAAAGTCTGACAATCGACGTACATTATTGCAGGCCGCACCGCGACGCAAGTCCCCCGACATGATACATCCCTGTCGTAAATTTCGTAAAATCCATCGCACACTGCAGGCGGGCCCTATAGCGGTTTTTAGGGTTCCGAACGTAAAGGGTGTCAACGGGTACATGCATCCGTCCGTATATCCACTATAATTATATCTACCTACTGCAAGTTTACAAGCAAGCAGTCAATTTGAATTCCGTTGAACATTTTTATCAGCTTTACAGATTACTGTAGGCACCTATTAGTTTTAATCTGATTATTAATTGCTTCATATCAAAACACAAATCATTGGTATAATGATTATATTGTATAATAGTAAATACAATACAATAAGTATTTGCATTTCCATATAGCTACATTGAATGGTGCTAGTATTAAATTAAATTGAACATAATTAATTCTAATTCGCAGTTGCTTCAAAATATGAAATTGCATCAAGGGAAATGCATACTTTAGATAAACATGATTCAAAGCAACTACAAAAATATACTTACGTGAACTTGGAACTCTCTCTAAAGTACATCTGCGTGTTACAGCTGTATGTGAAACTGAGCAAGAACTGCCCGCACTGAGAGAAGCCCATGAACACATGCTCTGTGAGGTAGCGAACTGGTACAATGTCCATGAGGCAGAAACGGAGCCGCGGTGGGATCCGCTCAAAGACTTTGCGGCCTCTGTCATTTGTTTTTCTGGATGTGGCACCAAAAGTCTGAAATAAAATATGTTTTGATAACTCATGATAACGTAAATTTATTGTTTCCCAGAGGCAAACAAGTACTTATAACAGATAATTTCTCAGTATAACTAGCAGATGCATCCACCATTATACTAAAACCATAATGCTATAACTACTTTGAATGAGTGATTATGGCAATTTACTGCTTCAAAGAAATTTAAAATTTGTGCCAACTTTATTACATGCAAATTTACCTTAGCTGGATAACAGGATTACAAGGCGTTATGCACATTGCTAATTCGCTCGCTGCACATGCATATATAAACTTTAGGTATTAAGGTGATTGGTATTGACATGTGAACTGCACGCGTAGCATGACCACTGTAGAAATGGGTTTTGTCGACGGAAGAATAGACAAAATTACAGCTTGTAGAAAGATTAAAGGCAGAATTAAAGCTTGTAGAAATATTTGTACTGTTTTATGCTGGCGTAGCATAACAATTCTATCTCTATTCTATCAAGAATAGACAAAATTTCTTTCTATGGTGATCATGCTACACGTGCTAATCACAACATTCTTCTTTTAATATCTTTCTACATTCAAGTTTTGTTGACAAAATGGTGAGAAATTGACAGTACAAATATCTAGCAGTAGTTTATAAGCTGACATGATGAAAAACATTTTTTATTTTAATTTTTATAATATATTCTTTGACCTATTGCTGAGGCCTGGTTTGTATTTATAACATTTTATATTATGCTTCAAGTTGAGAGAGAGCAAAACTTGTTATTTATTTTTAGTACAATAACTTTGTCACCTGTATAACAACAAAACTGTTTTGGGTGAGTGCCCTCTGACCTTTGGAAAACTAACATGGTTTAACAGTATGTTGTGGATAGTGTCCATACCAGTACTTTCATACCCTGGTGGTCATAGATATATAATGTCATGATAGAGGAATAGAAGGATTAAGCCTCTACTGAGTCAAGTTAATGCTCCAAGGCCCATAGTTAAAGTAATTTTAAATGGATTTTTTTGTCAGACTTTTTAGTAGTTCATTCACCCCCTGGTGTCCAACAGGCTTGATGCCTATTCCTAATAGTTTTGGGTTGGGTTATACTGACTACTATCCATAAGACAAGCTACAACATTTCAAACAAAGTTAAAATAACACAGCTGGCAACTTTTATGAAAAGTGGCTCATAATCAATTTTAGGGGCAAAAACCTTTCTAAGGTCATCTCATCTTTAAGCCATAACTAAAATACCTACATTACTGATGATTTATTATGAAACAGTTGAATGTAATATGTTGTTTACACTCAAAAACGATATTTATCAAAAGTAATCGAGATAGCATAGTCTGCCAATATAATTTAATTTTGTTGAGAGTAATTATAGCATTCATCCAGATTAGCATTTAAATCTTTATAAGAAGAAATCACAATTAAACGGTGCGATCATATTTCAAAGATAAAAACTTATATCCGGTGAAATGAGTGTATCCGTATAATCAGCCATACATAAAATAGACTAGAAACAGTCGAGAAAAAAAAATAAAGCTTAGGTACAGGATCACGCTTCCGAAGTTTGTGTTATTTTAGAGTTTTAACTTACCTCTCTATTAAATAACTTATGAACAATATTACTACTATTAGCTGACATGTTTCTGGGAGTATTTGATATTAATTTATCGAATGCATTTCTGCTAAACTCATTAAACTTCTCAGGCTTTGCAGCCAAAGAATCCATGTTCGTTTGTTTGACTGAAATTTATTTTGACAACAGACAAATATCAATCAATGTTGCCAATTATAGCGAATTTATTAAGTACTTCGTTCAAGAACAACAAAAAAGTTTCAGAAGATCTGACACTGGATTGTAAAGTCAACTGAGATTATCTTCGGTGTTTATTATGGTGTTAACATGGTCTGATCAAGGGTCTGATTATGGTCATTCCAATTATAAAAAAACTTGCCAATCTTTTGACTTTACATACTACTTCTTAGATAATCTGTGCATGCTTTGCCTTTTTTTTAATTACCGTAAACGTCACTCTGCGAATTTGTTTTTTACTGTCAACCAACAGAAAGAAAGCGTGTAAGCCGTTAAAAAAGTGATAAATAAAATTAGCAACGGTTATTTAGTTCGAAATAAGTGATTAGTTATATTATAGTTCACAAATATATAAAATGGAGCCAATGACTTTGGGCAGTCCGACACACTCTCCTTCTAACAGCCCGAACGTGGGATATTTGCCGCCTTTCCTTCTGGGTGAAATAAATCCTCCGACGACCCCGCGTACGAACAGCCTGTCCCCTACAAAAGGCAGAAGTCTTGCTTTCGGTAAGTAAGAACAATAGGATCTTTATATATCAGAAGCTATATATCACTTACTTGGGCTAGTTCCAAAAACCCTTGCTTTCTCCTTCCGTTACTGTCCAATTTGTCAATTCTTGAAACACTGGAAAGCACAATGTTTATAAGCTCTTTGAAATATTTATCTTTTAAATTAAAGTTCATATTACTCTGTAAAACAGCCATAGTTAAACTTATACTTCTGCGTTGACTGCTATGATACGTACCCTTGACACAAACACTATGCTTGCTATTGTAAAAGTATTTTTTCTTTCCAAATCATTTCTTATCACTTGAATCAATCTTTTAAATGAGGCGCTGTTAACACACTCTGCACGCTCAACCTTATAGCCATTGAGATGGACTTTTCTGTTTTTATCTGAGTGAATTCATAAGGAATGCATTATGTGTTGTTAAACACAGATGTTAGTATTTAGGATTATCAAGTTAGGATAGGTGCTTTTATTGCTTTGGGCTATTCTGAAATGGTAAATGTAAAAATAATAGTTTAAAAAAACTAAAAAACACGCTTCCATAGAAAACCAAACAAAAAAGTAGCTTTATAAGGTATTTTTTTATAGATATCAGGCACCCCACGCTTTTTTTACACGCTTTATATTAGCTTCACTTGTATGTTTGTATATTTGTATGTTTGTTTGTAACGTGACTCCTTATAGCGCGATTTTGACCCACTTTAAACGACCAGATTTTATTCAAACTTTGCACACCTGTCAAGGACCGATGACAATGCAATAATTTTATAAATTTGTGCCATTATCCTTGCCAGGGTTACCAGGACAGCAAAAAAAACTGTCACAAACTACGCTGACATACGTCTCAAAATTCGAAATACCCTAAAAAATAGAAAATAAATAATAGTTTAAAAAAACTAAAAAACACGCTTCCATTGAAAACCAAACTAAAAAGTACAAAATAATGGAAAAAAAGCGTGGGGTGCTGATATCAATAAAAAAATACCTTAAAAAGCACCACACGCTTTTTATCCATTATTTTGTACTTTTTAGTTTGGTTTTCAATGGAAGCGTGTTTTTTAGTTTTTTTAAACTATTATTTTTCCATTATTTTCTACTTTATCAGAGTCTGTTACAAACAAACAAACATACTAACATACAAGTGAAGCTAATATAAAGCGTGTAACAAGAAAAATAAATTATAAATCATATGTTTTATTTCAGAATTTTACATGGAGGATATCCCTGCAATTAATTATTAAGTAACTAAAACGAAATATCTTTTTCTTACAGGTTCCCCAACTAGTCCCAGTCAAACATCAACACCGGATCAGAAGGCATACCGTCAGAACTTATCTATGCACCATCAGGCTCTCTACAACCAGCAGAACATGTACCCCAACATGCCGACGTCCCCAAACATCTATCCTAACATGCCAACCACACCGAACATGTCCTACACTAGCAAACCTAGTGGACCACCCATAGAAGACCTATTTGACACTATAAAAAGCAATGAGCCGTCTATGAACAAATCTCTTTTCTATGATAGTTTCTATGGCAATAATAATTCAATGATCCAGAATGGTTACGGCAATAATATGAATAATTCAGTAAATAATCAGTCATTGGCAACACCATGGCAAGATAATTGTCAAGAACATGATGAGTACTGGGTGACTGTGTTTGGATTTCCACCAAATGCTGCTAATACAGTTTTGGCTAGGTTCAGCAACTGTGGTGCTATTTTAGGTAACATTTATGTTCAGTTCCCTGAATTTGTTAACACGTTGAGTGCCGATCACGCGATATCGCGTGATTCGTCGGCTCTGCATTATGGCCGCTATACTTGCTACCAACAATTTTGTACGCGCTCTAAATCTGTGGCCATATGGGATTAACCATCAATCTGTGTTCGGCACTCAACGTGTTACTTTTCATAAGTTTATTTATTTACTGTGTGTCAATTCTGTAATGTTTAAAATAGAATACTTCTTTATTTGAGTAACCAAGACGCGTTTAGCTTACGCTTGTGTTATTTCAGTCTTTGAAAAAGATTAAAATTTTATAGGGAGTTCTAAACACTCATTTATGCTAGAAGTTATTATTTATATTCATTAATTATAAACACTAGAGAACAGTGATGGCCCACGGGTAATGGCAGCTACTTACGAGCTGTAGATCTTAGGTCTGATCCCAGACAGATGCTTTATTTGTGTAAAATATTTCATCACCACTCCTCTCAAAACAGTGAAGGAAAATATGGCACAGTGAAGAGAAACATTTTAAGCTGATTATAATGAACTAAAAAATATCCTCACTTTGTTCCTTCCTTCATTAAAACTCTTGCATCTTAATAGTGTTCAACATACAAGTATTATTTTTAATGGAGATGGACATTCCATATGCTCAAAGAGCAAAGAATAATATGGACAAGAAACTGACAGAGTGGACCCCTCAATAAAATATCGAGAGGAAGAGAAGTAGCCAAATTAGATGAAAGTATGTTCCAGGCAAAAAAAACAAAAGAATTAGATGAGTGTCTCATCAAGGACACTACAAAGAACTGTTATGCATTAATTCGTTTACTTTTTTCGTGTTAAACTTTTAGGTGATTAGAATTTTAAATTAGTGATTTGTTCATGACTTTTCAGATAAACAATATCCGACTCAGGGCAACTGGGCTCACGTACGATACGCGACTCGGGCTGAGAAGGAGCGAGCTATGTCGCTCAGCGGTCGGCAAGTGCTACCTGGAGTGATGGTCGGCGTCGTTGAATGCAAGGAGCCCCCAAGGATCGGTGTCACGAGTCCTGGCATCACGTCGCCTGACAGGTAATACGATTTTCTCTTTATATTTCACTAGCGACCCTCCTTTGCCTTGCACTGTTTTTACGACGTGATAAAAAATCGAGATTTCTTTATTGTTTTATTTGTGTATTGCACATGAACTTTCCAGAATAAATTCTCTAAATTACGGTTTTCGTCTCTCTGACCTGCAAATTGCGAAAGACTGAAGAAAATTTGAATTTCGCGGGCTGCCTAAATTACGAAATGTATATTAATGATAAGACTATTTATTTTCAGAAATTTGCTTTGGGTTCTTTTCACAGTTTTGCTAAGGTTTGTGTAAAATCTGGAGCCTATAATGGAAAGCTAACTGAGTATAAACATGTCAAATAATGGGTTTAAATTATACTCAAAGCATAAAAGCAGTGGTGGCTCAGCGCTAACGGCTGCGTCTAACGATCTGTAGGTCGTAGGTTCGAACGCCCTAACGGTCGCTTCACTTTGTGTAAATTATTTGAAAACAGTGAAGGAAAACATCGTGAGGAAACTGGCACATCCTAGAACCAAAAATTCGAAGACATGTGACATGTACCAACTCGCATTGGTTCTGGGCCCGTGTGGTAGGTACACCCTCTCAATAGAGGGCCACAAGTTCTATGCTGCGTATTTTTTGTGCTATTGAGTAAAAACATACAAACTTTATATTTTAAACTTATAATATTAGTAGGATTATCGTACTTACTCTTATATCACATCTCATAAAATTGACCCTGTGAAAGAATGTGATGACTCATCTGATCATGATTTGGTGATACATTTTATTTCTGTAATTTGGTTTTCACTAACACTTTTAATAAAATAAAGAAAACCTTGATGGGGTTGGTGCTTCCTATCTGACTACTCTGCAAGATCTGATAAGAGACACAGAAACAAACTAATAGGTGTTTCTTTTAAAGTCAATACATTAACTCTGTTTTTTCCTCTTTTCAGACAAACAGGTGTTCGCTCACTCTGCCCTACACCTATCGCGAACGCACCCGTTCCACAGCGGTCGAGCGGCCTCATCTCCAAAGCGTTGGACTATGTGCTGGGTTGGTGACATTCACACAACGCTTTGATGCACAGCATCAGGCCAATCTACCACAGACTCAAGCAGGCACCTGACGCCCTCTCCCGCATCCCATACATAGGTCGGTTGCGAAATAGGAACAGAGACTTTTTTACAATGCTGGATGAGACAGATCAATTACAAATTTATTTACATAATCATTCTTGTAACAAAATGTAGACTGAATATAACTTCTTTAATAATTGTGCAGTCAGCGACATTTAGTTAGGTAGTTTCTGATATATACCATTTTTATATAATGGTGCCGATTCCCTTATTCACAAACTAAACTAAATTTAAGTTCAGTGCATCTTTTTCTTTCTATTTCATTAAGAAAAGGACAGAAGATAAATTTTAGTTCAGTCCTGTCAAATTAATCAGCGCTCCATACAAGTTTAGACGTGATTAAAAACTTGCCTACTAAAATTACGTCAATTTACGTCAAGCGCTGATTAATTTGACAGGACTGAACTAAAATTTATCTTCTGTCCTTTTCTTAATGAAATAGAAAGAAAAAGATGCACTGAACTTAAATTTAGTTTAGTTTGTGAATAAGGGAATCGGCACCAATGTGTGTGATATTATTAATCCAATAGACATTTTAAGTGATGCCACTTTGTAATTATTCTTCTGTATACTGATATGTATTCAAGAGCCGTACGAGTACCGTAGAAATATATGTCGCGTTGACGCGGCGCTTGCTCTGGATGCTAATTGGTGCCTAAGGCCTAAAGTATACAATTTGAATATCACAATAATACAATTTTACATCTAATAGTCTAGAAATTTAAACTGATATGGATACTTTTCGTTCTTAAATCTTGACGGAATTTGTCAGTCCTGATAAACAAGCCTCTAAAGACTTAAGTTTTCCTTATCATCCTTAATATTGACATTTCTGCTATATCCCATAATTATATTGCGACAGCTGTTATAATGATAAAAATAGACTTGTAAGATTTTTGTATTGACGTTGACTGTTCACATAATAAAAAAGAATTAAATTCTTATTTAAACTGTAATGAAATAGTGAGCAAATAATTTTAATTAAATAAGGTTGTTGTTTTATGTAACGAAATAAAATAACTTTGATATTTCTTAATAATTAATATTTTTATTTCTAAATACAATTACATATAAAATACTTAAATTACAGAGATTTTTTTGCTGTTAAATCATGTTTGTCCAATGTTAAAACTTTTACAATAGCAAAGTTAAAAGTGGAGGTAACTGCGCAATATTATAAAACAAAGGTTTAACCGACAACTGTATGAAGAACGTACGTGGTATGGTGTGCTATAGATTGTTCGGAAACACAAGTGAAACGTAATAAAATCTATAAAATATCTAAATTCGTCCTATTAAGAGTTAAAATACAATTTTACATCTAACCTAGCAACATAAATATTAGTTTTATTTCCATCTGACCCGTAAAACAAGATGCCTATTCTTCTTAAAATTGTTAAAATGCTAGTTGTGTAGTCATGTCTTAGCTTTGATTGTCCTGTCTCATTCGGTTGCAGTCATCGGTGGTGGAAGCAGCAGATCACAGTCTCCGGCCATGCCTAAAATTGTCCAATATCTACAATACATTAATTCTTTCTGGATAATTGTTTACTAACATATAAACTCAAGTCTATATTAATTCTCCAAACTTTGTACATATGACTAAGGACTTGTGCTTATTCTGTGTCATTAAATCCATTTTTATTGACTTTGCCTCGCTATAGGATATAAAGTTGATTGTTTAAATTATTCATCACATAATCTATGACTAAGTACATACGTTTTCATTTAAGTATGATATTGATTAAATCTTCACAAATGTGATGAAGTTATAAATAGGAGACTCTTCAAAACATTTCAATTACACCTTACTGATCTAGATCAAAATTGAATACAACTACTAGTAACACAGATAAATTAAAAACGTCTTAAATATTATTGATAATGAAACATTTATAAAACAAACATAATACAACACTGATTGCCTACACATGAATGGATTGAAAGACACCATAAGCGTATGGAGGTGATATAATAACCATTTGAATCTACACATTACTTTGTCTTTTCTATAGTAGCGTTGGCGAGGTCTGTCATCTTGGGATACTTGATGTTGTGTTTGTCGAGCTCGCTTTGCGACCACAGAATCATGCGGAGTAGACTGCATAGCTTCGGGTTTGTATACTCTTGGTTCTCCATCTTTAGTATCGCAGCATTGAGTTCACTTGCGATCTGTTTGGGAGAAAGAGCATTGTAAGATAAGATAAGATGCATTTATTTGTCAGAAACACGTGTAGGTTTAAAATCAGTAGGTGTGATTACAAAGAAAAAAGTTTCAACATGTTTTGCCTAGAAAGGCGTACAAATACAATAATAATGTTATTAAAAGAATTATACAATAAAATTAAAAATAAAATAAAGTCACATTAAATTAAACAAAAAAAATAAAAATACTAAAAATGTCTAAAATACATCATTCAAATAGTCAGCAACACTATACTTAGAAATCATTCTACAAGCTTATTAAATCTTGTTATTATATCAGAGGTATATATAGGAGCAATAATCCTTTAATTTAATAATGCACATTAAAATTCATAAGTAAAAAAAGTGAGCCGTCGTGAGACGCCTGGCAGATGTGAAACATCGAAATTATTTTGTAAAGATAATATTTATAAAGCATACTTTACGAAAGGAAATAAATATGGTATAATCAAAAATAACATATTAATTATAATGTTAATATGTTAATTATCACATCAAAAAAAATCGGACGATAATCAAAATTCGGACGATTCTGTACCACGCAAAACGCCACACATAAACTAAATGGTCACCCATCCAAAGGCTGACCTTAAGAAGTGTAGCTTATCTTAGCGAACCTGCGATACATGGCAAAACAAAACTAAATGGTCACCCATCCAAGGGCTGACCTAGAGAAGTGTAGCTGAACCTAACAAACCTGCGACATAGGGCAAAACAAAAAATATTTTGTAAAGATAATATCTATAAAACATACTTTACGAAAGGAAATAAATATGGTATAATCAAAAATAACGTATTAATTATAATGTTAATATGTTAATTATCACATCAAAAAAAATCGCATCGATATTGGAACTTTCTTTGTTGCCTAAGTCCACTGATTTTCAGTATGGGCCCACTGTGCGTCGCCACGCTCGCCACGCCATTATTTAGGTTTACCCCTCGCCTATAGATGTTTCACATCAAAAAACTGTACATCACAATTATTGCAGGGTAAGTTTGGCGCTGATCATCTTCAGGTATAACAGCACTCTTAGGAACTCGACCAACAGTCACAATTTCACTGTTAGGCTAACACACATACACAATCAAACATTGTTGCCAATATTTGCTGCTCACATATCTAGGTATCCTGTCCACTGAAAGTCAAACAGCAACATAAACCAAACATTCACCTTTTGACTATGTGACGGCAATAATAAATCGGCGAAGGGCGACGCATGGGGATCAGGGAAGGCCAAGAGGGCCAGCGACCGCTCCAACTCAGTCAGGGCATTGGGATCGTTAGCACCGGCTTCGGCTAATGTCGCGCTGGCGAACGCCAGAGCTTCCTCGGCTCGACCCCCGCGAATCAGCTCGAGGAGTTGCAGTTGCTGTTGAAAAATATAATTTAAATGTAGGGATGCCGCATTCATACAAGTCAAGAAATGGTAGCCCTTAATTAAACATTTTATTAATGATTAATTATAAATTTTATTTTAAATCAATTAGTGACAAATGCGTGCAATGACTGGTTTGGTCTACTCAATCTGTATGGTACTCGCCTCAAAAGGCCATATCAGACACCAATCTACATGGTGTTGTGACCAAGATTATGTCTGTACTTTAAAGCAAACTGTGACCTCTGAGTTTGTTTAGGCCCTTCTCGGAATATTCAGATAGAACAAGCATCTTTTTGCAATCTTCATGTTTTAAAAATACCATAACCATTTCAGACACTAATCTACATTGATTGGTGTTTGAAATGGTTGTTTGGGGAGGTTCATTCCTTCCACAGAACCATGATGTACACTGAGAGTAGACCGGACCGGTCTACTCTCAGTGTACATCATGGTCATCAATCAGTGTGCATTTGTATCAATAATCATGCAGCTCAACTCGGAGCTTACGGTGGTGTGATTTGTGTGATTGAGTGTTGAACTCTAATATATCATTGTAGTAGCAAGTAGGTCACTTAGCTTAGTAGATACAGCAACTGTTTTATCAAAATAAAATTGTTTGGGAATTTTCACGAGTGAATACTAATAAATAAAAACTGCGAAGGTCATGCACCTTATTTCAAGAGAAAACGCTTGAGTTAGTGTGTATATAATAATTACCTGCAAATGGAAATACAAATATCTGTCATTGTCTAATAGTTCTGGATGCAAGGCATTGACCATGGCAATAGCATCAGGGATGCGTCCAGTCTGAACTGCCTCACGGATCATGATCCTCTCGTCAAGCGAGCTGCAAAGTGCTGGCTCCTGTAATCCAGCCTCTTGTTGGAACTTGATTGCAGCCTCTTTGAACCCCTCTGAAATATGTTGGAAAGGTTCAGGTTTGTTTGCCTACCTGCTTAAACATAGGGATGTAAATATTGAGGGCATTGGTTTACTCTTTACATTCATCATTTCAGCCAGACAATGTCCACTGCTGGACATAGGCCTCCCAAAATGAGGGGGGTTGCCATAAATGCCACCCTTGGCAGGCAGGTTGGCAATCGCAGTATGGTGGTAAAGAGTCTGATGTTATTTTTAATATTCTAATAACCATAATGTGTATGACATACACAAATATAAATTAACTAGCTTTTGCCAGTGACATCACCCATATGGGAGTCGGAAATTATCGTAAGTGAACATCCTAGCGGGATGAAAAGTATGTGTTACTCCAGGTTATAAGCTATTGGTGTGCCAAATTTCATCCAAATTCGTTTAGTAGTTTTTGTTTTAAACAGTAACCAACATCTATACATCCGCACAAACCGTCACATTGATAATATTAGTAGGATATGGAGATCAATATTCTAGTAGTAGGTAATAACAGTTTTTTTAATGATAAAGATGCAATCTGAGAAGAACAAAGTTTATCAGTTGTATCACCCAATTTACTAGTTTAATGATAAGCAGAATGTGCACCCCATTTTTTTCATTATAACTGCTAACAGATATGGGGATATGTTGTTTTTATGAACAACAAGTTTGATATCTTCGTTGTGTGGCCTAGCAATCATATGCAGTGCAGAGAAGGTGCAGCTACTAAGTTCTACAGACAGTGCAAATCTAGTGGACGAGTTAATGTTTGGCTGGCATTATTTTCTTTTTACACAATTGTGTACCTACAATTAGTCATCATGTTCTGTGAAAAGAAACTTAAAAAACACATCAAGTATCGAACACGATTCTTTTTTCTAGTTTATTTACCAAACCGACGTGTCGTGGTATTTCTTTGTTACGAAAGATCCTCCTTGGAATCGACTCGGACTATCGCACATACCTTTCAAGTTTTGTTCCAGGAATATTAAAGAAACGGATACACATAATTCAATCTAATATTGTGTTTAATATTGTTACCTGTTACCAAATAATTCATTATCAACATATTCATATCGGTTCTTGATATTTGCAAGTCGTCCCCTTTATTGCGATCGTAATATTTACGGTCCTCCTTTTCTTGGCCACTGATAGCGTAGTCGAAACTCATTTTATCTGCTTTACAAGGACGCACACAATAGAAATTAGAGAAATTACAAAAATATTTTCAGTAACACCTTTGGAATAAAAATGACAATGACAAAATAAATCGTTCTGTCGTTCATTGAATGAATGAGTTAATGAGAATGCACGAATGGAATGAAAAATGGAACGAATGATAAATATAAATTGGTTATTTTTTAAATGGCAACTATGAAAATTGACAGACCCAGTTTTCAGTTCATCAGCTAATAAACTACCTATCGACTTTTTAATAGTGGACTCCTCAGGGTTACAAAGCATCATGGTTTCCGCAGTCTTTCGCTTACACTATGTGGTCTACATAGTGAGGGCCTTGTCTACGACATAGTCCTCGACATTTGCGGCCCACTGAAGCTCATCACCCGATATTCAAGAAGAAATAATTGTTTCTTTTTGGAAATCTCTATCGAGGAGCCCCGAAAATGAAACATCATTTGGCAGGGTGACTGCTGCCAATTTTAAGGTCATTTCCAGTCTAGCTGCTCCGTGACCCTAGATATGTCAAGTGTCTAAGCGAGCATGATACAGCTGTCCCCGCCCAGAGGTCACTCCCAGTGTACAGAGTGGCCAAGCTAATCTTCCCGTCACAAGCTGGCCAACCGCTTAAGTGACCACCAGCAAAGCGAGAACTCTGCATCACAAAGGTCTCCACTACACAAATGCCCGAACGGCTTAATCCAAAAAGACGCTCCTCCTAGGCTAACCTTAACCACCTAAGTTCGGTGCACTCCCAACCCTCAGCTATTCCAGCGTTGATAGCTTCGATCATTCCAGCGCCTACAGTAGCTCCACCAGTCCCATTAGCCGCACCGGTACCTCAACTCACTACTGCTCCAAAGGCTGCTGCCGCAGCCACTAGACGATTTCTCTTGTCCTCAGTCCCTGCCCGTAAGCATAACAACGTGGCAGTGATACTCGGTGCAAACGCAGATAAGGCCCAATGTCTTACTTACTTTTTTTATGTGGGTGGCGAATCATCAAATTACGTGTCCCGCTCTAGGCGGAGCGGGTTGGCGTGTCAGACTTTTACTGAATAAAACCCAACCGTGTTCATTCAGTTCCCCATATGCTAGGGCCACGGTAACTTTTTCGAACAATTCCGTTACCCCCGCTAGTCTTACTTTCAGCCTGGAATCCCAACGCACCCTCAGATGTCAACCAGTACACTAAGTGCACCTTGACAAGGTAGAAGTTGAATGTGACACTCCTCTTATCCGTAGAAGACCCTGATGATCCTATGCCTTCCGTCACTCTAGCTAGACGAAGTCTAAGACTTCATTAAAGGGCTCCACGCTTGGAAAGTTCTTGATTCTTATTACCGCCATCTTCAATGGCACCCTGAACAACAACATTATTCCACAAGCATGGAAAAAAGTCATCGTTATCGGTATCCCCAAGCCCACAAGTTACTGTCCCATCAATGTTCGCAGTAAAATCTATGAGAGATTTATAATAAATGCATCTCGAAGACGTTGGATGCGAGAAGCACAGAACAGGTCGAAGTGGCGGTGTTTGGGGGAGTCCTATGTCCAGCAGTGGACGTCTTTCGGCTGAAATGATGATCTTGAAGACTATGCCAAAGTAAAAGAGCCTTATTCCGAATGAGTTATAGAACCCAAAACCCGTGCGTCCAATAAGTCCACCGCATTGTAGGGGACATAAGCGCTGGCTTCCAGCGGAACACGATAACGGGTGTGTTGTATGTACTTCCACATAGTGAAAGCATTGGATAAAGTCTGGCATAATGGCTAATTAAGTTATTATACAAACCTTATCATCCCGGAGTGCCACATGGTCTCGTGCTCGTCTTACGAGACTTTTTGTCGGATCGCCCTTTTGAATATCGCATTGAGGATTCTCTCTCCTACCTTTCGCGCGAGGGTCCCTCAGAGCTTCGTGATATCCCTTTAATATATCAGAATTAGTCGGTCACTGGTTCAAAAGTTATAAGCGTTTCTAGGTAGCCAATCAAGAAGAGAATTTCCCCAGCTTCGTCACATTTATATTTCAAAAACTAGGGCACCTAGCGGAGAGCGTAACGCACATCATTTTGAGGGTTATTGCTAATCCATTCCTTCATATGTTCGAAAAAAATATCTGATTGGCAACGTAAACAACGCCATGATTGTTGGAGATCTGTCAAAATGAAAGCGATTCATACTGATAATGTACTACGCAATTACCCAGCTGTTTTCTCCCAAATTTCAAAACTAATTTAAAAAAAATTGTAGCTTTGGTAATGGAAACTTATTGTTGAGTTCCTTAAGCAACCGGTGTGTTGTGTTTCTCTCTTGCTCCAGAGGTTTATTGCGCTTAGACGCACCGCCGCCATCGTGGCTTCCGGCTGTATGAACAGGTGTAGTGGTGGTAGTCCCAGCATGGCTTCAATGTAGTTGGAGTAGTTCTCATGCAGCCCGTGGCCGCCATGTAGGCTAGTCTTTGCAGTTTGTTGCAGCCTGTAACTAGCTCGGTGCGGGGCCACCAGACCACGGCCCCGTAAGTGATCATGGGGCGGATCACTGCAGTATGCCAAAGTATGATTTTGGGGGACAGGCCCCACTTCTTACCTATTATTTTCCTACATTTCCAGAATGCGATGCAAGCCCTGTTTAGCTTGTCTAAATGACTACTCCAGTTTAACTTATTGCCTAGAATGACCCCGAGGTACTTGATTTCGTTGGCCAACTGAAGTTATGTATTGAACAATTTCGGTAGGCGGAAGGGGCCTAAGCTCGTTTATGAGTGAACATGACTAGTTCAGTTTTAGTGGGGTTCATTGAAAAGTCAATTCTCTGCACCGATTCGTAGTGCTTGTTGAGTCATGTTAAAGATTGTTCCCGTCACCTTCTCTGACACAAGGATTGCGCGGTCGTCCGCATAACCTATTGTGTAGTAGGGGTTGGCGTTGAGTCTGGTGATTAGGTCGTTAATCACTAGATTCCATGGGAGGGGCGACAGTGTTCCTCCCAGGGGACAGCCTCTGGCTATCGTGGCCAGCTGCTGCTCATCCTGGAGGCGAACCACGCGTTTGCTTAGCATGTTTGTGATGCAGTCTATGAGTACCTCTTCTACTCCGTGTCCGGAGAGAGCGCTGCTGATGTTGGAGAAGTTTGTTTTGTCGAAGACTCCTTCGATGTCTATGAAAGTGCCCAGGCAGGTCTCTTTCTCATTAATCATTTCCTCTATCTGACTACCTGATGAAGTGCCGATTCGGTGGACTTACCCGAGCTGTATACGTGTTGGTTACGGTACAACGGTAGGGTTTTCAGAGCGCCGTCCCTCAGCTCCCTATCACACAGCTTTTATAAGGGCATTAGTAAGAAAGAAGTCAGGCTGATTGGTCCGTGGGATTTGGCGTTTGTGTAATCACTCTTACTTGGTTTAGTTTAGTTCACCATCCTTTGGGGACGTATCTAAAGGCTAGGCACGCTCTCATTAAAGGCACCAGTCTAATTGCGATAAGAGTTCCACCCCACTGTAGTAGGGCGGGGAACACTCAATCAGGACCAGCCTTAAATGGATAAAAACTTCGGATGGAATCCCATCTCCACATGATCACCCTGCTAGCATAAAACCAATAATCATTTGATGGCGTTTGAGTGTTTGTCTTGCCAGTCGATTGTTTGCGAGAAGATACATCCAGGGAAATGAGTTTCAATAAGGACGCGTCTGGTTTCTTCTGGCGAGGAAGTGAGTGTGTTGTCTGGTTTGCGAAGGGTAGTAGGCCCAGGTGTAGACAGTTACGCCAGCACTTTCCTTACCCTGTTGGCTTCCTGGCCAGACTCGAGGCTACCACAGAATTCACGCCATCCCGTGGTGCGCCTGAATCTGATGCACTTTGTAGCAGGATGCGTAATAGTAGTACCAGTCCTGATGCGCACATGTATTCATGGCTCCAAAGTTTTCCTTACCTTCCCGCGCTTGCGCTCTAGATCAGCACCCCACCAGGGCTGTTTGCCTGATGTTTACATAGGCTGCACTTATTTTCAATCTTAGTGGCGTTATGTAATTTTCTGCTTACCCACATGGGAGATTAGCGTGAATTTATTAGTAACTTTAAGAAGTCGCTTATGGGATTTGCTCCATATGCTGTAGGAGATATCTGTTTTACCTATCCTGATAAATTTGAAGCGCAAGATTCAAATCTTTAAAGTTTTTTGGGAGATCATTATCCTGCCCTTATCCCAATTTATTTGGGGTCGGCGCAATATGCCTTTTTCTTCCACTTCTCTAATAGTCGTCCTCTGAGTAGTCACCCTTTCTATCCATATCATAATTCACACAGTCCATCCATCGTTTCTTTGGTCTTCCTCAACTCTTATCCATCGACATTCATATTCAATACTTTCCTTATATTTTCCTCATTCCTCCGTATCACATGACCATACCATGACAACCGATTCCCACACAACTTTTCAGTTATTGGTGCCACTTTCGAATTTCCTCTTATGTACCTACTTCTTATTCTATCCATTCGTGTAATACCACAAGTCCCTCTTAACATTCTCATCTCAGCTGCATGCAATGCCTTTCATTCATCCCTTTTGGGATCTTTTTTATGGGTGTCATATTGAATAAATAAAAATCGTATAATGGGTGTTTAGCTAATTTATTTTCAGTTCTTAATCGCCAATAACCTACAATAAAGAGCTGATAATACAATTTAAAAAAAGTCCTAGCCTATTTTTTTATTGAATAATGCTTGGTAACAAATATCGTTTTTTGTATTCAATAAAAAGTTACAACTAAACAATTATTATAAAACAAACCCAATAATGTTTCGTCGAGTGCAAGTCTCGGTTTCAGTGTTCGTCAACAGCGACGCAGCATCATCAATACATTATTGAGGAAAAAAAAATAACTTAAAAATTTAAATAAAGCTAATTAATCATTCTCTAAAAGCCATGTATCAGTGAGTTAATTTCGAGGAAATAAGTTCAGTAGTAGTTAAATATTGGCTAGAGTTTGCCGTTATAGATAAGAATACATTTTATATAGAGTACTAAAGGTATCCCGAACTGTCTGATACAAGAGGCCGTCTCTCATAAGAGCTAGGGGCGGGCCTACGCCGCGCCCTATACATACAATCAAATTAAATATAATTTACGAACTACAACTATAATTCGACAACACTATAAAGAAAAAGTACAGTAAAAATTATCATCAATCAAAAATAATTATGGCTAACTAATTCGCACTTTCGAGGACAGTGATTAAGAGGCACTCTGCGTGAATTTATTACTCGTGTAGATTATAACTTACTACAGGTTCCGTAATGTTACTTTAGAAAATATACAAAATACAAGTGTATACATACTTACTTGCCTTCCAAATAACGACATAATTCTGTTAACAAACCCGTTTATAAATACGAACACTCGGCCAGAGCTAAATAGTGTCGTATCTGGCTGTAAGTGGTTCGACTCTGCGTCATCAATCCTCAGTCTATGAACACAATTATCCAGCGTACCTTACCTAAAGCATTAAAAGCTAATTATGTGTATGTGGCATGAACTAAACTGTGCAATCTCACGCGGGCAATATTGCGACGTCTAAGGCTATTGGACAAACTTTGAACTGAAAACTTAACAAATGTGGTGGGACTGTAATTTATAGATGTACATTAATACTGTACCGAGGGAAAATGTTTCGCAATATTAGCCAGCGTCAAATTCCACTAGCGATCACAATGTCTTGATTCATTAGGATACTTTACTCCCGCATATAATATTCACATATACCAAAATATGTTTGTCTTGATATAGTTGCAGTATTATACCGCATTGCCGACTCCGTTGTATTAGGACAGATCTGAAAATAGATAAACATATTGTTAGAATCGAATAAATTAGTGCCACATATGCTTTTATCAACCGTGTATATATACTTTTATCAACTGTATTTTGATTTAAAGTATTTTAATTTAATTTATTTTAATGGTGTAATGAATTTAATGTATTTTGTTTTAATGAATTTGATGTATTTGTGATTTATTTAGTTTAGTTATTGAGAATTTGTGCCTTAGCAAATAAATAAATAAATAAAATATATGAATAAGCAATTTCACGACATACTGAGGAGTCTACATAAATAAACTACAATTTGTGTTCACTATTTGGGTGAACATGGACAGGCAGTGTATAAAAAGGGGTGTATGTGTGTGTACTCACAGCTGGGGACAAGGTCCTGATGCATGTGGTGCTCGGCGTCCATACCGAGGGGCATGCAGGTCGCGGGAGGAGGTCGGCGCTGCACCTGGTACACAAATGTTGCACGTTTTAATGTTTTCCCATTTATATGAAAACGCAATTTTTTAAGTCTTTATTTCTGTTCTGTCTTGTATTTTACAAGAAGATATTGAGTGTCGGACGGGCATCCAATTCCTGTTTTTTTTAATGAAATTGCGGCGAAATACAATGTGGCAGGGAGATCCACATGCAGTCTGTTAACATAGACAGCGTAGAAATATTGATAACCGACGTAAAGTTTCTAAACTGGGGGTCTAGATTCGTAGTTACAGTTAATGTCCGTGCCACTCTGTATAAAAATGAAAAGTTCATACATTCGACAACATGAGAGTTCTTTCTTAACAGTTTTTAAACAAGAGTTCGAACCGCAGCGGTCTATTTAAATTGATAAGGAGAGTGTGTGAACGTAGCTCAATGTTATCGTCAATCAGCATCCGTTGCCGATATCGGTTCAAATAACGTACCAACATTACAAACATGTGATAAAGTAATCTTTAGTGATTATTTTACTTAGAATATATTCTATTTTCTAGTCACTTTTGACGATCAAAAGTGCCTTTTGGCTTCCTTGACTTTTTTTTGTTAAGCCAAGTTACGTGATAAACAATATTTAACGCGTTTGTACGATTAGTTACAGTGTGCGGCAATTGATAACGCACACGTAGTTTTTGACACAGGACCGCGATGGAAGCTCTACAAAGTCAAAATTTTCTTTAAACTTCGTGAGTTAGTATTGTGATAAATTTTTGGTCGTTGTATCAATATAGCAAAAGTCGGGAATGAATTTTTCTTCTTCAACACATTCGCCATTTTGTTAGTTTTTGTGTTGTCACCATTTTGGTCAAATGTGATTAGATAAAACTTCAAGAGGCAAAGTTTTTATAGACTTACTAAAAACATTGCCTCAATAAACATCCATACGATACTTGCGTTTTTGTTAGTTAAGTTGCTAATAAAAAGTGACGATGTTATCATGTTATGTTTACTTTTTTTACACACCCAAGGTGTGTTTTTTATTTTAGAATGTTGATGGTTGTTGATGTTAATAAATGACGTGATCATTAGTTTTTTGAAGTCTGGTCAACACCACATAGAGCAAAATTTCGGTTGTCTAAATTCTTGCACAATACTTGCATAGCACATACAGTGCCCGGGATTCATCTTACATTTTTTGACTGTCTAATAAGGTTCAAAATCCATAATACCTAATATATTTTGTAAGTGGGTATGTCTGTAAATACATACAGCTAATGAAAGATTTATTTCCTTTCTTTCCTTGTAGACTGCAATGAACTTAGAAGCAACACGGCATAATCAGGACGTTTAACAGACAGTTGCGTAATAATTATAGTGCATTTTCCTTGCATACAATTTTATTTCACGGCTTTAAAGAAAATAATCCATACTGATATTATAAACTAGCTTCTGCCCGCGACTTCGTTCGCATTAAATTTCATGTTCGCCCGACCCTTCCCGTCGCATCGAATGGCCTGCCCGTGCGATTTTCCCCGTTTTTGCAACATTTTTCATTGCTGCTCCGCTCCTCTTTGTTGTAGCGTGATGTTATATAGCCTATAGCCTTCCTCGATAAATAGGCTACCCAACACAAAAATAATTTTCAATTCAGACCAGTAGTTCCTGAGATTACCGCGTTCAAACAAACAAACTCTTTAGCTTTATAATATTAGTATAGATGTGTAAGTAATTGTCTGTTACCCGCCCACGCGTTAACAGCTGTGCGGATTTGTTGAAATTTGGCACACAGATAGACCAAGACATGGGTTAGGACATAGGACGGAGCCGCAGGCAAAATTAAGTGTATTACTTGAAGTAGTAGTGGAATATATAGTACCTGGTCGAGATTGAAGCGAACAAATGCCTCGTACTGTTCGGCAAGCTTGGTGCTGAGCGCAGACTCGTACTCGGAGCGCAGGGCCACCTCCTGCTCACGCAGCATCCGCTCGCAGATCATGCGCACCTGGTGACGTTAGAGAATAGAACATATTTATTATGCACACCATACACCCCAACTATATTGGGGTCGGCTCCCGAGTATTTTACATGGAGCAACTGCGTATCTGACCCTGGGTAATTCGATACCCGCTGGTAAGACTGGTTGTCAGACGGGTTTCTGACGAACAATAACAACTGTCAAAGACTCACGAGTGACGGCTGGTACTAAGCAGCTGTTATTATTAGCCATGTATATGAATTATTTATATAAATGTAGAAATAAGATGTAAATGTGTTGTGTGTGTTAATTATGTATGTATGTTTGTGTTGTGTTGTGTTGTGTTGTATTGTATTATTTAGTCCTAACTGAATACTTAATTTATTGTGGTCTTACTTTAAACCCTGACAAAAGAAAAGATGGATGGAATGTGGGTGAGGAATGATATGGAATAATTAGGGAGTGGGTGAATGAAAACGTGTTTCACCGACCTCAAATAACATGGGACAAAGGCAGAAGATGATGATAGTCTTACTACTGTTACTGCTAGCCAGCATCATCCCACAGCTGGGCAAAGTCCTCTCCCCATGACTTCCAGATCTTTCAATTCAGGGCTAAAGAGGACCACTATTCCTTTGTTTTCTCAAGCTCGTCCAACACCATCTTCTACGGGGGTCTGATAGTCTAATTCACTTCCATATTATTGGACACAATAGTCAATTAAATCGACACACAAATAGAACGAATCGAATAGCAATGTTTATTAGCAAAACGACCATGTCTATTCGTAAAACTATGCAGACCAAAGTTTGGGGCGTAGGTCAAGTTCAGGTCGACGTTGTACAGATAACGATTTTATTTATAGTGTTAAAACCGTTGGGCTACTTCAGAATATTGTTACCGTTGTACCCACTATGAGCAGGGACTACGTATTTTCCTGATTTTAGGTAAGACGACATCTACAAGAAAATTCATTACATATGACAAGGATTTCCAGTTGCCAATCTACTAGAAATTTCAAACATTTTATACACAATGTCCATTGTAATAGAAAATTGCCTTCCATAGGGCACTGCGCACCGTAGGACGTAGCATGCGCACGATGATTTTTGCGAGACTTTATGAAACTATACATAAATAGCGATAAAACTTACCTGTTTGAAAGTAAAGAGGGCACGGTTGTGAACCTTCTGGCTGCTGCCGTGTGAAGAGTGATGTGGCGGTGAGCAGTCGCCTTCAGAGCCACTTGATGAGGAACAGGACGCTGCAGCATTGGTCAGTCGGAGTTGGCGACGACGGTGCAGGCGCTTGATCTCGTCACATATCTCCTGGGCCATGCGCTCTGAAAATTTAACACGGTTTCAAAAGTTAGGGTTGGAATGATAATGAATATTGCTCATACAAGACCTCCTTCTGACTAGCTGAAGCGGATTCCGCATTGATGAGCGTGGTTCACGTAATTTCATGAAGCCGATCAAGTTGCAGTGTAGTTAAGGTCAAGTTTCGAGGGCTTAACCGTATTCTCGAAATCTTTGTACATACTACGCGTAGCAGTAGAATGAAGTGCTCATAATCAGCCTAATGTTCCCTGCTGGGACACAGGCCTCCTTTCTGTGACAGGGAGTGGGCAATAATACACCATGGGCCCAGTGAGGCTTTTTCGGTTCCCACATGTCTTCAAATTGTTGGTTTTAGGACATGTTGGTTTTCTCACGACGTTCTCTGTCACCTTTGTAAGAGTGGTCATGAAATAATTTACAAGTGCATACTTGGGTTCGAACTCACGACCTATAACTCGTAAGTCGCGGCCGTTACCACTGGGTCACCACTGCACGCGCGTGACGTAAATTTGATGCGAGCGTATCTGACGGCTTACGAGAAGACGAAAGCGTTATTTTAATCGAAACTTCTTCTTTAGTTACGTGAATAAGCCTAGTATTCTTTGACGTGTCGATGACACGACAGTGGTAACAGTTAAATTAGTACCAATCAACCTATTGAAGGGTGAGCTTGATTTAATTTTAAAAGATGAGCTAGAAGTTTGTGCAGGCAGTCTAGTACGTGTGGCGACAAATTAAACTAGCTTTACAGCATAAGCTGACCTCTAAATGTATGAAAAGCCTATATACAATGCTAGATAAGCTAAAACTGGAAATGTAGATAGATTCATTTATTTGCCTGAAATATGATATTTTACAGATTTTATATCACACAACAGTTCATCATATTCCGCCAAATAAATTCGGCATGCAAATTTTGTGATATAATGATGATTCTACAACTTTAAACAAAATAATTAAACTGCAATGTCAAAAAAAAAGTACAAAAAAAAAAAATGTCTACATATCAAATCACAAATGTCAAAGACATATAATTAATATAGTATAGCTTGATATGTAGCTGTGTGTACTATTAGATAGTAAATGTCCCGAACTGGAGCCAAATCAACATTGTCTTTACCTAATTATCACTCAAAATAGTCACAGAAATTCATTATCTTATTCTCAGATGTAGCAATATTTTATTATAGTGAGTTGTTGCCAAAATAGTTGTCATAATAAACAGAACTATGCTATGAATGTGAATGTGGCTAAACTCCGATGTGTCAACTTATCAGCGTCAAAATTAATGATTACTTTGTACTTGCAGCATGACTGCATGTGTTCAGAAATAGTTTGAGTGCTATTCCAAAACAACACCAAGAATCTAACACCACTATGTAAAACAAATTGGGAATTGTCATCCATGCATAAAGTTATGCTACTATATGCAATAAAACTTAAATAAATGGTGCATTTTAACTATAATAATTTCCTTTCAAGAAAACTGCAAAAAGCAAGATTTCAAGAAGTATAGAACAGACACAATATTTCAATTTATATTTTACAGACATAGTATTCAGTTATTACTTTAAAAACAGCTAAATAACTATGAAATATCTCCGCTGTAACTCTTTTATTTATGATGGCTCCGAATAGAAATAAATTGACAATGTTCATTGAAGTAATGCCATAACTTTGGGCAAAACAAAAAACCTGTTCCAATTTTACTGAAAAATTTTACCAGTCAATTTTAGGACTAAATCAAAGCAATAAAATAAACTAATGACACAAAGTAAAATATTCATATTGGACAAAATATTACTGGAAATGTAATCAATTACATTTTATGGTAGCATATTCATGTATTGGTCATGTCATCAATTGTGAAATATGAAGGCTCAGGTAGAAAATATTCAGAACAGCTTGTCATTGTAACAAAAAAAGGTTTAGGGTATAGAGAACTGAAGAGTACAAAAAACTTAGTTTGTTTATGATTATATTCTTTTTTTAAATCTTGATAAAACTTGAATGTTGAATAAATATGAGCTTGATAAATATTTTGTTTACAAATTAAAATGGCCTTAAACAGTAAATACAAGCTTACTTTTGTTACGGTGAATAATTTTACCATACAAAATGGTTAATCACAGAGGTTTAATCAATTATCATTTTGTTAATCATTTACTAGTATTGGTGAATAACCTTGTGCCCTTATTCTTTTTGTTTAAATATTTAATAGAACTACAAGGTCAAATATAAAATAAATACTCCAGCTGTTTATTATTTATGCACATTCTGTCATTATTTACATTCTTTTCTTCAGTCTAACCATCTAAATGAAACCTATGTGTTCAAGATTGGGATCCTAGATGGGATTGGGATGAACCTAGATGAAGGCTCTTATTAATTCTACTATGAGCCCACATTATGTTTTGAAATTAATATGCAATAATTATTGTCAACTTATAAATAAAACAGCTCACAGCATAATAATTGCTTTGTTTGAATCTGTCCAGTCATCCAATTAATTAGTAATTTGCTGAAACGTAGAAAAGCAGACTGCGCTGCGTGTAATATCCATATTTCGGCTGATTAAGCAGAATCTGAGTCAGAGAAACTGCATGAAACAGACAAAAAACTTGGGTTTCAGTAAAAACTGACCCATAATATAACACCACAAAGACTTCGGAGCTGGGAATTGAACACAAAAACCAACAAAAGGACATGAAAAAAATCCACGCAACGGTCTTCATGCATCACTCATCTCGCTCTAACCCGATAAAAATATTCATGATGCAGTGGAAACAATGGCGTTAGATAATACAGCTGATTAAATATACAAATAAATTATATTTCGTGTTATTTAGAGAAACTGTAAAACTAGCAAGCTTCGTTGCATTTCTGAGGCCATAATAAAAAAAATAAACAAACCTGGGGTCAGTTTCACAGGTGCACTAACGGATTCTCCAAATGTCGATGGTTTACTTTCAGAAACTTTTATTCCAGGACTTGTGCTAGAGCTGGCTGCAAACGGTGAGCACCTTCGCCTTTTAGCAGGCATTTGCGCCATGGACTCCCAGTCCAAATTTCTTTTGAGAGTAGCACACGCCATTTTCTTTTTACGCCCAGCGAATGTCCTCTACCTATCCGATACTGTTTGGAATTTCTGCCTTTGTCACGAATCAAGCAATAAACGAAAATAATATTAAAACTTTAACAGCGGAAGCACTACAATTATTAAACAGTTATTTCTAAATTATTTTCTTGCAGGATTTCTATAAATATTAAAGATTATTTGACGCTGTCCGATTCTCTCACTTCCAAATAAAATCCGGCAGCGAACACTTTTCACTCTATTCAATTTTATTTTGACATTTTGTTGATGACAATCAGGTATACCAACTTTGAAAAAGCTATACCATAGATAATTCTTAAATTTCCTTCACCAACTAGATCAGAATATCACCCTTTAGCGGTTGGAAAATGTTCCGTCTGCATTTTTTTATACCTAAAATAAACTAATCATTAAAAAAAAACATTAAAAAGGTTAACTACACGCGCATTTTGAATTAAATTAATGGATATACACAATCTATTACAATTAAAATTCCTCAATCACTCGCAATCCAGTATTAGAATGATGCTCTGCACACAACACTATTACTTTGACAGGTAAAGATAAGCAAAAATTGTTTTGACGACTGATTGTGAGTCATCGTCCAAATAATTAATTTTACAACCTCAGTTTGCAACTCCTTAATCATTTTATATTATTAAAGGCTGTGCCTAGCCTAGTGCTAATCTGATAGGTCAACGAGCCTATTGCTTTTGTGTTAAAAGTTTTTTATAAGCCGTCAAACTGGGGAACGAAATGTCTTCATCCGCTATGGAAAGTATCCTTTTTTATAAGTTTTTGACACTGCTCTTTTCAAGATTTTCAGCTATACAGGATTAAAATGTCTTTGTAAAACATTCAGCATAATATTTCTTTAAAAACGACTGGAACTAAATTGTCATTTACAATCATCAATGGATATTCTCTTAGGTATTTCCCAATTTGTGCCTGGCCTTGTAATACCTAAATGTAGTTTTTGAAGCCCGTCTTGTTCTTTGGTGTAGCTCGCAATCGATTTACCAGACATAACAAAGCTGAATGATACCTTAACTCATTTAAGAAGTGACAATGTATTGAAGAGATACTGTATTTCTAGTATCAATTACCCTAAGCCTAAACAATACTAAGTAAAGATATGAGTCATTACAGTCAAGTTCCTTTTTGTATCACAAAACAAATCATTAACATTTTAGAATTTCAGTGTATTTATCACTTAGCTTTCTGCATTCTTTTTATGAAAATAGGTTATTAGTATCTTATTAATCCAACCTAATATTGAATCCTTAACCCACTTTTACCAGAACACCTATTTAATTTAAAATTTGCTGTAAAAGAGTTAGAGAGAAATTCAAAAAAATGTGAAAAAGAAGAAAAGCTAGAGAAGGAAAAGGCTAAGAAGGCAATACAGAAGGGCAACTTAGAAGGAGCAAGAATACATGCAGAAAATGCTATAAGACAGAAGAATCAAGCCCTTAATTATCTTAGAATGTCAGCACGAGTTGATGCAGTATCAAGCAGAGTGCAGACAGCACTTACAACTAGGAAGGTGAGTTCTCCGATGATATTTCGTAATTTTTCAGGGATAGGGGAAAAAGAATTTAAATATGTCTAAAGAAGTTTGTGTAATTATAGGTGTAGATAGTTGTTTGTCAAGAACCAAATCACTCAAAAAGAGTGATAGGAAGTTGTGGCCAAGCAATTTAAGCTACTACATTTATTTGAATACTCTTAAATTAAAAAAATAGAGCAATGACAGAATTACTTTTATGCCTCTCAAACAAAGGGTATAATTATGTATTTAATGATATGATTCATTACTTATCACTTATCAGAGTTATTATAAAGAAACAAATGAACTATTATCTTTTATGCAGCATAGAGATACAAACCCTTCTCCAACTTCTGATGCTTCCTCATCATTAAACAAATTTTAACCACATTATTAACCTTCTTACATAATAAATACATTTTTAAATATTTATCAAAAAATGGTTGTTCATGGGCATCAGGAACAGGGTGCAAGCTGCCAGGGGTCTGGGCTCTAGGTATAGGAACCTCATTACTATGCATGCTGTGTACAGGAGTACTGCTTATTGAAACTGGCAATGACCACAGCCACAGCTATTAGGCCATTTAATGTAACCGTAGCCTTGGCATATGGGTAACTGAAGGAACACAGATGGGTTTTAGTCAGTAAAAGTCTAACACGCCCTCCCGCTCCGCCCGGAGCGGGATAAGTCATTTGATGATTACCCATCCAAAAAAAAATGCCATTTAATGTAACTGTTATTATCAAAACACTGATTGCAGGTTGCAGAGTTTTCATCCCATATGTTGAACATGTTGTGTGCTAAGTCTTGACGTACAAGTATCTTGATTTTTTTTTTCACAATTGCACGGCTCTCTCGTCAATCTATCACCATCTATAACAGGCTTATTTAATCACATTATTATTGTTATGAGTCTGTAGCTGCATACTTTTTCACTATTGACCAAGGGCCTTTCCACTTTTCCCGCTCTTCTTCTTTAAGCCAATATTATAAAGTAATATACAATACAATAAATAAGTCCAGCACAACTTCACTTGACAACATGGGCACAGCTAATTCACCCATAAACTGATTCCGATTCCAGGTCACAAACTCCATGGCGGGTGTAGTAAAGGCGATGGACGCAGCAATGAAATCAATGAACCTGGAGAAGATATCCACTCTCATGGACAAGTTCGAGAGTCAGTTTGAAGACCTGGATGTGCAGTCTTCATACATGGAGAATGCTATGTCACAGACAACTACCACCACAGTGCCTCAGGGTGATGTTGATAACCTGTTGCAACAAGTTGCAGATGAAGCTGGGTATGTATTGTTTTATTTCAGAGCCACTTTGTTTTGATAAGTTTTTTCCCGGGACTTCGCCTGTGTCAGACATTACTTCGCGGGAAAAATACCGGAATACCATAATGTCCTAAACCGTAATTTCGTCAAATTTGTTCAGCCGTTACAGCCAGACAGGAACAGGTATATGTACAAATTTCGTATCTGTAAATAAAATTAAAAGAAAAGAAAACACCAACAAAGAATAACACCATCCCATTTCTTCCTGTGGGTGTCGTAAAAGGCGACTAAGGGACTTATCTACTAGAGAATGGGCAGCAGCGTTCTCTATGCATTTTACCACCATACTGCGATCGCCAACCCGCTTGCCAAGCGTGGCGATTATGGCAAAGCCCCCCAAACTGGGGGAGGCCCAAGTCCAGCAGTGGATATCTTACGGCTGAAATGATGATGATGATGATGAATAAAATTTAAGTGTCTGTAGTTAGAACGATATATGGTTCCTATAACAAACAATTTTGACTTTTTTGTTTGTCTGTTAATTCCGGCTTACCTCCGAAATGGGTACACCGATTTTGACGGAACTTTCACAGGCAGATAGCGGGTGTTACATAGGCTATTTTTTTTGATCTGGTAGCACATTCTCGAGATAATTTCCTCACAGTTCACCAAAATTATCTGCGACTTACACTCGTGTAAGATTCTAAATAGATTTTTTCCTACATCTTAGATAATAATTGATTAAATTACATAGTTTTATCGAAACCCTAATAGACTATGAAATAAGTCTCTTTAAGTTGCAATTTTTATTTCACGACCAAAGTACTTTTGAATTTTGCATCACTGCAAGGAATTTATGCTCATGAGCAGTGACATGTCTACTGCTTACCATTATCTTACTGTCGTCCTTTCTTTCTAGTTTGGAGCTCAACATGGAGTTGCCTTCGGGCATACCAAGTACTTCTGTGGGCACTGCGACCGTCGTGTCTCAGGAACAAGACGAACTCACGCAGAGGCTTGCGAGATTACGACAAGCAGAGTAATAGCCAACATTGTACAGATATTAAATGTTAAATATTATTCGCGTATGCACACGATTCTGAAGTAAGATCTAAATGAAGTTTTTGTTAAAGTGTATGTTCCTTTACTTGACTTATTTGGTGAACTATGGTGTAGGTACTGCAATTTTATTGTTAAGAAAAGTTGTTAATTCTAAAGTTTCGATGTAATTCATACTCTATGTATTTCTTACTAAATTATAAAGGGGTATATTTATAAACGTTGCTTAAAGTTAAGTAATGACTCGCAACTGTTTAACCATATATTTTTTACACCTTCAATAAAGGGAGTTCATCAGCAGCCTATAATGATCCCACTGCTGGGACACAGGCCTCTTCTCGGTGAAAGTGTGTAGGCCAAAATCCACCACGCGGGCCTAGAGCGGGTTGGTCATCTACCAACCCGCTCTAGGCCCGCGTGGTGGATTTCCCATGTCTTCGAATTTTTTGGTTCTAAGACATGCCGGTTTCCTCACGATGTTTTCCTTTACCGTTTTGAGAGCAGTGGTGATGAAATAATTTAAACAAAGTAAAGTGCCTGCTTGGGTTCGAACCCACGACCGAACTCGAAACTCAATAAAGGGAATTAATAATGCAGAAACTTTTCATTTTCGCACTACCTATATTTGTTTACCAAATAAGTCCCGGAAGGAAAAACAAACCAGACGTTTTGCGCAGTTCATGCTTTTGTCTAAGTACAAGATAAGTTTTCCAGAATGTCCTCCTATACATTGTCTTACAATAACATAAAATCGCGCCTGTAAGTCCCAAAGGGTTAGGCAGAAATGTACCTGTAGTTCTCCTACATTTCGTCAGCAACAATCTACAACAGTAATTTTTTATTCATTTCTCATAATAATTTAAGTACAAAATTGTTGCTCTTGTGACACATTAAAATCAAAATCAAAAGTCATTTATTCAAACTAGGCTGAGAGTCAGCACTTTTTGAACGTCTAAGTTACATAAGACAGTCCCCCAAAATGCCCGCCCTTCACCACTTTCTAGTGCTTTTAGCTGGGAAGAAGTGGTGAATTAGTTGAATGTCCAGGTAGGTTGTCGGGACTAAGCAACTGATGATATCATCCTATGACACGTCATTGTGTGACGTTATAAGAACAACAGTAATTTGATGTTATTTTCTTGGCCCCATTGGTCATACCTATCTCAATATTGAAATACACTTCTAATGTTAAATTTTCTCAATTTATAGTGTATGGTCACCAAAAGAGATTTATCTTTAAGAAACGGATATAGTTGAAGTTCAGCAAGAAATGGTTTGGTAGTACCTATTCGAATAAAAATTATAGAACACTAGCTGACCCGACAGACGTGTTCCTGTCTCTGATGATATTTGAGCACGCATTCTGTCAATTCTGTGTCAAATATCATAATGTAACATTAAAAAGTTTACATTGTCCTATTATATGGTTGTTAAGTATTCTTAAATTTTCTAATTTTCCGCGCAATTTTTTATTTTTTTTCTTTCATAAGAACCTTCTCCTGACAATAACAAACAAAACAAAACAAAAAAAAAGTGAAATCGGTCCAGCCGTTTACGCGTGATGGCGTGACCAAGGGAAATAGGGATTCATTTTTATATATAAAGATAAACAGTTCATTTATTTAATTAAAATTTCTTTATAAAACATCCACCGGTTTCTTACTAAACTTCATCTATATCCGATGGTTACTTATCGCTTTTGGTAATTGTAGTTTCTGTTAGACTAGGGCTAAACGAAATTGTTAAAATCTTTTACGTGCGAATAATACATGAGATGGGCTGGATAAGGGTTGTAATAAAAATACCCTACATGTTTTTATGCAGCCTATAACATTCTGAAATTATCGATACATTTATATTCACAATCATTATAACTCGACAAAATATATGGACTGGCTGATTCCTTCAGACAAAAGATATTTTCAGTTTAGCTTAGCCCTTACTCTACAGATTTGGCGTAACTTCTAAGTAAATGGCATTGACTGCGCAATAAACGTCTGTAAATTCAGTTAGCTTTGACAATAAAATTACTATTTCTGTTGCAAGTTACATACCGCTAATTTAGGTCCAAATAATAATATATTACAGATCTTAAATGTTTGATAAGCAACGTATTTTCAAGTTATTTTATTTCGCGTCATTTCCACTTATGCTAATGTTGTACTGTGATCACAAAATATATAGAAACAGGCATATAAATAAGTATGTAAGGTAAAATATTAATGTCTTGTATTTTTTTGTAAATGCTCTTTATAAAGTTATGAATAATGAACTTATTTTTTATTTTGTTTTTGATTAATTTGTGATGTTTTACTAATATAGCCCCATACACCGTTTGATAGTGTCTTTCTGAAACCTTAGTTAAATAAAAAAACTAACAATTAATGTTTTTAAAGTAGTTCTTACATACATCCCAGCTCTAAAGTGCCAACATGAGAGCTATTTCAGGTGGGTTAAGTTCAGCTACAGCTAGATTAGTATAGTTTCCTTACTTCCACAACGGCAGCCGACGTAGATTCAGTTTTCATTTTACAAGAGGGCAATCAGTGCAATCCTATAAAATGGGGCCTGGCGAATGTCTTAGTAACAAATTTACAGAAATTGATATACTGACTCTTCCCTCTCTTTATAGGTATCTTTGAATGTATTTTGTAAGTTCGCAAAAACAGGCCTTTTCAAAATAAGAAGAGATTTCCATAACATAAATACGCGTACTAAAAATGTAATTGTGATACCTAAATTTAGATAAACCAAACGCTTCTATAACAAGTTACCAAAGTCGGTTACTGAAGTTAGCGATGTAAGTTCAAAACACACATCAAATGTGTCCTTATGAATGAAGCATATTATAAGACTAGCTTTTGCCCGCGGCTTCGCCCGCGTGGATGTCGGAAATTAACGCAGGAGGACGTACTACCGCGGTAAGATGTGTTAATTCAGGTTATATTATAGTAGGTAATAGCTGTTACCCGCGACTTCGTCCGCGTGGTATTTAACAAAAAGTTTTTCATAAAAACTGTCTTTGAAAACTACGCTGACATACGTCTCAAAATTCAGCGTGTTTTTAGTTTTTTTAAACTATTTTTTTTTTCTAAAATAAAAGTAGCCTAAGTTACATTAACTATCTGCCAGTGAAAGTTCCGTCAAAATCGGTCCAGCCATTTCAGAGATTAGCCGGAACAAACAGACAGAGACAAAAATTGTAAAAAATTTTTGTTTGTTTTGGTATATGTACCGTGTATACATCCATATGTACCGTGTATACATCCATATGTACCGTGTATACATCCATATACACTTAGTAAAAAGTGGTTATCTTAATATTAAAAACAGACACTCCAATTTTATTTAGTTGTATAGACAAAATAATGGAAAAAAGGGTGGGGTGCACCCCACGTTTTTTTTCCCATTATTTTGTACTTTTTAGTTTGGTTTTCAATGGAAGCGTGTTTTTTAGTTTTTTTTTTTTAACTATTATATTTGATTTATACTTTGTGAATGTGAGAACATGGTAGGTCTTGTAGACTGTAAACAATTTTTTTTAAATTAAGTGCTTACCTGATATTTGCTAACAGGCCTAAACTAACTAAAACAGGCTAAAACCTCCCATACCTACACATTGTAAAATTTGAAGCCATTGTAAAAACCAATTTATTTAAAAAAAGTAACCATGGAGTTTCTTGCTGGCTCTTCTGCATAGAAATCAGCAAATCGGAATCATACACCTATCTTCTGACGTTGAGTTGATTGACATCCCTAAACAATGATATTTTATTAAAATAGCATTGTCCCTAAGTTATTTTGCAATGTTTTTAGAAAAATAATTTAAATACTTCAGAAGTGCAGTGGTAGGACAGTTTATTGTTTTTTAGGTATTTGGTGTAGCAGTATTTGTAAATAATAATAATAATAAGTCTCTCAAAATGGATGTAGGAACGGGTCCCGCGGTACTAAGGAGCTGCTCCTCATTGATATGGCCATTAGCCAACAGGTTCGTCGTTCCCGAAAGGATCTGTCGACATGTTGGATAGATTACAAGAAGGCCTATGACTCGGTGCCACATACATGGCTCATGAGGGTGCTGGAGTTGTATAAAGTAGATGCAACTCTGCGCGCCTTCCTGATATCATGTATGGGGCAATGGAGAACGGTCCTTCGCTATCCAGGATGTCGAAATGTCCAGAGGAATAGCGAGCCGATAAGGATCGAGCGTGGCATATTCCAGGGCGATAGTTTGAGTCCACTTTGGTTCTGCCTAGCTCTGAATCCTCTGAGCACACTGCTTGAGGATTCAGGTATAGGCTATCGGTTGAGAAGAGGTGGTCAGGTTATATCTCACCTCCTGTACATGGATGACCTTAAACTCTTTGCCCACAACAATTTGCAACTGATGGAACTACTGAAGGTAACTGAAACCTTCAGTAGCGCCATCAGGATGGAATTTGGTGTGGACAAATGTGCAGTCATGCATGTAAAGCGAGGGGAGATTGTGGAGTCCGTGGGAACCCAACTCTCGGATTCCACAAACTTTCGAGCCCTCTCCACATCCGAAACCTATAAGTATTTGGGTATGTCGGAAGCTTTGGGAATCAATGTTACTGACATGAAGCAATCGTTGAAGGAGCGCTTCTTTGGCCGCCTGAAGAAAGTATTTAATAGTCTTCTCTCAGGCGGAAACAAGGTGCACGCCTTCAACGGTTGGGTCATGCCAGTTTTGATGTACTCTTTCGGCATACTCAAATGGACTCAGACCGAACTCGACGCCCTGGATAGGAGGGTCCGTACGCTGCTGACTGCATATCGAATGCATCACCCACGGTCATCGGTTATGAGGCTGTATATCCCGCGAAAGTGTGGAGGTCGAGGCTTTTTAAACGCTAAGACTCTCCAAAATCGCGAGATATGCAGTCTCAGGGAATATTTCCTGGAAGCCGACGTGGGGATGCATCGAGATGTGGTCGCTGAGGACAAGGGCCTCACCACGCTCTCCTTGGCTAACAAGAACTGGCGCAAGCCTGTAGTACTTGACACTAATGACCGCATGGAGGTATGGCAGAGTAAGGAGCTCCACGGACGCTTTTTCCGGGCCCTACACGGACCCGACGTAGATTTTCTAGCGTCCGTAGCCTGGCTGCGTTTCGGTGATCTATTTGGAGAAACCGAAGGTTTTGTCTGTGCAATTATGGACGAAGTTATGTTGACGAACAACTACCGGAGATTCATTGTAAAAGACGGCACGGTGGACATCTGTCGGGCATGCCACCGTCCAGGGGAATCAATTAGACACATTATCTCCGGGTGTTCTCGTCTAGCTAACGAAGAGTACTTGCATAGACACAATCTTGTAGCCAGGATTATCCACCAGCAACTTGCTCTGAAATACAACCTTGTGGAATCGGAAGTGCCGTACTACAGGTATGTGCCCGACCCAGTTCTTGAAAATGGCCATATCACATTGTACTGGGATCGATCCATCATCACTGACAGGACTGTTGTTTCCAATAAGCCTGACATCGTGGTGGTGGATCGACTAGAACGGCGCACAATGATTGTTGACATAACGGTCCCGCATGACGAGAACCTCGTGAAAGCCGAGAAAGATAAACAAATCAAGTATCTAGACTTGGCTCGCGAGGTTGTCGACATGTGGGATGTGGACTCAGCGATTATTGTGCCGATAGTCGTCACAGCCAATGGGTTGATAGCCAAGAGCCTCGACCAACACCTGAAGAGGCTCTCGTTAAGCAGTTGGGTCAAGGGCTTGATTCAGAAAGCGGTACTTCTGGACACGGCTCGAATTGTCAGGAGGTTCCTCTCTCTGGAGCCCTGACCGCCGGTAGCTTGGACCTTGTTCCTGATATCGGTGGGCTACTATTTTTTATATTTTTAAATGTTTTGATAATTTTTGTTATTTTAATATTTAAAAATATAATTTATATGTTTGTAAAATGGAATAAAGGATAATAATAATAATAATACTCCACAACTATCACACAACGCCATCTAGTCCCAAGCTAAGCAGAGCTTGTGTTATGGGTACTAGACAACTGATAAACATACTTATATATTTCTAAATACATACATATTATAGATAAAGGATAATAAAATAAAAATAATAAAGGATAATTAAAGGAATTATTATTATAAATAATAATAAAAACAAATCTTTGTCAAAATACTTTTAATATCCATAAAACAATTAAAGGAACAAGCATGTATTAATACAAATAACAGTAGACTTTCAACTAATACTAATAATACGGAAAAATCTGTAGTGTGACTACATTCCTTACAAGTTACCTCATTCCTGTATGGACTGCCAACTCCGCACAACTTACCCACTACAGAGCTTCTAAAACGTATATCACATCTAACAATCAGGAAAACATTAGTTTTAATAATACAAAATAACTTCTTAACAAACTGGTCGTCCATTTCTTTCATAGAAATCTTCTGCTGTATCCGCATTAGGGCACAAGTGGTAAAACATGTTTTGAAACTTTTATCGGTGAGATTTTTCTGAACCATTTTTGTTATAGTTGCCACGGGGAGTTTGTGCCAAGACTTTGTACCATAAATGTGCCCTAGTCCAGATATAGTTGTATACTTATAATGTGTGGCATTTAAACCTAAGAATATGGCGTTAATATGACTTAGTAAAAATGTGAATACTGTGTTGTCTTTGGTGTATTGTTAAGCGTCCCCATTGTCGGTGGTCTCGAAGGCTATATGGTAAAAGTACCAGTCTTCGAGGAAGGACGGCACGAAGGCTTTGCTCTTCGTGTACCTGACAGGCGGCTTCAGCTTGGCGAGCTCTTGTTCGTAGAGCTCCAGAGATTCAGGGGAAGTGGCGCCGTTGCCCTGGAACAGAAACGTGGAGATTGTAAGATACTGATGCGCGATGCGTATTTTTTCTTCCTTAGAATTTAGGGTATATAACAGATCTCTGCTGGAAATCAGCCTGTTCTATGAAATTTTGTTACCCTTGATAACTCATTGAATTCCCCGCAGCTGAACAATAAAGCGAGACATCGTTCGTTTGGATGAACAGTGTATTAACTCAAAATTTACGATTTTTGATCTAAAAATACAGTCCTACTAAAAATTATGCGATCTTTCTAACTAACGAATATGGTTGCATAACAACGTGAAAACAAAGCTAAAAAACAAATGTTAAAACTATTTTTATGTGAATTTTTAAAATAAATAAACATTTGATAAATTATTAAGACAATAGTTTAAAAAAAACAAAAATTACAAACAAAATATTATCAATACATAATTATATAATTAATAATAATAAATGTTTGCTTTCATTAAATATTATTTTGAAAATTTACTCCTAATATTCGTGGAACATGGTAGTATTATCAATGCTCCTTACTCATAACTAAATGAATTAACAAATCATGAAAAAATAGGATGGCATAGCAAAATAAACATTATATTAAAAAAAATGTCAAAAAAATAATCGAAAGGTCAAACATAGACTCTCAAAATTGCATTTTATGAAAATATAATTTTCTAGTTAGTGCTTTGGTTTATAAGTATTTTTTGTAGAAAAAGGTATTATATTCTTGCCTGTAGATTTTCTATTTTTTCTCAGAAATAACAAAATTAACAATCTCGTGAAGAGAACAAAAACGTTATCAATAAAGTAAGTTTACAAGATATATAAGTGAGGTTAACCAATTATTAACGTAAATGAAAATATATTGATTTGAAAACTTGAAATCGCTCTCCTGAAAAATAGGCTTTTTTGAGTTAGTAACCTGTTCATCTGAACCGGCGACATGATGAATAGTGATTGGATATGTGCTAAACATTCGATCAAGGTCGCCTGGCCCAAGGCAAGTATTTCTGCCAGGGTCGCGAGATTCGTTCGAAAGAGTTACCGTGGCCCTGGCACATGGGCAACTGAAGGAACACGGGTGGGTTTTAGTCAGGAAAAGTCTGACACGCCCTTCCGCTCCACCCAGAGCGGGAGAAGTCATTTCATGATTTACCATCCAAAAAAAGGCAAGTATTTGGTCAGAACCTCCTTGATAAAAAAAACACGTAAAAAAAAACAATGTTGGCGCAGCAACAAAGACACGACGTACGGGGGAAAAGTGCACGCCGCGAAAAGGACAGAACGGTTCTATCAGAGTAGCTGTCATAAGCAGAAGTAGATATTTATTGAGTGACTGCCACGAGAGAGATTTTCAATTTATATTTAGTCATATTAACACGTTGGCTGCCATATGGAAATCCGAATATATTTGCGTTTTTCATCAGTCGTTTAAATGACGTAAAACGACTTATTTATAAGATTTTTATATATATGTTGTGATCATTGGAACCGCGCCGGCCACTTGTGATGGTATTTTGCGTTACACGCATGGCCGGCAGCGAGCAAAAGGTGTTCAAGTTCAACTTAGTTGTGCCGGTCATTTAAGCCCCCCATGGCCCCAACGCTTCTACCAAGTGCCGGTCATTTTGACCCCCCATGGCAGCCAACGTGTTAATTAAGTAGGTAAAGTAACTACTTCGATGGTCTAGTAGTTGTAAGCGCTACTGCTGAGCATGAAGTCCTGGGTTCGATTCCTAGGTCGAGCAAAATATTATTGAGTTTTATATCTGTAATTTCTCAGTAGCAGCCTGGTATCTGGATTTATGCCCGGTTGATGGCAATAGGCTCGCCCCCTATTACGTAGACTTAAAGATAACTGGTGAAATTCGGGTGTACACCTCTGCCCACCACTTCGGCGAAATAAGGCGTGATGTTATGTTACAATAGGTAAAGTAAATAACAAACATCAAACTATACACGTTGCATTGGAAATCCAACACCGGATAACATAAAAACCGGCCAAATGCGAGTCGGACTCTCGCACCGAGGGTTCCGTACAACAAACCTGTAGGTATACTAGGTATTCACGGTTTATGCATAAGGTTTATGTTTATGAAATTAAATGTTTTTTTTTTTTAATTTTTATATTTGAGTTGATTGAATGAAAGGTAAATTGCGGTTTACGATTTATGACGTATTAAAAAAAACTACTTACTAGATCTCGTTCAAACCAATTTTCGGTGGAAGTATACATGGTAATGTACATCATATTTAATTTTTAATTTTATCATTCTCTTATTTTAGAAGTTACGGGGGGGACGGGACACACATTTTACCACTTTGGAAGTGTCTCTCGCGCAAACCATTCAGTTTAGAAAAAAAATATATTAGAAACCTCAATATCATTTTTGAAGACCTATCCATAGATATCCCACACGAATGGGTTCGATGAAATTTTTTTAATGAGTTTCAGTTCTAAGTATTGGGAACCCCAAAATTTATTGTTTTTTTTCTATTTTTGTGTGAAAATCTTAATGGAGTTCACAGAATACATCTACTTACCAAGTTTCAACAGCATAGCTCTTATAGTTTCGGAAAAAAGTGGCTGTGACATACACGGACAAACAGACAGACAGACATGACGAATCTATAAGGGTTCGGTTTTTTGCCATATGGCAACGGAACCCTAAAAAGTACATACATGAGTCATAAACTTCCCGTTAGGCTTGAGAATCTTGAAGGAAGAGTTCAGGATGGTGATCATGAACTCCCACAGCTCCCCGCACGCAGACTCCGAGATGGGAATGTCCGTCAGATCTCCGAACACATAGTCCACCTTCCTGCCTTCAGTGATGAACTTGTTCACCGTCATCATGCAGTCTTCTACGATCACCTGGAACATAGATTATTTTCAGGGTTAGTGTTGGAGGATGTCAACCGAATATTTTGTGATTAGAAGTTTGTAGGGTGGGGGGACTCTAGAAACTAGAAAATCATGAGAATATAATAGAATAATTTATTGTTCAAGGAAACTACATTTGTTTGCGGTTGATTCCTGGAACTCACACTAGGATTCCCTGTGCTGTGAGTTCCAGGTTCCTTCTTGACATTTGTTGCTTAGTATAGGTGTACGTTACATAATCATGTCACTTGTGTCTCGATACTTTTACGCTACGCTACGGATGCTTATTTTTTTTCAAAATAAATATTTTGTACAAGTTTTTCATTAGAACAATAATTTACGTTGTTATTTTTTTAATTTCGTGTATAGTATTTATTGCTTATGTGTCAGCTCAGTTAATGTAGGTAAATTACTGTAACAATAAAAAATCGATGGCAATGATTAATTTGTGGTCGTAGTGAAAAATAATGTAAAAAAGATAACAAAAAACATCGAAAATTAAACGCAACATTTATTTACTCTGGTACTAAGTACTCAGTAAAAAAAAATTTTTTTATTCTAAATGGCCATTGGTTTTACCATAACCCATTGCAAGGTTATCCATTAATTACTGGACCATTCTGTATATGTATAAGGTTTCCATTTTTATTTTTACGTACGGAACTCTAATAAACAGAGAGTCATATTCTAATTTTTGTGATTGGTTAATTCTTCGAAACCCACCACAGAGCATCATGATTATTGAAATCCACTTTACGTCAATGCATTTGACGTATTACCGAAATATAATATGAGTTGACACCATAGGCTAAAAATAGTGGAGTATATTTACAAAATTTTCTAGCCAGCCAGTGACAGTAATTTGGCCCATCCCGCCCATCGCATGCAATACTAAAATAAAATGACTCACAATCTTGATATAGTAACTAGGTGAACATATTACCTCACGTTCAAATGTTGGTAACTCTAGTACGGTCTGAATGTTTTATGTAAAACAATATTATAACTGAACTGTAATAAAAGTTAAGCAATAACTCAAAACATATTTGTATGGTTTTATAGCTAGTAATAGTATGGAGACTGAGACAAAGGCCGATAGATATGTATGGTAGAAAAAACTTTGCCCACCCCAAATAAATTGAAAATTGTGAGTTCAACATTTTAGTTTCACGACCATTTAAAAATTGTGATAAATACCATTCCCCGCATTCCATACAAATGTATTAAAATGAGCATGTTTCCTGACTTTGCGAATTCGCCCGAACTCATGTTTACGTTACACACAATTTGAGATCATAATTTCAACCGAAAGACGTCCACGTCGATGTCTAGTAAGTACGACAACCACAGGAAGAAATGGGGTGGTGGAACCAATTGACCAACACCAATTTAAGATATTCTTTACCAAATAACACACTGCATCCCGTAGCTGGGGAAAGGTAAATAATGCAACTAGCAAAAAGTAGGCAACAATCGAGCAGTGGTGGCCCAGTGGTAACGGCCGCGACTTACGAGTAGTAGGTCGTGAGTTCAATCCCAAGCAGGCCCTTTACTTTGTGTAAATTATTTCATCACCACTGCTCTCAAAACGGTGAAGGAAAACATCGTGAAGAAACCGGCATGTCTTTTTTTTTTTTTGGATGGGAAATCATCAAATGACTTCAAAGTCTGACATGCCCTCCCGCTCTGGGCGGAGCGGGAGGGCATGTCAGACTTTTACTGACTAAAACCCACCCGTGTTCCTTCAGTTACCCATGTGCCAGGGTCACGGTATCTCTTTCGAACAATCTCGCGACCCCGGCGTCCTAGCAGACCCCTTCAATTTTGCTGACATCTCTATGAGGCGCGCGTGGAACATTACGCGCCGTCGACCCGAGCTTGGTCCTTACCGGGCGGCGAGCTACCAATTGCTCACCGCCCGCAAGCTCGCGCCTTCGGTGGCCGGGAGTCAGCTATCGACTCCCGACGCCCGGGGCGTCTCCTCCTGCGGCGGCTAGGGACGCGAGGGCGCAGAGACTGCCACTCCCTCACGCGCCCCGCCTCCTCCTTCGCGAGCATTACTGCTTCGCAGAAGGAGGTGACGGCTTCCAATGCCCTCTCGCTCCGTACCATGGCTCGCACCAGGGCCGGACGCGAGAGGTCGCCGCCGCCGATCACCTCCACGAGGACACGGCGGTGCTCCGCCCATGCAGGGCACATCTCCACCGTATGCTCCACCGTGTCCTCTAGACGATCCTCGCAACTGGCATGTCTTAGAACCAAAAATTCGAAGACATGTGACATCTACCAACCCGCACTGGGCCCGCGTGGTGGATTATGACCCACTCCCTCTCACCGAGAGGAGGCCTGTGTCCCAGCAGTGGGAACATTATAGGCTGCTGATGATGAGGTAACAATCTATTTGGTATACAGGTGGTTGACTTGCCACTACTTTTAAACAATATTGTGTTTGTGTTGAACAGTCATTTCTTTTGATATCACTATCGTTCGTAAGACATGTAAGCATAAAAAGTTATAAAACACACAGATTTTTAAAAGAGTATAACAGGTTGGCAAGGACATCGATGCGCAAACTGTAACAATAATTCCGGACCTGATTCTAGAAAGCGTAGACATTTTTCGTCGGTTAAAAAAATATATTTGCTGTTTCATAGAAAAGTGCAATACCAACGCGGTTAATTTGAATGGAAAAGCAAATTTTTTGATAACCCACGATACTTTCAACGCAGTTGGGGTCCTGATTTTCAGAATCATGTACTGAATGGGATAGTACCCCGTGAATCCGGTAACAGGTTGTGCATCCATCTTCCTGCCACCTTGTTAGTTTTTTTCCATTCTATTTCAAACGAAAGTACCTTTTGGCAAACGAAACTAGAATTATTTCCATTTTCTTGTCAATTTTGACGATCAAAAGTGAAATTGGCCTACTTCAAATAAAATAAAAAGTTACTGACTATAAACTAAAAATGCATATAAGCAGTGTAGTAGAAAGACGAAAAATCACCCAGTATACCAAATGGCTTATCTATAAATATTCAACTATAAATAAAAACAATTTACTTCATAATTAGGCCCCTTTCTTCTCTCCAGCACATCCCCGCATATGGGCCGCAGGTACTTATTACAGGCGGACATGACGACCTCGTCAATCTCCAACATCCATATATACTTGGGCTTCTCTTTCAGGAGTTCGTATAACAGAGCTCCATCGCCACCACCTTCGAACAATTAGTACCCTGTTAGATTTATAAGCGATTATGCATGCATGGGGGTTAATGTAATGGCGTGCAATGCTTTATTTTAGGTATGATTTCCTGCCAGGGTCGCGAGATTTATACAAAAATCAATCAATTTTTATATTTGAGTTGACCGAATGAAAGGTAAATTGTGGTTTACGATTTATGACGTATTAAAAAAAAACTACTTACTAGATATCGTTCAAACCAATTTTCGGTGGAAGTTTACATGGTCATTACCATGTAAACTTCCACCGAAAATTGCATCATACATTTTTTTTAGTTTTATCATTCCCTTATTTTAGAAGTTACGGGGGGGGGGGAGCACACATTTTATCACTTTGGAAGTGTCTCTCGCGCAAACTGTTCAGTTTAGAAAAAAATGATGTTAGAAACCTCAATATCATTTTTGAAGACCTATCCATAGATACCCCACACGTATGTGTTTGATGAATTTTTTTTTATGAGTTTCTGTTCATGTATGGGGAACCCCAAATATTATTGTTTTTTTTCTATATTTGTGTGAAAATCTTAATGCGGTTCACAGAATACATCTACTTACCAAGTTTCAATAGCATAGCTCTTATAGTTTCGGAACAGACAGACAGACATGACGAATCTATAAGGGTTCCGTTTTTTGCCATTTGGCAACGGAACCCTAAAAATGTACATAGTATAAAAATATAGTATGACTTATTTGTCTTTATTTTATTTAAAAACATTTTTTTTTGCTTTTTGCAGTTTGTATCACATATATTTCGTTTAACGAAAAGTACTTACGACTAAACTCCCAAAATCCCAGTGAAATCAAATCTTGCAAAATAAAGTATTTTCGTGTAGTTTATTGTGAGTACAATTATGTGAAATCGGTACAATACTTTATTATAAAATACGGGTGGCAACCCTAATCCCATTTGACGTAAAGAAAAAAGGACATTGCTAATCCATTACTTCATGTTCGAGAAATTTGTCGACTAAACAACGTAAATAACGCAATGAATCTAATCTTTTATGACAATTAAATCATTTTGTAACATTTCGAAGCAATTACAACGCTGCCTATAGCAAGTTCTGATTATTTATGCTTCTCGTGGCGAAGACTCCTATAACATACTCCTCCAAAATAAATAAAAAATCCACACTAATATTATAAATGCAAAAGTAACTCTGTCTGTCTGTCTATCTGTCTGTCTCGCTTTCCTGCTAAAACTACTGAACCGATTTAAATGAAATTTGGTACACAGATAGTTTAGAGCCTGAGAAAGGACGTAGGCTACTTTTTATTGCGGAAAAGGGGTTTTAAGGGGTTGAAAGGGAGGATGGAAGGTTGTAGGGAAGTATTGTCATTTTTAAAGCTAGAATGATGAAACTTTTTTATTTGGGCTTTTATTACATAATATATATTTATGAAGTATATTTAAAGTTTGTTAAATTTTTACCCTTAAGGGGGTAAAATAACAATAGGAAATAGGGGATGAAAGTTTGTTACATATAAAATAATAAAGTCACTTTGCTGTATGTCTGTCCCTATGTATGCTTATATCTTTAAAACTGCTCAACGGATTTTTACGCGGGTTTTTTTAATAGAGTGATTCAAGCGGAAGGTTTATATGTGTATAACATACATACTATAGTAAAGAAACGCTGATAATTTTAGAGGTTTCTATTGTGATGTCACAAATAAACTCATTTTTTTGCGCTTAGATTGCGAACGCTGGCTGTACCCTACAAAATAGATCAAAATAATGTACTACAGTATTGTACAACTTAAAAAGGTCTACAAAAAAGTCCGCGATGGTATATGTCTATCTCTTAGGGATAACCCACAATAACCATTTTTAATCCTTTACTTTTTACGAGAAATAATGGCTTATTTACGAAGCGAGTTTAAGCAATATAGCAATAATCCTTATCCAATTAAGTATCTTACATATATTGTGCATTTAATATAGATCAATATGGCCCTCGTCAGCATGTAATTTAAATGAATATCTTAGAAGATATCAGAGATTTAAAAACTGCGGGGGCGGAGCGGCTGGCGGGCCGTAGGTACGTCCGTCCCGGTTGGTAGCGGTCGGGTAGTGCAGGATTAGCATGATTGTAATTCATATTACTTAGGCTTCATAGTAAATGCGAATATCATGTGTGTTCGTTATACTCAAAATAAACATAATAGTATTATTCCAACTAAGAGACCGCGAAGTATGGCTTAGATGTTTAGATTTTTGGATGGATTTGGATTTTTGGTTATCCTGGATACTTACCATATAGGATACTTTATCCCGGTAGTAGGTTCCCAGGTGATATTTTCCGACAGCGGCGAAGCCACTATACGGGCGAAGCCACTGGCAAAAGTACTGCTCCTATAATTCCTATGATCGATTTGGTGTCTGGTAAATGATTGAGTGTCTGTATAGGTTAAATAAGAGCGTTAAGAAAAACCAGAGGGGTAATTGCGGAACTTTCTATCGGTAGGAATTAAACAACATTCATTGCGTTATTTACGTTGCTGAGCCGACAATTTAGTCGAACAAATGACGCAATGGTTTAGAAATAATCTTCAATCCCATTCAGATTCTGATAAATTGTGCGTTTCGCAATTACGGTGCAGGAAGACTTATATTCAATTAAACCAAGCCCTATGTCGCAGTCTTCTTACTCTGAATACTATTAGTTTTATTTACACACATGATATTCTCATAAACTATGAATCCGAAGTAATATGAATTATAATCCTACTTACTGCTAATACTATAAATTATGTGAAAATATTTATGATTGGGTGTTTGTTTCTCAGTCACGCAAAAATGACTGAATGGATCTGGATCGAAAATGGCACACAGAGTATTATTACCTATATAACCTGGATTAATACATTCTTACCGCAGTAGTACGTCCTCCTGCGTTAATTTCCGACATCCACGCGGGCGAAGCCGCGGGCAAAAGCTAGTAATAAATAAATAAACATGGTCTGACCGAAGTAAAACGAGTGAAACCGAAAAAGTTAGTGTGTTATTAAACTTTTGCCACTGGTTATTACCTTGATAGTTTCCCTTTTTGAACAAACAGGCGGGGGCTAAATTTAAGTGACAACTTCAATAGCGTCCGGTTAACCCTTTTTAAGGTAGAGGCAGTACACATGCCACCAATAAAATTATTTGTTTTATTCAACTGTATTGTTGACAACGATTTTATTTTTCATTGATGATAACATATACATTTCCGTAAATATCCAATCGAATTCCCAATTTGAAAAAAATACCTAAAAATGTCATTATTAACATAATAATTTATTACTATACCAAGTCTAGTTTTCTCGGCCTTATAAAGGTTAAACGTATAATCATCTGCATTCGAAGACCACTTTATATTATAAAAGGAATGGGTTGAAAGGAAACCCGTTCAATAATAAAATACGTTGAACGGATCTCTTCAAATTGAGTATTAACGGATTTCTTTTCAGCGATATGAAAGGGACGAAGCTAATAAGGCCACTTTTAACACTGTATCAAATTCGTTTCATAGGGGTTCTCCTTTGGGCACGCCACAATTGCGGTGGTAAGTCCCCTCTTTGAGGAGTGGATAGAGAGGCCACGGCGTCCTCACCTTCCGCCTGACTCAGGCTCTCACCGGGCCCTGAACAGGAACCCACCGAAGCACCCATGTGCTTCGGTGGGTTCCTGTTCAGGATAAAGCGGGAGGAAACGCCCGGGTGTTTCCATTGCGAGGATCGTATGGTGCAGCATACGGTAGAGGTGTGCCCTGTCTGGGCGGAGCACCACCGTGTCCTCGCGGAGGTGCTCGGCGGCGGCGACCTCTCGCGTCCGGTCCTGGTGCGAGCCATGGTACAGAGCGAGAGGGCATGGGAAGCCGTCACATCCTTCTGCGAAGCAGTAATGCTCGCGAAGGAGGAGGCGGGGCGCGTGAGGGAGTGGCAGTCTCTGCGCCCTCAAGTCCCTAGCCGCCGCAGGATGAGACGCCCCGGGCGTCGGGAGTCAATAGCAGACTCCCGGCCACCGTAGGCGCGAGCTTGCGGACGGCGAGCAATGGGTAGCTCGCCGCCCGGTAAGGACCAGGCTCGGGTCGACGGCGTGTAGTGTTCCACGCGCGCCTCAAAGAGATGTCAGTAGCACTGTAGGGGTCTGCTAGCATGCCTGCCAGGGTCGCGAGATTGTTCGAAAGAGATACCGTGACCCTGGCACATGGGCAACTGAAGGAACACGGGTGGGTTTTAGTCAGTAAAAGTCTGACACGCTATACCGCTCCGCCCAAGAGCGGGAGAGGTCATTTTATGATTTCTCATCCAAAAAAAAAGGGGATTCTTCTTTATTGTCCCATTAAAACGAGTTTGAGCGAAGAAAAGAAAATCGTACTAGGTATGATTTCCTTTTTCGATTAAAAAAGTAACAGACGGTAGTTATCCGTTATCAAGAAATAAATATGTAGGTAAGTACTAGTTAGTATAAGTCTTATTAACACTATATATTTACGACGACAACAACGTCGAGTAACTGAATATTGCATGAACGTCGGATAAAATTGAATTATTGCCAGCCTTGTTAGAGTGTGAGATTAGCTCAAATATACACCGTGACATTTTAGAACGGCAGCCCACTTCATGTATCCAATGACTACTACACATCCATAAGAAAAAAATGAACATTTGAATAACTAAAAAATTAAAAATATTATTTAATATGATGACGCATGTCGTATTTTGTCTCATGGAAACTAGAGATGGAATGATCTAGTTGACTCGTGCGCTGGGTAGGTATGTAGGTATGGTTCACTACCATATGATACGTAAACATTATTAACAGGATGTTTCATAATTCTAATGCATTATTTTTCTTAGTACGTATTTTTTTAAATTGGTAAGTATTTTTTAATCACGCCTAGAGGTATATCGGATACATTGAGTGGACAACCTTTGTAAGACGACTAAAATGTCACGGTGTAGTATCTACAGTACCTACACCCACATTTTTCCAGCAACCTAGTTGCGTAACACACTGTCAATCAGAATATGAACCATTTTGAAGGATATTAGTAATCCATTGATTCATAAGTTCTAAAAATTTAGACCCTAAACGTAAATAACGCAATGAATAATAATAATAATATCTTAGGACAACCAACACAACGTTATCTGATCCCAAACTTGGCAGAGCCTGTACTATGGCAACCAGACTACTGATAAACATACTTATATATTTCTAAATACATACACCCATACTTCCATACTAATATTATAAATGGGAAAGTGTGTGTCTGTTTGTCCGTCTTTCAAAGCAAAACGGGGCGACAAATTGACGTGATTTTTTTAAGTGGAGATAGTTGAAGGGATGGAGAGTAACATAGGCTACTTTTTGTCTCTTTCTAACCCCCACTTCCGTAAAATGGGGGGTGGAACGCGCTAATCTCAGGAACTACTGGTTAGAATTGAAAATTGAAAAATTATTTTTGAGTCGGGTAGCCTATTTATTGAGGAAGGCTATATATCACGCTACGATCAAAAGGAGCGGAGCAGCAACAAAAAAATGGACGAAAACTGGCAGGCTGCGATGCGACGGAAAGGGTCAGGGGAGCAAATATTTGACGAGGACGAAGTCGCGGGCAGAAGCTAGTATTATAGATAAATTACACCCAGACTCAAAACAAATGATTGTGCTCATAAAACAAATATTTGTCCTGGGTGGGAATCGTACCCACGACCTCAGTCTTAGCAGTCAGGGTCACTAACCACTAGACTAACAGGCCAGCCAAATGCAGGCAGGAATGTTGTTGAACTGTCATGCTGTTCGTAGTGTTAATGTGTTATCCAATTACCCCGCTGACTACTAATAGCGAAGTATGTAAGAAAAAGACAAGTTATGCTAACAGTGTAACACCACATAAATTGGATTAAGCGCAGGAAAATGATGTCTTAATGTAACAAGGCTAACAGGGGGTAAGAATTAATAACCACCACCACCACTTCAGCCGTAAGACGTCCACTGCTGGACTTAGGCCTCCCCCAATTTGGGGGGCTTTGCCATAATCGCCACGCTTGGCAGGCGGGTTGGCGATCGCAGTATGGCGGTAAAATGCATAGAGAACGCTGCTGCCCATTCTCTAGTAAGTCCCTTAGTCGCCTTTTACGACACCCACAGGAAGAAATGGGGTGATGTTATTCTTTACGTCCGGCACCACACGGTACAGAATTAATAACAGGTAATGCAAATGAAGAATAAGATCACGCCTGTTTCCCCCTAAGGGTTAGTCAGAGGTTAAGTACTTGGATACGCACACATTTCGCCAGTTACATTTAAGTTCCGTGTAATAGGGCAACATAGCAAGCTGAAGTGGCAGTGGGCTCGCAGCAATGATCGTGAGACCGCGTATCGGCAAGCGAAGTATGGGACACCCCCCAGCTAAATGGATCGACGACCTGAAGAAGATGGCTGGGACAGACTGGATACAGAAGGCGGAGCACAATCGAACCTAGAAACTTATACTTCGTGGTCTCAAAGTGGCTACTAGACCGATCGACGAGGAAGTCACAAGAATAAAACTTAATAAAAAATAAATTCGATATCACGCTCATTAAACAACTATAAATAAGTCAATAAAGACGACTCTATTGATACTTTTTAAAATAATTGATTGGCGTCTGAGTGACAATTTTGCGTAACGAAACGGTCAAAGGGTTAACAAGACAATTAATGCATGCATTGACGATGCAACCATGTCCCATTCCAACCATCCAATCTTCCCAATAATAAGGCATAATAAGGAAAGGGGGGTCATTAGCCGATACTACCCTCCTAGCGTAAAAATATCGCGGCAGGATTTCATCGTGCACTGGATTTACAACTCTAGGTGTTGAACCGAGCATTCAGAATCCAACAGTGTATCCTAGCGCGTTGCCTTCGATTTTTAACTCTCGATGCTACGCAGTACGTTGAAAAAGTACGTGACAAAATCCCGCAACGATTTTATTTCGTCGACCAACGTGAGCTATTTCGGCTTAAGTGGAGGTGAGTAATGCAGAAAGTACTAGACCATATCTGTGACATTTTATGAGGTATTTAAGCGGAGGATCAGTAAGCTTTAAAAAAGGAGGTGTTTACCTAAGATCACGATTTCTTTCCCTTCATAGCTCTCCTTGCCCCGTTGCATCAAAGTTTCAGTATAAATGAGATCAGCCTCTGAGATATCTGCAAGCAAACAAAATAGGTTTTATAATCTTATCTGTTGGTACAAGTATTTGAACAAATATTCGCGTTAATTTGCTATTACAAAATGAACTTTACTAGATTGAAATAAGGTATATTTTTTATTGGCGAAACAACGCGAATATTTGCACAAATACGCCAAGTGTAATGCCAACTTTAATGTTTGTTCAGCACACTTACTTTGTAAATCATCTAGCACCAACATATTTCCAAGAGTTTTGGAATGGACAATCTGGACTCTTTGGAAAGGCGATTGTTCATCGAATATGACCGCATCGATGTCGTATTCTAGTAGGCGTTCGTCTGCGAATTTCAATGTTACCCTTAAATATGATAAATTTATCTGCCAATTTGATATAATGATAGTGTGTAAAATAAATTTTTATTTAAATAAATGCTTTGTAGAACTGGTTAGGGAGAAAGGTTCACAAACTCAAATTGAAAACATTTTGAATTCTCAAGGGGCTGGTCAGTCAGAAATATGAAGCTAGTTGCCCATTCCAAAGCATATTAGAATGGAGAATGGAGAAGAATGGGCAAAAAACTCCACAGACACTCTTTTAAATCAAAATATTGTTACAAAACATTGGTTAAATACAACATTCATGTTAGCACAATGCACAAAAATATTAGTTGACAATTTGTGCCAAGAGTGAATCACAGTTTCAGTTTCATTTATGGAGCTTCTAACCAGATGTGACATTTTATTTAACTTTCAAATCCATATAATTACTTGGCGACTACCAGGTGCATCATAATGGGCCACAGGCCGCCTCACTTCGAGAGGGCGTGGGCTATAATGTACCACGGGGCCTAATGCGGGTTGGTAGATGTCACATGTCTTCGAATGTTTTGATTCATGCCGGTTTCCTCACAATGTTTTCCTTCACGGTTTTTAAAGCAGTGGTGATGAAATTATGTACACAAAGTAAAGCGCCTTCCTGGGTTCGAACCCACGACCTACAACTTGTAAGACGGAATTATTACCACTGGGCCATCACTGCTTTCTGGATAGACTACTTATTCACATTACTTTAAAATGGCTACTTTATGTAATGATCTAAATAAAATGCATTTGGAATGATAAAAAAGTTTGCAAAATATAAATAGTTACACCACTAACCTGAGGTCGGGTAATACCTGCCGAAGAGGCACCGCTTTAGTGGCGCGTAAGCTTGAGATTTTATAATATTGATGTATTTTTTCAGTTGACCTTCCATTACTCTCGCCGACTATTGAAAAAATAAATCATAAAGAAGGAAAAAAAAAATGAATGCAGGTAGTCTAACATGCATAGTTTTATAAATTTTAGGCCAAAAATGTTAGGTTGAGCGTCTCCTAGGGTACTGGAAGATTCGTTAGTTCACTACAAGTTGGGTCTAATAAGAAAATGTCCACATGCATTGAATTGTTAGTTGTGGAAAAAGGGGGTGAGTGCAAAGCATGGTCTTATTCTATGATTGTAAAATATTAAGTGTTTGTGCATTTTTACTATGATTCCGATTAGTAATGAAAACTGATAATAAGCAAAATAAATTGGAAGAAACTATTGGTCAGTTCCTATAAATAATAATGAAACCTTTTGCTTATCAATGATGAATAGGATATAAATAGATTTGTAACCTAATTTTATTTTAAATAGATAGTTCCCTAACGGAGGTTCTACTATAGCTATGAGGTCTGCTTCATTATTGGTATGTATCTTTACATTAGTCTTCATTTTAACCAAAATGATCTGTAAATTATAGGAATCGGCCATTAGCTTCCAAGTTGATGTAGTGTGTGAAGCTGTTATGGCTGATTGGCTGTGCAATATCTGCAAATGTGTTGATTGCTTATTTCCTCTCGAATGAATGTCTTAGGAGTTAGCAGTCAATGAACCGATTTACGGTCATTCACAGACCAGACTAGTGTGTAACAAACGCAATTTATAGTTCTTTTTTTTCTTGATCGGATTTTCTTATTCAGGTTTTAAATGAATTTAGAAATCATACTGAATATTTTAGAGACGCAATGCATTAAGAAGAAAAAGATTTACGAATATGAAAACTAAATTTAATCCTGTAAATCAAAACTGCATGGGTACTACAAGACTGATAAAAGTGAAAATGCATAAGCATTATTAATTTACATAAATAAATTAACAATATAATATAACATGCTTTGTGCTACTAGTAACATAGTTATAATTTTAAGTAAATAAAAAATATGTGTGTAGAATTTGAAAGCTGAACAACAAAAAGTACAGCTAACATCAAAAATAAACTTTACGTAAGGGTAATGTCATCAAACTAAGTTAAATATAGGGGTAATAATTAATAAATAGAACAGGTGTAGTAGCTAACCTGAACTAGTGAGATAAACATCAAATTTATAACCCCGTTTGATTGGCGGGAATATTTTTACCCTTTCGCAGTCCAATGACATTCTTACCGAACTTTCCAGTAGTTTAGAGCACTAGAAAATAAATTTATACGCTCAACCTTCACATATCTTTAGAACTTTATTTAAATTTATTATTCTAATTATGTGATAAACCCTTTGAAGGCTAATAAACGTGTAGCTTCTGGCAGTAAATTAAATTCAGAAGGTCCAACGCATAGCTTTGCTTTTTCTGAACTAATCTTTTATGTATTATAAACTTAGTATAGTAACCCGCATGTAAGTTGGTTAAGATTTTGTAGTGACTGAAGTTCGCGCACGCACATTTTCATAATTTTTACATGCATGAACTATTCCCATTACAAAATCTTTGGCCAATGTATGTGCCCGTAACTATACTTTTATTGTTAAATATTAATTTGTTTAGTTGTGTCACAAACTTTTACAGGCTATCAGACTATGAATTTTATTGAGTAGCTTCATGATTTACTACATAATAATACTCAGTAAGCGCAGCATAGTAATCAGTGGTTTACAGTAGTAACTGAAATAATGGCTTATTTATTTTTCCTTTTCAACAATATTATTAGCATTCATAGGGAATTATAATTTTCAAATAAATAATCAAATTAGTTCGACATCCTAACGTTTGATAAATTATTACTTATTCTTTAAAATTTATTAATTTTTTTGTTAACATTATTTGAAACAAACTTTAGCTGGTTTCGCACTATTGATCCTATGATGCTGTTAAAATATTCAGAACTAGAAGTAAACAAAAATCAATTCTGTAAGCTAACAATATTCCACTTCCAATCCTATTTGAAATTAGGATCAAAGATCGCACAGCGTCGTACGAAATTGAAATAGACCAGTCCTCTAATTTATGGACACTTGGTTCGATATAGTTCTATACTATCACTTATTTCGCTAATGTAATAGCAGACAGCGCGCTTACCTTGAGGTTAATTAATGGTTCCTCGTTCTCCTCCTTGTAATATTCAATGTTTACAGTGACAAGGCCACGGTCGAACAGTCTGACCGACACCGTAGTGCCCTTCTTGCCAGTTAACAGCTTCAGCGAACCACCTTCCAGTTTTAACTCAGTAGCTAAAATAAGGTTCGGTATGTATTCTTTCAACACGATTTCCAATTGTCCGAATATTGTTTTTTGGCCGATTTCGTCTCCTAGGCGGGCGGGGTCGACCGAGAAGTCGAGTAGAAGCGTTTGGACAGACATTTTCAACTATTCAAGGTTAATTTCACTGTTTATTGAGAATATCTAGTTGGACGGGACCGGTAAATCCGAGAGTAAACGAAGAACGATGCCGCTCGCTCTCTTGAAATTGAAGGAAATGGCAAATTTATTTGAAGGATCTATTTTGATATTACAGCAGTGTTGCCAATGTAAACTATTTGTATTGATTAGTTTACTCTGTGGTCCAGTCTGGACTAATCTATAATCTCTATGCAATTGACTGATTTTGTTTAGTTGAGAAATTGAGACGTCTGTTTTGAAGCCATTGAGATTGAGACTGAACAATAATATCTTTGATCTCTCGAGTCGCTAAAATGAAGATAAAGTATTTTTCCTGTGGCATCCTTTTCAAATTGTCAATCACATGTCAATCATTGACTGACTTTTTATCTGCGGGTTGCAATACATAAATATTGCAAACGATGTTCAAAAACGATGTTGCAAACGGGCAGGCTACCCTGTTTTGCCATAATTTTGTTACTTTTATTCATAACAATGTCTCTACTTTAATGACAGTAATGAACCAAGTAAAAATTGCCAAAAACATAAAATAAAACGAGAGCAACGCTGGCATAAAATAGTCGGCCTTAACAAAACGCTATAAAGTAGAAAAAAGAAAACATAAACCTGCAGGCTTGCAACATTTTATCCGTCTGTCTTTCTTTTTTGTAAAAAAAATTGCATCGTGAGATTCTTGTGAGTTGTGACATGGCTGGAAATACTACTGAAGAAGTAGAGGTGGGTAGTTATAATTAATTGTGATGTAAATTGCACCGTCCACCCGTATTAGGCATTATTTAAATCGTACTTCCTTTACTTTTTACGGAATATGCTGATGTGGCTGCACTAACTTTCACTGTTGCATTTGTTTCGTGTTTGTAGTATTTCTACCTAGTTTACTTGTTTTACATAACCATAAAGTGGTTATACATGCTTATTTATACTCTAAAATAAATATTTTCCGTATTCATCAGGGTTTCTGATAAGTTTTTTTTAGGTTAGGATTAGAGTATAAAGTATAATGACTTGTGTATTCAAGGGGTCTGCGACGACAGAGACCAAAGGCGCCACTAATGCTGAGGTCCCGCCGGAGTTCCTGATCAAGCACCCTCTGCAGAACACTTGGAGTCTTTGGTTTTACGACAATGACAGGAACAAGACATGGGAGGAGAACCTAATTGAATTAACCACATTCGATACGGTGGAGGATTTCTGGAGGTAATTTGCTGGATATAGAATAAGTTTTCTATCTATGTGTATTATACTTGTATTGATAACATGTTATTTGGTGATACTCCTAATGACATTGTTGTGCCATAAGGACTGTTTTTAATTAGATTTACAAACAAGATTTAAACAACAAACTAACACCAGGTTTTATAATTTTTTTAAAAACTTTGTAGGTCAGAAGCAAAATAACAACAAAACATTCTATGAAAATTAATGTTGATGTTATATGACAGATGTTTTGGTGTCAGAAATGTCAGAATCATTCATTACTGACTAAATGGGTAATATAAAAATGTAAAATATAAAAATGTAATCACCACCGGACATGACATGCTTTCTACAGGTTTCACAGTCACATAAAAAAATAAAAAAAGCATAGGGTATACAAAGTTAGCGTTATCTCTATGGGTGGCAAAATATCATAACATGATAATGTAGTTTAGACCTCTTTATGCAAACCTATACAGGATCATTTTTTATCCAGTGCGCAAACTGTAACCATGAATTCAGCATATCATTCTAGACCCCCCCAGCGTAGAAAATTTTTGTTGGTTATACAAAAAAAAATCAGCTGTTCCATACATTTTGACCCTGTAGGTATTGCAGTTTTCTATGAAACGGCTGATTTTTTTTTTCAAAACCGGCTAAAAATTTTTGCGCAAACGGGGTCTAGAATGATATACTGAATTCATGGTTACAATTTACGCACTGGATAAAAACTTATCCTGTATAATAGAGATCTTATCTCAAATGGATTATTTTATAGACTGACTTTGGCCACAATGTAAGACTCACATTGACATTGTTTGACCATCACTTGCCTAGTTTAGAAGCCTAACACGTGTCACTGTTATATGTAACTGTCATATATGTGTGATTTTTGTTTACCAATTAAAAATAATAATATCTTCGTATAGTAGTGCCCCATAAAGATGAGCCAAAAACAAAGAGCACTTTTCATCGAATATACCTTTTCTCGACATGTTTCATGGTAATTTTAAACTCTCATAGTTTTGAGAGTATAAGCTGTATAAGCTACGTAGCTGAAATTCTCAAGATAAGATGTGATACATAAGATCTGAAAACTTTCTATTCTGCCAAAAGATGGCTACTGGTGCACAGGCTTTCAATCATCACCTCAATGTCTGTAACCAGTAGATAATATAATGAAAGAAAAAAAGACTAAAACATTATTTATGCTTCACAAACAAGATGTGAATTCCAAAAAAACAAGATACACACTATAATAGAAAGTGGCTAAAAGTTTAGTATCCGACAAATAAAAGTTAGTGCAGAAAATAATTTATTTGATGACTTCATTTCCAGACTGTACCACCATATCAAGCTACCATCAGAACTGCGCCAAGGCCACGACTATGCCGTCTTCAAGCAAGGCATACGCCCCATGTGGGAGGACGACGCAAATAAGATGGGTGGCAGGTGGCTCATCAGTCTCGAGAAGAAGCAGCGCAACTCTGATCTTGACCGCTTTTGGTTAGATGTGGTACGTGCTCTTACATAAATTGCTTAGCTGGACTATAAAATACAGATGTTCTGTATTCACTGACTGCTGAATTACGCAAACAAAAGGTTATTGAAGTAACCAAACCTAGGTTTACCTTGAAGACTGTTTTGCTGTTTTGACCTTGATCCCAGTCAGGCAGCTGTAAAAGTTGAATCAGAATCAATAACCTGATATATGTTGCCCTACATCATTTATTTAAACTTTCATTGATATTTTCCCAGTATACTTTCTCTTTTTTCATATTTTTTCATACCTTGTTTTAGTTTAATCCATTTGAATAAATTACACAATTCAAATGTTCACAGGTTCTCCTCCTTATTGGCGAAAACTTCGATCACTCTGAAGAAATTTGCGGCGCCGTCGTTAACGTAAGAGCGAAACTCGATAAAATTGGTGAGTACTTTTTATAGTACCTTCTAAGATATTACTGCTTTTCTTACCTTCCGTGAGATCGTCAGAAACACAAAGGCGTTACAAGCCTTCCTTGAGGATCGAATAATCGATTTTCCCACCCATACGCAAAATACGTGAAGCTCAGAGACTAGCAGGTACTAGGTACTTACTGCCTCTTCTCCCTGTTTCTGTGGAATTGTGATGACAGTGATTGAATCCATAGTGCTTTGAACATCTTCGACATTAGAAATGACATCATGAGCAAAAATAATTCGTTATGGTCACAGCATTACAATATAATTCTCCATAGTTGCCTCCTATCTTGTAAATAACAGCTGAAAATATAGTTTTTTTCTCCATAAATTACTTTGAGTACCAATTGAAGCTGACTGACTTTTTGAAGCATTATCTGATTCAAATCTATTGAAAAAAATCTAACATTAATATATTTTTTCGCTTTTCAGGAGTTTGGACAGCCGACACTTCGAAGCAGCACGCTAACATCGAAATCGGCAGGAAAATCAAAGAGCAACTGGGTATCCACGGGAAAATAGGCTTCCAAGTCCATCGCGACACCATGGTCAAACATAGTTCGGCAACTAAGAATCTGTACACTGTTTAGTGGCTACTCAACGTTCGTGCACTCGATACAAACAGTGGTATGGGGTGGCTAGGTAAAATGTCTTTAGAATGTTGTTTATGACAGGCGAGAGCACCACGGCTGACAAATCGACTAAAACAATCGATTGTAGCATTGAATTTAGTCGATTTGTCATCTGTGATTGTGCTCTCTGAGTTGTCGTCCTTTTCAGTTAATTCGATTTTCTGAATTCGAGAAAAGGAATAGTGATTAAAAACAATATTTGTGAATAAGAGGAGATGTTTTAGCAATACTGTGAGCTGTCTCATACATTGTTGTTGTTTTCTAACCATTGATTAGCTACCAGGAGTATGATATTTAGGTTTGAACTTAAGGAGTTGTCTCACATAATTTATCTTAATATAACGCGCATGTTACGTCTGTGGCTGGAAAACGTTAAATTTTAAGTCTGACTTTTGTACTAAAGTGTGCACTAGTTGTAATCTATAGATGTAATTGTGTCGAAATGTGCTAGCTTGTTGGTTGCAGGATATAAATTATTAGTATTATAATAACATATTTTTACATTTAGCACCTTTAACTATGTTATTCTAAAACACTTGGCTTGATTTAACACTGCCTACTGTCGGTCATATTGTAACAGCATTTCAACGATGCAAGTATACCATAAAACATTAAATACAATTTTATATGAAAATCTTAATATGATTGTGTGTTATTTTCCTTTTCCAGTTGTAGGTTGTTGGTACTTACTCGTTTTTAACTGTCAAGATATTGGTAATGGTTGAAAATAATCTATAACAAAATGTACAGTCAACCACACTTCCACCAATCCACATAAAACCACATGATATAAATTAAAAAGTAAACACTCACATATTAGGGCGGGCCGCGCAGTGTCCGCGCCTGTGTTGCCCCGCTAATCTACAGGCCAGTCTCCGCGGGACAGTCCCTAAATCGTGTCCAGTGGGCGCTTATAAACGGAATCTGAGCTATTTTTAACCGACTTAGGGTCGGTTCACATCTGACGGAAGATGCGTCGCGTATGATCGGTTGCGTAACGCCAGAACAGACAATTATATGAGAAAACATTCAACCGTTCTGCGTAAGTGCGTCGAGCGTACAGCGTCTGTTCCGTTTCCGTCAACGCATTGTCGGCCGACGTAAAGAGTGGCAACGTCGCGCCACGTGTATATTGACTGATACATTCAGAGATCGTTTGTGTACAGACTTAATTAACACACAACACAACCGCCCTGTAGATGCTGAATGCAGAAACTGAATAGACGCGTAATAATGTGGTAAAACAAAGTTACGCCCTTTTCCGTCAGATATGAAAACACCCTATTTGACCGAATAGACGCGACCGATGATACGCTCGACGCATCTTCCGTCAGATGTGAACCGACCCTTAAAAAGAGAAAAGGTTTTCAATTCGGTAGCATAAAAAAACAAGTTTGTGACCTCCGAACTCCCGTAATTTTTATAAATTCCCATATTATATTCTCATATTATTGTATGAAAGACGATGCTGGTAACGTTCTGTCCATGGATGACGAAATAAAATAATGATTGAAGGTTTATTTCTCTGTGGTTTATTTTGAACTAGCTTTTGCCCGCGGTTTCGCTCGCGTTAAATTCCGGGTAACACGGTTCCCCTTTCCTGATTTAGAACAGAAGAGAACTCGGAACAGAATGTTATTTTAATACGCTACTGTAGACGATATTATATCTTTCCATTTGGGGATAGAATGTAAAGATTCTGGGCATTGGACACACGCGGACATGCTACATACAATTGTCCATGGGAAAAGCACGGCTTTCTAAATTCACCCCAGCTACCTAAAAAGAAAAAAAAAATAGCCTATGTCACTCTCCATCCCTTCAACTAACTCCACTAAAAAAATCACGTCAATTCGTCGCACCGTTTTACCGTAAAAGACGGACAAACAGACACACTTTCCCATTTATAATATTAGTATTCAAGAGAATAAATGGGGTGGTGCGCTCGGAGAGGTACAAATAAATATGGGTTTGGTGAGGAAAATTAGCATGGATGAAGTAAGAAAGGCAGTTCAAGGTATGAAAAATGGAAAGGCTATGGGCTCAGATGATATACCCGTAGAAGTATTGAAGTGTTTAAAAGAAGATGGATGTATGTGGCTGACATTATATTATCTATACATCTATACATACAAATAAATAAAATTAGAGTGTCTGTTTTTAATATTAAGATAACCACTTTTTACTTAGTGTATAAAAAATAATAATAATCCTTCCATGCCGTTTTCGGCTACGGCGACCGTTTCATTATAAACCTACTGGCGTCTATCATGGGCTCTCATGTGGCTAGCAAAACCGCCTTTGCTTACAAAAATTCTTGTACAGAGTGGACACGTGAGAGCACCATTAACGTAATTGTAATAGGAAACATGCAATATTTTTATTTTTGTTTTCACTTTAAAGAATTCCATGTAGAATAGACCACAAATATATAAAAAAATTAAAATATTGTAATTTATCGGAAAAAATGAGGTTTTAAATTGACAGTTTAAATTTTCCCGCGAAAACGGACCTATAGTTCCGATGACGTCATTCTTGTCTGTCACTGGTTGTATTTGTTGGTCGGCTTTCATACTTTTGCATATTTTTTCGACTTTTGAGATAGCTTTTTTTGAAAAATTTAAAATGGACTATCCGTCAACATCTGGTGATCGTAACAATACCACTAATAATCCAGCCAGTGAGTCCGTGTATACTTAAACAAAGTTTCCAAATAAATTGTTTTTGACTGGACCTTGAGACCCAAAACTGAGAAAAAGTTGGTTTCAAGCTGCGAAAAGAAATTTCAGTTTTCTCCAAACACCATTTCAATACTCAAAACTTTATTGCAATCCACAATACATCACATCATCATCATGCATCATTCATTCTTCATTGCATAGCTTTCTTTCCTTTTTGCATTATTCGATGCTGTGAACTGTGAAGATCACTTTGACGTAATAAGTCAGCGAATATACTTGTTATATGTTTAGTAAATCTGCTTGTACGTGAAAACACGTTAGTAACCTACCTAATACTTACAAACTTGTCTATAACATGTATTACATGTAGGTATAGTTGGAGAATGACGTCAAAAATTGGATTAAAGTTTAAAATGGGTGCAGGAAAACTTTTTCTGAAAAATAACTCTTAGTAAATTCCTGGAATCTGCTTTTATAAACCTACCTTCCATTTTTTACAATAAAAATGCAATTAATATTCCCATAAAATAATATTAACTTTTACATCCATAGCCTCAATAAGTTGTCATAACAGGAGTGAGGTGACGTCACTCTTGTTATAAACGCTGATTGGTGTTTTGAAATACGTTTTGTTTCAAGTCATTTTTAACTCGTAATTATTGTTAAAAATGAACATTATGTAACATAAAAACATTGCAGTGGCCCTTCTTTTATACTTTTTTAACATTTTAATCATAAAATTTTCATAAATATTATATTTGCATCTTCCCTATTGATTGCCGCTGGTGGTCGGACCAAAACAACATTTTTACAATTTTTGTCTGTCTGTCTGTCTGTCTGTTTGTTCCCGCTAATCTCTGAAATGGCTGGACCGATTTTGACGGGACTTTCACTTGCAGATAGCTGATGTAACAAGGAGTAACTTAGGCTATTTTGATTTTAGAAAGATTCTTTTATTTTAGAAAAAAATAACTATCTTCGAAAAGTACGCTGACATACGTCTCAAAATTCAAAAAACCCTGGCTGAATCCTACGAAATAGATCAAAATAATGTACTACAGTATTGTACACCTTAAAAAGGCCTACAAAAATGTCCTCAATGGTATATGTCTATCTCTTAGGGATAACCCACAATAACCATTTTTTATCTTTTACTTTTTACGAGAAATAAGGGCTTCTGTACGAAGCGATTTTAAGCAATACAGCATTAATCCTTATCCAATTAAGTACCTTAAATACATTGTGTATTTAATATAGATCAATATGGCCCTTGTCAGCATGTAATTTAAATGAATATCTTAGAAGATATTAGAGATTTAAAAAGTGGGCGCAGAGCGCGTTGGCAGCGGCCGGGTAGTACAGGATAAGTAGGATTGTAATTCATATTACTTTGGCTCAGCGGTGGATTTACCAATAGGCTAAGTAGGCTGGAGCCTAGGGCGGCAGATTTGAGGGGCGGCAAATTTAGCCCAAATAATAAAAAAAAAAACTTATAATTATATGTATACACATTACGTTCGTAATCCGTATATAAAAGATTAATAAACGCACTGTAAAATATAGGTACTTATGCGATCATGAATTTTAAAAATATTCCAATAGCGTTCCAATAATAATTTCAGTTTAAATTTAGTAACTTTTACCCTAATTATAAAAATGAAATTTAACGTGTAATATGTTTCAACATTTAAATTTTTATTTTCTACTAGGTACATATGTATTTGCGTAGTAGTTTTTGGGTTGCGGCGCGGGAAGGGAAAGAAAATTGTTCAAGTGAGAGAAGCTTTATCTCTTTTGTGCATAGCGTCAGGACTAATGAACAAGATTTCATATGACGATATAATTAATGATTTTGCGAATTTAATATCTCGCAAAAAGATAATGTAAAACTTATTGAAGTGAAAACTTCTTTAGCGGCGTTGAGCACTTTTTCTGTAATGGGTATAAAATCTTAAACTCGCGTCAGGACACGTGACCTGATCGAAAAAGCGTAGGACGGATGGAGAGTAGACAGCTATCCCCTCTCTACGGCGCGGCGAAAATGTATGCCTGGGCCTACTGTTTCGTTTAGGCGGCGCAGGGCGCTTGCGCGAATGTTCGTCTATGTTACAGCGTGCCACGCGCATCCATGGATGGTGACAGCTGATGGCTCGACCGTCTGTGTAGTGATCACATTGTTGTGTATTCGTAAAATTCGTGAATATAAAGTGCTTAAAATATGGAAATTGAACAACAAATTATTCCCTAACCATTCCAAAATATCAAACATGCTCAACGTTAATAATCAAGTTTTCACTTCTGCCGGCACTCCCGGAGTGCAATTTTTTTTTTTCTATTTTTACTCCCGAACAAGCCGGATTCCGTAAAGGCTTTAGCACCGTGGACCATGTGGTACCATACGCTGCGGCAGGTTATACAGAAGACCGAAGAGACCTGCCTCTTTGTTTAGCGTTTGTGGACTACGAAAAAGCCTTCGATTCGGTCGAAACCTGGGCTGTACTGCAGTCTCTTCAACGGTGCCAGATCGACTATCGGTACATCGAGCTGAAGTATCTGTACGAAAACGCCACTATGTCAGTCCGACTTCAGGACCAGACCTCGAAACCTATCCTTCTGCAGCGAGGGGTGAGACAGGGAGACGTTATTTCTCCGAAACTGTTCACCGCTGCAATGGAGGATGTCTTCAAGGTTTTGGACTGGAAAGGGGCTGGCATCAACATCAATGGCGAGTACATCACTCACCTTCGGTTTGCTGATGATATAGTTGTGATGGCTGAGACTATGGAGGGCCTCAGTACAATGCTCGATGACCTTAGTAGAGCTTCCGAAAGAGTGGGTCTCAGGATAAACATGGACAAGACAAAGGTCATGTCCAATGCTCGTGTGATACCCACTCCAGTGAAGATCGGAGGCGCTACACTCGAAGTTGTGGACGAATAAGTGTACCTAGGACAGACTGTCCAGTTAGGTAGGTCCAACTTCGAGAATGAGGTCAATCGTCGAATCCGACTCGGCTGGGCAGCGTTTGGGAAGCTACGCAATATCTTCTCGTCCCACATACCGCAGTGTCTCAAGACGAAAGTCTTTGACCAGTGTGTGTTGCCAGTGATGACATATGGAACCGAAACGTGGTCGCTCACAATGGGCCTTATTAGAAGGCTGAAAGTCACCCAAAGGGCGATGGAGAGGGCTATGCTTGGAGTTTCCCTACGCGATCGAATCAGAAATGAAGAGATCCGTAGGAGAACCAAGGTAACTGACATAGCCCGAAGAATTGCTAAACTGAAGTGGCAGTGGGCAGGGCACATTGCTCGCAGAACAGATGGCCGATGGAGCCGAAAGGTTCTGGAATGGCGACCGCGTACCGGAAGACGTAGAGTTGGAAAGCCTCCAACAAGGTGTATAGTAATCATGCTATACTTACTTCAATTCATGATTATCATCCTTTTTATGTTCTATGTTTACACTATTCATTCTATACTTTAATACATATTATCTTCCTTTTATTTGTTTATATGTCTACACACAGCAAATCTATCTAAATACGATTTATTAACTTAAAAATAGCTGAAATAAAATATTAACTCAATTTTCATGTTGTGACATACCAAATTGTCAACTGTCACTTTTCTGCTTAGTCTATGAATGGCTAGTTTTTGGCTTATATAATTTTAAATTATTTTTTATCAATATGTCTAAGCTATTTGATTTTATTAATTATTACGATTGTTTACTAATTAACTTAAAATTATATTTATAAAATTCTTCACGCACTCATGTGGCCAGCTATACGCACTCGTGAATATGTCCTGGCCGACTGCACTGTCAGATGACATGATAGCCATAAGCTAACATTTGGAAGTGTTTAGAAAAGGAAGACGACGTTGATATAAAAACGGGCGTTCGAACCGCTGACGGGACTACTCTTGGAAACGACTACTCTTGGAAATGACTACTCTTGGAAACCCACTACTCTTGAACTCGGACCACTCTTGGAAACCAGGCTACTCTTGAAGCAGTTCACTCTTGAAGCCGTTCTACTCTTACCCCGGGCTACTCTTGACCCCGGCCTACTCTTGAACCAACCCGGTCTACTCTTGAAGCCAGTGTACACTTGAAGCCAGTCTACAGGCCTCGAGATCTACTACGGAGCTCACCTGGCGGATCCTAAGATCTACACGAAGCCCTCGAAGAAACCCTGATATCGACCTGCCGCTCTGCTGCCTGCTCCCGTCCCTCAGTGCTGGACCACAGAACCGTATAACAAACTAGAGTGCGTGCCAGGCAGGGTCTTTTATACTTAGCTTTACTTCCCATCTCCTGTTAATATTTCTCTAATAAATTGTAACAGATCTGCCTTTATCCTCTCATTCCAATAGGATAAGCAGATACGTAACAGGTGGACCGATGACCTTGTGAAGGCCGCAGGAATCCGCTGGATGCGGGAAGCACAAAACCGGTCGAAGTGGCGGAGCTTGGGGGAGGCCTATGTCCAGCAGTGGACGTCTTTCGGTTGAAATGATGATGAAAACTTATTTGATCTCATTGTCACCATTAACCGGATTGTTAACATGTTATTTAATAGAAATTGTTCGTATTATTTTAAACTGTAAATGCAATAAAAATATTTAACAAAAACAACTTTTGCCGACTACACATTATTTTGTGTAAGCTGTGTTCATATGTAGGTAATTTTAAGGCATGCCTTTCCCCACCTTATGATTAGTACATGCTGCTGTTTTTAGGTCAACAGTATACTCGTCACTACCTAGCGGGTTGCAAAAATAATCTAGTAACTGACAGAAATATCACCTAGTTCACAATCATACTAATGACGGGAAAAAGCCGATATAATGAGGACAACAAAATCATAAAGTTGCAATTTCTGAAGAAATGTAATTAATATGATTGTGAACTAAACTAACGTATTGAATTTCAAAAGTCAGTAGGGGCGGCAAAAACTGAATAGCCTACAAGCGGCAAATTTGTAAATCCGCCATTGCTTTGGCTTCATAGTAATTGCGAATATCATGTGTGTTCATTATACTCAAAATAAACCTAATAGTATTATTCCAAGTAAGAGACCGCGAAATTCCTTAGATGTTTAGATTTTTGGATGTTTGTTTCTCAATGATGCAAAGACGGCCAAACGGATTTAGATCGAATTTGGCACAAAGATATAATATATTATATCATGGATACGAAACAGATAGGATACCTACTTTATCCCGGTAGTAGGTTCCCGGGTGATATTTTCCGACAGCTATACGGGTCAAGCCACTGGCAAAAGTACCATTCCTATAATTATGTTCGGTGTCTGGTAAATGATTGAGTGTCTGTATAGGTAAAATAGGAGCGTTAAGAAAAACCAAGAAGACTTATATTCAACTAAACCAAGCCCTAAGTCACAGTCTTCTTACTCTGAATACTATTACTTTTATTTTAAAAACACCAACACACATGATGTTCTCATAAACTATGAATCCTAAGTAATATGAGTTATAATCCTACTACTAATAATATTAAATATGTGAAAATATGTATGATTGGGTGTTTGTTTCTCAATCACGCAAAAATGGCTGAATGGATCTGGATCGAAAATAGCACACAGAGTCTATATTACCTATATAACCTGGAATAACACATTCTTATCGCGGTAGTACGTCCTCTTGCATTAATTTCTGACATCCACGCGGGCGAAGCCGCGGGCAAAAGCTAGTTCTTCAATAAGTTGTTACATGAAGGAGGGATCCCACAAGAATGGTGCAATAGTTCGCTAGTGCCCATCTTTAAGAATAAAGGTGATGTACAGGACTGCAACAACTATCGAGGGATAAAGCTCATGTCATTAAGTATGAAGGTATGGGAGAAAGTAATAGAGCAAAGACTGCGAGAGGAGAGTGAGATTACCCTGAATAAGTTTGGGTTTTTTGCCAGGGCGAGGAACAATGGATGCCACTTTTGCACTCCGCCAAATGTGCGAGATGTACAGACGTGCATACAAAGACTTGCACATGGTGTTCATTGATCTGGAGAAAGCGTATGATAGGGTACCTCGGGATGTGTTGTGGTGGGCTCCCAAAGAGAAAGGGTTGCCTGGGAAGTATGTAGAGTTAATTCGTGCTATGTACAGTCAATTTCGTACCTACGTCCGTGAACTCGTCGGCTGCTGGCAATACCGACGAGTTCAATGTGGCTGTAGGGGATCGGCTTTCAGTCCTTACCTCTTCCTCTGGATCATGGATGCTCTGACGTTGGACTTAAAGGAAGAGGTACCCTGGTGCATGTTGTTTGCCGATAAAAATGTTCTTATCGGTGAAGATGTGTCTGAGATCCAGAGCAGATTGGAGAACTAGCAACAGAAGCTGGAGAATGTTGTCTTGGAGATCAGCAGAACCAAAACCGAATATATGTTCTGCGATTTCGGTGGTTTCTCCAGGTCTGGAGCCATAGCGCTTCTCCCGGTCAGCTCCGACTTTCGGTATCTCGGTTCACTCGTGCAAAGTGATGGCGAAGTAGATCGGACGGTTAGGCACAGAATAAACACTGGATGGATGAAATGGCGGCAGGTCACGGGAACAATCTGCGACTCCTACATCCCCCTTAAACTTAAGGGGAAGATATATAAAACCATGGTCAGACCTGCTGTCTTGTATGGGTCAGAATTTTTTGTCACAAAAGGGATGAATGAAAGGCAATTGCATGCAGCAGAGATGAGAATGTTAAGAGGGATGTGTGGTGTTACACGAATGGATAGAATAAGAAATGAGTACGTAAGAGGAAGTCTGAAAGTGGCACCAATAACTGAAAAGTTGTGAGGGAATCGGTTGTCATGGTATGGTCACGTGATACGGAGGAATGAGGAAAATGTCGTGAGGAAAGTATTGAGTATGAATGTCGATGGCTGTAAGAGTAGAGGGAGACCAAAGAAAGGATTGATTGACTGTGTGAATTATGATATGGATAGAAAGGGGTGACTACTGAGATAACACCTAATAGAGAGGTGTGGAAGAAAAAGACATGTTACGCCGACCCTAAGTAAATTGGGACAAGGACAGGAGAATGATGAACTCCCGTAATTTTTATACCAATATGATTTTATTTTTGGTTTATAACATAAGGGGTTAGGTATACCAATGCGAGAAGCTTAGAATCGCTCGAAGTGGCGGAGCTTGGCTGGTTCAGAAGTGGATATTTTTCGGCTGAAATGCCGATGATGATGAAGAAGGTTGTATGTTAAGTAATTTCAGAAGTCGGTGGCAAAAAAAGAAAATACAAAACCAAAGACATCGACTTCCGAAATTAAAGTTAATTTTCATTTTGTTGTTTAGTAATTAAGTTCTAATTTAGGCTAAGCTCTATTGTAATTAACATTGGAAGTCATTATAGCCTGATTAAATCAAGATTATTATTATTATTGTATTAACCATCGGACAGTGGGCTCTTATTGCACCGGGATTTTTGTATTCAAATGCAATAAACTGTGACCTTATGGCAGCTGTTTTCGTGTACAGAGGATTCCCTACAACTGCAATTCGGGTGATTGTACCAAGAAATAAATACTACTAGGCAATTGTTCTCATTATTATTAATTATCTACCATATTAAGTTCTTTTTCTACGCTTGCAACATTTATCACACGTACTCGGGGCTTCCGGATGCATCGTGATTCATACACTCGAACTTATAAATTGAGTCTATTTGATTATCACAGTATTCTGAGTGAAGCAACACGTACGGCGGACACAGTTATATCGGTAAGTACTAAACAAAATTCTGAAATAATTGCTTTTTTTTCGTATTTAGTTAGAATATTCATTACTTCTCTGTCATTTCCCTCCGTCTGGTAAAAAAAAAGTAATGTACATAGGATAAATGTTTCTTAAGCAGAGACGCAATAGGGCTACGATCTTCAAACTCCAACTTCAACGTATATGAATAGGTAGGTATGTACTGACATTGTTTCAGCTTACCTACTTAGGCAAATGAGAACTGAGTATCAATACGATTGCATAGTATTGGAAATTAATTTCCTATATTTACAAACTAAACGTTAGTGTGAACAAGTCAGTTAACTAACCCGTTAATAGAGAGGTAATGTTATTCATGTAGTCGAACTTTTCCCGGCAATTAGGCATTTATGGGTTCACTTTCGTCAGTTATGTATTTGAAACGTCATAAATGCGTTAACCTTTTTGCAAAAAAATAGACTAGCTCGGTTAGCGCAGGGGCTTTGAGGATAAAGTGCTATAGGCATTACATGTTGTGGGTTCTATTCCTACAGGTTTTATTATTAATGGTGTACATGAATGCATGACTGTAAAAACCCTCTTCAGACCACTTTTACTGAAAACTTGTTTATGACGGATTTGTTTTCTCTATGGCAAAACAGCAGTGGTGGCCTAGTGGTAACGACCGCGACTTACAAGTAGTAAGGTCGTGAGTTCGAACCCAAGCAGGTGCTTTTAAAGTTCCAGTTATATTTTTTTTACACCAGACGGTTTTCTTTGATTTTCTGAAAGTTTTGCATTTGGTCTGAGGTGGGTTTTTACAATCATGGATTCACATATCGTGTTGTGTTATCCAAAGCATAAGCATAATCAGCCTATGGTTGTTATCCACCACTCAGGCCCAGTGCTGGTTGGTAGACGTTACATGTCTTCCAATTTTTGGTCTCAGGACATGCTTGTTTTACCGTTTTTTGAGAGCAGCGGTGATGAAATAAATTACACAAAGTCAAGCGCCTGTCTGGGTTCGAACCCACGAGCCATAACTCGTAAGTCGGGGCCGCTACCGCTGGGCCACTACTGTTCCTGTGATATACATCTTTCATTTGTCTTTTAAACAAAGTTGCATCTTTTAAAGTCCGCAACGGATTTTAATGCGGTTTTCGTTAATGGGCAGAGTATTACAAGAGGAAAGTTTATAATGTATAACTAGCTTCTGCCCGCGTCCCCCGACCCTTCCCGTCGCGTCGAATCGCCTACCCGTGCGATTTTCCCCGTTTTTGCAACATTTTTCATTACTGCTCCGTTCCTCTTGGTTGTAGCGTGATGTTATATAGCCTATGTTACTTGCAGATAATGTAGCTTTCTAATGGTGAAAGAATTTTTTAAATTGGTCTAGTAGTTTTTGAGTTTATCCATTACAAATAAACAAACAAAAATACAAATTTTTCATCTTTATAATATTAGTGTAGATTCGCGGGCGAAGCTGCTGGCAAAAGCTATATAATAAAGTAACAATATTTGTCCGAATGTTCAAGGTCCGCCAAGTTAAAGTTTCGCCACACGTTAGCTATTTATAGCTACATAATGTCGCATTGTGTTAGTGTTCCAGCGTCCTGTTTATCAGAACAGGCCGACATTTTGTAAAAAAGTTCCTTAGCTCGTGCATTGTCATGCTCTCGTCTCTGTCATATACTTGTGCGACCGTGAGAGAAATAACGCTAAACTAAAGAAGGTCCTAAGAATGTTTATAGATGTCGGCCTTGGTGTGCGACTTGCACTTGGTCTCATGAACAGAGCTCTCATTCAGTTGCCTTATCACCATTTTAGAGCCACAACAACTTCCCACAAAATGTTGATCAAACCGGACAACGTAAAGCATCCTCTACAAAATGAGTGGAGCTTCTGGATGTTCACAAATCTTAAAAAGGATTGGGAGGCGAATTTAGTTGAGCTGACCTCTTTTAATACCGTTGAAGACTATTGGTGGTAAGTGTATTTGAATTTATATCAATGTGATGAATCGAACCGCAGCGTGAATAGCACGGCTCACTGTAATATGCTTCAGTCACACATTTCTATCACAGTTTGGGTACAAAAACCGGCCAAGTGCGAGTCGGACTCGCGCACCGAGGGTTCCGTACAGACCTGCAGGTATTCACGGTTTATGCATGAGGTTCATGTTTATGAAATTAAATGTTTTTTTTTTTATTTGTATAATTGAGTTGACTGAATGAAAGGTAAATTGTGGTTTACCATTTATGACGTATTAAAAAAAGACTACTTACTAGATTTCGTTCAAACCAATTTTCGGTGGAAGTTTACATGGAAGTGTACATCATATATTTTTTTTAGTTTTATTTTTCCCTTATTTTAGAAGTTACGGGGGGGGGGGGGGCACACATTTTACCAATTTGGAAGTGTCTCTCGCGCAAACTATTCAGTTTCGAAAAAAAATGATATTAGAAACCTCAATATCATTTTTGAAGACCTATCCATAGATACCCCACACGCATGGGTTTGATGAAAAATTTTTTTTTGAGTTTCAGTTCTATGTATGGGGAACCCCAAATATTATTGTTTTTTTTCTATTTTTGTGTGAAAATCTTAATGCGGTTCACAGAATACATCTACTTACCAAGTTTCAACAGCATAGCTCTTATAGTTTCGGAAAAAAGTGGCTGTGACATACACGGACAGACCGACAGACAGACAGACATAAACGGAACCCTAAAGGCCTATTCTGTAAAATCTCACCGTGAAAACTATGGTGAAATAACCTCAAAGGGTCTATAATGTGTATAATTTGACCGACCTGTTAGTCTAGTGGTTAGTGACACTGACTGCTAAGACGGAGTTCGTGGGTTCAGTTTCCACCCAGGACAAATCTTTGTGTGATGAGCACAAATTTTTGTTCTGTATCTAGGTGTTATTTATGTATAATATGTATGTATTTAGAAATATATATGTATAAATATCAGTTGTCTGGTTGCCATAGTACAGGCTCTGCCTAGTTTGGGATCAGGTAACGGTGTGTTGGTTGTTCTAAGATGGAATGTATGGATGGGATTTAATAAATATTAAAAGCTATTTATTTATTAAAATCCCTAGATATCGAATGACAGCTCACTTTACCTAGGTTTTGACGGTGAGATTTCACAGAATTGGCTGCTATCATCCCATTTATTTTAACCTAACTTTTTCATTTATCTAACTTGTAGTTTCTGTAGCTTTCATTCTCGTTATTTATTGATGTACTTATATATTTTGTTGCACTGTGCTAAAATAAGTATAATGTTTGAAGCATATGTTTGTCCGTGACATCGTAGCTCCCAAACAGATAAAACAATTTTGTACACCATTTCAGTGTAGTTTTTAATTAATTAAATCCCCATAGAATGAGTTTTTCTTGATAATAGTCATTCAATAGAATAATACCTAAATTAACATAGAGGGTTGTATTGAGTCAGCGGTACTGAAGGGGTCTGCTAGGACCGATGCCTGCCGGGGTCGCGTGATTGTTCGAAAGAGATACCGTGACCCTGGCACATGGGCAACTGAAGGAACACGGGTGGGTTTTAGTCAGAAAGTCTGACACGCCCTCCCGCTCCGCCCAGAGCGGGAGAAGTCATTTGATGATTTCCCATCCAAAAAAAAAAAAAGGGTTGTATTGATGATTTTTATTTTATATATTAATTAAGTAAATACAAAATGTAACCTAGCGCTGACCTGCAAATTGCAAAAACCTAAACACGTTAACTGCCATGTCGGACTATGTGTCCGACACTTTTTGTTCCATTCAGGCCTTGTCGGACTATATGACCGACAACACATACAAAATCTGAACATGTCGTTGCTGCCTGATGGCCATGTTTTTGAATAAATAATGTACCTATTTATGGAATTTTTGACTTTTTCTGATTTTAGCCATTGCAGTTAACGTGAGTAAATTTGATTTTCACAGGCTAACCTGGAACGACTGATGTTTTTTTTACACCTACTGTAAGATGATGATTGTTCCTACAGTTTGTATCACCACATGAAGGTGCCTTCCGAGCTGAAGCTAGGGCAAGACTACTTGGTGTTCAAGAAGGGCATCCGGCCGATGTGGGAGGACGAGGCGAACAGGCGCGGTGGTCGGTTGCTACTCATGCTGGATGGCATGAAGGCAAGGTATATGGATTCGATCTGGTCGGACGCGGTAAGTAAACGGGGGATTTCCATTTAAAACAGTTCTAACGTTATGTAGGTACATAGTTTAGAGTGCATTCATATGATTCATAGTAGGTAGTTAGTCTGACTAGTTGGTCTAGAAGTTGCAAGTTCTTCTGTTGAGTATGAAGTCCTGGGTTCAAATTTTTCAGTAGCAGCCCTGAGTCTGAATTTGTACTCGGTTGAGGGCAAAAAGCTCGCCCCCTGTTACTTACCGGTGTTATTTACGAAATCTATACTAATATTATAAAGCTGAAGAGTTTGTTTGTTTGGTTGAACGCGGTAATCTCAGGAACTACTGGTCCGAATTAAAAAAAAAAATGTTTTGGGTAGTCTATTTATTGAGGAAGGTATAGGCTGTATAACATAACGCTGCGATCAAAAGGAGCGGAGCAAAAACGAAAAATGGAAGAAAATTGGCAGGCAATTCAATGCGACGGGAAGGGTCAGGGGAGCAAAAATTTGACGCGGACGAAGTCGCGGGCAGAATCTAGTTTTAAATAAATAAGTAACACTAAACTTATTATCATCTGCTTAGCCTTTTTTTAACTATAATATGTTGGGGTCGGCTTATGAACAGTTGTCAGACTTTCGGGCTTCTGACCACTTGTAATGACGGACAAAATGTGTTGGCGAAATGGGGGTGCATCTTTGTCTAACTTTTCCAGGAAAATAGGCGTGTGTTATGTCTAGGTATAGATTTCCAAGAAAAAATGTACGGTTATATTAGTGATAACTAGCTGTGCCTGCGGCTTCACCCGCGTGGATTTTGGAAATTATTCCACGGGAACGTGCTACACAGACAAAAAGTAACCCATGTTACTCCTTATAACATCAGTTATCTGCCAGTTAAAGTCCTGCCAAAATCAGTCCAGCCATAAACAGACGGACAGACAGACAAACATTTTGAAAACTGTTGTTTTGTTATAGTTACCTTACAGACTTTATTATGCATTTAGTAAAAGGCTGTTATTTAGACGTTACAAACAGACACTTCAATTTTATTTATTTGTATAGATGTAGGTAACTAACAAACTTTAATTACAGCATACCTATTGCATAAATAATTAGGTACTTACAGACATTGTTTCAGCCTACCTACTTGGGCAAATGAGAACTGAGTATGCCCTTAAAAAGTGTTGATAACGTAATCATTCGTGTGTGTTATCTGCCTACTTCATTCAGATGACGTCACTACAGGCAGAGTTATTTTTATGATAAAGATATGAGCCATCATAAGTGTGTACCAGTGTATACGTATGAATAACTTCCGTAGTATTAAACACTGTTCATAACAATGCTTTGTTTCTTTATTAGTGACGATAAACTTAGGTAGAGTGGGACAGACATGTTGTGCCGAGCCCAATAATAGGTACCTAGGCGGCTACCTTTTGGCGTCTGAATGACATTGACAGGGGGCGTTGTTGATAAACATTTGTGAAATTGTCATAGAAATTGTATTGGGGAAATAAAATGGTGGTGTTAGTGCCAATTTTGCCCTTTCACCACAAAAACCATGTGGCGTTATAGTACAGACGCCAGCACACCAATCTACCCGAAACTGTCAAATTTTCCCAACCAATCTTGAACCTAAAGCTTTAACGATGAAGTTGAAAACCTATTAGGTTCTTACTTTACATCAAACAGCAATAATTATAAAGAAAATTAAATACTTAATAAATTAAACAATATAACTAATAATTATTTTTGAAAGAACAACAATCCATATAAATGAATAAACAGAATTATTATAATACATAGATACTTATATAAAAATCATATAAATTATGTTAATACATTTTATAGATAAATAAGCGATATATTGGTTTATTCTACGGCATCTCCTGACCAAATGATTTTCAAAAACAGAGCTTCCTCAAATCAAATCAAATCAATCTTTATTTGTGAACATAAGTACAAAAAGGTGTTATTTATACATTTTAGCTGATCTGTATGTTCGGCCAATAATCGGCATACAAATATAATATTATAAGCAGGTTATTTTTACTATCATAATTATTAAACTCTAGGATAAAAGAAATGAAGCAATTGAAAAATGTCATGAGCCGCATAAAATAAAGTAATTGAATTATATTATTAATTATTAAGAATGTCAAAGAAAATTAAATTTAGTCACAATTTGTCATTTAAAAAGTCTTCAATCGAGTAATACGTCTTTTCAACTAAAAACAGGAACAACTTTTTTTTAAATGGCTGACATTTTCCTCACTTCTGATACACTTTGGCAATTTATTGTATAATTTTGGAGCCATTACGAAAATACTGTTCTTGTATAAAGCAGTTTTAGATCCAACAGTTTGTAGCCGGTCCGCTCGACGCTGACTACCTACTCGGTCAAATTTATACTTATTATTTTTGACGAACATAGAAGTCTGGTATATGTATAATGAGGGCACTGTTAAAATTTTCATACTTTTAAAATATTGTTTACAGCTGTCAGTGGTTTGCAGGTTACAAATCGCTCTAATACACCTTTTCTGACACTTAAACACCATATCTTTACCAGAGGCGGTTTCCTCTCTCCTATCCTTTTGCTGTGCCCTACAGAGTCCATAATGATCTAAATTATATAATTACCACCTAAGTTCACACTATGGTAAAGCAATAAAGATATTGAGTATTAAAGAAATTTCACAGATTGTTGTAGTTTTATGTGCTGGAGTCTGTACCTACCTAAATTGGGATTGATCTTGGACTTTTCGTTCCTGTTATGTGACATCGTTTTTAGGCCTGTTACCGTAGCCCCAAAATTCTCACTGTTTTTTAGGGTTCCGCACCTCAAAAGGAAAAAGCGGAACCCTTATAGGATCACTTTGTTGTCCGTCCGTCCGTCCGTCTGTCAAGATCCTTTTTCTCAGGAACGCGTGGAGGTATCAAGCTGAAATTTATATCAAATACTCAAGTCTACTGTTCCTTGGAGCTGTGAAAAAATCAAACTTCTAAGCTAACGCAATCAAAAGATATAGCCGTTTATACCGCATATTTCCACAAATTTTCGAAACTCGCAAGGGACTCAAAACCTAAACGGTACTTCCAGTCGATTTAGAATATTGAAATTTGATACGAAGCAACGTCTTATAGCACAGATAAAGGAAAAATTGCGAAAACCGTAAATTTTTAGTTACATCATATAATAAACAAAACAAAACACAGACAGAAATAAAACCAAGCCAAGAAACAGAACAGAACTACGACTCGATTGTCGTGATGGGTGAACTTTTACTTATATACCTACAGGTTTGTACGGAACCCTCGGTGCGCGAGTCCAACTCGCACTTGGCCGGTTTTTTTTATTGTCGTTAGGATATATACCAATAATTGCTTTATTTTAATTCTTTTTACCTTTTTTCGGATAGTAATTTCATTTTAGGTGCATCGTTTTCACATATTATAATGTTAAAAATAATTTTAAAAGAGTAACGGTAGAGTTTCTTATCCATTTTTCTCCATACGAAACTACATTTTAGAAGGAACTAGAACCAAATAGGCACACCTATTTGAAATAAATGGTGGCTGGTAACAGCTGGATGAGAGTTGCCGAGAATCGAGCTGAATGGCGTGCAATTGGAGAGGCCTATGTCCAGCTGTGGACTGCTATAGGCTGATGATGAATGAATGAATGAATGATGATGATTTGCAATAAATAATTTGACTTTAGTGTAAAACAATGTTTACAACTTCGAAAGATCTGTGCTAACTGCGTGGTAAGAATGTTAAGAATGTCTTTTACGTAGAATGTATCTTTTAGAATTTATAAATATTAAAAGAAGACCGAAAATTTCGAGGTTTATCGAGCACCAAGTAGTATAGTAAGTATCTTTTGTAGCTGCAACCTTGGTTATGGGTATCAATGCTAAAGTGCATTTTTTGCGACCTACGATGTTCAAATGACTAGCATATTTGGAAATAGTGAAATAAGATCAAATTGTAGTAACCCAGTTCTATGTGCAGGTGTTGTTACTGATTGGAGAGACCTTAGAACATGCAGACGAGATCACCGGGGTTGTCGTCAATGTTAGGGACAAGAACAAAATCTGTAAGTTTCAACTATTTACTTACATTATATTGTTTGAATTTGATTTTGATTTACGACATTGCCGGCTGGCTAGATATGATTATTTTTAATGTATATTTTAATTACTTTTCTTTTCTTTGTTAATTCAGCACATGATTCTAGACCCCAAGCGTACAAATTGTTCATCTGTTATCAGTATAAATACAATACCAACGCGGTCATATTGTATTGATCAGATAATTTTTATTTTTAATAACCGACGAATAATGTCAATGCAGTGGGTTTTGGAATAGGTGTAATTTATCTATAATATGTATGTATTTAGAAATATATAAGTATGTTTATCAGTTGTCTAGTACCCATAACACAAGCTCTGCTTAGCTTGGGACTAGATGGCGTTGTGTGTTACGTTGTGTAATGACAGCCGAGTCAACATTCCACATGTCAACAACCTCGTGTGCTAAGTCGAGATATTTAATCTGTTTCTCTTTCTCAGCTTTCACGAGGTTGCCGTCATGCGGAATGGTAACGTCCACTATCATTGTTCGGCGCGCTAACCGATCTATCACTACTATATCAGGCTTATTGGCGACAATAGTCCTGTCAGTAATGATAGACCGATCCCAGTACAACGTGACATGGTCATTTTCGAGAACTGGGTCGGGCACATACTTGTAATACGGTACCTCATTTTTTAATCATTTCATTTTTTTATTTGTGTAACATAGGTAGTAAATACAGTTCTTACATTAAAATTCATAGGTCGCTATGTTATGCCAAGAGGCGTACAAATATGGTTGCATGCGAAAAAATAATAATATTATTCATGCGAGATTTAAAATTAATTATTTGGTAGCCATGTCAAAATTAATAGAGTGATGGTACATACATAAAAACAAAAATTGTAAATGTCACAATGTGGAATAATATAAACAGTCAATGAATAAAAAAATAATAATAATAAAAAATTACAATTAGTCACAATATTCAATTAAAAATGGTTTCTCCAGTCAAATAAATAAATAAGTCTACATTAATTTATCATTTAGAAATTCATCAGTCGTATAATAACATTTTTTAATTAATAACAGTTTTAATTCTTTTTTGAATTTCGTAACATTCAAACTTTTTATGGCATCTGGTAGCTTATTGTAAATGCGTGGTGCCATGCCTAAAACGCTCTTTCTCACTAAGGCAGTCTTACAACGCTGATTGCTTAAAGAGTTTGCATATTGGCTACGAATCGCAACATCTCGCAACGTTGACACTTTCTCGAATAAGTTCATGTTTGTTTTGACGAAAACACTGATTTCAAAAATATATAATGAGGGTAACGTAAGTATTTTTAGCGATTTAAACAATGGTACACAGCTATCATCCATTTTTAGACCACACATTGATCGTAAGCATCTTTTTTGTGCCTTAAAAACGATATCTTTATCAGAAGAATTGCCCCAAAAAATGATACCATATCGCAAAATTGAGGCTACTAAACCGTGATATGCAACTAATAGCGCATCCATATTTATTTTTCCGGCAATTTGGAAAAGTGCGTATGCTGATTTATTTATTTTCTTACTCAGGTCTTCTATGTGGGCCTTCCAGTTAAGTTGTTTATCAACGAATAAACCTAAGAATTTTGCTACTTCAACTTCTTCAATGTCACAGTTACTATGTTTGATATTTACTTTTGGTATTTGAGTTCTTTGGTGAAAGTGCATTATTTTGGTTTTCTTTAAGTTTATAACTAAATTATTTTTATCAAGCCAATGAATTATGTCCGATAGTGTATTATTTATCTCATCTTGATAAATATTGCGATCAATACATTTCACTATGGCAGTACTGTCGTCTGCAAACATCACCATTTGATGTTGAGTTACCTTTGGCAGATCATTTATATAGATTAAGAAAAGAGGTGGCCCAAGGACGCTGCCCTGTGGGACACCAAACTTTACCAATCTAGACTGAGATAAAAAACTTTTTTCAAATTTTGTTTTTTCACATATTCTTGTAATTTCTGTACATTGCATTCTGTTGGAGAGATAGGATTCGAGTAGTTTTAAAATGTTGCCTCTGATACCATAGCTACGCAGTTTATCTAATAAGACATCGTGCTTAACGTAATCGAAGGCTTTGGTCATATCTGTGTAGATTGCACAAATAGGAGCTTTTTGATCTACTGCTAACATAATGCCACGCAAAAAATCAAAAATAGCCATGTTGATCGTGGTGTTCTTTCTAAAGCCATTTTGTTCCTTGCATAATAAGTTAAATTTATTAAGATAGCAATACAGAGACTTATAAATAATTTTTTCAAAAATTTTGGAAAATACAGAAATTTTTGCTATGGGCCTATAGTTCTTCATATCAGTTTTGTTATCTTTTTTATGGAGTGGTTTAATAATAACTTTTTTCAAGTCTTCAGGATAAACCCCGTCAACTATGCCAAGGTTCATAATATGCGCTAATATGGGCGCTATAAGTTCATTCACAAATTTTATCACCTTTGTTGACATACCGTCAAATCCTACAGTACTTGTATTTTTAAGTGATCCTATAGCCGAAACGATGTCGGTTGTTAGAACAGGCTCCATAAACATGGATTGCCTTGCCAAATTGTCTAATTTATTGTCGATTGCCATATCAATTTTTATATTATTCTCAATTTCATCTATAAAATAATTATTAAATGAATTTGCAATGTCAGTAGGTTTTGAAAAGGTCAGGTCACATTTATTAATGGTCATTATTTGTTCTTTAGGAAGGTTATTTTTAGGTCTATTGACTATTTGCCATGTAGCTTTCGACTTATTCTGCGAAGTTTTTATAAAGTAATCATTTTGAGCTTTTTGTGTTAGTCTTATAATTTTCTTATATTTTAAGGAGTATTTTTTTAAATTAGTTTTGTTTTTTAATATAGGATTTAGTCTGTATGTCCTCAGAATCCACAAGTTTATATTGCAAAGCAAGTTGCTGGTGAATAATCCTGGCTACTTGGTTATGCCTGTGCAAGTATTCGCCGTTAGCCAGACGAGAACAACCAGAGATAATATGTCTGATAGACTCACCCGGATGGTGACATGCCCGACACACGTCAACCGTCCCGTCCTTCATAATATGTCTCCGGTAGTTATTCGTCAAGATAACTTCGTCCATAATTGCACAAACAAAACCTTCAGTTTCCCCGAAAAGGTCACCAAAACGTAGCCATGATACGGACGCTAAGAAATCTACACTGGGCTCATGAAGAGCCCTGTAGAAGCGCCCGTGAAGCTCCTTGTTTTGCCATACTTCCTTGCGGTCATCAGTAGTAAGTACTACAGGTTTGCGCCAGTTCTCTTTAGCCATGGATAGCGGGGTGAGCCCCTTGTCCACTGCGACCACATCACGGTGCATTCCCACTTCGGCTTTCAAAAAGTATTCCCTGAGACTGCACACCTCACGGTTGTGGAGGGTCTTTGCATTTAAAAAGCCTCGACCCCCGCACTTCCGCGGGATGTACAGCCTCATCACCGATGATCGTGGGTGATGCATCCGGTTTGCGGTCAGCATTGTACGGACCCTCCTATCCAGGGCGTCTAGTTCTGTCTGAGTCCATTTAAGTATGCCGAAAGAGTACATCAAAACCGGCATGACCCAACCGTTGAAGGCGCGCACCTTGTTTCCGCCTGAGAGAAGACTAATCAATACCTTCTTCAGGCGATTAAAGAAGCGCTCCTTCAAAGATTGCTTCATGTCAGCATCGTTGATGCCTAACACTTCCGACATACCCAAATACTTATAGCTTTCGGATGAGGAAAGGGATCTGAGGTATATGGAATCCGAAAGTTGGATTCCCTCGGATTCCATAACCTCACCTCGTTTTACATGCATGACTGCACATTTGTCCACACCAAACTCCATCCTGATGGCGCTACTAAAACTTTCAGTTACCTTCAGTAGCTCCATCAGTTGCAGTTTGCTGGGGGCAAATAGTTTTAGGTCATCCATGTAGAGGAGGTGAGATATAACCTGACCACCTCTCCTCGCCTCAGCCGATAGCCTAGACCTGAATCCTCCAGCAGTGTGCTTAGAGGATTCAGGGCTAAGCAGAACCCTAGTGGACTCAAACTGTCGCCCTGAAATATTCCCCGCTTAATCCATACAGGCTCATCATTTCGCTGGGTCCGTGGACATCCCGGATAGCGAAGGACTGTCCTCCATTGCCCCATGCACGACTCAAGGAAGGTGCGTAGAGTTGCATCAATCTTGTACAACTCCAACACCCTCTTGAGCCATGCATGTGGCACCGAGTCGTAGGCCTTCTTATAGTCTATCCAACATGTCGACAGATCCTTGCGGGATCGACGAACCTGTTGGCTTATGGCCATGTCGATGAGGAGTAGCTCCTTAGTACCACGGGACCCGTTCTTACATCCATTTTGAGACGCAGATATAATGCAGTTATTATCGACGTGCGAACTAATTTTCGTTCTCAAAATGGATGTAAGAAGTTTATAAACCGTCGACAAACATGTGATCGGTCTATAATTCTTGGGTTCCACGGTACTACCTGACTTATAGAGCAGGTGGGTAACGCCTGTTGTTAGAAACTGCGGTATATTATTATTATTATTTTCATATATATATTTATATATCTCGGGATCCTAGGATCCCGGTCTTTTAGAAGGCGTACGAGGGGCCGAAGCCAACTCGCAGAGGCCCCTTAGAAAATTTAAATGAAGTGAGGCACTAACCGACGGTTATCCCCGTATGCACTGTGCAAGTGCACCCAAGGACAACCTCCGGTTGGTGTTGGACTATTGCAGGATATGGAAACCAAGATGTTGGACTATGTATTTGACTGGCTAAAATGGACTGGTTACCAAGAACTATGGAAGGTCTATGGCCCCTGCCGCATCAATGTTTGTATTTACACGGATTAAATGGCAGGGGGTGACTTGCACACTCAATAATGGACCCCCGGAAACCGTCGCTGGCACATAGTGACGCAGCGACAAGGGGGCAACACTTCCTGAGGTGCTTGAGAAGTGGAGAGGTATTCCACGGCTTTCAGAACAATCCCAGAGCCCGGAAGATGGTCAATATCCCTACGAGCACTTACTGAAATACTTCCTTTCCCCGAGCACGTTTGCTCTTGCGAATCTCCACTCAAGCCGGCCAATAAAGGCAAGAATGAGGTGGGAGCTCTGAACCTCTTCATTGTTCACTCCAGCCGGCCAATAAAGGCAAGCCAGAGATGAGGAACAAGAATTCTCCCGGGAGATAGGGTCCGTGGGGTCGCTACTGCCCAACAGCACGCCACATGCTGCCCTGCGGGTTTATTATTATTATTATTATTAGGTAATGTGCTGAATTCATGGTTAGTTTGCGCGTCGATATCTCTGCCATAAATGTATAGTTTATGAAAAAAAACAGAAACAGAAAACATAAGAGACTTTTCACCATCCATACTACATACGTCTGTCTGTTATCGTATTACGCCATAACGACTGAGCCGATTTCGATGTTATTTGGCTCGCAAATAGTCCATGGCGTGGGTTAGGGGAGTAGGACTAGGGCTACTTTTTACTCCCTGTTGTACGTTCCCTTGGGGCAAACAGTCTTATCCAGGGATATGTATTACCCAGTAACTTAGTCGTGGAGTGGAGGCAGTTGCTCCATTTAAAACACTGGTATTTAGCTGAATCCGGTTTGACTGGAAGGTAACCCCAACATAGTTGGGAAACGGGCTAGACAGATGTTGATGATGGCGTTCCGGTGTGGTTATTTCCGACCACAACGAAGGTAAAGCCGCGGGAAAAAGCTCTAATAACAAATAACTGTTTCAGCTATTTGGATGCGAAGTACCAAGCGTTCAGCAGTCTCCGAGGTCGGCAAGAAGTTGAGGACACAGTTTCGAATACCGTGCAGGATTCACTTCTATAAGCACAACTCGTCTTCATCTATGTACTCTTTTTAAGTTTGTTATTACGATTATATAGTTATATAGTAAGTTAAAATCAGATAGTTGTATGTTTGGGTACAGTCAGCGAAAATGTCGTCCGGAAAAGGAGGAGGGTAAAGATTAGAACATTTTTCGCCTTTCATAGTCATGAAAATTCAAAGTATTTATTGACATCATGTTTTTGTGTTTATGTGAAGTTTAGGTATCGAATTTTACATCTGTTCTAAAATAATAAGAAAAAAAATAGCAAGTCATATTAAAAAAAAATCATCAAACTTGACAAATTCTTTGAAGTTTTGTTATTTTAAGCTTAATAAACTGTTAAGCGCTTTATGCACCAAAACAAATGAATGCTAGTTATGAAGCCTATTTACTGTAGTATTTGTGAGACTAAAAAATATAGTGGTGCATAAAGCGCTTAACAATTTATTTTTAATGAATGCTAGAAAAAAGTGCTTAAAATAACAATACTTCAACGAATTTGCCAAGTTTGATGATTATTTTTTTAAATGATTTGCTATTTTTTTTTCTTACTATTTTAGAATAGATGTAAAGGTCGATACCTAAACTTCACATAAACACAATAACATGACGTCAATAAATACTTTGAATTTTCATGACTGTGAAAGGTGAAAAATGTTCTAATCTTTACCCTCCTCCTTTCAAGTATGAATGTCGATGGCTGAAAGAGTAGGGGTAGATCAAAGAAACGATGGATGGACTGTGTGAAACTAGAAGATCGTTGAAAAGTATGGACGAAAATAGACTTGTTGCGCCAATCACAAATAAATTGAGATAAGGGCAAACAATGATGAGTCAGCAAAAAAATCGGTAAACATTGTTGTTTTTGAGCTTAATATTTAATTAGGGTTGAAACAGAAGTAAAATTAAATTATGTTTTAGTTATTAAATGACAAACAATATATCGAATAATTTTATGTAAATCAAGATAATGTGTGTACAAGACTGTTGTCGCTGACCGTACCACTATATGTTTAACCTGAAGAAGATTATGTATTATTAACATAGCAGTTACAATATTTCTGTGATATTTGAGAGTATGTTATGTACCTATGTGCCATAAAGTATAATGTTTTGTTAATAAACATTTAATTTACTTTTAAAGTTGTTTTAATTTACTGTTGTAGCCTGACTGCCTCGTTAGTCTAGTGGTCGCAAGCGCTACCGCTAATCATGAGGTCCTGGGTTCGTTTCCCAGGCCATACACGCGCTATGGACAACACAATCCCTTTCTCTTCGCAACAAGTTGTTACGTATCTGCTTATCCTATTGGAATGAGAGGATAAAGGCAGATCTGTTACAATTTATTAGAGAAATATTAACAGGAGATGGGAAGTAAAGCTAAGTATAAAATACCCTGCCTGGCACGCACTAGTTTTTTATACGGTTCTGTGGTCCAGCACTGAGGGACGGGAGCAGGCAGCAGAGCGGCAGGTCGATATCAGGGTTTCTTCGAGGGCTTCGTGTAGATCTTAGGATCCGCCAGGTGAGCTCCGTAGTAGATCTCGAGGCCTGTAGACTGGCTTCAAGTGTACACTGGCTTCAAGAGTAGACCGGGGTCAAGAGTAGCCCGGGGTAAGAGTAGAACGGCTTCAAGAGTAGCCTGGTTTCCAAGAGTAGTCGATTCCAAGAGTAGTGCGGCTTCCCGAGTAGTCGTTTCCAAGAGTAGTCAGTTTCCAAGAATAGTCCCGTCAGCGGTTCGAACGCCCGTTTTTATATCAACGTCGTCTTCAACACTTCCAAATGTTAGCTTATGGCTATCATGTCATCTGCAAGTGCAGTCAGCCAGGACATATCCACGAGTGCGTATAGCTGGCCACATGAGTGCGTAAAGAATTTTATAAATATAATTTTAAGTTAATTAGTAAACAATCGTAATAATTAATAAAATCAAATAGCTTAGACATATTGATAAAAAATAATTTACATTATATAAACCAAAAAGTAGTCATTCATAGACTAAGCAGAAAAGTAACTGACAGTTGACAATTTGGTATGTCATAACATGAAAATTGAGTTATTTTATTTCAGCTATTTTTAAGTTAATAAATGCTTGCTGAGTGTAGACATATAAACAAATAAAAAGGAAGATAATATATATTAAAGTATAGCATGAATAGTGTAAACATAGAACATAAAAAGGATGATAAGTATTAGGAATCATGAATTAGTGTAAGTATAGCATGAAGGCATGAATACTATAAAGTGTAGGAGAAATTGAGTACATTAATAAAAAAGATAGGGAAAAGCCGCTTTTCAAACGACTGGCCTCCTTCCGACATCGTAGGCTCTGACTGTAGAGTCACTCTATAAAGTAATAAGCGGCTTGCCGCTGGGGCTAATCCCCACTGCTTAATCGTTATCCTCACGTTAAATTATATAATCACTAGTAATAGAGGAAACGACCTGGAAAGGTTTCAAAAGCTCCTACCGTACGGACAAAATGAAATACGCAATTCAAAATGAGATTTATAAGTGACTAGCTTTTGCCAGCGGCTCGCCCGCGTGGAGGTCGGAAAAAATCCCGCGGGAACGTACTACCGGGATAAAAAGTACCCTATATGTTAATCCAGGTTATAAACTATCTGTGTGCCAAATTTCATCCAAATCCGTTCAGTAGTTTTTGCGTGAAAGAGGAACAAACATCCACACATCCATACATCCATACATCCACACATCCATACATCCACACATCCATACATCCATGCATAAAAACTTTCGCGTTTATAATATTAGTAGGATATGTAAATAAAACTAGAGAAATAAATAAATTCTGATTCCCAGGTCTGGCAAAGTGTAATTGGGTTTTTTCCATCTGGAATTTCTCAGTAGCAGCCCGGACCCTGGATTTGTGCCCAGTTGAGGGCAATAGGCTCGCCCCCTATTACATGGGACTTTAACACATCTGGCGAAATGTGTGTGTACTAAAAGGTGCACCTCTGCCCAACAAGGCGTGATGTTATATTGCAATACAAACAGCCATTAACATTTTCAGTTACTAGGCAAAACTCCGACCCGTTACTTAGAACTGGACAGAAAGACCCGCTGCCCCTTGCCCACCTTAAGTTCAGTAGTCTTTTTTTTTTGTGGGTTTGAAATCGTCAAATGACGTCTCCCGCTCTTGGGTGGAGCGGAAGGGCATGTCAGACTTTTACTGACTAAACCCCCCCCAGTTTCCTTCAGTTGCCCAAGTGCCAGAGTCACGGTATATCTTTCGAACAAATCTCGCGACCCTGGAGTTCAGTAGTTAACGTTTGCTTCATCACTTATCATCATTATTTCAGCTACAAGACGTCCATTGCTGGACATAAACCTTCCCCAAGTGTCATCACATAGATCGGTCTTGCAGTTCTCGCAACCAGCGGATTTCTTCGGCCTTCTAAAGGTCATTCGGTCCACCTTGTGGGAAGCCTCCCATAGCTGCGACTTTTGGTACGTGATCGCCTCTCGAGAAACATTTAGCCCCATCGGCCATCCGTTTATTTATTTGTGAATGCCTTAGATATTCTCGACGAGTCAACCAAGGGTGATAGAAAGATAACATGGCAGTTGCACAGTTTGCCAGTGAGAAATAAAAGAATTAAAAAAGGTTTTCGTTCTGCGAGCCCTCTCCACACTGGCATACACCTTACCTTAACGATGCAGTCACGATAATCATAATTTTAGACGAAAGATCTCCACTGCTGGACATAACCCTCCCCCTTGGGTGTTAGCTGTAATCGCCACGCCTAGCAGGTGGGTAGGCGATCGCAGTATGGTTGTAAAATGCATAGAGACCGCTGCTGCCCATTCTCTAGTAAGTCCCTTAGTTGCCTTCTACGACTCCCACGGGAAGAAATGAGATAATGCTATTTTTTATGTCACGATAACAAATAGAGTGAAATAATAGCAATAATAAAAACGTTTATTGTTAAGCTAAACATAGAAGAAGACAAAACATTTATAATATCGTGCACGTTCGGGAGTTGGTCTGGTTTCTGATCTCCGTCTCAACAGTTTCTTCCACCTTATGGATGCTGTCCTCTGCCGTGTCGATGCCTTTGTGGACGTTTTCTGGAAAAATATGGTATCACTGTTATAACTGTACTACCGATATAACTAAAGTGAGCTTGCAGTGAACTGTCAATAGAGTTAATCTCTGTGGTTCTGTTAATCTCACTGTGAAACTTAAATGAAGTGACCTGTCATACCACCGAACTATTATGTTAAAAAAAATCGCCATAAAAAGATAATTAAAATTAAAAAAACCGACTGCATAAAAATGAAGTTTAAAAAGAGTCCAGCAGTGGACGTTATTCAGCTATAATGATGATGATGCACCGCAGGGGTTAACACTATTGACAGTTCACTTCACGTACGAATTCACGGTGAGATTTTAAACAGAATAGATCAGCTGCGAAATATAGCTAAACGGTGTGAGTTTTATTGTGAAGGGTGGGGTAGATTATCTTTGACACATATATGGTGCCCGGTAATAATTGTATTACTTTGAAATGGTTTGTATAAAACGAGTGGGCAAACATACAATTATTATTTTTTTGGAATAATAATAATTAGTACTCATACAAGCTAGCTAGTCATAATTCGTTAATTTTTGGTCGTGGTGTACAAGAATCTATATTATAATACTGAAGAGTTTGTTTGTTTGGTTGAACGCGGTCATCTCAGGAACTACTAGTCCGAATTGTTTTTTTTTTGTATTGGGTAGCCTATTTATTGAGGAAGGCTATATAATATCATTCTACAATCAAAAGTAGCGGAGCAGCAACGAAAAATGAACGAAAACTGCCAGGCAATTCGATGCGACAGGAAGGATCAAGGGAGCAAAAATTTGACGCAGACGAAGTCGCGGGTAGAAGCTAAAAAAATCTGTAAATCTTTTTTTTTTTTTTGTAAAGCATTTCAATGTTATCTAGTAATAAGCGGCAGCTAGGGACATTTATTTGATAAGGAACAAGAAAATAAAGTTTCTCATCTGTTGCGCCTTTTTGAAGGCAGATTCACAAGTCTCTTCCATACAAATGTTCTTAAAGTGTTAAATTAACGTACTCTGGTAATAATAGTATTGCTCTATTAATATCTAATAATAAGGTGGATACGCGAGAGAGAGATAGCCCACGAAATTTGAATTTTCTTCCGTTTTTTACAATTTGCCAATATGATGTAAGTCATTTATTCCCATTGACTGACTAAAAAATCTCTCAATGGGGGTTGCATTGATGATTTTAATGATTATTATTCTACAAAGCTATATTTTTTACGGTCACGAATCATATTTTAATCAACATACAATATGATACTAACCTGCAAATTGAAAAAAACGGAAGAAACTTAAGAATTTTAGAAACTTAAAAAGGCAGAAAAAGATCGTCAAACAGGGAAGGTGCAACCTAAGTAGGTTTATCATGCAGCGACAAAATCTGTACACAACGTAAAGTAAACAAACACAATTGTAAACAACTCACCAACAACTTTCTCTTCAATGACTTTCCCTTTCCCCATACAAGAATGTTCTTTATCTCTGATCGTCTGAAACATGCGCGCGAAGCGTCCTTTCTCTGGAGTTTTGTGAACTACAACGTCACTTTCCTCGTTATGCTCTGCGTCTTCAGGAATATCAATATGGTCTTCACTCCGGACAATAGGCATCACAGCTTGGGTCTTAGTTTTACCTGCCTGCGGACTAGATTTATCTGATCCACAGGGTATAGTATCATTCTCAGATTGTCCTGCTTCACTTTTTTGACCATCGTCACTGTGTTTACTGAGAACTGGACTTATCTGACTTAAATCGGGAATGTGAAGCAGTTCTGGTAATATCGGCGTCTTCGGCGGAGGTGAGTTTGCTACCTCTATCATTTTGTTTGGTATGTCAAGAATTTTCTTCGCTTCGTCATGCACTATGGGAGGAACTACAGCAGCTTTCTTCACGAACTCCTCAACAATTTCCACTTTCTCATTCACACTGTCAGTAACCGTTGTAACGACTTCTTCCATTTTACTTTCAGCCTTGTCAGCCATCGTGTCCATACTCTCGACGACCTCCAAAACTTTTGTTTCACCATTAGAGGCAAGCGTATTAAGCGCGTCTGTGTTTATATCGGGTGCGTCATGCGTGCTTCCGTTTTCGTTCTCAAGGTCGTTTATGTTTACTATATGGGAGCCGCTGACGTTGGCCTCTAGTGAATCGATCGATCCGGACTCTTCGTTCACATTTCCATTCACGTTATCGGTGTTGTGCACGTCAACGTTCGAGTTCGTGATGTCCTCGATTACATGCGAGTGCTCTTCGGATTTGTTCATGGCTGGTACTTTCTGTAGCGGCGGGAGTTCGGTTAGGGAGATCGGTCTAGTTTGTTCGTCGACTACGTTGAAGTCGTTGTTGGTGAAGTCCGCGTTGGAGCCCTTAGTGGCGGTGAGTAAGGTGTGGCACCCTCCGCAGGCTACATTGTCTACGATGTGCCCATTCATAGCGGTGACCCGCTTAGGTGTGTATTGATTGGGGACCGCTTCGTTCGCGTTGTCGGCATCGTGGATTTCCTCCAAACAAAGTTTATTGTGCCGGGACTCGCCGCAGGCGTAAAGCAAGCCGTTGTCTGCAACGTAAAACGAAGTTTTATACGACCAGCGACGACAAATGGTAATCGAATACTGATCATACCGGCCCGCTGAGGGCAATTTACACACTATTTATGTTGACGTGACAATGAAAATGAGCCAATTACATTAGGTATCGAATGTGTGCCAGTAATAAATGTCCGCATTTGATGAGCTGGAATGGGGCTTTTAAATAAATGAAATGTGTGTCATTTCCTTAACATTCACTGAATGCAAAGTGTCTAAATAAATATTAGACACGTACGTACGTAATTGTGTTTACGAAAAGGTCTGAGGTCAAACTGTAACTGTCGCACATTTATTTGTTTAGCGTTCATTCGTTGATTAGAGTATTTTGTGATAACACACGGTAAAAAGTGAAAGTAATACATTTTATTTATATCACTGATTTAAAAACATATTATAATGACATGTTCTCGAACTACGAGCACATAAGAACACCTTGCTGCTCACAGCGTGTTATACGACTACTAACATTGAAAGCTTTGGAAAAACTGTTAGACAACAAAATCAATATTACCTGTCACAAACGCAGTGTGCATCGCGCCACATGCGACCAGTTTCAACTGATACCCATCGAACATCTTCTCCATGTCAATTTCCATAGGTTCTGTCACATGCTCGACGTCCTTCGGAAGTCCTAGCTGTCCTTTCTCGTTGGACCCGAAGGTCAGGATCTTGGATTCATCCATTGAGAGGAGGAAGGTGTGGGCAGCACCACAGCATGCGCTTTTTATAGGGATGCTCAGTGGTAACACTGTTGGGACGTAAACCGTGGTAGGCTTGTCTGGTATACCCAGTTTCTGGTTCTCATTGTCGCCAGTGACGAAGACTGCGCCTATTGCTGTTAGAAGTACATTTAATTAAATTTATGTATAAGTAGGTCATTAGGTATGTTGAAATTCGTGTGATCTGATTGTTTCTCAATTTTTATCCGTAGTGGTTTAGAGCGTCGGAAATGGATAATTAGATGAAATTAAGGAATATAATAAACACATAAGGAAGTACTGTGTCTTCATTCATGAACGTCGTTTTTAAGAATAAGGTTTAACAAAGAGAACATGAAACGCTATTGTGTGGTTTGACTCATGACTCAGAACAATAATTTTATTAAATCACAGGGACCTACCCTGTAGTCTAACCGAGCGGTTCAAAGGTGATACATTGTTTTATAAAAACTTTTTTACAAAAAAAAAACATTCGACTTCCTTAAAAACACTACAAAGTGAAAAATAACTTTAATTTCGGACGTCGGTGTCTTAGGATCTGTATTTATGGTTTTTTTGCCACCGACTTCCGAAATTAAAGTTATTTTTCACTTTGTAGTGTTTTTAAGGAAGTCGGTTGTTTTTTTTTTGTAAAAAAGTTTTTATTTTTAAATTTTTAGTTGTGGTATTCACCCTGCACTAATTCCAAACAAACAATGCATATTTATGCGATAGCAGAAATCGCGGTTGATTTGCTGTCATTTTTTAAAGAGTTCCGGTGTCTGTCTCCCGAACTCATCATCAGATCTATATGAAATTTACATGGGACCATTTCGGAATAAACCTCTTTCGAACAAAAAAATATATTTGCAAATCCGTCTATATATGACGGAGTTATGGCCGAACATACATAAAAAAAAAAAAAAAAAACATATAAACATCCGAATTGAGAACCTCCTCCTTTTTGAAGTCGGTTAAAAATAAATGATTTTTGGATAATTTATCAAGAGTTAAGGTAGATGTGCAAAGGTAGCCCGCAAAATTAAATTTTTCTTTTCGTTTGTTGCAATTTGCAGGTCAATATCAAGTTGTATGTTGAACATAATGTGATTCGCGACTGTAACAAATATGGCTTTACAGAATTAAAATCGTAAATACAACCTTCAAGTTCATTGAATCCCATTGAATGACTATTTCAGAAATAAGCATTCAATGAGATTATTATTATTAGCCATTAATGTCCCACTGCTGGGCGAAGGCCTCCCGACTCTATTTCCACGTCTCGCTGTCCAGAGCTACCAAGGACCAGTCTTTATTAAAAGAGTCCAGCTCATCTCGCCATTCCGTCTGGGCCTGCCGCGATGTCTCTTGCCATTAAGCGGGACCCATTGGGTCGTAAGTTTGGCCCACTGATCGTCTGACATACGGCAGATGTGTCCAGCCCAATTCCACTTAAGCGTGGCAGCTTTCCGAGTGACATCAGTTATTTTAGTAATGGAACGGATTGTTGTATTCTTAACCCGGTCCACAAGCTCTCTGGAAAACCTCAAGCGTGGACCTCAGCTGAATTGTCAATTCAATGGGTTTAATAGAACTAAATCGAAAGAATTTAATCGAACTTTGTTGGCCTCTTCTTCTTCCCAGCTAAAGCACTAGGAAGTGCGCGACGGGTGGGCGTTTTGGGGGGACTGTCTTTTGTAATTTTGACGTTCGAAAAGTGCTGATCCTAATTTGAATAAATGACTTTTGATTTTAAATTATAAATACAACCTTCAAATTTCATTTAATTCCTTTGAATGACAATTACACAAATAGTCATTTCAATTTTAAGAATTAGATAATCTTAGAGAGTTGTACTGATGATTTATAATTCTGTAAATACATACGTGTTAGTGAGTAGTGGTGGCCCAGTGGTATCGGCCTCGACTTCCGAGTTGTGGGTTGTGGGTTCGAACCCAAGCAGATGCTTTACTTTGTGTAAATCATTTCATCACCACTGCTCTCAAAACGGTGAAGGAAAACGTCGTGAGGACACCGGCATGTCCTAGAACTAAAAATTCGAAGACTTGTGACATCTACCAACCCGCACTGGGCTCGCGTGGTGGATTACGGCACACTCCCTCTCACCGAGAGGAGGCCTGTGTCCCAGCAGTGGGAACAATACAGGCTGATTATGATACGTGTTACGGATGCAAATCATATTTTATTCAACATACAACCTGAGACCGACCTATTCTGAAGGGTTCTGCTAGGACCGATGCCTGCCTGGGTCGCGAGATTGTTCAAACGAGATACCGTGGCCCTGGCATATGGGTAATTGAAGGAACACGGGTGGGTTTTAGTCAGTCTGACACGGAGAGCGGAAGAAGTCATCTGATGATTTCCCATCCAAAAAAAAAAAACCGACCTATTGCAAGAAACGTAAGAAAATTAAAATTTTGCGGACTATCCTGGCACTCCCACAAGGTAAAATACCCATTCTTATTTGAATGAATGAGCTAACATGATGCCAACCATACAAATAGATAATTTGAAATGTGGTTACTGACTGTGATTTGCGTAGCTATCTCTATGCATAATGTAATTGAGGTCGTAGCAAAGTGCTACGGCGTAGACCGTACGTGCTACGACGTTGTTTCCATGTTTGCATCACCACTGTCGTTTATTTATTGTAGAACTATTTATTATAGCTCAAAACTCTAACGAACTCAAACGTATGACAAGTTTTAGTGCTTTTATCTGAAGAAGTTATACAAATTCTTTTAAAAAGATGATAAATATTATTTTATTTTGTAAATTAGCAAGACACATTTTTAGGGTTCCGTTGCCAAATGGCAAAAAACAGAATCCTTATAGATTCGTCATGTCTGTCTGTCTGTCAGTCCCAGTGTGTCACAGCCACTTTTTTCCGAAACTATAAGACCTATGCTGTTGAAACTTGGTAAGATGTATTCTGTGAACCGCTTAAATATTTTCACACAAAAATAGAAAAAAAAACAATAAATTTTGGGGTTCCCCATACTTAAAGCTGAAACTCATCAAACCCATACGTGTGGGGTATCTATGAATAGGTCTTCAAAAATGATATTGAGGTTTCTATTATCATTTTTTTCTAAACTGAATGGTTTGCGTGAGAGACACTTCCTAAGTGGTAAAATGTGTCCCCCCCCCCTGTAACTTCTAAAATAAGAGAATGATAAAACTAAAAAAAATATATGATGTACATTACCATATAAACTTCCACCGAAAATTGGTTTGAACGAGATCTAGTAAGTAGTTTTTTTTAATACGCCATAAATCGTAAACCGCAATTTACATTTCATTCAATCAAATCAAATATTAAAAAAAAAAAAAAAAAAACATAAACCTTATGCATAAACCGTGAATACCTACAGGTTTGTAGGGAACCCTCGGTGCGCAAGTCCGACTCGCACTTGGCCGGTTATTTTTTTAAACTAGATGTGGTTGGTGCTTCCTATCCAACTACGACTTTAGTTATTTATTTTTGATTGCTTGGTCACTAATTACAACAATCTACGGTGATCGTTTTATATGGATCTATTGGCGCATGACCAAAACGATGTATTTCTTTTCAATATAATATCACGAATCAGTTTCACGATTTATGTTTATCAAAAACGCCCTTAATTGTCTTTTCAGCGCCAAAGGATTCTTATAACAGTATCACAATCCTCCACCACTACCACGCCACTGCTGCGACAGTGGCTTCCTCTCTGTGAGAGGGAGGAGGGCGTTATCCACCACGCGGAACTAGTGCGGGTTAGTGGATGTCACATGTCTTCGAGTGTTTGGTTCTATGATATTCCTACAATGATTTCCTTCACCCTTTTGAAAGCAGGTGTGACGAAATTAAATACACAATGTAAAGCGCCCTCTTGGTTCGAATTCACAACGTGCAACTCGTAACTCAGGGCCGATACCACTGGGCCACCAATGCTGTAATACTATATTTGTTCCTATTAATATCTAATATCTTAGGACAACGAACACAAGGTTATCTGATCCCAAACTAGGCAGAGCCTGTACTGTGGTAACCAGACAACTGATAAATATACATATATATTTCTAAATACATACATATTATAGATAAATTACACCCAGACACAGAACAAATGATTGTGCTCATCACACAAAGATTTGTCCTAGGTGGGAATCGAACCCACAACCTCAGTCTTAGCAGTCAGGGTCACTAACCACTAGACTAACAGGCCAGTCTATTGGAAAATGATTTGTTCCTATTCGAGATTGATTATGTAGGCAATATTCATCCTTATTTCATTGAAATACTGACCAGTAATAAACACGGTATGGTAGTATCCGCACTCGACGAAAGCGATCTTCTCCATAAACTTGAGTTCGGTGAACTTGACACACGACCGGGTGTCTTCGCCCAGTCCCAGCTGACCTTCAGTGTTGGAGCCGCTTACGAAGACCCGCCCGTCATCTGGTGGAGAAGAAGGAGGTAACACTAGCAATTTCATTGTGTAGACAAGTTAGAATCCTGGGTCGGACCAAGAGACGTTACTGGGTTTAGGACTTTTTATTAGCAGCCTGTACTTAGGACATGAATCATAGATTGCACTTCCACTTAAATTTGCAAAGTAAAGTAAGCGTATAATACGAATATTAACTTTATAGTCGTGTTTTTATTGTCCATAATCATGTAAGCGAATTTGAGTAAGCATTCGTATGAATTATCAACATTAAACTTACACCAATAAAGTTCGCATTCGTATGAGCCGCTTAGTTTATTTGACAAATAAAAAGTTAAAGTGAAATATACGAATCTTACCCTTAGAAAGTTAGCGGGTGTCACTTTCGTATCTCGGATAGTATGTAAAGCTTCTTGACCCTGATTTTTCTCCAGTCACGTGGGATTGTAATCCTATCGGCATATGAGAATGACACATTTGTGTAATCACCGTTGAGTTTGACAGGTCAAGAGGCTATTTATATATTTGTTTTCTTCTTAATTTCTAGTGGTTCAACATTTTGAGTTATTTATTTATTTAATACTTCAAGCACATAAATGTACAGAGGCGGACTTAATGCCATAGGCATTTTCTACCAGTCAACCTTTGGGTGATGCAGAGACATACAGTGGTAGGTGCAATGACTATGAGGACATATAAATATAAACGCTTAACATATTTAAATCATAAACATAATGTATATACTTAACTATATATAAACATAAAAACACATAAATAAATATACATTAATAATCGAATTTACTAAAACAAACGAGACAAACAATGACGAAACATTACCGTTGTGTAGTTAGTGTAGTGTAAAAAGTTTAGAAACAATAGTGACAACAACACATGAGCAAATTATTATCAGACTCTTAGAAAGTGCACTTAAAATTTTAAGTAAGATTTAAATTCCTTATTAGTCTTATAGGCTAGATTGTAATAAATCTATACTAATATTATAAGGCTGAAGAGTTTGTTTGTTTTGATTGAACGCGGTAATCTCAGGAACTACTGGTCCGCATTGAAAAGATCTTTATGTGTTGGGTAGCCTATTTATCGAGAAAGGCTATAGGCTATATAACATCACGCTAAAATTTAGAGGAGCGGAGCTGTAATGAAAAATGTTGCAAAAACGGGGAAAATCGTACGGGTAGGCAATTCGACGCGACGGGAAGGGTCGGGGGAACAAGAAATTTAACGCGGACGAAGTAGCGGGCAGAAGCTAGTTATTAAGAATAGGGTTATCTTTACGTAGTAAAAAACGAAGTTGCTTCCCGGGTCTGTATGCTTAGGTGTTTTAAACTACGGAACGGATTTTCTTCAATAGGCAGAGTGAGAGAAAGGTTTATATTTATAATACGCGGGCGAAGCCAGTGGCAGAAGCTAGTTTTTAATAAAGGATTTTAAAAAGCTCCAGTGGTTTACCGGTAAGTATAGCGGTGTGGTTGCTGCCAGCTGAAAGCTGCCTGATGGGCCCGATGTCTCCCTCTAACTCTATGAACTGCGGAACTGTGTGGTGCTCCAGGTCACCAGTGCCTAGTTGACCCTCGTCGTTGCAGCCCACCGTGTAGATCGCGTTCGAGTCTGGTGAGAGAAAAAAGGTAATGTTAACATGGAACTATTTCATAATATGGTATCTGGTTGACGCCATATTGAATTTTCATTTCTGTCATATCTTTATTGACACTCGCAAGATTAAGATAAATCGATTGACGGAAAAATAAGAAAATCGGCCCTTGCGCTTGGTCTCTAGTGTGCCATAAAGGAACAAACATACATACATAGGCTGATAAACACATTACCCTCCTTTACGTCGCGCAGTGGGTAGGTAGGCATATATTTATTTATTATATTGTAACTAATTGTAATTTATTTGTTTGCACTCATCTACACATGCTTTGTAATAGATAATGGACGGTTATATTCACAGGTTTTTGACGAAGAATCAGTACAATATTCTTTTGCTGTTGACATTATTAGTGAACATTAAATAACTAAGGGAAAAACAAGATCATTCATACCTGTAACGAATACTGTATGGGCTCTCCCACAGGCCACGAAGAGTGCTCTGTGCGGCTTCAGCCACTTGACGCAGCTGGGCCGTGTGACCTCATCCTTGTGGCCCAGACCTAACTGCCCCCATGCGTTGCCCCCAAACACGAACACGCGGCCATTCTCTAGAACAATAAATTAAATTATTAGTGGATGATGTAAATAGTAAATGCTTTTGCCTAAAAATAAGATAGGTATAGGTAAAAACTCTCAAGACATCGTTAGAATTGTTTCGGTGTATTTTTTGGTTTTGACTGTATTTTTCACAACTAAATAGTAATTTTATAATGAAAATCTTACGGACCAAGAATGGTTAAAAACAAGAGTAGGTATTATGAAACTGGCGTTTTTAATCAATAGAGTCACCCCCAATTACGTCGGTCTTAATAATAACTGCCAAAACACTTTTTAACAAAAAATTAAACCGCCGAAAAAATAGAAAAGCAAAAAATAATAAACCTATGACCTCCCCAGTCGGATTAATACGACAAATGTTTTCGCGTCCAAGCCGCCTCTGTCGTATTTACTCCACAGAAACTAAGTTGGTCTTTGTTTTTTAACCGACTTCAAAAAAAGGAGGAGGTTATCAATTCGACAATTTTTTTTAAATTTATTATTTTTTTGCTTATTTTTTTTAATGTTTGTTACCTCATAACTTTTGACTGGGTGAACCGATTTTGATGATTTTTTTGCGTTGAAATTAGACAGATGTTTAAAAAAAGTTGACCGTGTTTTGCACTTTTTAATCGACTTCAAAAAAAGGAGGAGGTTATCAATTCGTCTGTATTTTTTAAAATATTTTTTTTATGTTTGTTACCTCATAACTTTTGACTGGGTGAACTGATTTTGATGATTCTTTTTTTATTTGAAAGCTGGTGCTTTTCGAATGGTTCCATTTTAATTTGGTTTCATTTGGACAATGGGATCTATGTGAAAACCATATAAGTCTTAAATTTGCATTAAGTATTTGCGCTACAAATGAACGAATAACGCGATTAGATTAGTGCGGGGATCTACCATAGCTAAAAAGTTAAAAATAAAAACTTTTTACAAAAAAATAACAACCGACTTCCTTAAAAAAAAAAAAAAAAAACATTACAAAGTCAAAAATAACTTTAATTTCGGAAGTCGGTGGCAAAAAAACCTTGAATACAGATCCTAAGACACCGAATTCCGAAATTAAAGTTATATTTTTGACTTTGTAGTGTTTTTTTAAGGAAGTCGGTTGTTATTTTTATTTCCTTGCACGAGCCTATTCGTCGACTCGTAGGTATATTATTTGTCGATTTATGAGCTGGGCGCTGGGGGCACGGCAAATGAAATAAGTCAATAGGTTAACTGTTTCCAAGTGGTATTGGCTTTTGAATATTACTAGGTATTTTAAACACAGCAAATGCTGCAGTAGACTTAAGTTTTTTACGGCGGCTGGCATCGATGTCTTAAGTCTGACATTGGCATGCCAGTCGGACTGACGACCTGATAATTGATACTGATAATATAATCTAATAAAAGTAGGCATTCAAATCGACGACTGTGTTAGAATAGGATCAGAACACGCAATGTCACAAGAGGCAACCAATGTAATCATGGACTGTTTTTTTTGGGGCCCGACCGAAATATTTTTGTTGGGTGGCTAAAGATGTGTGAGGTCTAGCGTTATCATGATGAAAAACCACACCCCTTCTGTTGATTAATTCCGGCCGCTTTTTCTCAACTTCTTGCTTTAATCTCATCAGTTGTTCGCAGTAGAGTTCAGAATCGATGGTCCTGCCTGGTGGTAACAGCTCATAATGAATAATGCCCTTCCAATCCCACCACACACACAGCATCACCTTGTTGCGAGTTAACCCGGGTTTCGCCACAGTCTGTGAAGCCTGACCGGCCTTTGACCACGACCTTTTTCGCACGTTCTTGTCATACGTGATCCACTTTTCATCACCAGTTATCAGCTTCTTCAAAAATGGTTCGGTTTCATTACGTCGTAATAAAGAATCACAAATGAGTACACGGTTCATTAGGTTTCTTTCAGTGAGCTCGTGAGGTACCCAAATGTCGAGCTTTTTTGTGTACCCAGTTTTTTTCAAATGCGCCAAAACTGTTTTGTGGTCAATTTCCAGTTCTTCAGCTACGTCGTAACTACTGGTATGCCGATCTTGCTCCACTTTTTCAAAAATGGCATCCATTTTATCCGTAATAGGGCGACCAGAGCGACGTGCATCTTTGACATCAAAATTTCCGGATTGAAAACGCTTAAACCAAATTTGTGCTGCTCTCACAGACACTACACTAGGTCCATAAACATCGCAAATTTGTTTCGCGGCTTGCGTTGCATTTTTACCTTTTTTGTAGTAAAATTTTAAAATGTATCGAATTTCTTCATTAGATTCACTCATCTTGACGGTACGAAAAACAAATGAAAATCACACATTTTCCTAATTTGAATTTGGAATTATGTTCTTTAAAATTTAAACTTTCAATGATACCAAAACCAGCCAGATACAAATAGTATAGCCAAAGAGATTTTATTACAAGTTCATACATACTATAATGCGAAAAGACTTTTTCCCCAACCTAATATTAACGTAACTTACGGCATATGACAGCGCTGTGTTCGTCGCCGCAGGAGATGGCGACAATAGGGTCGTTCTTGATGAAGAAGTGGCTCGGCTCATTCTCGGCGAAGTGAGACTTGCCGAATGTGAACACTGCGCCCGTTTCTGTGGAACAAATTTTTGAACATTAGTATGTGTAACATTTTGAATGTACTTGTGTTACTGTACACTGTACTGTAACCCATAAATTCAGCATATCCCCCAGCGGACTCCCCTGGAAACCCCTTTTTGTGACTGGGAAATCATCACATGACGTCTCCCGCTTTGGGCGGAGTGAGAGGGCGTGTCAGACTTTTACTGACTCACCGTGTTCCCTTAGTTGGTTATGCCAGGGCCACGGTAACTCCAGCAGACCCCCTAGTGTTTACATTGTTATTCGAATTTAAAAAAAAACAGATGTTTCATAGAAAAGTGCAATGTAGTTTAAATGTATGGATAGGCTACTTATTTTCTTTTATTAATAACCGTGGAAACATTTCAACGCACGGGGGTTCCATGAAAAGAGGTTGCGCGTCGTTGTACCAGGCCCTCACGACCTTTCTCTCACTAGGAAACTGCCTTACAACTCTTTTCTACAAATAATAGTTTAATAAATACGGTAGGTACAAGTTTAGATCAGTCCGTGGTAATTTATTTCAATTTTTTTATTTTGTCGTCGACCGCTACGCGCGTCGTAGCCGTCTGCTACGAGCTACAATTTTCATAATGTTCGTAGCCCAAGATTATAAGTAATAAGATGTTGTATGGTACTGTTTATCCATTCACATGATACAATGTTTTAATACAATATGGGTGGTAATAAAAGTACAACCCTGAAAATTATGTTAATATCTTAATTTAATGTCGACGAAAAGATCTACTCACGATAAATGGGAACAACTTACGTTTGGTACATAATTTATCGCTATAGAGTTATAAACATATTACCATTATCAAGAAATCAAATTAAGCCAATATCCTAGCACTTCACCAATTATCGCCACTTGAGTCACTGTTATGATAACCACATAAGTGCAGTCTTTACCTTAGCCTTAAGTAGACACTAGAACACAGGATATAAATTATGTAGTACCTACTCATGATATAAGTACTTACTATTTCCATATCGTAATCGTGTGATGCAACAGCTGTGATTCAGACGTTATAGCCATGGAAACGAGGTTATAAAAAAAAAAAATGTAAAAGCATTTGGAAAATGCGGACGAATTTTTGTATATACTTGTATTTACATTTTATTATTTTAAGACCGTTAGTTTTCAAATGATGTAAATATTTTGATTATAAATTAAATAAAAATCTATCTATTTGAAGTGTTTCTAATATTTTGAAGAGTTCAACAACATTGACTGCTTTATGAGCCGTTGAGCGGCTTTTTTTGCGAATTTATGAATAAGCAAAACCTTCGAAATGACTAAAAGTATTATAAATTACCTGAAAGAATCATCATTCTCCCGCCCTTATCCCAATTTATTTGCGGTCGGCGCAACATGTCTTTTTATTCCACACTTCTCTATTAGTCATCCTCTCAGTAGTCACACCCTTTCTAACCATATCATAATTCACACAGTCCATCCATCGTTTCTTTATTCTCGGTATCGGTGCCACTTTCAGACTTTTTCAGAAGTTTTTTTACTTGTATTTACATATTATTATTTTAAGACCGCAAGTATTTAAATTATGTAAATATTTATATTATAATTTGAATAAAAATCTATCTTGCTTTTGACAGTTCAACAACTTTCATTGCTTTAGGTTGTTGAGAGGATTTTTTGCCAATTTCTGAATTAGCAAAACCTTCAAAATGATTCTGATTACACATTTAGGTTCCAGTTTAGGAACAGATTTGTGGGGTAAAAGTTAAAAGTATTATAAATTACCTGAAAGAATATATAATATTGTATTTTAGGCATAATTTATCTGAAAGTACAATTGTGTTTCTAATCAATGAAATAAAATATGACCTTAATCGCCCCTTTGACCTCGGAACCTATGGAAAATAGGTCAAAGTTCAGTTTGATTACCAAGGCTTATCAGGTGATGTAAGGTAAAGTGAACAATATCATGGTATGTGATGTTGTCAACCATTATAGGTTTCATGGACGGCACGGATCATTTATTTATGACCGGACTGAATTATGATGGGACATTAAATATCACTATGTTTTCATTAAATTAAAAATTCTTTAGTTTCATGGGCTACATTGAAGAAATCATCATAAGTGATGCTGAAAGAGTAGGAGAGCAGCGGTGGCCCAGAGGTAACGGCCGCGACTGACGAGTTGTAGATCGTAGGATCGAACCCAGATAGGCGTTTTACTATGTTTAAATTACCACCGAGAGGAGCCCTGTGTCCCAGCAGTGGGAACATTATAGGCTGCTGATGATACATATAATTAGCCTACAATGTTGCCACTGCTGTAACAACTCTAGGAGAGAGAGAGAATGGGTCATAATCCACCACGTGGGCCAGTGCGGGTTAGTAGATCAGATGTCACATGTTTGGTTTTCACAACAACAACAACAATACAATCCTTTATTTCAGGCAACTTAGGCCCATAAAAACACAATAAACAAATAATATAAAACAATAAAACTATAAACTAATACATATTTTATAAAACAAAACTTAAACTATCACTAAACACGTAATGATGACGGCGTCGTGTTTCGCTGCGTGGTGGCAAGACACCTTTCGGCCAAAAGTCCTCTCTCAGGCAGGTCAGTAGATGGTGGGTTGGAACTCGTACCACAAACGACTTAAAATTGATGTTGTGGCGCGATTCCAACCAAGACCTCACGTTGTTTCCTCACGATGTTTTCCTTCATCGTTTTGAGAGCAGTGGCGATGAAATAATTTATACAAAGTAAAGCGCCTGCTTAGGTTCGAACTCACGACCTACCACGCGTAAGTCGCGGCCGTTACCACTGGGCCACCACTGCTCTTGATTACCAATGTATGTATGATGCTAAAGTAGAGCAAGCATAAGAGGGTGTAAAAGTTCTCAACTAAATTTCAATTCAGAAACTGGGTCTCTACCCGTTACCATCGATTCAGCACACGATTATAACATTTCATACAAAAGTGCAATACCTACGCGATCAAAACGTACACAACTAATATTATTTTTATGTAATAACGGACGAAAACTTTGTATCCAAGAGAGTAGAATCATGGTTACGTAGCCACCCTGTATACATCTGAAAATTAAGTTAGTTTAGCAACCTCTCGTGTCTAGTGCTGTCAGAGAGGTATCAGAGATTTTCATTTATATTTTAGAAAATTCTCAGTAGTTTCAAAATTTTTGATTCAGAGTCTGGTTTTGTGTCCGATTAATAGCAACAACTAGGGCTTTTTTACAGTTTTTGTTACTGTATTTTCTCCTTATTTTCTTGCTTTTAAAGATCCTGTTGTTTTCCGTGGGTGTCGTAAAAGGCGGTTAAGGGACTTACTAGAGAATGAGCAGCAGCGTTCTCTATGCATTTTACCACAATCGCCCGCCTGCCAAGCGTGGCACCAACCCTGTGCGGGTCTGCCAATTGGAAGAGGCCGATGTCCAGCAGTGGACGTATGGTGATGTTGTGGGTTTGTGTATTTGGCAAAACCGTACTTATAAATGTTCCAGCTTTTCTCAAGTTAATTTATACCACGAAAACTTCTAATTACTAGTACTTAAGAAATGTTCTACAATATAAATCGCGTCACTATTTTTAGAAAGTGCCGCGAACACGGTGTAGGCATTAATCATGACGAATGACGTCACCGCATAGCCAAATGATGTAGTACCTCGGTACCTTACTGGTATCGAAAGTAAAACCACTCATGTGCGTGTTGGAGCACGCATAGCACAGGGTTCCGTAGCAAGAAATTAGAAGTTCACACAGTGCTAAGAAAACGAAGTTTGTGAGCAATCATTATCATATTGTAAAGTTTGGTGTCGGACACCATTCCATTTCTTCCTGTGTAGGTATCGTAAAAGGCGACTAAGGGACTTACTAGAGAACGGGTACCAGCGTTATCTATACATTTTACCACCATACCACGATCGCCCACCCTCCTGCCAAGCGTTGCGATTATGGCAGTTCCCCCAAAATGGGGGACCTATGTCCAGTATTGGACATCTTTCGCCTGAAATGATGATTGTAAAGTTCGTTATTGACCGTTGAAAATTACGGTTGATTAAAAAGTAGTTAACGTAAATTTTGTTCACAACTTTTCTTTGAATTGTTCTATACTTGATTAGTTTGAAAAGTTAAAAATAGAAGCTGACGTGACGAAACTAAGTACTTGGGTTCCTAGTCCTACTACGGAACCCAGAAATGTAAAAGAGCCATTAGCACTGGCCAACGTAACTTCCGACGTATGCCCTTGGGTCAGCCCTTAGATTTGATTGGAGGAGATTAGTTCCATTGTGCCACTATGACGCAGGTTATGAAAAGAAGTTTGGTATCGACGTTTGAATTTAGAACATGAAAAAGAATCCTAACGACTACAGGGAAAATAACAAAAAGTATGCAACGAGAAAATGCTACGTATAAATCCAAGCCCCCTTACATTTGCTGACCTGTAGTCGTTGAATTCGTTCCATGTGGTGGCATGCCGGACGTAAAAAATAGCACCGCCCCATTTCTTCCCGTGGGTGTCGTACTAAGGGACTTACTAGAGAATGGGCAGCGTTCTCTATGCATTTTACCACTATACTGCGATCGCCAACCCGCCAGCCAAGCGTAGCGATTATGGCAAATACCCCCAAATTGGGGGAGGCCTATGTTCAGCAGTGGACATCTTGAAATGATGATGATGATGATGAGTCGTTGGATGACCTGTCTACCTTTCGGGGATGTACAGTATATAATAGTAGACTTTTATTACTACAGAGTTAGCGAGCAATCGAATTTTTTATCCATTTTAAAATCATATTCTGTACTAGGAAATGGCCAATGAAGCAGTTAAGCTTTGGCAAATGCTATAGTGTTATTTTATATTTTTTTACAAGCAACGGTTAATTCCCTACCTTGCTTGGAAGAATTGTGCTTTACAGGTAATCAATTCAACCTTTTACCAAAGCGTGGCGTTGTTCATACATTAGGTACGACTAGCAATAGTTATGTAAATTTCGTCCTTCGAGTAAAACACTTAGCTGACAGCCCAGGCTAAGTAATTACCCTTATCAGATCTAGAATTTCGTGAGCCTTGAAAATGGCCTGACGTCTATTCACCACCCACAGGGAGCTAAAATTACCAAACGCTTTGCAAATTGCGTCAGTACACGAAAAATTAGTACCTACGTGTATTTAATTACCTTGAATTTTATTATATTAATGGTAAAAATGATAAATTAGAGTGAGGTGGCCAAGTGGTATTGGCCCTGACTCATGAGTTCGAACCCAGGCAGGCACTTCATTTTGTGTATTTGATTTTATCGTCGCTGCGCTCAAAACGATAAATAAATAAATATCTTAATAAATATCTTAGGACAACCAACACACCGTTATCTGATCCCAAATTAGGCAGAGCCTGTACTATGGTAACCAGACAACTGATAAACTTACTTATATATTTCTAAATACATACATATTATAGATAAATTACACCCAGACACAGAACAAATGATCGTGCTCATCACACAAAGATTTGTCCTGGGTGGGAATCGAACCCACGACCTCAGTCTCAGCAGTCAGGGTCACTAACCACTAGACTAACAGGCTAGTCAAAACGATGAAGGGAAATAACGTGAGAAAACCGGGCATGTCGATTCGAAGTCATGTGTCATTCACCAACCTGTCTGACCCCCGTGGTAGATTACGGCCCACTCCATCTCACAGAGAGGAGGTTTGTGTCCCATGAGTGGGAATATCATTGGCTGATTATGGAATGATAATTTAACCCCGTTTTCTACAAGCCCGATCAAGCCCTTGATCAGAAAATGTTTTGTTTAATTTTATTGACTAACAAGTCAGTCAATTGACCTTGGTATGAGAATTAAATACAGATTAATATAAGGTGGTAGGGACTTTGACGCACAAATTATAACGAAAACGGAATTCAGCACACGATTCTAGAGCCGTAGAAACTTTTCGACGGTTATATTAAAAACAAAAGTCGACTGTTTCATAGACAACTGCAAACTGTATGGAACGGCAACTTACTTTTTTAATAACTGGCGAAAAATAACCCGGATTCGGAATCATATACCTACTTAGTACATTGTAACGGCTTGCGCGTCGATGGGATATCGACTATCACACTGTATTTTTAATACGCTTTTAGAATATCAAGGTAAATAGCCAATTTAGAAAGTGGCTGTTCAAATCTGCCTATAGGTCAATATGAGCTTTTAGGCCGGGCCGTTAAAGTGATCATTTCATTCATTTATATACACCGACACACTTAAACGACGACGGTAACTTCAGGTTTTGGTAATCGAGTCGTATGCTGTTTTCGTCGGGGTTCTTAATTGAAGCATAGTCCAGAAACTTTCTGCGATTTGAATAACAATATTCTTATTTTTTTCTTTTTTCGTGCCTTTTACTACTCCGTAGTTTCGGCCGAAATTATGGGCGTTACCAATGCTATATCACTTACGGACATAAGATTAGTTCGGGGTCCAAGTAAGAATGAATGACAACACGATTTGATAGTGGTGTCTACGCCAGATGTATTTTAGACCATCCAAATAGTTAATTAATCGGCTGTAGGATTCACTTCGGAATTTTGAACTACTTTTAGATGGGCTCGTATCTTCGTTGACGGCATTAGAGAGTAGGACCCCTGGATGTTGTTCACGACTTCCTCGTACGACCATTTTTTCTTTAATGAAAGGTAAAGCATTTATTTAAAGTAGCTCTACTACCTACCTGCGACCGAGTGCGTCACTGAAATCCGTTGTCGGACAAAAGTCTTCGACATTGAGGACAGGGCGATGGGCCTCAAGCGGAGTTGGGCAGGACATTTAGTTAGACGACAAGATGGCCGATGGAGTAATGCAGTGACCGAATGGTGGCCAAGGTTAGGCCAAAGAAACCAAGATCGTCCAAAAGCGTGTTGGATTGATGATGTCGTCAAAGTCGCAGGAAACATATGGATGAGAGACGCATAGAACCGAGAAGAATAGCGAAAAAAAACTGGCCAAGTGCGAGTCGGACTCGCGCACCGAGGGTTCAGTACAAACCTGCAGGTATTCACGGTTTATGCATAAGGTTTATGCATAAGGTTTATGTTTATGAAATTAAATGTTTTTTTTTAATTTTTATATTTGAGTTGACTGAATGAAAGGTAAATTGTGGTTTACGATTTATGACGTATTAAAAAAAAAACTACTTACTAGATCTCGTTCAAACCAATTTTCGGTGGAAGTTTACATGGTAATGTACATCATATATTTTTTTTAGTTTTATCATATGCTTATTTTAGAAGTTACGGGGGGGGGGGGACACATTTTACCACTTTGGAAGTGTCTCTCGCGCAAACTATTCAGTATAGAAAAAAATGATATTAGAAACCTTAATATAATTTTTGAAGACCTATCCATAAATACCCCAAACGTATGGGTTTGATGAATTTTTTTTTTGAGTTTCAGCTGTATGTATGGTGTAACCCAAATATTATTGTTTTTTTTCTATTTTTGTATAAAAATCTTAATGCGGTTCACAGAATACATCTACTTACCAAGTTTCAACAGTATAGCTCTTATAGTTTCTGAAAAAAATGGCTGTGACATACTCGGACAGACAGACAGACAGACAGACATGAAGAATTTATAAGGGTTCCGTTTTTTGCCATTTGGCAACGGAACCCTAAAAAGGAGAAGGCTATACCCAGCAGGGCGTGACTTCGTGCTGAGATGACCATGATGGAAGCATTTAATATATTTCAATTAAAACAATTACAGGCACTTTTGAATGGTCTAGGAGAAGACTAGTAGCCCATTCCAAAGTGCAGTAGATTAGAGAGAAGAAGAACGGATAACAAACTTGATGGACATTATTTTAAATCAAAATATTGGTTACCTGAATTATTGAAGTAGAAAGTATACATGTGAGAGCGATGTAGAAACACGTGCAAGTTAAAAGCATCCATAGTAAACATTCAATCATTTAAATAAGTCGTGTTGCACACAGCGAACATTTGATCAGCACCCTTGGTCAACTATTTTGAAGTTAGGCGAAACATTTGAGTGGGCGTGACATACTGTCAGCCACCAGATACATTCATAACAATGAAATACTTACCCAGTATATGGTAGGTTTATAGTAACACTATACAGGGTGTTTGGCAGAACGTTGAACATACGAAAATGGTGGATAGGTGGATTCTTCTTCATCTGCTACTTACTCAGCCCTAATATATTTAGCCCTGGCGCCCAGGATTTTTTATTTATTTATTTTGCTTTCTTCTAGTTTCACCACTTTCTTAACTTTAAAGTGTAATTTTTATTAAAATGGGAACAACAGGCAACATTTTTGTATTGCTTTATTCAGATGTTAGCTAGAAAAATAGTTATGAGTCCTCAAACTTCGTCATCACCTAATGTTATTATGTTTGTAAATATGTCGTTGGTGTGCCTTGTTTAATAAATAAATAAATAAACTTCCAAGAATTATAAGAATCTGCCAACATTAAAGATTAAGAAAATAAATATTGCCTGTTTTACCCATTTTTAACAAAAATTACACTTTAAAGTTAAGAAAGTGGTGAAACTAGAAGAAAGCAAAAAAATATTTTTTTATTACCAGGGCCACATAAATTAGGGCTGAGTAAGTAGCAGATGAGCCCACCTATCCACCATTTGTATCCACCCTGTATATTGTAACATGTGCTTGGCAATTATACAAAAGTATATCGATACTTATAGTTTCTCATATCAGTCAGTTCTAAACTCTAAAGCTTGCTAATCGGACGCACTTAGGGTTGCCAGATACAGGCTTATTATTTCCGGGACAATTCAAGAAAATACCTTCCTTTGATTTATAAAATAGTTTTTTTTTTATATGGATGTCACACTGAATGTTTTTAGAACAGGCCAGTAAGAAAAGCAGCTGATGAAAAATTTGTTTAAATTTCGAAGAATTCTTTGGGAATCTGTAGATGTGTAACGAATTCTTTTGTCAGTTTGTTTTTACAAATTGGCGGCAATTTAAAAAGTATATGTCGAGCGTCAAAATGCATTTAATTAGAGAAAATTTTCGCTCAATGAGCTATTACGATTTTCGTTGCGGTCTTGCTCAGCAACAATTTTACCATAGACTTTGATTAGAGTTTCATGAAGAAGCCCCATCCCATGCTACTGTTTACAAATCTATATTAATATTATAAAGCTGAAGAGTTTGTTTGTTTGTTTGATTGAACGCGCTAATCTCAGGAACTACTGGTCCGAATTGAAAAAATCTTTTTGTGTTGAGTAGCCTATTTATCGAGGAAGGCTATAGGCTATATATCATTACGCTACAATCAAGAGTACCGGAGCAGTAATGAAAAATGTTGCAAAAACGGGAAAAATCGGACGGGTAGGCGATTCGACGCGACGGGAAAGGTCGGGGGAACAAGAAATTTAACGCGGACGAAGTCGCGGGCAGAAGCTAGTGGTATTATAAGTTTAAAAGTAGTCGAAGCATATTCACTGATGATTCGCGAGGACGACGTCCCTCTACGGCAACTGAAGATAACGTGAGTGCTGTGCGGCTAATCATAGAAGCTGATAGAAGGCTGACATATTAACAGATTCGGGCAGGTTTAGGTATTGGTATGAGTCAAGTACAAAAAGTCTTACATGAAGATAGAGGCGTCAGAAAGCTTTGTACTAGATGGATACCTCATAATTTTACGGAAGTTCAAAAACGCTTTCGTGGGTGATGAAATGGATAAACATATCCTTTTCAAGAAGGGCAAAAGTCATTATATGCCAGTTGTCATGGAAAATGTCAGACAGCATCGCCCAAGAAACAGGATCGGGCACTGCTGACTAACATTTTCCACCACGATAACGCAATTGTTATTAGATTTCGGGGCCAAGGCCGACAGGCCTTTGCAAAAAGGTGACATTATTGAACGAGACAAGTCAAAATTGATCGGAGTCTGCAGCTCTCGTTATAGTCACAACTTTATGAAAAAAACTGATGTGTGTCAGAATCCGGGCTGGTAAAGCCTAATTACTGGACACGGAAAGTTGTAGGACTTTCCCAGCCGTCAAGGCAAGTCTACATGTGTGGAAACTATAAATGGCATTCTAGCACTCAGTAACATGCAAATACATTACGAACATTATCTAGGAAATACTCATGGCATACAAATAGATAGCTACACGTACCTAGGTGCCCGAGTGCAGTGCACCAGTTATGCGTACCTGCACATGCAATGCTGGCTGACATAGCGTGACGTCATAGAATTTTTATTATTTTATGGTAATTATACAGAATGCACGCCGCGTCAACGTCGCGGCATTACTTTACATGGCAGCGGAAAAATTGTACAGCTTTTTATATGGTGATTTTAGTGATATATATAACAAAGCTGCTGTTTATAACAAAATTAATGTAAATTTAGAAGGTTACATGTTTAAAAAGAGGGTTTATAAAAGAGGAGGAGGTATTAGACTCGGCGAACCTGGCCAAATATGATGATGACGAGGTAAAATTGATTAGAAGTGATGACATCTGATTGAGAATGGTTAGAAAAAGAATGTGTAAAAAGTCATGTAAATGTTCTGGTTTGAATGGTCAGTGATGGTGAGGACAGCCATTTTAGATTTTTCTTTGTCTCCAGATGCAATTGCAACTCCACAATGCATATTCACGAGGCTTTAGGCGTTGTCGGATCAGGAGTCACGTCCACCTAAATGTGTGAATTTGTAATGTGGGTCCTAGGTCGACTACATTTAATAGAAGAATTAGAAATGCAGTTAGTCGTTTTTTAGGGTTCCGTTGCCAAATGGCAAAAAACGGAACCCTTATAGATTCGCCATGTCTGTCTGTCTGTCTGTCTGTCTGTCTGTCTGTCTGTCCGAGTATGTCACAGCCACTTTTCTCCGAAACTATAAGAGCTGTGCTATTGAAACTTGGTAAGTGGATGTATTCAGTGAACCGCATTAAGATTTTCACACAAAAATAGAAAAAAATCAATAATATTTGGGGTTCCCCATACATAGAATTGAAACTCAAAAAATTTTTTTTCATCAAACCCATACGTGTGGGGTATCTATGGATAGGTCTTCAAAAATGATATTGAGGTTTCTAATATCATTTTTTTTAAAAACAATAATATTTGGGGTTCCCCATACATAGAACTGAAAAACAAAAAAAAAATTTAATCAAACCATTACGTGTGGGGTATCTATGGATAGGTCTTTAAAAATGAAATTGAGGTTTCTAATATCATTTTTTTCTAAACTGAATAGTTTGCGCGAGAGACACTTCCAAAGTGGTAAAATGTGTGTCCCCCCCCCCCCGTAACTTCTAAAATAAGGGAATGATAAAACTAAAAAAAATATATGATGTACATTACCATGAAAACTACCAACGAAAATTGGTTTGAACGAGATCTAGTAAGCAGTTTTTTTTTAATACGTCATAAATCGTAAACCACAATTTACCTTTCATTCAGTCAACTCAAATATAAAAATTTAAAAAAAAAACATTTAATTTCATAAACGATGATGACGAATGATGATGATGATGACCTGCAGGTTTGTACGGAACCCTCGGTGCGCGAGTCCGACTCGCACTTGGCCGGTTTTTTCCTCTTTGGCAACTGAGCCGTTTTCGACTATTCTGCCAGTGTCAAGAGTTATTATTGGCAAAAGTATCTACGCCTAAAATCATTTCCATGACACATTGACATTTGTCATTTGCATTCTTTACCTATCTACTCATAAAAAATATTTACATACAACCAATTAAAACTCAACTTACAACCACAACTGTTATTACCCAGACTATTATGACCCAGAAAAACTTTTAAATCGATATATTTTTTATTGCCACACCAAACTACACATGTAGTTAAATAAAACAAGTTGAACCAATGAGAAGTATTCGGTAATTATATGCCAAAGCACGTCAACCTGGTACCTAAATATGCTACCATTCCAAAATTGGGGTGAACCTTGAACCTACTACTGAATTCTTGGACGAAGTTTTAATAGAGGCTTGGGTTGTAAAAGTAGGTAAAAGGGCAACAACATTTGAAAAGAAAGAAAGAAAATGAAATAAAGGGTGGGTTAGGAAGTGAGCGGATACAGATATAGGATCCTGAGGAGGTTCTAGTCACGGAGAGCATAAAATGTTCATTTGAAGGCCAATACAATTAAAATAAGGCATGAGAAAAGTAAGTGACGAATTGTAGGTAAAAGAAAGAAAGAAAGAAAATACATTTATTTAGCACAGTTTAAAAGGCACATAATAGGTATACAGCAGGAAAGAGTAAAATAAAAATACATTTAAAAAGTATATGGTGTAAAGTCAGAAACTAGTGGTATAGTGTGCCTCGCGGCTGCGCCAAAAAGGCCCAGTTCAGCAAAATGCCAGACTACTAGTGCCTGACGCTGGTTTTCAACTGGACCTGAAGTGTGGGGTGACGGATGTAAATCAGTTTTATATCAATAATCCAACGTAATGTGTGCATGTATTTATAAATTAAATTAAAAAAGTATCAGACAAACAAATAAAAATAAACAAAATTGTAGGACGAAAAATGACACACGGACAAATTGTAGGTCGTAGTTCGAACCCAAGCAAGCGCTTTATTTTGTACAAAATATTTCATCACTACTGCTCTCAAAACGGTGAAGCAAAACATAGTGAGATAATGTTCTAGAACTAGAAATTTGAAGACATGTGACATCTACCAATCCGCATTGGACCTGCGTGGTAGATTACGGCCTACTTTCTCTCACCAAGAGGAGGCCTGTATCTCAGCAGTGGGAAAATGATAGGCTGGTTATGATGGGAAAAACAGCATTTTATTATCTACATTATCACTGTGGGTGTCCTTAACACCTCTGCCAAACCCTGCCCCTCCTGCTAAGGAGGGGGAGGAGGACCCTAAGGAGGCCAGTATCTCAGCTGCAGCAGTGGACATTATAATCTGATTATGCAAAGCCTTCTAGGCACACAGGCTTGATATGATGTATCTTAGTACTGAATCGAATTGGGTTGGACTTTAAATGAGGCGCTTACCAGAGGATACTGTTTGATGCCAATATAAATCCTTAATATTATACTTTTGATCTTCTGCTTTTAATAATTGATTTGGGGAACAAAAATGGCCTAAAATTGAAAATAAAAAATAACTATGCCTTCTCCGTGAGGAGTACGCCATGGTCAAACACGCGCTCCCAGTGCAGTTTGGTTACGAAACACTCCTCACCAGGTTGATAGAAATTGATTGCCTGGAATGAATTTCAGAGTGAAAAAGTTACTTTGTACTACTCTGACCATACATCCTTGCTGCTCCTATACCTAGAGTACAATGAAATGCAGTAGTGTATAATGAATGCATTTCATTTCTATGCTATGCTAGATTGTGAATCAGCATTCTAATCACCGATATGTATTATACGTATGTTGAAGATGCGCCAACATTCGCAACTTGCGAAACTCATAAGGTAAGATAAAGATACAATCAGTTTCTTGGGAGAGGAAAGAGCCAAATCTATTTGGCACGTAAACATGTATGGTTTAAACGACATGTTATACAAGAAGAACAGTTAGGTGACATTTACGTAAACAGTTTAGGTATTGAAATAACTGGAATTAAATTAAGAACTTGCAATTTTAGGAGGCAGTATGGTTTCGAGACCTTTGCCTGTTTCAGTACGTACAAGAACAAAATTGGAGACGTAGCTATCTAATACGTACGTACAACAATAAGGAACACAAATAAATAGAAGTAAAACACTTTTTCAACCTGCATGTTTGCGACGTAAAATATTGTCCAAACCAATACATAAAATCACAATAAATTCATGAATTTCCACATACCATCTAGTTCCCGCCATGCAAACAATGATGGCGTCGTTTCAATTTCAAAATAAGAACACAGTCACCTGGAATGTCGTCCGTCATGTTTGTCGTGTGTTGTCGGTAGCGGTCAGTGGTGTTCCATGGCGTGCACCGGTCGGCCGCGGGGCGAATACTGACCGCTGGCCACGTGCCACCCTCGGTAACCACCGCGGTTGAACGAGGAGCGTGGGAAACTGGAAAAGGCTTTTCGATTCTGGAAATTCTTTTATTATGGTTCGATTGTAACATTGCTGAAGACAGTTTAAGAAAAGTATAATTTTACCTTTAATACAGCTAGCATTAATACTGGCGATCAAAAAGAATACCCACATTCTAAATTCAAATTTCATAATGATCACTCATGCGTAATTTTGCGTCTTTAATTATCCAAATCTTGGTTTGGATTTATTTGATTTTCCAATGAAAATAAATCCATATTATAAATTCGAAAGTAACTTTGTGTCTGTCTGTATGTTACTTGTTCACACCCAAAACGACAAAATTCGACAAAATTTGGCAAGGAGATGGTGGTAACCGAGGAAAGGACAAAGTTACTTTTTGTCTTAAAATAATCTCATAGTTTCCCATACAAACTTTCATCCCCTATATCACCCGATATAGGGGATGAAAGTTTGTATGGGAAACTCAGCATTTCTTAAGTTAGGCATATTGGAAATTCAAAATTTATGCTTTTGGATACAAATAAACAATAACGTGACCCGACGTTTTTTTAAATTTATCCTCAGTGAGGTAAAATAGGGGACGATTGTAATAATAAAAAGTACCTATGGTTTTTGTGCAGTACTTCTTTTAAGAAATATTAATAGTGATTTGAAATGTATAGTCCCTATAATATTCATGTAACATTTAGTCTTTATTTAATTGAAATCTGTCCTCTGGGTCAAAGTTAATAAAATTTATGATCTGTCTATCTGTTACCTTTTCACTCCTTATCGGCTGAATGTATTTTGATGAGTGACATAGGATAATTTTATCCCATGACATCCACGCGGGTGAAGGCGCGGCCAAAAGCTAGTATCATAATGAAAATGATAATTCTATTCCATAAAAACTAAATCTTCGACCAATGTTATTGTCGTGCAGACCACTGGTAACCAAAATAACTTAAGCCGCTCTGCCCCGCGCGAACCCTTCAAACCTTCCTTAATTTGAGGTCAGCGTTAATTTTCCGCGGGTCTTGTTAGACTGGCCATCAATTTACTGAAATAGTTTTTTTCCTGTGGCAATAAATATCGCCTATTGGTTTGTTTACAAAACAATTGTTTACCATGTGCATCGAACTGTTGGATATGAGGCTTTATATAAATTGTTACGTTCGACAAAGGCCTTGTGAAGCTAGTCGTAAATAAGTAGTTTCTTTTCAGCTTCCGATAGTCATAAATTGTACTAATAATATTAAAGGTTGTATTATGTCAAGGTTTTACAAACTTTAACGTAAATGATAGAATATATTTTTAAACAAAAATTCCTCGGACACTGCGAGGAGTTTCTTGCCCGTTCTTCTCCAAAGGTACCTCCTAATCTTTGGAATGGGCAACTAGCTGCGTCTTTCTGACTGACCGACCCCATGACAGTTGAAAAGTGTCTATGAGTGGTTTATCTAGACAAATAAATAAAATTGGAGTGTCTGTTTGTAATATTAAAATAACCGCATTTTACTAAGTGTATATGGTATTATTATACACGGTTCATGTACCAAAACAACATTTTTTACAATTTTTGTCTGTCTGTCTGTTTGTTTCGGCTAATCTCTGAAATGGCTGGACCGATTTTGACGGGACTTTCACTGGCAGATAGCTGATGTAACAAGGAGTAACTTAGGCTACTTTTATTTTAGAAAAAAAAAAATAGAATTTCACGAAAAAAACGAACGAAAAACTTTTTTGTTAAATTTAATATAAATGCTTTGAGTTTGAGTTTGAACATGAAATTTCCCCTTTTAAAACCTGGAAAGTGTATTTTATGCTGGGACGTTTCTTTTATGCCTCAGCGCCGTTGACTCGGTGACTACCTACGCATTGTCTTATTGCGTATACGACTACTGTTACCGGCACTGCACAGACGCCGCGTAAACGCCGCATAAACGACGCGTACCTCACGTTGAAAAAAATAATTATTAGTAAGCCTTAACTGATTACTAGATAGGCGTTAATAGTACCACACTCTACCTTGTAAGTTATTTACCGTAATTTCTTAAGACTTAGCATTCGAAACACTTTTATATAAAATATTCGTCGAGTTGGATCAGGCGATCGATTTCAGTTACAAGAACAATGTTTCGTTTATGTTTTTCGTTGAATTATTTTTTGGCATTTTCTTGTCTCGTTTAATGTTTTGACCCATGATTATAAACAATCTGATGTATGGACCACAGAGGCCATGCTATTAGTTACTGCCCTGTAGGGTTAATTTTAATTAGCTTCATAAAGGAGGATTTTCATACTTGTTTGTTTCTGTTTGTATAGTATGTTCCGCGATACCCCGGAGATATACTCGTATATACGTAAACGTATACAAAACACAAAATAATTGTCACAATTAGTATAAACATTGTCTTTAATACGTGTTTGGAGAGTTCTTTTATGGAAACAATGCCTGTATTAAGAGACTCCGCTCTTCCATATCCTTGCTGTGAACATAAACTCCGACTTCCGAAATTAAAGTAATTTTTTACTTTGTAGTGTTTTTTTAAGTTGTTTTTTTTTTGTAGAGTTCACTTCAAACATTGCTCAAACGTTCGCGCACAATTTGCAGGTCAAAAGTCTCTTTAAAAGTCAAATGAATCTAAAAAAGTAACGCTGTAAAGGTTTCGAGAGAGAGGAAAGAGAGTTATAAAGCAAGGCACTTTTACATAGGTAAAGTTGAATTGATTCACCGGAACTTAATGTATGTACAAACAAACGTAACGTTCAATGGAAACTTAAGTCATATCTTACTACACTTGTAGAGACATAATTTACCCTACATATACCTGCAACTTGCATGGTTCACACAGTTCTATTTATACTTGAATTGATAATGCTTTCTTATGCAAATAAATGTATTTTATTTCTTTTTTTACTCACCGATAAAATGCCCAGTCATTTTCAATAATACCACAATCAATTAAACAACGGAAACCTGTAATCATCGTTTTATTCGCGATCGTAATTCTTATAAAGAACAACCTTGACCCCCCTTATAACATTCTTCTGTATCGATTAGGTCATAAAATCTGTGGTAGATCAGGCTTTCCTTGATTACATTTTCATTAATTATTTACAGTTGCTCTCATAACGGTGAAGGAAAACATCGGGAGGAAACCGCCATGTCCTAGAACAAAATAATCGAAGACATGTGACATCTACCAACCCGCACTGGGCCCGCGTGGTAGATTACGGCCCACTCCCTCTCACCCACAGGAGGCCTGCGTCCCAGCAGTGGGAACGATATAGGCTGATTATTATTTATATTTCACGCACACGCACGCACAGCTCACACGCACGCACACACACACGTACACAAATGCGCTTGCGCACCAAATAGTATTTAAATGTAAAACAGTACCCACATTAGAGAGGATTGGCACTGTTACTCCTTAATACAGGCTATTTCATAGCCTAGCTAGGAGAACAGCACGTCACCCACTTGATTGTATAGATCACAATTCATCTTCGCCAACATCTTATATATTAGGCAAAATATACATACACTTGTACACTAAAAACAGTGATATTCATAATATTAATACTAGAAGTAGGGATAAACTACGTGCTCCCTTTCACCGGCTTCATAAGGTTCATAATTCTTTTGTTGGTCTTGGTATTACCTTTTATAACAAGCTTCCCTCTGCTTTGCTAGATTTGCAGTTTAATGAGTTTAAAGCTAAAGTAAAATCCAACCTTTGTTCAAAGGCATACTATTCTATCAACGACTACTTAAACGATAAGAATAGTTGGTCGCTGTGATCAACTCAAGACAATGTTTGTGTTCTTTCAATCCAGAATTAGTCTTCCTACTGACGGTTTATATGTGTAGTTCAAATATTTTTTTATTTTTTTTATATTTTTATTTAACTGCTTTTGTTAGTTTATTTTTATTTTCTTTTCATTTCATTTATTGTGTATATGTATCATTTGCATCGTATATGTAAGCGGGCACGCCCTTTATGCCTGGAGGCTTTATTAAGGTTTTAAGTTCTGTTTACGATTTTGTTTTATTATTTATTTCAGCTTGAGTTTAGTTTTCAATGTTTTGTTGGTATATTGGCGTGTGCTAGCTGACATATGGCGAATAATGTATGTTTTGTTTTATAATATTAATAACTTCCACAATACTGTATAGAATCAAGTTCTTCTAACTTAACAGACAGCTGTGCTGCTGGGGAGTTTGTTCCGCCACTTCTTCTTCCCAGCGAAAGCACTAGGAAGTGTCGAAGGGCGGGCGTTTTGGGGGGACTGTCTCATGTAACTTTGACGTTCAAAAAGTGCTGACTCTCAGCATAGTTTGAATAAATGACTTTTGATTTTGATTTTGAGATATTTTATACTACCTTGTTTGTAAAAACTTATATGTACTACAGTCTGTTTTATATAAATAAAGAATTATATATTATATTATTATGAATTATTCAGAGTACGTACGGTCTACCTTGTTGTTGCAAAAGCGACCTGACAAGTGTGCAGCTCCTGCTTAATTTTCCAGGTTGGGCAGGATTATAGGGTGATTTTAGTAAGTATTTGTCAGTAGCAGAATCTTTTTTTTGTGGGTGATTGGTGTGGGGAAATCATCCAATGACGTCTCCCGCTCTAGGCGGAGCGGGAGCGCGTGTCAGGCTTTTACTTACTAAAACCCACCCGTGTTCATTCAGTTGCCTATATGCCAGGGCCACGGTAACTCTTTTGAACAAATCTCGCGACCCTGGCAGTCTCATTAGCAGCTTGGATTCTGGGTCTGTGCCCAGTAAAAGGCAATGAGCTCGCCTCTTAGTCGCCCTATTATCGGACATAACTGATGAAATATGTGTGAAGCTACTCGTACTATGAATTCAGTTCGACATTCCAATATTCAGTGAGTAATAAGTGAGAGAAGAAGTATTCGCACAAATACAAATATGTAGGTTAAGCAAACATTTTCTCAGGGTCAGCTCGGTCCTCTGCCAATAAAGTTTCTGACTTCGTGGTAATCTTGTCAACTTCCGGATGGATTTTGGCTCGAGTTAAGTTGTTTGTGTCCGTTTAAAGTGCTGTTTTGACAAGTTTTTTGGGTATTTGTGGAATGGTGCCATTGATTTTCTATCCTTGTGCTTATTGTTACCTTTTCCTTTATTTCCAATGTCCTGTGATGTCATGTGTAAGTATGTCATTTTGCAGCTATCAAGCTGGGTCGACTCGAACTGCGAGATTATTTTCAAAATATGACATATTTTCCAACCAGGCGTTATTTTAATGCAGAAAACGATGAAAGATTATGGTAAGTATAATTGTTTTTCTCGGTCTAAAATAGCCTTTCCCAAAGTTGGCAATAACGCCCCCCTTGAGGCTGTGTGGGGTGTGTGACTCTACACAACGCCCCCTATTTTTTTTCTGGGTCTCTTACCACCCCCCTTTAGGCCTGCAGCGCTCACAAGGGGGGCGTTATCGCCCACTTTGGGAAAGGCTGGTCTAAAATGACTTCGGAGGAATCGCCATCAATTTGGTTCTTAAAATTGGTCAGATATACTGATTAAACATATCATAACATTACGCATATATTCCCCGAAAGGTAAGACAGAGGAGTGGATTTAGTACACCAACAATTTTATAGTTATGTTTTAAGACCTCAATAACACTTAGTCCGACCCTGGAATCGAAGCCTAAGTTCCTCACGATAAGCAGTAACGTTTGCGACCACTAGATTAGCGAGGCATTCTGATTCAACTGTTCGTGTAGTGCGTAAATTGATCAAGATTAATAATTGATATCATTTTACAAACAAACATAAACTCACGCCATTTTCCCATGTGGGTAGAAACTACAGAACGCCACCTGCTACGATCTTTATATACTCCTTTCGCCTCGTTTAAGTTCATACATCTAGTACTACGATCCTGACCCTACTGAAGAACATCACCAAAAAGGTCACTATATATGTTCTCCTAGGGCATCTCCTACAAATACAATTAGGGAAAAAGGAGCTATGTCTGCCAACAAACTGCTTTGCAGGTTTGGCAGAAGTAAAATATTTTATAAAAAAACGATATTGTTGTGAATAAACACTTTTTCATTTTTTATTTTGTTTTTACCGGACGGCGTGTCCAGTCACATCTGCCTTGTAAATACGAATCTTTTTTATTAATTTTTATCAATGTCTATTGCTGGTGTTTACCACCAACTGACCAACAAGGTCACTTGTCAACTAGGTAGATATTTCTCTGGACAACATGGTTAATCACGCTGACTCGAACGCTTCCAGGGTGGAAGCTATATACGTTTCAGTTGTAATATCACTCGCCAGGGGACCTTGACCGTTATGGCTAGTACCGAGCAAATGTTACTGCCTGTGATTGCATGATGTGTTGCATTCCACTCTTGTATTTGAATGCAAATATTTTCTTTGAAGTCAGTATTCGGGTCGGGTGCGCAATTTTATAGCGTCAGTTTTGTGTTTGGTTCACGGGCTTGGCTATTGCTTGACAACATTTTTTTCTTTTTTTTGGGGTTGGAATATCATCATAATTATGACGTCTCCCGCTCCGGGTGGAGCGGGAGAGCGTGTCAGACTTTTACTGACTAAAGCCCAGCCGTGTTTCTTCAGTTGCCTATATGCCAGGGCCACGGTAACTATTTCGAACAAATCTCGCGACCCTGGCAGGGAACACGTGTATGCCTTACAAAACAAAAAAGGACATAATTGGCACAAAGGACAGAGGTGTATCAATAGTAAGACTGGGGATGGTAAAGACATTTGTTACAGACAAATGTTTGAAATTAATAAAAAAACTAAAAAACACGCTTCGAAAACCAAACTAAAAAGTACAAAATAATGGAAAAAAAGCGTGGGGTGCTTTTTAAGGTATTTTTTATTGATATCAGGCACCCCACGCTTTTTTTCCATTATTTTGTACTTTTTAGTTTGGTTTTCAATGGAAGCGTGTTTTTTTAGTGTTTTTAAACTATTACTTATTTTCTATTTTTTAGGGTGTTTCGAATTTTGAGACGTATGTCAGCGTAGTTTGTGACGTATGTCAGCGTAGTTTTCGAAGACATTTTTTTTTTGCTGTCCTGGTAACCCTGGCAAGGATAATGGCGCAAATTAGTTTGTGACGTATGTCACCGTAGTTTTCGAAGACAGTTTTTTTGCTGTCCTGGTAACCCTGGCAAGCATAATGGCACAAATTTATGAAATTATTGCATTGTCATCGGTCCTTGACAGGTGTGCAAAGTTTGAATGAAATCTGGCCGTTTAAAGTGGGTCAAAATCGCGCTATAAGGAGTCGGTTACAAACAAACATACAAATATATACAAACATACAAATATACAAATATACAAACATACAAACATACAAGTGAAGCTAATATAAAGCGTGTAAAAACAATTTTAGGTATTACAGACTATTAGAAGTTAATTATCTATTTCACATTTCGCCAGTTTTAATTATTGTTAACTGTTTCAAATTACGATATTTTTAAACCAAGATAACATATTTTCGAACAGGTTTTATTTATAAGAATAAAATCCTGTCAAAAGATCTTAAGCCCCGCCCAGATAGAAAATATAAAAACCAAACCGAAATACTTAAGTATACATGAACAAATCCACTTCCAATGTTAAGTACATACGATTGTCGCAACCCAGCGCTGGGCACGCCACAATTGCGGCGGTAAGTCCCCTCTTTGAGGAGTGGATTGAGAGGCGCCACGGCGTCCTCACCTTCCGCCTGACGCAGGTTCTCACCGGGCATGGGTGCTTCGGTGGGTTCCTGTTCAGGATAAAGCGGGAGGAAACGTCCGGGTGTTTCCATTGTGAGGATCGTCTGGAGGACACGGTGGAGCATACAGTGGAGGTGTGCCCTGCATGGGCGGAGCACCGCCGTGTCCTCGTGGAGGCGATCGGCGGCGGCGACCTCTCGCGTCCGGCCCTGGTGCGAGCCATGGTACGGAGCGAGAGGGCATGGGAAGCCGTCACCTCCTTCTGCGAAGCAGTAATGCTCGCGAAGGAGGAGGCGGGGCGCGTGAGGGAGTGGCAGTCTCTGCACCCTCACGTCCCTAGCCGCCGCAGGAGGAGACGCCCCGGGCGTCGGGAGTGGATAGCGGACTCCCGGCCACCGTAGGCGCGAGCTTGCGGGTGGCGAGCAATGGGTAGCTCGCCGCCCGGTAAGGATCAGGCTCGGGTCGACGGCGCGTAGTGTTCCACGCGCGCCTCAAAGAGATGTCAGCAGCAATGTAGGGGTCTGCTAGGACCGATGCCTGCCAGGGTCACGAGATTGTTCGAAAGAGATACCGTGACTCTGGCACATGGGCAACTGAAGGAACACGGGTGGGTTTTAGTCAGTAAAAGTCTGACACGCCCTCCCACTCCGCCCAGAGCGGGAGAAGTCATTTGATGATTTCCCATCCAAAAAAAAAAAAAAAAAAAAAAAAAAAAAAAAAAAAAAAAAAAATGTTAAGTACAAGTTTAAGTTAAGTAAGGCTAATTATACAGCTTGGAACAGCCACAAAGACCTCCATCATATCGCGGCGTTTATCTAAGTTCAGGCACCTTCAATATCACAAGTTCATTACCACGAGGTTAGCCAGAGATGTTTAAACTTTGAATTCTTCAAGAAATTATACGTGTTTATCTCCCTGTATAAATCTTCAAACGTTAAATGATAATGATAAATGATTTTATTTCTGTAAGTAGGTTTGTACAAACACTTTTACATGTCAATGATATTTTTTTTCAACTAGATGAGTTCGGCGTTTCCTAACTGACTACTCTGAGAAGAAAGGCCGAAACAAACGCAGAGGTCACAGTCTCTTAAGTCCAGACATAATATTGGTCACAACAAGTGAAGACCATGTAGATGGTCTTTTGAGGAAAGAACCACACAGATTGAGTGGACCTGTCCAGTCAGTGCAAGCATTTGTCACTAATCGTTTAGCTCAACTCGGAACATAAGGAGCCCAACGCTGTGACGAACAATACCAAAGAAAGGACATTCGGGTAGGCCACATAAAATACTCAAACTGCCAGATCATGATTGCTGAGAAAGAAAGAAATCAAAATAAAAAAATAAAATAAAAAAAAGGACCCACATACGGTTAGTACGGCGTATTAGTCGATCAGCATGCGTAGCATGACCACCGTAGAAAGGGGTTTTGTCGACGGAAGAATAGACAAAATTACAGATTGTAGAAAGATTAAAGACAGAATTTAAAGACTGTAGAAAGATTTGTACCGTTTTATGCTGGCGTAGCATGACAGTTCTATCTCTATTCTACTAAGAATAGACAAAGTTCTTTCTATGGTGGTCATGCTACGCATGCAGCACGAAACGGGCTAATCGACACGTTTAAATAATATATTATTTTCTGCAGACCATTCCCACGAAGTTACTTTGTTTGTGGGCGAATCGAAAACTCCATAAACTCGTAATAGGCAATTGGCACGTTGAATTCTATGCATTAAAGTGACGAACGTTAGTTCAAAATTCACCTATTATGTATTAAGACTTTTTTTCTTTACTATATTGATTTAATTCACCAATGATGAATCACATCATGCGAGTGTTGGTTAGGCAGGAGTGATTCATATTGTCTTGGTGCATATTTGTAAATAATAGTTTCTGTATTTATTTAGTTAAAATAACACACTAACATAGCTCTTAAGTTTTTGTTTTGCTTTTTTTTGTACCTAACTTACTAACATAAAATGGATCTCTGTTGTCTAAGAAAATAAACAATTTATTTATTTATTTATATTGCATAAAATTACATAACACAATATCACGCCTTGTTACCCCGAAGGTATGGGCAGAGTTGTCCTCTTTCTGCATTTTATCACCATACTGGTGATCGCTAACCCGCCTGTCAAGCGTAGCGATTATCGCAAACCCTCCCAAATTGGGGTAGGTCTATGTCCAGCAGTGGACGTCTTTCAGCTGAAATGATAATGATGATGAAGACATGAACCACAAAATTAAAATTAAAAGTTTCCATGTGTTAAAGTTTGAGCAACTTCCATCGACTTGAGGGCCGTCTTCGATCGGTGATTGCCACTCCAATACATAGGTAGGTACTACAGTATTTAAAACAAAAGGTTTGAGTACCATTGACCTGTAGGTTTCTTCAAAGCGTTCGTGGCGACGTTCACGATAGCCCACAACAGCCCCTATGCATACTTAATCAGTTGCGTGGAACATTCTAATGCCATTGAACTGAATTTGCGTCAGTTCAATGGAAAATTGGTCTGTTCGGTTTTTCTTGTATTTCCTTTTGGTGGATTTATATAAGTACAAGGTAGTTTTGTGGCTGGTTACGAGTCTGTTGAACTAATAGGTGGTATGCACGATAGGGTATGTTCGTATTCCGCATCAAATAAACATTGTTTAGATAGAATACCTACAGTCTACAGATAGGTGTTTATATTACAAACTTGAGGCGTAAAACTTGCGCCAACTTCATTAAATACTCGTATGTTATGTTGTAAAAGGTTTAGTTATGTTCTGTAATGTCACTGTAAGATGGCTGAAAAGATGATGCAAATAAATATCCAAGAAATTATACTGTTATACGTTTCCGCTAAACAATTACAATTCCGAGAAAAAGTGAATAATAGTTCAGCGATCAAAGCGTCAGATAAGGTAGACCCTTTGACCTTGCCTCAGTAAACTAAACAATGACAAGCCATCCGATTAACACCATCCAACCAGAATAATACCAGTTCCCAGAAATATGAGTCAGCTTTTAATACAGCGCTACGGCGTAGCCGGCCAAGAAGAATTAATATGCAAACCCCTCCACTTAGTGTGTATTACCGTGTCAGAAGGGCAGCACCGTACCTACTGATGTCCAAAAAGGTATGTCGAAATACTTTTTAGTTCATCACTTTATGTCATCTAGAGGGTACCGCCACATTGCCAACAACCAGTGGACAATCAAGACGCTTCGTATGATCCCTCATTTGTCAAATTATGATTAGTAGTTAAGAAGTTATGCGGGAACAGATGAACATACATACATACCGGTACAAAATTATAACTCTCCTTTTTCGTCGAAATTTATACTTATTATTTATAATAGGTTGGGGAAAAAGTTTCTTCGCATTTTTTAAGAAAATTCAAAACATTTTTTAATAAAGTTTATTTACATTTAACTAAAGTATGTAGGTACCATTTTGTTCGATAACTTTTTGCCATCTTGTAGGTAGGGACATGATCCCATTGCTATAGAAATTTTGGGACTTCTGGTCAAAATACCGCGACAAGTGGTTTTGGCAGTCCTCTCGTGATGTTAACCTGACACTGCCTAAAGAATTCTGAAGAGACCGAAACAGGTGGAAATCTGAAGGTGCAAGGTCAGGACTATACGGCGGATGCATTAACACCTCCCAGCCAAACTCTCTTAATTTTTGTTGGGTGGCTAAAGATGTGTGAGGTCTAGCGTTATCATGATGAAAAACCACACCCCTTCTGTTGATTAATTCCGGCCGCTTTCTCTCAACTTCTTGCTTTAATATCATCAGTTGTTCGCAGTAGAGTTCAGAATAGATGGTCCTGCCTGGTGGTAACAGCTCATAATTAATAATGCCCTTCCAATCCCACCACACACACAGCATCACCTTGTTGCGAGTTAACCCGGGTTTCGCCACAGTCTCTGAAGCCTGACCGGCCTTTGACCACGACCTTTTTCGCACGTTCTTGTCATACGTGATCCACTTTTCATCACCAGTTATCAGCTTCTTCAAAAATGGTTCGGTTTCATTACGTCGTAATAAAGAATCACAAATGAGTACACGGTTCATTAGGCTTCTTTCAGTGAGCTCGTGAGGTACCCAAATGTCGAGCTTTTTTGTGTACCCAGTTTTTTCAAATGCGCCAAAACTGTTTTGTGGTCAATTTCCAGTTCTTCAGCTACGTCGTAACTACTGGTATGCCGATCTTGCTCCACTTTTTCAAAAATGGCATCCATTTTATCCGTAATAGGGCGACCAGAGCAACGTGCATCTTTGACATCAAAATTTCCGGATTGAAAACGCTTAAACCAAATTTGTGCTACTCTCACAGACACTACACTAGGTCCATAAACATCGCAAATCTTTTCGCGGCTTGCGTTACATTTTTACCTTTTTTGTAGTAAAATTTTAAAATGTATCGAATTTCTTCATTAGATTCACTCATCTTGGCGGTACGAAAAACAAATGAAAATCACGCATTTTCCTAATTTGAATTTGGAATTATGTTCTTTAAAATTTAAACTTTCAATGATACCAAAACCAGCCAGATACAAATAGTATAGCTAAAGAGATTTTATTACAAGTTCATACATACTATAATGCGAAAAGACTTTTTCCCCAACCTAATATTATTAAGCTGAAGAGTTTGTTTGTATGTTTGTTTGATTGAACGCGCTAATCTCAGGAACTACTGGTCCGAATTGAAAAAATCTTTTTGTGTTGGGTAGTCTATTTATTGACGAAGGCTATAGGTTATATAACATCACGCTACAACCAAGAGGAGCGGAGCAGTAATGAAAAATGTTGCAAAAACGAGAAAAACCGCACGGGTACGCGATTCGACGCGACACAACAACAAACGGGGGAACAAGAAATTTAACGCGGACGAAGTCGCGGGCAGAAGCTAGTCGGGTAATAACAAAACAACTCGTAGACACCCATCTTTGTGGCAAACATACTGGCTATGTAGGTAATGCAAAAATACGACATAACACGTGTCGTATTTTTAATGAATGTTGCGCAGAATTGAACAAATTGTGTTGTACATCTTTTGTTGAAAGAGATTAAGGCTTTATTTCACAGTGTCCAGAATTCCAGATAGCCACTATTTATAATGTAACAATAAAATGAAACAGAATTTACATAAAATTATCTGCAGATAAGTTTGTGAAACACATTTCCGCAATATTAAAACATTTTATAAAGTGTTCGACTTTCAGAAGTATATTTTTGCGCTATGAGGATACAATGTCATTAGTAAAGGTACAAAATAATATACCTATAGTATTTTATGGGATAATGATATGGTCCTAGGGCCGCTACTACCCTGTTGGTCTATCACGCGAGATCCGTATCGGTCACGACGCGATAATAGATTAAATGCTACCGTTCTCGTTTACGCAAATACTCTGACACGTTCTATGGTGCTATTCGTAGTGATCTAAAAGTAAGACGTCTTGAAAACGAAAGTACAATGTCCTTCTGCCCAGTCTTTCCTACCGATTCTATTTTAATATAAATGTTGACATTCAAAAGTATATTTTATGTGCCTATGAAATAAGTGCTTTGACCGTTTCCCAACTTTGATGAGAACATCTTTCAAACTAGCCGAATGAATATGCATACTAGTATTTTACTTGGGTGTCGTGAAAGGCGACTAAGGGGCTTACTAGAGAATGGGCAGCAGCATTCTCTATGCATTTTACCACCATCCTGCGATCGCCAACCCGTCTGCCAAGCGTGGCGATTATGGCAAAGCCCCCAAAGTGGGGGAGGCCTAAGTCCAGCAGAGGACGTCTGACAGCTGAAATGATGATTTTACATGGAACGACTGCCTCTTTGACCTCCACAATCCAGTTCCAGGGTAATACGATACTCCTTGGCTTACCAGTCTTGGATTTTGGACTTCTAACTACCCTAAACGATTTTCCTCTTTATTAATTGATTAAATAGCAATAAGACTTAAGTATTAATCACTGTTATAATGGCTTCGAAAAACCGATTCATACATTCAAGAAATAGACTTACGAAAGAAAATGATTCGCCACTAAATTGAAATTACAAAACGATATACAAAAGTATACGACTAACAAGTGAACACTTTTAAAATTCAAAGGAACTGTGTGGTGGTGGTACCAATAAATAGATCTTTGACAGACTTTGATATATAATAATATAATGTTTTTTTTATGTTTTTTTTTTATGGAGGTATTTAAAAATGTATCTACTAATTTGTAAAATAAATAAACGAGATATTAAAAAATTTAAAATTATTTAATTTACTCTGTTTCCGTCGGGTGTTAAATAGTAGATTATTAACCAAGGGGATAAAGCAGTATCTTCTGTTGCGGGTGACGAACTGACGATTTAAATCGCGAGCATAACGAAGGACTCGAGGTTTACTCCCGAGCGTAGCGAGGGTGTTAAAAACTTAAATCAGGAGCGAAGCGAGGGATTTAAGACGAGTCCTGAGTGTAGCGAGGGATTTAAGTTCACCCAAGACTAAGACAGCTTTATCACCGAGGAAAATACTCTACTTTTCGTACCATTTGCGAAAAAATTAACACAATAATAATATGAGATAAGCACTTATTAAAAATAATGACAATTAAAAATAAATTAAAATAAACTTAACGTTTATGTATTTGAAGAAAACAAAAACTCGGCAAATCCCTAGAATAATATTTTTTTGTCGGAAAAGCAAAGGCATCAAGCTCATACGGCCTCGTCGGTTTTCGTAATTTTATTTAATAATCATAAATGCGTATTCCTTTTTCAAAAAGATGTATAATGCTTTATATACAAACTCAATGGTGTAAACACAGATGTAGTTCAGTATAAATTTCGGTAAGTATTCCAAATTTAAATCACATTCTCCCCCTAGAGGATGAATGAAATTCAGTACAATTTTCTTTCCCTGTTTTTAACAGATTAAAAATGACTATTGTTATGTTCGCTTTTTGTGGCATAGAATGTCACTTTTTTGAGCAAGTGGTACCAAAACAATTTTAAATTGCGTAATATGACACCAAATGCATGAAATCTCTGAAAGCAAAGCCTCTATAATTAAGCCATTGGCTTTTTAAGCTCGTAAGTTCCTTACAGGAACGGAGGATATAATGTTTCTAGTTCAATGAGCTTCACACAGTAAAAGTCCAAAGGTTTGCTCATTTACATTCTAAGCATAAATCAGATTATTCCAACACTTTAACTCAAGAAGTCGGTCATGAATCAACGTTCTACATACTACGCAGTTTTCACACGCGTATTTGGGTCAGAGCTGCCTTTACGTATGTTAAGGCTAATCGCTGGCGTTTTGTGCGAAGTAACCTACATATCGGTTTGTTATAAGGTCATGTTTGTTGTGCAATTAGTGTACGGGGCAGAGAGGAGCACGTCTTGCGTGTGGAACGTCAGAGGTACCTGACTGGTAATAATAGATAGAGGTTGATCGAAGGTGGTGAGGTGAAAGAGTCAAGGTTTGGGATTTTGATTTTCTTCGGGAAGTGGGCTGTAGGCAAGATCGTTCGGGGAAGAATTTAGGGGTTCAGCTTGAAAGTGAATTTCGGCAAGCGCCAAACTGGAATGAACTATTCATTCATTTCTCAAGAAGAAGGATTTATCTGAAAAATCGATGCGCAGTCACCTCTCATCTAGATATGTAATTAGATGTGTGTGTTTGATTGCAGGTCAACCTAGGAGATTTTCGGCTGCATAAGCAGACTTGCCTGTGTTACCTTAAATGAAGGCCTCCAGCCAGGGCTTAAAAATCGATTACACAGTAGGGCACCTGTAGGGTACGGACTTTGGGGTGTCGCTGGAAGAGGGCAGCAAGGGACGCCCTGGATCAGAATGACGATTGGTGTCAATATTCTACTTGCACGGTAAACTCTGCTTGTGAGATGCAGGATTTTGCATGACGTCATTGTGATGCGCAGTTCATTTAATCAATAAAATTGTGTTGGAGCTTTCTCTTTCTTCCCTTAAGTGATAGCTTATAAACGTTTTTGTATTGGAAAAAAAAATGTACCATGTTATACCATGGCCATAAATATATCATGATTTCAACCACAAGCACAAATAAACGAAGTTCAAGTACGTGACTAAGCAAGGTGTTAAGTAAAAGCACGCTAATCGCAGTCGGCAGGAGTTATGCGATGAATGACCAAGATAGCTCGTAACTCGTACATTTGTGGACAGCATTATGCAGAATGGACTGAAATAGTCTTGTTTCTGTCGCGTCGAGGTTACTAGTGTCATGTTATGTAAGTTCAGATTTTGAATTGCATGGTAACAAGGATTCCATTGTGTTTGGGTTTTCGGTTTGAAGACTTTTTAGGGATGTTTTGTAAGCACTTGTTAGCAGATTCAAAACTTGGCTAATGGTATTGTAACTTCTTGAATGACTTACATGTATTAAGGAAACCCTAAATTTTACCAAAGCAGAGAGGAGAGGAGATATGTTAAAAATAACCATTATGATTTCGTTGTTTACATATCTCGGCCCCACTTATCATCAGTGGATACGGTTGAGCAAAGAGGAGCGGAGCAGTCTCATATTTGTGTAGGATAACAAAACAGAGATGTGAGGTGTGTGCTTTGCAAGCTGGCGACGGTGTACAGCGGAGACGAGAGGAAGATGTGTTATGTTACGGCCTCGAGCCCCCGATAGTTCCCCCGCGCTCGTGCCACATCCAACGCTTACCGCACACAGCTCAGCTCCGCTCTAATCAGTACACATATCAGCTCCAATCTAGTCAGTAGCCATCTCCGCACAGCTTCGGTGGAAACAACCTAGCTTTTAAGCATCTCTTCTTTTCTCCACTTCGCATATCTCCACCCATCTCCGTTTTGGTGGAATCTTGGATACCATAAACTAATGTTAATGTTAAGCGTCATAATGAATCTGAACGTTAGGTGTGAGCAGTGTAGTACTTACAGATATCGTCAATCACGAATCTACATAACATCACACCTTGTTACCACGTAGGGTTGTGCAGAGGTGTTTCTATGGTACACCCACATTATGTTAAATTCTCATATTTCCATATAAGGCATTAGCTTGCCATCAACTGGCCACAAATGCAGACTCAGGACTGCTACTGAGAATTTCCAGATGAGAATACTTAGTAGCCCTTTGCCCGACACGGCAATAGAACCTTGGACCTCATGGTCAGCAGTAGTTGTAATATCTTAAATAAATTGTGAGTTAGTAAGATATTAGTGAACTTAGTTGGATGGAACATAACCCTCAGTGCAACTAGAATAGTATACGACTTGTTAATGATTTTGGTTTTCAGGTGTTTCCGCGAGAGAGCAAATGAAATTGCATGGGACTAGCTTCTGTCCGTAGATTCGCCCGCGCCGATGTCGAAGATTATCCCACGTATGAATGGAACATGCTACTGGGATAAAAAGTCGCCTATCTGTCCTTCCCCAGGATTTACCACTTTGCCAAATTTTATCAAAATCCGTTCAGTGGTTTAGGCGTGAAAAGGTAACAGACAGACAGTTACTTTCGAATTTATAATATTATAGTATGGATTATGAGGGATCAAAGATGGACTGGAAGCTAGATAGACTTATGTAATGATTATAGTACTGTGTATGATATGGCTTAAAATATTACACTCAGTAAAGCAAAAAGATCAAGACTCAGAAGAAATGAACGAGTTGAGTCATGACTTGACTGATCAAGCTAGGAAAAAGGAAACCAGGAAACTAGGAAACTGCGGACATAAGAAAATACATCAAATCTTAATCGGAAAACCGTAACAAAACGCGTCAAGAACCACAGGATGTGGTTGACCACACATGCAAGCAGCAATGCAGTAGAAGGTCGAACGACCTACTTACACATGGAACGACAACCTAAAACAGGACATGAAATACGAGTACTTACTTCGACATGGGCATCAAGTTTTAGACGGACAAAGCTGGATATATTATCGTACCTTGTATGTTATATGGCTTAAAAGTATCAGCACTCACAAAGGCGAACCATTAAAGACCGAGAATATATGTGTATGAACGAGTTATCATGAGAGACTCGATCAACCACGCTAGGACAAACCGAGACAGAAGAAAATGCATCAAATCTTGGGAAAACCATAACAAAACGCATCAAGAACCACAGGATGTGCTACCCAGCACACATCTTCAGACGCTCTGAACCACACCTGTTACATGCAGCAATGCAGTACAGGGCCAAATCTATGAAGGCCGGACGACCTATTTACACATGGAATGACAACCTAAAACAGGACATGAAATATTTCGACAAGGAAATCCAGTTTGGGAGGGACACGGCTGGAGACAGAAATAAGATCAAGAAAGCGGCTGGTGACATCTACAAAAAAACCAGAAACTGATATCAGCGAGAACTCAGAAGACGACCAAGAAAACAACAACACGGAACATAGCGAAGCCTCGACAAAGAAAAGAGCCAAGCAAACGGTTAACCCCACCAAAAGATGCATCGGTGAAGCTCTACCTGGATCAACATGCCGGCGACGACGTGAAAAGATGCCCTCCTATAGATAAATCACCCTTCTCTCCACTAGTCCAATGCTTACTTAAGGCTGCATAGTCGGTAGGCTCGTAATCCTTTCCTATCCTATGGGCACGTCTTCCCTACCATTACAGTGCCCCCCGGTCTACTTCTTGATATGCAATGGCCTATGTAGCACCATGAATCATGAGGCTTCAGGGGCTAGTGCAAATCTCGGGGTTCATTCGATTAATCGAGTCTGGTCAAACCACGCTGGGATCGGTGCAATTCATTTCATTTCATTATAGTATGGATTATGAGGGATAGTCGAAGTTTATAAGTTTTTAACAACCATTCGCAAGTATGGTAAAATAAAAAGGGGAATGCCCGCTTACGATCACGAAAGACGGATTTAGATTTTGATAGGCAGGCTCATGTTCAGTTGTAGACGATGAAAGGTCAAAAGAATTAAATGTAAAAGTAGATATGCTTTGAACTTTTATGTTGCTGAAACGGCTAGAATGGTTAAGTTAGATGTGATAATTTCACAAATAAAAACATTCAAATTGACCACATTAGCTCTCTGTTTAACTCGCTTTTTTATTCAAAGCGTTGCTCGTTACATTTTATATTGATTATATCGTAACCCTTAATACAATGACTGAAAATATATTTTCGCGTGTTTTGATGCCTAACTAGATTCGCATCTGTACTGTGAAAAGAAAATGCAGCGTTCAAAATATTAGTTTGAAATCCATTGCGTATTTTATTGACGGTTTTAAGAATAATTTTGTAGAAGGACGGCAATGGATATAGAACAATACGGATTATTGATACTAAAGTTTATCTGGGAAAAATAGGTATCATGGCGGGTGTATTGTTTGTCCACGGTTACCATGGCAACGGTATCGTAATATCTCGCCAACAGAGTTGGAAATTACTCTGATTCGGTCAATGGGTCGTTGATCCGCGCGGATTTATGATGTTTTTTGGCTATTAGACTACTTTTAGGCTGTTTGGCTATTTTTTATGTAGACACTGTAAATTATGGCCCGTATAATTGTATGATATGTTATCAGTAACGTTTATGTTAGGGAACCTATTTCTGGTGTAATAAAGCGCGGTTCAAATGTAGTTTAAGTTGTTGGAGGTAATTAATCTGGTTCTTTAACCTGAATTTTGAGATTTATGAAAAAAATAATATTGATCTTACTACCCACATTTTTTCAAAAGCGTACGTCAAAGCTAAATAAAAACAAATGTATATTTATGTATTTTTGAACCTGCTGTACAACCAATCCTATTTAATCTTGCTTTGGTTACATGGATAAGAATCAAACAGTCATTCTATGTTTACGTGAAACGTATAAACAGAAACGTGAAACTCTTAAAAAAAAAACATGGAGAATTACCCGCCCAACTCATTTCATATCTCAGGAAAACTTTTAACTTGGCTTTTAGTTGGTCCAACTAGCGCCATCTATGCCGTAAAGCAAAAACTCCAATAGCGATACTGTTTTCAGTCATCACTGTGGTATCTCCATTTAAGTATCGGCATTTTTTTGTTGTGGTTTTTTGATGTGACTGGCTTCAGTGGCAAGGTGTTTGTGTAGGTAGTTGAAAAGTTTTATAAGGATTGGTGAAGTAGTGAAATAACTTTAGTTCCACTACTCGGCACTAGATGGCAATGTGCGAATAAAAAGTTCAAAGCTATGATTTTGCATGATCGTTGCATGATTGTCTCGTGGTCGCAAGCGCGACTGCTGAGCGTGGGGTCCTGGGTTCGATTTCCGAGTCAGGCAAAGTGTTACTGGGTTTTTCCATTAGGAATTTCTTAGTAGCAGCCCGGAGTTTGGAAGTTGGCGGTGTGATACCCCCGTGCCTCGGAAAGCACGTTAAGTCGTTGGTCCTACGCCTGATCTCTCTCCGGTCGTGTCGGATTGCCGTCCCATCGGACTATGAGAGCGAGGGAAGAGTGAGTGCTCTTGTGTCTGCGCACACACTTGAGCACTATAATATCTCCCGCGCCGATGGCTAGTCTCCGTTGAGATTGGCCGCCGTGGCCGAAATTCGGTCTGGAGGACTATATATATAGTTACAGTTCGCAGTTAAATAAAATTGACAGTTAAAGTATAATGAGTATAAATATAGGTGGCATTTGTCGCTTAATAAGCGTGCCTACTATTAAGTAATGCGATTTTAAAGTGAAAATTCCAAGATCCGATAGTATTTAGGTGTTTCTCCTGAAAATATACGGTTTTGTACAGATGATGAGTTACAGCACAGTTAGAAATGCTTTGTTGGTAGTAATCGTAAGCACAACTGCTGAACATGAGGATTTGATTTTTGGTCGGGTAATGTGATAGTGGGGTTTTCTAACTGGAATATCTCAGTAGCAGCCGGGGAATGTCCGGTTGATGACAACGGAACTAAAACATAGCTGGCAAAATGTGGGTGTCCTATAGATACACCGCTGCCCATCCTTCGAGGAAACAACGCGTGATCGTGATGTGTGATGTTATGTTAGGGATGTATAGGTTTCTCTCATGTTTCAGATAACAGCACTTGGAAATTTCAAAGGATAGTGTGCAGAATGTACTATGGTAACGATATTTAAAAATAAAACCAATAAATACTGATGATTCTTTATTTCCTTATAGTTATAAGTAAACATTAATAATTAAGATACAGAAGTTATTTTGTTCCTATAAATAAGTTCTCCACTTGCTTAAAAAGAATTCACAGTACCTCGGTGTTGCTACTACTAAATTTACAATTAAGTAGTATTTACAGATCAAAATATAGAATTTGATATTTTTAGTAAGTACCTAATTACTACAAAAATATTAGATAGAGACGTTAAAGATTTTTTTTTTTATAACTTATTTTATATTCCAAGAAAACATGGTTTGAGGTATTAGAGTAATACTATAATAAGCACGTCACTAGTAACTAGTAGACTAGTTTTTCGAAATCTAAGACCATAAGTTACTACAGCTATGCACGATCCAACACGCACATTATAATTATGTTGGGTGCAACGACTTGATGTACGCACGGCGAAAAATCAAGGTAAGCATTTCCAGTATAAGCTGATTTCTTATTGTAAGCAAAGCCTATACAAAGCGAGGTCAGATAAAACTGGTTTTGTATAGCTTGATATGTAGCCGTGTGTACGTTGGTAAATCTAAAATGTGACTAACATTAAGTATTTAGAATTCGATCCTGAAAAAATTGGGTAATAATCGGCTTAGTTCAAAATATCTGTTATTTTCAGGACTGTCATACAATTTTTCCAAGAATATTAGTGTTTATTCGGATGTTCTTGGCCGTAATGGCAAATTGCACTTTCAATGATTGTGCAAATTTACAAAAATAAATTTCGAATCTTATGGTAATGTCAGAACAAAATAATGTTCAACACTCTAATTTAGTCAATGAGATTGACTAAGCCGATGGTATTGATTTTAAATTACAATCAAAGAGTGTTGAATATATCGATAAAAAGGTTCTTTCACGACTGCTTAAAAATATTTTACAAAAAACTTACACGAAATGTGATTTTACTTCATAAATGCGAGGACTACAATAACTGGCAGTTTAGTAAAAAAATTATTAATTTATTAGGTTTTAATTAAAATAACAAACATATTGGAACGTAAACTTACATAGCTAATTAAACACGAAATGCCAATTATGATGTACGACACTTTTCTTGTTAATTTCTTATTCTTTAATAAATATACTTAAAAATCAGTGAGAAAATGTTAATAATTCCTTTAGTATTTAATTCAATTTTAAGAAATGATCCAACATGTTCTGTTGGTAGTGTCTACATCGAAATTATTTTATAAGTATTATTGATATTTTCAAAATTTTTGAAACTATGGATAAGATTAAACATTTTAGTTATCTAGAATTATACTTTCTCATAAAACTTACTGACTAGTACATTATAAATACAAAAAAATAAAACAGATTACCACGACGCACTTAATTTAAAAGCACAGCATTAGAAACCATAATATTAAAAACGTGTGGAATTTAAACAAACGAAATAATAATAAAAATAGATGTACTGACATCTAAAAACTTTAAGATAGTAATCGTTTAACTTACTCCCCTGACTTACATACATAGTTAGATCTATCAATATTTAACTCTACCTACGATCGCAGTAACATGTTTTATGATGCCTCGTGTATTGGTGTATTATCCTAATACATCGTATCCATTGATGAGCCAGACTAAGATTGTAAAAAGCAACGTTGCATTCGTCACCTTGTCAAAGAGATTTTATTTAAATCTAGAGAAAAATAGAAACGTTTATACCACATTTACGACTAGTCGTAAATATGGTTATTGTATATTACAATATTGAAAATGAAGTATTTAATCGTGACTACAAGCTAACAGATGCAATAGAGTGGTAACTACAACTACATTGACAAGACTCACACTGGATTGCAGTTATTTAAAGTATGGATAAAAAGCTGAATTTGTAAAATTCGAGTAGACAAGGTCGTACGTTCTGGCTACTCTAGAAGGAAGAGAAGAAGAACAATGATATGATACTTTGCGATGTAGGCTTTCAACAACGCCGTGGTGAAACAATTAGCAGACAACTATGTTACTGAAGCCACTGCTATGAGTTTCTACTGCGACCGAACATTGTATTGATTCCTCTATCAATAGGTGCCGAATCCTCACTCAATTGATATTAATAGTCTATTAACTAATGAAAAACAAGGTAATGATAGGAGTCACAACTATCGCAAAGTATCAGCAATAAATATTAATAAAAGCGAAGTCGGAAATAGTTCGGAAAAATCGCGAGGAACTTAAATTAACATCGAGGAATAATCGATTCTTGAATGATCGAAACAAACGATCATTGGAATCGAATCGATTAGTTGCGGTTCGCTTTGGGTGGAGCGGCGGGGTGATTGGGGAACGCCATCATGTTGAACTCTTCGACGATGGTTTTGGGATGAAGAGCGCTGATGTTATTGTCGACAGTGTAAGTCCTGGCGTGTGTTTGAGCGAGGGCTTGTCTCGGTTCGTTCTCCAGCCAGTCGTCGTCGCGCAGTCGCTTGCGTCGTGCGATTTGTTTGTCGCGCAGATGCCGCAGCCGCGCGAGGTGGGCGTTGATCTGTTGCGGAGTAAGCCCGGTGTGGCCGGAGCGGAGAAGCTGAGCGTTGCGCTGGAATGAGCCTTCAGGGTCGCGGCGGTTCCATGTGTAACTGGAATGAAAAAGCAATTCATTAGCTTCTACTACATCACTTTTATTCTCATACCGCGGCCGGATGCTGATAGGTCCTAAGGTCGTTGTGTCCCTGTAGCACTCTTCATCATCACCTGCTTAGCCTTTTTCAACTATATTAGGGTCACCTTCTAGTCTAACCGGATACAGCTGAATACTAGTATTTTACATGGAGCGACTGCCTACCTGACCTCCACAACCCAGTTATTGGGTAATACGATACCCCTTGGTCAGACTGGTTGTCTGACTTTCGGGTTTCTAACGACCCCTAACAGCTTTCAGAGATCTACTAATGACAACCGGAACCAAAGGCTTTCCGAGGCACGGCGGGATCTTGGTATGAAAATGGTATGTATAAATAATGTACGATCCCTGTAGCACTCCTAAAAGGATATTACAATCTCGTCTTCCAACTAAATAGTAACTATTGGACATTAGGTTTGCTTTGATGGTTTGCGTATAACACGGGTGAACGTCTAAACAGGCGAGACCAGTCCACCTGTTAAAAACCGATTAGCAACGCATCTGTACAATGTACTGGGAGTGCCAAGCTTTCAACGATCGACATAGTTGGCAATACAATACTATCGACAAGAGAAACCTCTGCTTACCATCTCTCTCACCGGTATTGGTATAGCAATAGTCAACTATTCGTTCATTCCAAATATTGGTAGATAAGGGAGAAACGATTGCAGTTAATTCTGATCTATGTCTGCTATAAATGTACATTTAATGTGTTTTTGTTCGAAAGTACGTGCTCTGAGAAATTGACTGCCATTGGTCTGGTAATGGAGAAAGTTGGCCAAACATTAAGTATTATTAATGGACCATGTATTTATTTTACGTGATAACTTTTTTACTTTTCTGGTACACGTGCGATATAAGCCGTTAACCTTTTTATGTAATGGGTGAATATTTTACTTTGAGAATAGTTGATTGTACTGAAGTTGAAAACTTGGGACGAGTTTAATACAAACTTCTGTTTGAAAAGTTCTTGTAAGTTGAATTGCTTTAGTATTTGAGATTCTTATGTATGATAAACTTACCCTGGGAACGGTCTCTTGAGCCGCCTGCGTATTAAAGGCCTCGATCTCTTCTTCAACTCATTCGGTCTTAGATCGTACTTTGAATTTGGAATCGCATTCGACCTCGGGCCATGTCTCTTCAGATTAAATCGGGTATGTTGCGGGTTCGGGTGAAGGTCATACGACTTCGGGTTAGGTACGGGGTTGACAGTGACGTCATTGATCATCATAGGGTCGTTGACCTCCCTGCTGACGCTTGGTGCAGTGATTTCGTTGATCTTGCCCATTCGTTGCCAGCGACGACGTAGGTCCTTCACTTTGGCCTTTGGCACTTTCTGGAGTTTGGTTTGGCAGATGTAGTGACGAGCTTCGATGCAGCTGCGCGGTGACCACCTGAAGCAATTAGCGTTGATAGTGATTAAATGAATCAATGAGTAGATAGTTAGTTAGGAATGTCCAAATGTGAAGGGTCGTGGGCGAACTTTTAATATAAGTATATTTATTTATATGCTACGGCAGGATGGAGGAAGTATTGATATTGATTCAAATTGACTAAATATAATGGAAGTAAACTAGGGGAAACTGCTGCTTACTGGAAATTATTAATAGAATGAAAGAAAAATTTAATATTTTGCACAAATTAAACGCACATAACAAAATAAATGTTCACATACAAAGTAGCTAAAAGCCTCGTATTCAAGTAGAAAGAGTTTTACAATTTTGTCCATTGCTTGTTGATGTCTGGGCAAGGGTTAGATACGACAAAAGTAGCTAGAAACGTGATGTGATGATAAATCCAAACGAAACACATTACGATTATAGGGCAGTACCTAAGTGTCCCATTTACATTCATCATGATTCTGACCTACATACTGTAATAAACAGCTACTTTTGTTCCCATGTGAAACCCATGATCACTCCATAAGGCGCCAACACCATGGCCTTCGACATTTAAAACGACCATAAAACTCACTGCTAAAAATAGTGGGTATATTGTGTGATGACGTCACGTACCAGGGACAAAAGACCAACACAAGCCACGGAATCGTAAAACTTATTGCTTTTCTCAGGAATACTCTATGGTTAGTCGGTTTCGGTGATTTATGGTACAAGGCATAAGAGACTGCAGGTATGGAAAATGTAGCTGTCAACTAACTCAATTAAGCTGACCTAATGAGGTTAATATACGTTATATTGAAATAATTTAGGTCTATCTAGTGACATTAATGTACGTCAATGTATTATTGATCTCAATAGATTGCCAACAAGTGTTAATATTAAAATGATTTGCCTCGTGTTTAATAAGGCCGGGTCCATGGCCTCCGAGCTTACTAATCGAAAAACTTTCCACGGGTATGTCTTTATAAACTACGCAAAATAACAGACTTAATTTAGAATTTAATTCAAAAAGTCAACTTTTTGTATGTTTCTAAGCAACGCTTTCACGCAAAAACGGCTGAACGAATTTGGCCCATGGGTAGACCATGACTTGGATAAGAACATAGGATACTTTTTAATCCGTTATTCCTACGGGATTGAGCAGCTGGTTCCTTAATAAAGAAGTATGATTTAAATACTACATATAAATCGCCAACAGTACATAACTTGAATACGTCCCAAACGGCTCTTGTGATTTAACTCGAATTCCAGAGCTTTAGGCTCTAACCGAAATCCCGGCGGCATCCTTGAGCGGCCACACTCTTGTGTTCGTCACGATTCAATATTGCTTCTCGAAATCTAATAAATATGATATTACTTTTCAATGGCTTATTGTATTTGGCAGTTTTTTTCTTCTTATGAAGAAAGGTATTATGCAGAATTAAGAACTTGCCAAAAACTGTATTCATGATCACAAATAACACGCCTTCTAGCTTTGTGTGCTTTATTTTATTTCGATTACGTATTCAATAGGTATTTTTACTTATCTTTATTCCAGCACCCTAGTATATCGATGTATTTCTATAATTCAATTTCGATATCGAAACTTTTTATTCAAGTCGTGTTAGATTAAACAATTAATTCAAAGTTTACCTATATAGCAGCTCTGGCATCATAGCGATGCAGTGCCACTTCAGGTCCTCCGCGCTCATCTTCTTCATCTTGGAGAACGACTGGTAGTGCATCTTGCGCAGGTCACCGCCCCATCGCCAGGACTTCACGCCGTAGTCGAAGATGCCTCCGATCCATCGGCTTGATTTGACTGTTGGCAGAATTTGTAAGAGGGTTTGAAAATGTAATCTCTAAATCGAAATGTTCTCGAAGGTGCTGATTAAGGAATCGATGTTAGAAGCTGATGAAGTAGTACAAATGGTTTGATCTACAATCCCTGAAGATATATACGATAGAGAGACATCTGTTTCATCTGTAAATGCAGTCTTGGTAGGTGGTGTTAAATAAATATTACAAGTCTAAATAACAAGCTTATGAAATTATGAAAAGTGCGGCGATTCTAGACAGTAAGTCCTCCATAATTTCATATTATGTAAGCAAAAGTTTGTGACATTTAGCTTTCTAAAGAACTTGGGACGGTTTAAGTGTGTCATCGAGGGGATCCAGAACTTTATTATTGCCAAACTTTATCCTCTTACCAATCTTTTGTATAAGTTAAGTGGAGATGTAGTGGTCATATTCTGACGTAAGTGGCACCTGATTGGTTTGGATATAGTATACGTACCGACGTCAGGTTTGTTGAGGTATTTGCGAAGATTCCTGTCTTCCCACCGCGCTGGTACTGTCAGGTTGCTATCTCGATCCTGTAATAAAAGATTAAGTATTAATACTTGATTTTTTGCAATGTGAACGAGGCTTTATGACCACCATGTTTACAGATTATATGTTGTACAGACGCCAGCATATCGAGCTATTACAATCTGTCAAATTTCTTTAATAGATTATCAACTTTATTGAAAGCATTAGGTTCAAGGTTGATTGTGAAAATTTGACAGTTTTGGGTACCTTGATGTGCTGGTGTACTGACAATAGATTCTAGATTCAAATGATATAAGGATTTAACCAACTAGGTTAACCCACTCTTTGTTGTCTATTAATCTGTCAGATGCCTCATGAGAAACCCATGGAACGTAACTGACTGTTCTGTTTGCAATCTTGACAGTCTAGATAATTATCTGTCATACAATTTAAACTCCGATTATATCATTTCTTATACCAGCACCCACATGATCATTTAAGCTTTAATTAACTCTAGAAGTTCTCGCAAGGTGTGGCAGGAAATAATCTGATGTCACATCACTGTGTCAGCCAAGGTGTCTCATTGACGCGTCACCTAATGATTAAATTTTGTCATCTATATGCTTATTAGTTAAACCTTTGATTATTATTCAGGCAAAGTATTGTACAAGTCATGTATTAAGCATATTAATCAAGGGTGTAGGTCTAGGAACTATTTTTATGATCTACATAGTACCTTATACCGTTGGGATTTCCAAAATTTATTGTTATTTCTATTTGTATTCATTAAGAGGGCTGTGCGAAATTGCTTGTAAGGTTGTGGGCAAGAATTAATTAAATTAGGGACACTTCTTTGAAATAATAATGAAGTGTGGCGATTGTTGAGTGCTATTTGGCGACGTGCCAAGTACTAAGCGGTAATTTAGACAGGCTTGGTTTATTTGGTACCTTTCAATGAAGTTTGGTACGGTAAGTTAGTTTGGTTTGGTAGTTTGGTTGGTTTGGTACTTTTCGTAGAGCTTTTTAATCCGATATTGCATTTTATGGCGGCATCTTGACAGCTGTTAGTACAAATTAGTGGCAAAAGTGACAAGAATACTAGGGTTTAAGGTTGTGTGATACTATTTCATATGGCTACATTAATATTTAGATTTTTTCAACAACAAATCTAATTAAACTTGACATGAGTTTTAAATTTGTTTACAGGATGGCAGTGAAATTGAAGCTCAAACTGTTACGATTCAGTACATGATAATGAAATCGCCTGCGTTGAAATATTTGCTCGGCCATGCATTTTAACCGCGTAGGCATTTTTCTATGAAACATCTGACTTTTTTGGATCTGCTGGGTATACTATAGTTACATCTCTGCCCAACCTTTTCAGGAATGTATGGTTTTAGTTAGCGCGTCGATGACCCTACTGTATGCCTATACTATAATTACACAAATGTACATTTATTTTTCTTTATAAGTGTTTGCGGAATTTTCCGAAACCGCTTCAAGTACCTTGAAATGTCAAGTATGTTTGATCTAACGTGACTGATGGATTCTGACCTAATTCTCAACAATTTGGGAAATGAGTTTGTGGTCTCAAAATAATTATGTTATTGTAGCAATGTTTCCAAACAGCGTTGTTTATTGTTGTTTTAGCATTGCTTGACTATTTGCCAACTGAACATGAAATGGAGCAATTAACGATGAACCTAAAATTGTAACTAGAACGAATGCAATTCTTCTAGGAAAGTGGAGCAGTGTATCATGGTACCATAAATAAGCCTGGGACTGTTCCACCATAGGATAAAGGCCACTTCTCAAAAAAAGGAATAACAATTCATTGAAGAAAGAAATGAACATGAAACGAAAAGAGAGCAGAGGGCCAATTCCCGTATTTATTTAATTCGGCAGAAATGCCGAACATTCTGCCGTATTCGGTAAAGCCCATATTCGGCCCATCACAAATTTTTTAACCGACTTAAAAAACCTTCTTTTTTGAAGTCAGTCTCAATTCGACTGTATTTTATTTTTGTTACCTCAGAACTTTCGCCTGGGTAAACCAATTTTGATGTTTTTTTTTTATTTGAAAGCTAGTGCTTACCGTGTGGTCCCATTTCAATTTGGTTTCACCTGGCCAGTAGTGGTGTAGGAATTAGTGTGGGGTATAGATACCGTAGCTAATAAAAAGATTTAAAAAAAAATTATTAAAAAAAACGACTTCCTGAAAAACACTACAACATGAAAAATAACTTTAATTTCGGAAGTTGGTGGCAAAAAACTTAAATACAGATCCTAAGGCACCGACTTCCGAAATTGAAATTATTTTTCACTTTGTAGTGTTTTTAAGGAAGTCGGTTGTTTTAAGGACTTCCCATTTGTGGTGTAGGTAATATTTCAAGCTACTCTTGTCATCTCAACTTGGTGCTAACCTGTGAACCTGCTTACGTGAACAATAAATATTTTCTATTTCTGTTTAAATCTCTATCTTAGTCATTTAACAATTTTACCGACTAGCATCTGCAATAAAGGCAGTTAAAACCTATAGTCTATATCTTGCCTTAAATCGTGTCGTTCTTTAAATAAACAAATATAAATTCTGTTGTTCCCTAACCTAGCAACAACTTAGTCGTAAAGTGATCCAATATGTTTAGTTAAAACAACAGTTTCTATTGTATCAACAGTTTTACATTTTACAACTGTTACTCACGTTACTAACTCTTCTAGTATTACACGAAAGGAAACAATGTGAATCATGGTTTACACACGGTATACCTATGGTATCGATTTTAGCTAAGCGTTTGGAAAGCATTTAATTAGTTTTGACTGTCAGGTCGGTCTCAGTTTACTTTTTCTTGGAAAATGATTCGCATGGTTTCAAGCTGTCTATTAGTGCCTAGGTAATCAATTTAATTTATTTAGATAAGCTTGCGGTTCTCTTAGTGTGGATATTTATTTTGTTTGTTTTAACTGATTTAGATAAGATGTTGGAACAGCAATACGTAAAAACCACCAATCAGTGGATAAAAAATATCAGAAAACGGCAGGCCCATAAATAAATGGCGGGATGAGCTGATTTCCTGGATTGGCCTACAATCGCGTTTGACCGGGAAAAGTGATAAGAGGGAAGGGAGCCCTCCCTTCCCTATAATCACTTTTTTTTTCCCAGCAGTGGGCTAACACAGGCTTATAATAAAATGTTAAATATATTTAATATTAATAGACAAGCTTTCTTTTTGACATCTTACTGATTTGGATTTTATATTTCTTTAAAAAGATCAGATCAAATTTAATACAGATTGTTTTTCTGTGTTAAGAATACACCTACATAGGTGAACAATGTAAAGAAAATGATCGTTTTGGTTAACGCTATTATGCAATTTCAATTAATGTGAGGCCACCTTCCTTTATATCATTCATATTTACTGTGACTATAAATACTGTGGTTTAATCTGCCTCGTTTAACTGCTTGGCTTCACAGAAGCGATTGTCATTTACTGTTAGCGGTTCTTTGAAGCCAAATTTTTGAATCACAGTGCAAATAATACTTATGACTTTGGGCAATTTATCAATTGTAACGACCGCGTTCATCAATTACGATGACTGTTAGATCATCTAACATTCCCGAAATTACAGAATTGACCTGTTCTATATCAGGGTTGTCACTCTTCATGTATCCCATGTCATTAGTGAATTTTCCGAACACAATTACCACACGTCAGGCTGTTGACAATGAAGTCATCAGCGCCATGGTTTATTGTCAATTGTGCCAGTTCGCAAATAGTGTACATATCTAAGGAGCCGCTCTTACCGACTGTGATCATGATCACTTACTATTCTGGGACTATGATACAGTTTGCATGTTTATTCGCGTAGTACCGTTGGGTCATGGACTCATGGGTGATCTTTACGACGGCGGTTTATTGACAATACCAGAAACTAGAATTCTTTATAGAAGTTTCTAAATGGCTGGTTGATACTTCCCTTGACCTAAGGGCTGTTTTTTATGCTGGCCAGAGGCTAAGCATTGCCATACAACATGGTAAAGCTAACATCGTGGTCCTTTTGGTACATTACCAGTCGATTGTGATGCGGATGAATTGTTCGACGCTATATTTTAGTTTGTGAATAGTTTCAGTTAAGTTGGGATATCATTTTGTTATTTTTATTAATTAATGAGTTATTATTGACGTCCATTTATTTACCCCATAAGTAAGGAAAGATTGCAGTAACAAACTTATAATGAAAATAACTTACGTTACGTTATACCCTTGCGCGAAGTGTAAGAACCAAACTTGGTTCTTACACTTCGCGCAAGGGTTTAACGTTTCTTGCAATTTGCAGGTCAGTGTCAGGCTGTATGTTGAACATACTATGATTCGCGACCGTAACACGTATATATTTACATAATTATAATAATAAAAACCATCAATACAACCCTCTAAGTTCATTTAATGCCACCTTTTCATTAAATGGTCGACCTGCAAATTGCAAATAACGGAAGAACACTTATATTTCGAGGGATTCCATAGTGCATCCTTCTTCACTTTAATTGAAGAACGGAGACATATGACTATTGTTTTCTGTATTCCAGCCTTGCGTCCAGCTTATAAAATCATTAGACAAGCACACACATCGCACTATATCAATAAATTATTCTTGCAGCAACATCATAAAGATGCTGCGAGTCATCATAAATACCATGACGTAAGATTAGCTGATAATTGATCTCTAATAGTTATAATCTAAGTTATTACCTAGCCCTATTTATTGCCTGCATTCCGTGCTAAATTAACACGTTCACGCGGGAAAGAGCACAAGGTTTGCAGTAAAAAGGTTGTAATAAGTTGTTGGCACCTCGGCGCTTTTTATCACGTTTTAATATAATGCTCTAGAATTTTCTCTATGGTAGTCTATACTAGAACATAGCATGGCACCTGTAGTCCCGTATAAGGGGGGCGAACTTTTTGCCATAAACCGGGGACTTACAAATCCAGAGTCTGGGCTGCTTCCGAAAAAATTCTGATGGTAAAACCAAATAATATTTCACTCGACCTGGAAACCGATTCCAGAACCAAATACAAAAATGCTCACAAATTGCGGTATGTAAAGTAGGTTAGTGATTTTTAATACAAAACTTAAAAACGAAATTAGAATGTGCCCATCAACATCCTATAACGTTCCCACTGCTGGGACACAGGCCTCCTCTTGGTGAGAGGGAGCGGGCCATAATCCACCACGCGGGCCCAGTGCGGGTTGGTAGATGTCACATGTCTTCGAATTTTTAGTTCTAAGACATACCGGTTTCCTCACGATGTTTTCCCTTTACCGTTTTGAGAGCAGTGGTGATGAAATAATTTACACAAAGTAAAGCGCCTGCTTGGGTTCGAACTCACGACCTACTACTCGTAAGACGCGGCAGTTACCACTAGGCCACCACTGCTCTGACGGTAAAAAAGAATTATCAAAAGTAAAAAGGATAATTCTTTTTACCGTCAAACGACAGCAATATTTTTCATTAATTTTAGTCGGTGACTAGAAAATTGGACCAAATGAAAGTTATAGTGACAGCACTATTAAGAATTATTAAAAGTTATTATTATAGTAGACTGAAAATTATAGCCATATGGGTAGATAAAACAGCTAAACGATTCATGACTATGAAACACTAACGTTATGAAATTGACCGCGTTTTACAATCAAACGGTGGCCATTTTATTGGCAATCAAATTAGGTGCTTTGAATATAGAATAGGAATATTAGAGAAGAGTTCATTGACCGCTTTTTTTTAAATAGTTTATATTAGGAATGCCGTTCACACACAATCCAATAACGATTTATGTGTTATTGAAAATCGATTTGAAATTACTTTGCGTACGTCTGCTATTGAAAATTTGAAATCAATATGTGAGTAGTCGTTTTATCCGCCCATAAAGGTTTACCTACTGCTGAACATAGGCCTAATGGCCCCTAAAATTAACTGTCGAAGGGATATTGTCCATAACTGTTTTTCTATGGGTGTGGTGTGCTATAATCGGTAAGATAGCGTTATTTGGCGCGGCCGTGAGGCATATACTCGTATGATCCTGTAGTTTAATTTTATGTTCGTTTTTAATTCAAATATGGCTCAAAGGGTTATGTAGAGATGTACCTTTAGTAAACCCACATTTTGTCAGTTATCTATAAAACCAATGTGTAAATGTATTTTCTAATATTGATTTGATTATTTATCAGAAAATTTAAATAAAAAAGAACATGATCATAAATTGTAATGTTATTGCAATAAATACTGGTTGGAAAACAAACCAAGTAGTGAGTAATTCACGTTTCTTTTTACTATAGATCTTTTTTACAATATCGCTAGTAAATTTAAGTCACAGTATCGTTTTGTAACTGCCAGTTCGTCATGTTCTTATTTCAATTCAGCATCGACAATATGGAAGCTATCTTGATCGTGAGGGTAATACCATAAATATTGGGAGTTATTTTGTCTGTTCTTCATGTAGTCATGATACTGGCATGGCTTGACATCGGTATACAAAATATTTGTTGAAAAAAAGTTACGTACAGAGGTTTAAATTCTTGGAGACTAATGAATTTATTCTTAACCTTACCTATTTAAACCTAACTTTATTTGGTGGCCGTGGTTGTTGGTGGATTTACAATAATTATACCTTCTGTAGGAAAACAGTTATAATAACAATATTTCCATTATCGTTTGCAATATACAGTATACCATTTGAAGTTTATCACAATATCTATATACCTTTCCAATATTACGTGCCTATTTACCAGATGCTGTAAACCGTTATTTAAATTACAGTCATAATGTGTCAAAACACGAAAAAATGCCGTGATGACAATCTGGAACGCCAACTAGACAGTTTGACGACACATAATATCACCACAAACATTTCAAATAAAATAAAAAACCATAGTCTAAACCACCAATCTAAAGAAACTAGTCTTAATCATCATTGGAACGCATCCAAAAAGGTCAAGGATTAGCTCGCTACTCTAATTCTTTCCTTTGTGTTCTAAAGCGCATTTAAAAAAAGAATACCATATGGTTGGCTCTAAATTATTGCTGTTTCTTCTTTTATTGGCCACTCGCGCTTGTTGCCAGGCAGTTTCGATGCATCGTGTATAAAGGCTCGTTTGCACGTTTCAATTTGGGAAAGTGCTAGTTTTTTGCCACAAAAATAAAGGTTTCAATGTTTTAAGCCATATTTATACAACATTTTAACATTTTCAGTAAGTAAACTTGCTTGCACTTTAAGCGAAACTTGTTGGGTACATACTTCAATTTTAGAGGGTCGATTGCTTCAATATATATCGTACCGGTTACAACGGAAACCATTTTTCCGCAATGAAATTAAAATATTTTTTGTTAATGAAGTATTAAATAGACTAATAAGTTAATAACTTTTGTCATGCACCTCTGTTTTCCAAGTCATTGGTAGAATGGTTGACATCGGCTTTACTATTTAAAAAACGAAGTAGAATAACTTAAATTACGTTACTGTATAGAATCAATTTCTTCTAACTTATAAGACAGCTGTGCTGCTGACGAGTGTGCTGTGCCACTTCTTCTTCCTAGCTAAAGTACTACGGAGTGGTGAAGGGAGGGCTTTTTGGACTGTCTTATGTTATTTTGACTTTCAAAAAGTGCTGAGTTACAGCCTAGTCCCTTAAATAAATGACTTTGATTTATATTTTAACAAATGTTTATGTAGCATATATCATAATTTTTAAGTATTGAAACTATAACTCGTAGTTGACTAATTACTAGCCCGGACACAGAACACATCTAAAGGAACCTTAAAACTTCTAAGCAATTTAAAACGTCTACGCCCGTTTGCGGTTCGGCCAACCTTGGCTTTGAAGATATTTGTGTTACAAAAACAAAGTAAGTGAGTTAACGTGTTTGGAGGTTAGTACAATGTTTTATTACGCTTTTCCTAGTAATATTGCATGTATATATATATGATACTGTTCGAAAAGTGAAATTACATATAACAAATTAAATGCAGCCCGCGAAATATGTTACGGTTGCTTGGCGGTTTGAATTTAGAATGTTTTATTTTATGTCTTGATATTCGAAAACTTTTACTTTTTAATTTCTTTTAGCTTTCCATATAGTTATAGATTAGTTTTTTTTATAGGTCCGATATAAGTATTCTTTCTGTAAGTCCTATATTTTTATGGTTTTTCCACAAATGTTTACGACTAGGAATTTATAGCTTTACCGCATCATGACACTGTTTAAGTTTTATGACTATTCGTTCGCTATTGCGGTAGTTAATCGCGTTAAAGATAATAGTGCACCTTTTTATTTCATGCCTACTCTTTTTATTTGCTTACTCTAGTAGTAGGTATATTATCTGTGAAAAGTTCTGTGGAAATCGGTTGTCATGGTATGGCTATGTGATGTAGAGGACAGAGGTAAGTTTTGAGGATGATTTTTTACTGTTACTTACAGTAGGGGAAGCCCTAAGTGGCTTTGGATTGGCTGTGTGAATCATGATGTGGCAAGACATCGAGTGACTACCAAGATAACGACTAAGAGAGAAGTAAGGAAGAAGAAGACAATCATGTTCACACATTTGAGGTTGGAGCAACATGTCTTCCATCTAACTTACTTATTAGCATAAGGGCTGAACAATGCTGACATAATTTATTATCTGTGGTTAAACGAAGAAAAAGTAAGATGCTAACAGCGAGTAGCCTACATGAACTGCAGAATTTTTCTTTAGAAAATGATGATTTTCGTCTTAACAAAAGTCAACAATGCCTCTAACTAGTTTAAAGAGAAACAATATTTAGCTTAGTAACTGCAGGTATCTAATGCAATACCTGCTACGTATAAATCCAACGGCCATCAGAGTCTGAACGCACCTGCAGCTAAAACTGGTTAGAAGCAGGATTAGTTATAAACTTCTACCTTTATGTTTAGCTGTAGTATAATATATGGAACTATGCGTGTGTACTAACTTATTGAATATGGTAATTAGTTAAGGTTATGACGGCACTGATGTGGTTTATGACCTAAATGTATATGCTACTTGTATCTACGTATGAAGACATTTTTGGGAAAATATGGCTTGATGAAACTGGTCATCATTTCAGCCTTAAGATTACAGGACATTAGCCTCTCCCAAAGGGGGGTTTGCCATTATCGCCACGCTTTGCAGGCGGGATGGCGATCGCAGTATGGTAGTAAGATGCATAGAGAACGCTGTTGCCCATTCTCTAATGAGTCCCTTCGTCGCTTTCTACGACACCCACGGGAAGAAATAGGATGGTGCTATTCTTTACGTCCGGCACGACAAGGGAAGCGGTATCTGGATAAAAGCAAAGTTCAAAAACTAAAACTCGGCTTCTGAATAAATCATGGTCTTAAAAGTATGAATGTGTGTTCATGTGTGTGTGTGTGTGTGTGAGGGTGTGTGTGTGTGTGTGTGTGTGTATGTATGTGTGTGTTAGTCTAGTGGTTAGTGACCCTGACTGCTAAGACTGAGGTCGTGGGTTCGATTCCCACCCAGGACAAATCTTTGTGTGATGAGCACAATCATTTGTTCTGTGTCTGGGTGTAATTTATCTATAATATGTATGTATTTAGAAATATATAAGTATGTTTATCAGTTGTCTGGTTGCCATAGTACAGGCTCTGCCTAGTTTGGGATCAGATAACGGTGTGTTGGTTGTCCTAAGATATTTATTTATTTTTTAATATTCTTATCTGAAAGCCGTGATCATGTCACTTTGCCCTAAAGTATATTATCGCTTACTATTTTAAGAATGTTATTTCCTCCATGTCCTCTAGAGGGCGTCATCGCCTATAACCAACGACCATGATAAGCAAGTAGGCTTAGAGTTTATGAGGGAACAGAGGAACATACATAACATATTGGTCAAAATCATAATCTTCATTTTTGATTCGCCGTACTCAGGTACAAACACTGAAAACAATATTAAATGGACCTCCCGACGCTGCTTCTTTGCGCAGAGGTGAGATAACCATCGGAATTTTTAATATTTTTATAAAACTAAATTCTGCAGACTATCTGATTAATTCCTCTTACAACATAACCATAATATCTTAGCCTAACCTATAACATCTAGCAACACTCTAAAACCCCACTTAAAGCTAGAGTTGCCAGCGCTAAAATTGAGTGGATCTCATCTCGCATCCTTTCAGACAGATAACAAAAGTCCGGGATAGTCCGTATATTTCACCCGGAGAGACTAATGTTCAATAGCCATCTTTGTCGTCTTACTGCCGAGTTTACGGACTGGGGGACAAAGACAGGGATAAAAAACCGGCCAAGTGCGAGTCGCTCTCGCGCACCGAGGGTTCCGTACAAACCTGCAGGTATTCACGGTTTATGCATAAGGTTTATGTTTATGATTTTTTTTTTTTTAATTTTTATATTTGAGTTGACTGAATGAAACTAAATTGTGGTTTACGATTTATGACGTATTAAAAAAAAAAAACTACTAACTAGATCTCGTTCAAACCAATTTTCGGTGGAAGTTTACATAGTAATGTACATCATATATTTTTTTTAGTTTTATCATTCTCTTATTTTAGAAGTTACAGGGGGGGACACACATTTTACCACTTTGGAAGTGTCTCTCGCGCAAACCATTCAGTTTAGAAAAAATATATTTTAGGAACCTCAATATCATTTTTGAAGACCTATCCATAGATACCCCACACGTGTGGGATAGATGAAAAATTTTTTTTTGAGTTTCAGTTCTATGTATGGGGAACCCCAAATATTTTTTTTTAAATTTTTATGCGGTTTACAGAATACATCTACTTACCAAGTTTCAACAGCATAGCTCTTATAGTTTCGGAAAAAAGTGGCTGTGACATACTCGGACAGACAGACAGACAGACATGACGAATCTATAAGGGTTCCGTTTTTTGCCATTTGGCAACGGAACCCTAAAAAGGAGTATTAACTTGCACATTTTACCACTTTGGAAGTGTCCCTCGCGCAAACTATTCAGTTTAGAAAAAATATATTTTAGGAACCTCAATATCATTTTTGAAGACCTATCCATAGATACCCCACACGTATGGGATTGATGAATTTTTTTTTTTTGAGTTTCAGTTCTATGTATGGGGAACCCCAAATATTTTTATTTTTAATTTTTATGCGGTCTACAGAATACATGACGAATCTATAAGGGTTCCGTTTTTTGCCATTTGGCAACGGCACCCTAAAAAGGAGTATTAACTTGCGATCTAATAATATTTTAGACCAGTATTTTAAACTTCTTCAGAAAGGTCTGGTGTAGTACTCGCAACCGGCGTGCGTGTATTACCAGTGGCTTTAGTTTAAGTTTCTTTTAACCATCTCGACTTTACATAATGACCACGTTCGGCGCTCCGATTCGACCTGCACCCTAATTGCGTCCTGCCAGGGTCACGAGATTTATTCGAAAGAGGTACCGTGGCCCTGGCATATGGGCAACTAAAGGAAACACGGGTGGGTTTTAGTCAGTAAAAGTCGGACACGCCCTTCCGCTCCACCTTAGAGCTGGAGACGTCGTTTGATGATTTCCACCAACCACAACAAAACCCTAATTGCGTAACGCAGAATCAATCAGAATCTAAACCGATTCGAAGATTATTTCAAATCCACTGCGTCTAATGTTCGAAAAAATTATCTGCTCAATAAAGTAAATAAAGCAATGAATTTTGTTGAATTGTCAAATTGAAAGCGATTCCTACTGATAGTAGTTAAGCAATTACCCCTCTGGATTGATGAAGGGCCAATCGGCGCACCGACGATGGATAAAAGAAACTAGTCCTAGGGCCACTGATATGGGAACATGAATGAGGCAAAAGGTTACCCGTTTTGCCTAAGGATCGTAGTAGGTATCGTTCTGTAGTTTCTGCCTACTCTCATGGGGAAAAAGGCGTGATTTTCTGTATTTTAACTGTATTTCTTGACGTATGTACTGATTACTACAACTACTCCATGCACATGCTCCGATACCTGCATGCAGTCCAGAGGACCGGCAGCCCACCTGGAGCTTGATAACTACTCAACGAAAACTACATAAACCTTTTAAAAGATAAAAACTTTTTACCTAAAAATTTAACCGCCGAAAAAACTGAAAAGCAAAAAATAATAAACCTTAAAATTATGAGTCGGCGCTTTGAATGATCTTTGTACATTGATTTTTCAGCGCCGACTCAACATTTTAAAGTTTATTATTTTTTGCTTTTCTGTTTTTTCGGCGGTTTAATTTTTTGTTAAAAAGTTTTTATTTTGTAATTTTTTGTGGCTTTAATGTACTAATAATACTTGGCAAGGTATACCCTATGTAATGAAAAAATAATTATCAAAATCGGACTACTCTGTACAAAGTTATGCGTGGTTATACATTACAATCAATGAGTGAGCAATCAATCATCCCCTGTTTTCCGACCCGTAGGGTTCGATTTTGTTTTCCAAATTTATATGGGACCACCCTCGGAGTATACCCTTTCTAATAAAATAAGAATTATCACTATCGGACTACTATGTAAAAAGTTATGCGTGGTCATACATAAAAAAAAAAACAAAATATAATAATATACGCGTCGAATTGATAACCTCCTCCGTTTTTTTTCGTCGGTTAAAAACTTAAACAATGTGAAACAGTCCAATACAATGCAATAGGTATTTTATAAAATGAGCAGTTTCCGAAATTTTGTTTTCTAATAAACTCGTAATCCTTCAGAATTACTCAGTTACAAAAGAAATACTTCTAAGAATGTTGAAATATTAACGACTACCTTTTGCCAGCGGTGTCGCGCGTGTGTTTGACGATAATAATTATCCCACAGGAACGTACTATCGGGGTAAAAAAGCATCCTATATGTTGATCCAGGTCGCAAACTATCTTTGTGTCAATTTTACCTAAATCCGTTCAGCCATTTTTGCGTGATAAACATACATACTTTTACGTTTAAAATAATCATCATCATCATCATCATTTCAGCCGTAAGACGTCCACTGCTGGACTTAGACCTCCCCCAATTCGGGGGGCTTTGCCATAATCGCCACGCTTGGCAGGCGGGTTGGCGATCACAGTATGGTAGTAAAATGCATAGAGAACGCTGCTGCCCATTCTCTAGTAAGAAAATACCGTGTTTAAAATAATAGTGGGATAGAAATATCCATAATAATTTCTGAACATCTTCATTATATTTTTATCATCTAGTAATTTATCTTGAAACTATAAGAAATGCCAACAGTTCACCAAATAATAATAAAGCTCACAATAATGATGTCAACAGTCGCCCACAGGCTACAATATCTCTTACGTTGGCCAACTCAGTCATGTGTTTTTTAACACAGCACTAAAATTTAATCGTGCCAAGCCTTGTAAATCGATCGATTGTGATTATTGTTGGTTTAATATTTATTGAAGTCTATATTTGATTAAACTGAATCGATAATAGGCTGGTGTTATACTGAGAAGAATAAGATTTAAAAGAAAAAGATTTATACGTTGAGAACTTGGCTTGGTTTCGGATATGATACCTATTTACACTGTAATTTGAAACCATTGTAACAGCAAAGTATTTTAAAAGAGTAACCATGGAGCTTCTTGCCGGCTCTTCTCCACAGGAATCAACAAATTGGAATCGTGCACCTAGCTTTTGACGTTTGATAGGTGCATGTAGGTTTATAAAATATTTTGATTTTGATTTTCGTCCTGGAGGACTCATATGTTTCTGTTTTCTAAACTCATCGTTATACCTATAGTCAGCAGGCAATATTTTGTTTTTTTTTTAAAGGGTTTTATTATTGACCATAAAAGTCTAAAATTTGAAATTAAAAGATTGATTTAGATATCATGTAGATTTTAAGTGGTATCGTGTTACCCGGTAACTGGGTTGCGAAGGTCAGTTTGGCAGTCACTCCATGTAAAATACTGGTACTTAGCTGCATCCAGTTAGACTGGAAGCTGACCCCAAAATAGTTCGGAAAAGGCTAGATAGATGATGAGTTGCCATTTATTTAGGAACCGATTTCAAATTTTCCTACTAAAGTTAACTTGTATTTTATTTAAATCCCATTTCCATGACAAAAAACAAGAAATTTGTAAAATTTTCTGCTTTATTTATTCAACAAGTAGTTTAAGCAGCCTATATTGTTCCCACTGCCGGAACACAGGCCTCCTCTAGGTGGAAGGGAGTGGGCCGTAATCTACCACGCGGGCTCAGTGCAGGCTGCTAGATGCCACAGGTCTTCGAATATTTTGTTCTAGGACATGCCGGTTTCCTCACGATGTTTTCCTTCACCGTTTTGAGAGCAGTGGTGATGAAATTATTTACACAAATTAAAGTGCCTGGGTTCGAAAAAGTCAGGGCCGATACCTCTGGGCCACCACTGCTCGTTATGTTGTAAATATTTCAAAATAATTTTCGCATAATGATAATGACGTAGGTTTTAACAGCTACAATTACTTAAAAATAATATATCTCTCTTTCCGCTATTTAGTCTAGTCAATCAAAAGTCAAACTTTTTGTGATTTCACCCTTGTATGGTACAACATGTGGTCCTGTTATTTCTACCACCTACGAGTTTAAAACGTTATTGAACAACTCTCATATATATGTAGGTGTTTAGCGGTCGCGACCACTTTTTGCTTCTACTACATTATTGCAATTTTTCAATGCAATTTATTGGCACGTGCGTCGCAATAAATATTTTTCTCATTGACATTGCCATTTAAAAAAAAATAACTAGTTCATAAAGTACAGAGAGCGGCACCCTGATTGCGTAAATACACTATTAAAGACAATCTGAATCATTAATTTTGATAAGGATATTGGAAATTCAAAGAAAAGAAAATAGAAAATCTTAGACTGAAAGAAGACAGAAAAAATCTAAACTAATATTATAAAGCTGAAGAGTGTGTTTGTTTGGTTGGACGCGCTAATCCCAGGAACTACTGGTTCGAATTAAAACATCATTTGGTGTTCGGTAGCCTATTTATCGAGGAAGGCTATGGGCTATGTAACACTCTCCAACCAATAGATCTATCTGCCAAATACCTGTCTATTTGTAAATGTCTATCTGTTAAGGTTGGCTCACTGTAACGTCTTTAATTAAAATGTAATCTAAATATTATAAAACTGAGGAGTTTGTTTGGTAAAACGTATCAAAAACTACGGTTAGTGCTGGATAGCCCATTTATCGAGGAGGGCTATAGATTATATAAAGCGATTCCTACTGATAGTGTGTTACAGCTTTACATTTCCAGTATAATTTGACTTCCCGTTGTACGAAAACCCTATACATTGCGTGGTCAGCTAAAACTGGAAATGTATTGTTTGACATGTAGCCTTGTGTACCTATTACCTATGTTGCCAAAAACCGACGTGCAATCAAATCACTTAGATTTTTTTTTAATGCGTATTAGTTACAAAATTATATAAAACACTTGAACAGTTATTAAAAATCAAAACAAAGTAAATAGGTACATCCTAGTTCTAAATTTAAAATCGAATCTGACCTACATTTAAGAAACAATAAATAAAATCCCACGCGTGCAGTTCTCGCGCGATTTACTCAAGGATACTCTGACATTCAGACACTGAGCAGACCATCCATTTTTCACTGCAGAAGTTTTACATGCACTAAGTGTTTCTAGGTATTACGAAAGAAATCTATCTTAAAATAAACGATGTAACTGAAGTAAGCAGACTGAATGGTTATAGTGGTACTGACACACGTGAAACACATGTGAAAATGGTCGATAAGTCAAAATTAGTTTGGCGTAGGTATGTAATAAAATTGGAAACTACAGACTCATAAACGGTGCAGCGATTATACAGTGCTTATGTCATGTTCTACGCTTGCTTTTTTATTTTGGTCCTATCGACTTTTTATGTAGTCAATTTTGAGTCATCATCATCATCATCATCATTTCAGCCGAAAGACGTCCACTGCTGGGCATAGGCCGCCTCCAAAAGAGGGTGTTTGCCATAATCGCCTCGCTTGGCAGGCGGGTAAAATATAATACAGAACGCTGCTGCCAATTTTCTAGTAAGTACCTTAGTCGCCTTCTATGACAACTACGTGAAGAAATGGAATGGTACAATTTTTTACGACCGTTAGTACACGGAACCTTCTTTTTTTGACCTATTGCTACTAAATTAAGAACTTTAATAAAATGCATTAAATTGTATTGTAACGTCACCAGTAAACTGTTGTGTTTAACTCCAACTCCACTTCTGACTGGCTTACCTGAAAAGAACAGAAATAAAATTTTTATAAAATCATCGTAGGTACGTAATTTAGTTCGTAAAATTCCGATTACATTATCAACACTCATTCACGAAACGTTAAACATTTTCCACATTTCAATATTTATTTTCGACATCTGTCCTCAAAAGACGCACAGAGCTATTTAAAATGAATATATTTATTTTATTAAACGCGCAAATCTATTACGGAGATAAAGTGCGCATTAACGTCGGAAACAGAGTTTAGGGAAGTTTACCGATTTCATTCGTGTGCGTTCGGAATTATTGATTTGTTGCTATATGCGTCGTCGGTGTGAAATCGAGAATGTCCATCAATTCAGACATTTCCTTGTTTTGACAGTTTAATTCCTGTGCTCCACGCATGGGGATTAGGGAAATAGGATTGGTTTAAGATAGATGGAGCTCGGAAATCTCCGTATTCGTATGAAGTTTTCAAATCTAATTTTCGGTTTGGCACACTTACTGGTTCTATTTCAAATAAAAAAGCTAAATTCGTTTCTTTAAGCAAGCGTTGTTTTAAACATTAAAATAAAAGAACTTTGTAAATCTCAGACGTAAAGAAGACAGAAAAAAGTTGCTAATATGTATTGATCCACCTTGCGCTTTAAGGCTAGGTGATTCGACACTCATACAGATTTGAGGGGGTGAGGTGCGTGGAAATCCGCGGGGCGCCTCCCGCGCGTCCTTCTTGTCGAACACGATAGCGCGCCAAAAGTTCGGGCGGCGCGGCGGCGGCGGGCGTAGCACAGACAGGTCATAGTGTAGCGACATCAGTATGTCCACAGTATTAGAAACCACAGAAGAAACGATAATACAAGACTAATATTATAAATGCGACAGTTTGTGAGTATGGATGTATGGAAGTATGGATGGATGTTTGTTATTCTTTCACGCAAAAACTACTAAACGTATTTGGATTAAATTTAGCTTGCAGATAGTTTATAACCTGGACTAATATTATAAATGCGAAAGTTTGTGAGATGGATGTTTGTTACTCTGTCACGCAAAAACTACTGAACGCATTTGAATGAAAAAAAAAAAAAACTTTAGAGGTGTCAAGGGACACCCGGATGGAACGAAGTTCCTTTCCAGGATTCATAATTGTTATATTTTTTTTATTATTTATTCTGTACAAAAAACCTGTATACACTCAACAAAAATATTCTCTCTCTCTCTATCTCCCTCTCTTCCTCTCTCACTCTCTCTCTCCCTCTTTCTCTCTCTCCCTCTCTCTCTCTCCCTCTCTCTCTCTCTCTACTCACAACAAAAAAAAACAACAACATACAAACAAATACAAACAACAAATTATATACGGTCGAATTGAGAAACTTCGTCCTTTTTTTGAAGTCGGTTAAAAAGTGTCGTTATAACTTTTCGTGAGATTTTTTTCCGTCTAGCCCCCTTTCACAATGCGCGATAAGGAACTTCGTTCCAATTAGCAAGCAGATAGTTTATAACCTGGACTAATATTATTATGAAAGTTTGTGAGTATGGGTGTATGGAAGTATGGATGAATGTATGGTGGTGTGTGTCTCTTTCACGCAAAACTACTGAACAGATTTGGATGAAATTTTGCACCAAGATAGTTTATAATCTGGATTATCACATTAGGTCCCTTTACCCCGGTAGTACGTTGCCGCGGAATAATTTTCGACCTCTTTCTATTCACGCCTACCAAGATACTCATCAAGACGAATCAAACGAGCCCAAATTTGATGGGGTTACGTCGTTTAATTACGGAGTTACTATAGCCACCTTCAAGCTCCATCATCAGACCCTGGTTACCATATAGTATCAAAGTACTCGTCAAGACGAATCAAACGAGCCCAAACTCGATAGGGTTGCAACGTTTAATTACGGAGTTCCTATGGCCCCTTCCAACTCCATCATCAGACCCTGGTTACCATATAGTATCAAAGTACTCGTCAAGATGAATCAAACGAGCCCAATCTCGATGGGGCTGCGTCGTTTAATTACAGAGATCCTATGGACAACTTCCAGCTCCATCATCAGATCAGCTCTATGTCATAATAATATTGCATTGGATTGCAACATTGTTTTTAAAGTTTTACAAATATTTACACAATGAGAACCACACACACAAAACAAAAGCTTAACCAACTATGGTCTATATAAATTCTTGAAAACAATATTTATTTACAATTTATTTTGTTTTCTCTTATTATTACTTACGCAGCAGAAAGGAAGCGCGCGCGCAAAAAATTGTCACAGATCTCACCTCGATAACGTCTCGCAGGACACTGGCAAGAGTGGCAAGTAGTGGCAAGCGACGCGCCGATCAAAAATCACTTGAACGATCGATATTTTTTTTTAGAAATAAAATGAAAAAAATTGATCGGGTTCAATCGATTCTAAAATAAATTACCTATACATTGATACTAATTATAGAAAAATAGGTGTATTAGTACTTCTTTAAAATGAAATTAGGCTTGTTAAAAAACTGCAAATCGAAGTAAGTTCGGCTTTTTTTTCTATCGAGTAAATTTGATTGTATCGTGTTTTGATCGGGTACAAGCTAAGGAGAAAGAATGTATCTTAAATATATATTTTTTTCAGATTCTGGACGTAATAATTTGCCTATTAAAAACCAATTCTAAAACAGGTGAAAACGGTGCCACCCGGCCTGATCACAATCTGAATCACTTTGGAGGATACTGCCTCGTGTCTCAGTACTGAAGATAGTGACTTTTATTAATGGACTAGCTTCTGCCCTCCACACGCAATTTAAAAAAAAAAATTGTTTAAACCTTCCGTGGGCCTTAAGGAATATACAACAAAATAATAATTCCGAATTGATTGAGCCCTTTTCGAGTTATGCGCTTAGCAACATTAATTTTTATTTATATAGATTACGTTTTGATTAAAGCGTTTTTCCCGTGGTTTTTCGGATCCTCTTTTAGGAGTTACAATATCGCAACGCGATTTTACCGGGCACCTCTGAGAATCCAACAGATCGCTTCCTAGCGCTTCGAAAAAATACACTGTTCGATTTTCAACTCTCAGCGCTGAACAGTGCGTTAAATGTCCAGCTGCAATGTTTTTACGTCCGTGTTTCGTGGACTTAGTAGGCCAAAAATGAACCGTACTCTTCCAGCAGTTTTTTGTGGAATATACTTTCAGTCAAAATCCAAAGGTTTAAAAACAAAATAGCAATATTTGTTTGAAAATTTCGTTTGCTCAACAACGTAAATAACACAATCAATGTTTTACATCTATCATATGCACTGATACAGCGACATGTTACATGGTACACGGAAGTTACTAACTTTAATCACTATTGAGTAGGTTATATGTATTACTGTGTAAAAGCATTTGAACGCAAGTTTGAGTTTATTCCGAGTAATTAGTTCTCCGTCTAGGCGCTCTGACGTGGGTCTGGGTTGATGCGCTGCAGCCCGAGTGGGTTGTATTTAGCCTGAAGGTTATTGAGCATGGTGTGTGTTCACCATAAAGTGGGAGAGATGATTTTGAAACTATCCTTTGGCTGTTAAGCGTTTTCGATTTTGTCTACATCTGCTGTGTGTTTCGGCCCGGCTGTCTATCCCCCCCTCCCCTTAGTTTTAGAATTGGTTTTGTTAGCGTTGGTTATACAGCGTTATAGGTAGGTAGTATATTTTTAGTTTAGCTTACTTGGTTGCTGTGGAACCAAAAGAAATTCAAAATATTCCGATGTAACTTTGACTAAATAGTCTGCTTATGACAATGGGTCACCAACACCACAGAGAATTATGGGTAGGTACTGATAAAACCCTATTTGTGAGTTTCTTGGCTACCCGAAAGCGTTAAAGATAGGGTTATTTTAGTTTCCTCAGAATACCATCATTTTTAAACAGATTTGAAATATTCTTCGTTGTTAAACTTACTGAATAGTCCCATATAAATTTGGTTAAGTTTTGATATGTGGTTATTGATTTACAATTTAGTTATTTTCCATAGTTCAGTAAAATGTATTTTTTCATTTAGTTACGTTGATGATATCATAATATTAGCCAGTGTAAGTGTACGAATTGGTGTTCCTACCCTACACCAATTCGTATACTTTCACTAAGAAATAAGAAATTACTATTAAATCACAACTAAGAAATTAAAAATATAAAGTTTATTTGAAATGAAACAACAGTCTTCCGGAAATCCTTTAATTTCGGAAGTCAGTGGCTTAAAAAATGAAAATACAAAACCAAAGACTTTCGAAATTACAGTAATTTTTCACTTTGAAGTGTTTTTTTTTACGAATTATCTTTCATATTTCGTAAAGTAAACAATACAGAAACCGCACTGCTAATTATATCCAACAGTCACATTTCCCTAAATATCAACGAAAACACGAGTTGACCATCGAATTCCTTCACGTACTAGTTACAATTAATTTACAGAAGCATACTCGCCGCAGCCAAGTTCAGTGTTCTGAAGGCTGGCAGCTGTCCAACGAGTTTCATGGAGCTCTGCTGATCCTCAGATTAACCACCGATATCTAATGTGATCGGTACGGTTTGTCACTAATTGAGATCTTAATTTAGAGTCTGAAGGACAGTTTGATTTCCTTGTTGCTAAATATAGATCCAAATAAGATGAAGATAGGATGGTTTGTTCGAGCTAGAGCTAAAGTTTTGTTGTCTTTCTTTATTGATACTTGATAAATGATTATATTTCTGTAAGTGGGTTTGTACAAACACTGTAACACGTTAACCATATTTTAAAAACTAGATTGAGAACTACTCTGAGCAGAAAGGCTGAAACAAACTCAGAGGTCACGGTCTCCTTTAAAGTCCAGACATAATCTTGGTCACATTTTGTGAAGACCATGTCTGAAATGGAGTTTTGAGGAAAGAATCACACATTTCCCATACGGAATGGTTGCTATAAAAGTAGAACTCAGAAATGAACAAGATTTTTTTTGTATTAAATTTCGAATTTATTTATTAATATGTAATGACATAGTACAAGAAGATTGGTCAATGATCCGCAAACTAGGCATTTGCCTGTATCTTGGGGTTCGGATTTGTGATATTTTCAGAGTAAGATATAATAATAATTGCTAGAAAAATATAAACGAAAATCAATAAAAAAAACAAGCAAAATTTGGCTAATCTACAACAACAGTACGAAATAAAATAAAGAACAAAATCGGAACAACATCAAAAGACAATCTATCTTAGGCGAAATTTTACGTTAAATTTTCCTTATTAACTGTTCATTATAGTTTATCGTATTTTAATGAATTTAAAATGCACCATGAATTAGTCATAAAAATTTAAAAACCACAAAATCGACTCCGGTCACGAGTGACGGGCCCGTTTACCGAGATCTAGCGTGGGAAATAATATATGACGATGATATAAATTGTGACAGGCAACCTCTGCCAACTAGGCTACCAGTACTGTAATGCAAGCTTTTTTTACACCACGAACTAATGTTTATTCACACGACTCTTCACAAACTACCGCTCCACTGAATAATACAATGTTTTGGTAATTTTTAAGTAAGACGTATAATGTTGATTTGTTAATTGACAGGTGTGTTTTGAATTTTCTCGTGTGAAATATGTGTAATGGTAGCTGAGACCTCGAGTTCTTGAATTCGGATTTTTTTCGGATATTTTTAGGTTAAAATTAGAAATTGTTTATAAAATAACCTACATCAATGTTTGAATGTGTTTTTAGAAAATAATATAGAAAAAAAACCAGAGCTTTTTGTTTTTTTTTAAATAATGTTTGCATGCATACTTATTCTGAGAGCTCGGAGCATTATATTATGTGTTTTGATTTCGCATATAGAAATAAGCATTAGCACGATAGTTTTGTAACACAATATATACATTTTTAAATTTCCTTATATATAAAACCATTTAAACATCAACAAAAAATCAGTACGAAATCTAATTTATCCATAAACATATTAACTACTCTCAAAGCAATTACAAGACTCGTGTCAGCAACTCACAAACATACCTTATATCATACATGGCGAAATAAGTTTCTCATTCACTTTAATAATGAAGCTCGACATAAAACAATGCAGGAAACGTAATTACAACCTTATCGAAGAAAATCCAATATTTAAGGCAGCTTCTAACTACATGCTCCTCTAACTTTATGACTTAGCATAGACGCGTATTTCCTTTTCAGTTTTATTAGTTCACATCCTTGCTTTATCCTTCTAAAGCACTTCCAACTTTATCGTTATGGCATAAGGTTGGTATTTAAGTGTATAGCTTTTGGTACTTACGGCTATATGTTTTGGTCGTGGCAGTAAGGAGAGCTGAAATGGACGGTTCTTATTACTGGGCTAAGAGCATGTAAGTGCTTTCTAACACTAGGTTCTTGTTATGGGCCAGTAGAGTATATGTTCAGGAATTATTATAATGGAATAAAAGCTCGTTTTATTAATGTGTCATTGAGAAGTCGTGTGGTGGAATGAATGAAGCATTTTTACTGTGAGAAACTTAACGAGCGATAGAGGGTTGTATAATAAGGCTGAGCCAGGGTGGTCTAGATGACATCCGTAGCCCTGTATTGCTTAGGACCCGGGATGGTGGCATGTAGTGTTCCACGCGCGCCTCTCTGTGATGTACGGGGAGAACTTTACCATCCCACTCCCGCCCTAACGTGAGGAGGCCCGCAGAGGCGGGCTGGCACCAGTCGGGGATCGCGGAAGACGCATTAGTTCCCGTGGTCCCCGACGTAGGTGTGGGACGGAACACCGGGGTGGTTTAAGTCAGTAAGAGTTTGACAGACCCCTTCGCCCACTCCAGGGCGAAGGACGTCCATGAGGGTTTCCACCTCGAGATCAAAAAAATAAATAAAAAGGGTGGTCTAGACTCTAGCTAAGCCGAAAAAATATACATTTGAGAATAATAGAAATAGAAGAATTGTATGTTGGTACTAACTGTAACTAATTTTCTGAATACACATAGAAAACCTGATGATTCCGAAGACGATAGTAAAATGGAACAAGTATCTCTATATACTTTTGCTTTGAAGATAAAACGTCTTTTACGCCACAAATAACAGGGATTCCGATCCATATATTTAAAGAGCAACTACCCACAAGCGTGTTTGTCTTACATAATATTCCATTTCTATTTTAATGCATGATTACATGTAAATACATTGCAGACATATTTCAGAATGATTCAATCTACAAACCAGAAAGTGATTCATGAATGTGGTTTTAATTTCATCACAAAACGTAATAATTATTTTGAACGTCAATGATTTCACTGGAATACTTTTACAAGCTTTGAAAGAGACACTCTTAGTATCTTAAAAAACACAAAAGAGCGGAGAAACGGAAAACAAAATCGGAAGGTAGACCTTGATAAAAATGTCGCGGTAAAATTACATTGAAGAAATTTTTCAAAGCCAAACTAGTGTACTCTAAAATGTAAATTCAGAAGTATTCGAAATGCTTTATAAAATATTTCAATGATGAGGAACTAAATAGCTGTAACACAAATCAGTGAAGCAATTAATAAGTCATATCTGGAAAATATGATAGTGAACACGCAAGAACCAGAAAAGCTTACTGTAGATGACGGACGTCATTCCTCAATTACAATTGCACAGATCATAAATTCGCACATCACATAACATTTAATCCTATTAAGCCCTTCAACATGATCCTGCTTTCCACTGCCAAAGTACAAAAAGAGAGCAATTTCTCTTATGCTAGACAAATCTGTCGCTGTCTTATGTCTGTTTAATACCTCACATACTCTTAGTAGCGCCGAGACAGCTACTTATCTCTTTGATGTACCGTGATTCTGATACCACTCCTTTGAAGTTCGCCTTCTTATATGGACCATAAATATATTCAGTGATGCCCTGTTTCCCATTCACGATAATATATCGATAGATCTCGCGTTTAGGATCATTATCATCGATTCCGTTGATAAAACTATTCGTTTTCATAGGTATCGGATATGCTAAATCGATTTCGTTTTACATTTATTTGCATCGGCTGATTTGATATTAGATTTAATATGGCGTTGTGTGATGTTTGAGAATCCTTGGAATAATATTATCTAAATTGCATTTCCGTTTATGCTGTCATCTTTTTCTTTTTATAGTCTAGATAACTGGTTTTTGATTTTATTAGAAGCGAATGACGTCCCAGCTCCATCATTCTTGACATTTTCTTTGTGGTATTAGCAATATTGAGTCCAGCTTCCAAATCTTACGAAACCCGTGGGAAGAATTACACGTCCTATTAAAATCAAGGACCACCCATCATATCCAATTCACTGAACATATAAATTATCCAGTTGAGTTTCATACACGATCAATCTTATACTGACCCTTCGTATACTGCTAAATCAAGTCTTAATAGAGGCTCCTCCTAACGCCGATTACAATTAAGAGGATCGCAGATGTCATCTTTAAATTTGTTCAATTGGCTGTGAATTTCCATAGTATTACCTTCGTCTTGTTCACTTGTTTAATGGTGATGTGACCTATTTATCATGATTATCGCTGTTTGCTCATGATGGCGTCAACTTTGGCGCCTCTCGTGGGTGTCGGAGGGCTATGTAGGTTAGTGCGTGGTGTAAGATTAATTACTTTTTGGCGCAATAGTGACTTGAACGTTTCTTTTGTTTGATTTATTGGGTACTGGAAATGATATTGTATCATTAGCATAATTTTTATTGATGATCAACTATTAGCGATACCACACCACCATATATTTTCTTTAAATGTTAAAATTATTATTAGATATATGTATTGTTTTGTTATTTTTTCTTCTAAAACGCGAGGAATGATATTCTTTTGTGAGTCTATTTTCCAAGCGTGCGAATTATTCAAAACCAATATAACAGTTGCCTTATTATTACTCAAAGCTTACTGCTATTTCATTAATTATTAAGTTCCTAACAATTTTCTTTCTTGTTTTTCAATTTGCATGTCAGTGTCAGGTTGTAGGTTGCTAAAATATGATTCATAACCATAATAACACCTGCGTGCCTCAGAAAGCACTATAAGCCGTTGGTCCTGGCTGTCATTCTTGAATTTTTTGACGGTCATTTTGGGTCGTCTGAAGTGTTATCCAGGAATTGGGTTGTGGAAGTCAGATAGGCAGTCACACCATGGAAAATACTGGAAGCCGACTACAATACAGTTAGAAAAAGGCTAGGGCAGATGATGATGACAACTTAAGGAACATTACCAAACGCTACTCGCTTATGATCCACACCACACAATTCTTGACATTACGTCCAGTTTTCAATGAGCTTGCCCTACTACACACACAGTTTGCGAGCTCGTCCTGTCCATTGACTGCGATGACCTCATTTTCCTATTGATTTCGAGACACAACAGCGATATGCTAATCAGATGATAATTACATCTTGCCTATGATCTTAGATCAAGGTGGATTAGTGGTATTTGATTATGTATTGCGACACAGGGTAGGGTTTGTCACATTTATTGTGTCGATAAGAATATTAGTATCATTGTTTCAAGATAGATGATGCCTTTAGGGTTCAGTAACAATAAGCATAAGAACAAGGGCACAAATTGTTTTTTTTTTTTTCAATATCCATTGGTCGTTCTCTGTATATTTTTTAACCTGCTGGTGGAGGAGATCTGATTTTGTATGAACATAACACCACGCTTTATTCTCCAGAGGAGTTAGGCAGAGGTGAATCTATAGTACCCCCACATTTTGCCAATTATGATTAAATGCCATGTAATAGTAAGCGAGCCTATTGCAATCAAATGCCGGGTTGCTACAGATAAATTCCAGATTTAAAAAAAAACAATAACACTTTGCTCGACCTGGGAATCGATACCATGTTCAGTAGAAGCGCCTGCGACCACTAGACCAACGAGGCAGTTTGTATCAACATTTGAGCTTTCTGATTTTATGGATATCCAGAAATTTATATGTGAATGAATTTTACCAGGATTTGTTATAATTTCTCAAGAAAGAGGTAAAAAGAATCATTTGGTTGTTTAGAAATTATTTATGTAATATTAGCCGGGATTAACATTAAATTTTACCCCTAAAGATATTTCTAGAGCGAATTACATCTGATTCAGTAACTGTAATTCAAATTTAGTTATTTATGATAGTTCTTTGTGTATTTTTGTATCACTTTATTATCTAGTTACAGCACGGACTCTAGACCGTCGGGAGTTATTTCGGTAAACTTCAATAGTTTCTCCAATAAACTAAGTAGGACTAAATTAGTATGCGCCGCTACACTACAATGCTAATAGCTCTAAAGTCGGTGTTTACATTAAAACAGCCGGCTCTTGCTAGTAATAGTACTACGTTAAGTGTGCGATACAATTTTAAGGCTGCATTAGCAAAGTAGGCCGCTTGAATCTTAACTCCTAGATCCTTTAATACTGTCTTTCAAACAAACCACTATTTTATTAGAGACAGCCGAAGTCACGGTAAATCTAAAACTGTAATGTTAAATTCAGTAGTCTATCATAAAATTCCGTCTAGTTTTTTTTCTAGTAAACGAAATAATATAGGTCTTAAATTGTAGCATATAAAGTCGTAGTTTGCGTTTCGTTGTATTCGCAGATGAATAGCTATGTTTGCAAATAGGACATTAACATCTACTTGACATTAACCGATTTTGAGGTCGTGCAAGACTTTATTTAAAGACTAGCTACTGCCCGCGACTTCGTCCGCGTCAAATTTTTGCTCCCCTCACCCTTCCCGTCGCATCGAATTGCCTGCCAGTTTTCGTCCATTTTCCGTTGCTGTTCCACTCCTTTTAACAGTAGCGTAATGTTATATAGGCTTTACCATCCTCAATAAATAAGCTACTCAACAGAAAAAGATTTTTTTCAATTCGGACCAGTAGTTCGTGAGATGACCGCGTTCAACCATCCAAACAAACAAGCAAACTCTTCAGCTTTCTTCTTTCTTGCTTTCTTTAGAATTGAATCTTAATTTCTTGTCCTTATAACACAATGTCCACTATGTATAAGGTCTATATGTATGTTTCTGCCGACCACCCACTGTTAAAATGTTTTGTCAATTATAAGTTCGCACGAAATAACTCGCACGAATCCTCAATTTTAAATTTAAGGTATAATATTTTTAACCGACTTCAAAAAAAGGAGGAGGTTATATCGTCACATCCACGGCAAACTTACGAATCTGCAGTTTTGGTAAAATCGATATTATGATGAAAATCTGTTCGTAATGTTTAAAATATTGACAATCCGTTATTCATTATATAAAAAAGTACCATTTTAAAAACCAAAATGTACCATGGTACCTATATACCCGTTAACAAAAAAAAGAAATCGTTGATATTTACTTTCAAAACGCTCCCCTGTAAAATACATTTTCTGCAGATTCGTAAGTTTGCCGTAGATGTGACGATATGTTCGACTGTATGTATTTTTTTTTTTTTTTTATGTATGTTCACCGATTTCTCCGCCAATTGTCAACCGATTTTGAAAATTCTTTTTTTATTCGTAAGGGTATACTCTTGAGGTGGTCCCATATTAATTTTGTGAAGATTTGATGTATACTTTGGGAGATAAACGAAGGAACTCCTCAAAAACAAACAGTACACGTAATGTGATTTGGATATTGTACTAAAGATCAAAAATAATTGCTGGTTCTATCTATCCATCCGTGGTGAACTAATTATAGTCTTCGAAGATACCGCATGGAACTCCTCGTCGGTGAACAGTACATATAGGAACTTACAGTGAAAGGTTAGAAGGTTAGGGGATGATTCTTTGAATATTATAGGCACGTTTAGACCGTTACTTGTATTCTTATATTCCGTTGAGCTGATGATGGAAGGTACAACTCCTTATCGATCAGGAGTTAGAAGATATCTTGTCCTAGATAGACATACTCGTTGACATCGAGAATTGATTCCTCAGCAGACACTAGAGTGGGCTCTTACCCACTCTACTGTCTGCTTAATAAAAAAAAAAACTTTTTTACAAAAAAAAAACAACCAACTGCCTTAAAAACACTACAAAGTGAAAAATAACTTCAATTTCGGAAGTCGGTGTCTTAGGATCTGTATTTATGGTTTTTTTGCCACCGACTTCCCAAATTGAAGTTATTTTTCACTTTGTAGTGTTTTTAAGGAAGTCGGTTGTTTTTTTTTTGTAAAAAAGTTTTTATTTTTAAATTTTTAGTTGTGGTATTCACCCTGCACTAATTCCAAACAAACAATGCATATTTATGCGATAGCAGAAATCGCGGTTGATTTGCTGTCATTTTTTAAAGAGTTCCGGTGTCTGTCTCCCGAACTCATCATCAGATCTATATGAAAATTATATGGGACCATTTCGGAATAAACCCCTTTCGAACAAAAAAAGAATTTTGCAAATCCGTCTATATATGACGGAGTTATGGCCGAACATACATAAAAAAAAAAAAAACATATAAACATCCGAATTGAGAACCTCCTCCTTTTTGAAGTCGGTTAAAAAAGCAGCCTTAATCATTTTGGCCTGGCCATTTATTATATTTTTAACCGACTTCAAAAAGGAGGTTCTCAATTCGGATGTTTATATGTTTTTTTTTTTTATGTATGTTCGGCCATAACTCCGTCATATGTAGATGGATTTGCAAAATTTTTTTTTTGTTCGAAAGGGGTTTATTCCGAAATGGTCCCATATAATTTTCATATAGATCTGATGATGAGTTCGGGAGACAGACACCGGAACTCTTTAAAAAATGACAGCAAATCAACCGCGATTTTTGCTATCGCATAAATATGCATTGTTTGTTTGGAATTAGTGCAGGGTGAATACCACAACTAAAAATTTAAAAATAAAAACTTTTTTACAAAAAAAAAACAACCGACTTCCTTAAAAACACTACAAAGTGAAAAATAACTTTAATTTCGGAAGTCGGTGGCAAAAAAACCATAAATACAGATCCTAAGACACCGACTTCCGAAATTAAAGTTATTTTTCACTTTGTAGTGTTTTTAAGGAAGTCGGTTGTTTTTTTTTTGTAAAAAAGTTTTTATCTATACGCGATTCGCACGAAGTTAATTTATTAGATTCACCTGAATCGACAATTTTAGGAATTCGTATAAGGCAATTGCCACGTTTTGAAAGACGATAAGAAAGCAACGAAAATCTAAGGAAAAAGCACAGTAAGTATATATTATCTACACTAATATTATAAAGAGGAAAAATTTGTATTTTTGTTTGTTTGTTTGTTTGTAATGGATTAACTCCTGAACCGATTTTAAAAATTCTTTCACCAATTTAAAGCTACATTATCTGCGAGTAACATAAGCTATATAAAATCACGCTACAACCAAGAGGAGCGGAGCAGTAATGAAAAATGTTGCAAAAATGGGGAAAATCGCACGGGTAGGCGATTCGACGCGACGGGAAGGGTCGGGGGAACACGAAATTTAACGCGGAGGAAGTCGCGGGCAGAAGCTAGTATTACATAAAATACAAAGCGTGCCCACTTGCATAATACGAATTACTGGAATTATCGAATCACCTATAAAGAATAAACTCCGTGCGAGTCACCTATATAAACTATTATATTATTACTAGCTGTGCCCGCGGCTTTACCCACGTGGATGTGAAAATGGACTTGGTACTGAGACAAAAAGTAGCCTATATTACTCCTTATAATATTAGGTATCTGCGGGTGACAGTCCCGTCAAAATCAGTCCAGCCATTTCAGAGTTTAGTCAGAATAATCAGACATACAGACAGACAAAAAAAAAATGTTTTTTTAATGTAAGTATCGTATATACTTTCATATGCATTTAGTGAAAAACTGTTAATTCGAAATTACAAACAGACACTTCAATTTTATTTATTTGTATAGATTATCTATACTAATATTATAAAGAGGTAACATTTATTTGTAAGTTTGTATGTTTGTAAGTTTGTATGTAGGGGGTAATCTCCGGAAGTACTGGTCCGAATTGAAAAATTCTTTTTGTGTTGGGTAGCCTATTTATTGAGGAAGGCTATAGGCTATATAACATCACGCTAAAACTAAGAGGAGCGGAGCAGGAATGAAAAATGTTGCAAAAACGGGGAAAATCGCGCGGGTAGGCGATTCAACACGACGGGAAGGGTCGGGGGAACACGAAATTTAACGCAGACGAAGTCGCGGGCAGGAGCAGCTAGTTATTATATAAATTTAAAAGTGACGATTCGGGCGAGTTAATTCGTGCGAGCCGACTACCAATAAAATTAGTCAAGCCTTCATTCACAAATGTCTAGTCTCTATTTATATTTCAATGGGTCACATGGAGTGGAATAGGTCTCATATCTACGCTCAGACACATCATAGACATTGCAGTATCAATGTAGGGCATCTTCACAACGACTTAGGCAAATCTTGTGATTGCTGCCATCAATTGTTCAGTACAAATCATTGACCACAATCAGGACACACATTTCGTTTTTATTAACTATTTGATTTACTTGCGGTTTGTGGACATTATTTCAATTTTATTGGCCCGTGTTGGGCTTTTGATTTTCAGAGCTTTTATGTAGATTACAGAATGTACAGGAATTTAAGTTTCATAAATTAATCTGTCTTTTAATACATGAAGCAGATATTTTGTACCATATTTTACTAAAATCACGTGGACGGAGGAGTCCGAAATTTTCACAGAATCTATATTTCTAGTGCAAACAAATGCAAATATTATTTTGGGTTTTTTGCCTTGTGGTACGGACATTTCCTGTGAGAGTTTGACTTGTTTTCTTTCTTTCGTTTTATCATGCGAATGCTTACACATTCTAAAATGTTATGCGATCTTCCCATAGCCCGCATATTGAGACATTACAAATGTGGTTATCTTCAAATTTCCTCAATAAAAATATCCGACACTTCACTCAATGCTTGTTCGTCGAATTACACCTTAATGTGCATTTTTACCAACCTATTTTGCTGTCTTCAGTTCTCACCGCCTCCTTAATCGTTCTCATCACAAGGTCCAATTTCCTGTGCGTTTCGTTTATGTAGATGAATGTTGGTTGGTAAGTTTCAGCCGCTTGTAATCTCGGATTACACGAGCACAACGTCTAAAGTGACATACGTTGGAGTATTATCATGCGAGTCTATTGTGATATCTGAGTGATAGACAGCCATGGTTGTCATGTAAATAGGAACAGTTTTGGTATTAGATCGTTATGAATATTTATAAGCTGAAGAAGTCGTGGTGCAATCAAAATGTATGGGTTTGATTGAAGAAAATTGATGGTGGCGCAAGACATTCTTTCTATTGATATATCATTTGAGTTGATAGTACCTTGTGATTTGTGAATGGTTAGAAGTAACTGTTTGTTTGATTATGCTATCATTATTTTGATGTAGTATACGTTTAGTCAAGTTCTGAATTATAGTAGTTATCTTCAGAAATGCGGGTCCCATTGAATGATAGACAGTTATTGGTTGAAAGGTTGTTACTACGATTCTTGCATCTGTTATAAGTAATTAATGACGTATACAGGGTCGGAGGGACATTAATGCGCATCCCGTACATGATTCTAAATCCATTTGCATTGAAATTAAACGGATGTTTAAAAAAAGTTGACCGTTTCACTTTTCTAAAAAAAAATATTTCCTCAGAAAAAATCTATGTCTATGTTTATGGTGGTGTGAGTGGTGTGAGTGGTATGTATGTGGTGTGTATGTGTGTCATGGTTACAGTTTGCGCGTCGATTACCGTAGAATCCCGTATAAACCATGCTCCAGAATAAGATACAATTACGCCTATGTCTATGAACGGCTTATTTAGTCATACCTACTCTGCCTAGCTACCTAGCCATTTGCCAACTATGTTTGGATTACCTTCCAGTCAAACCAGCTGCAGCGGGATACCAGTATTTACATGAAGTGACTGCCTGTCTGACCTCCACAACCCATGATACCCGTTGGCAAAACTGGTCGTCAGACTTTCGGGTCAAATATCCATGGATTATAGCCGGGTCCATCAGCTTAACGTGCTTTCCGAGGCACGGAGGGGTTTTGTTATGTAAAAATAGTCACCCATCTACTCCGACAAACAGACTCATTTTAAAAATTCTCAACCATTTTACTGGCATCTTCTACATTCCTCATTATCCACAGTCTGATTTCACCAAATACAGGGCATAGGCCTCTTTTTTCTCAGCTTCTACATTATTTACGAACAATATATAGGTACATGCGCACTTACGCACTCCATTTCCGCTTACAATTCTATCAGCATAGCCTCATAAGTCAGTACGGTGAATTTTAATAGTAAATTTTACATGATAATACGGTACAAACAATACATCATACATACGCTTGTGAATGGCAATGCGAAATGAGATGACGCAAGATCACGGCCGCCAGAATCTTCACTTTCATACATATGGATCCGTTTTTATAAGTGATGTCGATGAGGAGTTGGTTTTTTACGTTTGGTGAACTTTCGAGGTCAAGACGTTGGTTTTTTACGTCTTTCAAGACGTAGTTCATACACACATACATACATAAACTCACGCTTTTTTCCCATGGGGGTAAGCAGAAACTACGGAACGCCACCTGCTGCGATCCTTACATAGTTCAATTGAGAAATAATTTGTGTTTTTCATAGCGAAAGACCACCATTCCGAGGGCAGTGAAGGCTTCGACTTACGAGTTTAAAGTGACGACTTACGAGTTTAAAGTGACGACTTACGAGTTTAAAGTGACGACTTACGAGTTTAAAGTGACGACTTACGAGATATAAGTTACGACTTACGAATTTGAAGTGAGGACTTACTTTATAACAATATTTTGTAAAAGAAAATAATTGAAAGAAAAACATTACTTGATTCTGAATGGCAACCACAAAGATCAGTTAAAAACAAAGGGATTTCCCTTAGGAATTGTGTGGGTCAGAGTGAGGTTCAAGTGAACCAAAGAACGTGAACTTACTGCACAAATTTGCATAAGCACTGTATTTTCAGAAAGGGCCCGACTTGTACGTCGTAAATTCAAAAATAGACAGGCGCATTACTTTGTTTACTTTATTTCATCACCACTGCTCTCAAAACGGTGAAGGAAAATAACGAACGAAAACCGTGTCTTAAAATAAAAAATCTAAGACATGTGACATCTCCAACCCGCACTAGACCTCGCAAAGAAGAGGAGGCCTGGGTCCCAGCCATTATAGGCTAATAATGTTCGAATGTTTTTAGCGAGAGAGCAAAAATGCATAGCGAACGCTGCTTTCCATTCTCTAGTAAGTCCCTTAGTCACCTCTTACGACACCCACGGAAAGAAATGGGATGGTGCTATTCTTTACATCCGGCACCACACGGAACGCGAATTTCCGATATAAAAAAAAAAATATCAAATGAAATCGAAAGTAAAATCTAAAAAAAGAAATTCATAGTACGCGTGGCCTAAACTTCATACAATAAAAATACCACACACACTGGAAATAATCGATTCCCCACACATCGGAGAACATTTCAAAACATCGATAAACCATCATCGAATAATGACACATCCAACAATGGTCCGATAAACAAGCAATAAGAATCGATTGATCGCATCGGACATGTGATCGTCATTGACAGTGTAATCGAATCGAATCGAGATCAAGATCACGGTCGAATCTATCGTCTGTAATTGCATAACGATTGCTGGTGCATGTTGTAGACGAAACGCGTGGGCGGAAAACGATTTAAGGAGTTTTTTTTTTCTTAAGAAGACATTTAATCCTTACCTCTGAAGGAATACAATGAATTCTTACTAGGCTGAGAGTCAGCATTTTTTGTACGTCATAATTACATAAGACAGTCCCACAAAACGCCTGTCCTTCACCACTTCGCAGTGCTTTAGCTGGGAACAAGAAGTGGCGCAACAAACTCCCCGACAGCACAGCTATCTGGTAAGTTAGAAGAACTTGATTCTATAGAAAAGTAGGTAAGTAAATAACTTTACGTTAGACAGCATTATTTGTCAGCTAGCACACGCCAATATACCAACAAAACATGGAAATTATACTCAATCATCATAATCATCTTATAACGCCCAATGCCCACTGCTGGGGCACAGACCTACCGTTTGCGAAAGGGAGTGGGTCGCAATCGATCGTAGATGTTACGTGTCTTTGATTTTTTGGTTCTACGGCATTCCTCACGAAGTTTTCCGTCACCGTTTTGAGAGTAATTCCTGTCTGGGTTGAACCTATGACCTACAACTCGTAAGACGTGCCCCCTACTGCGTCGTCAGGTCTCCAATGAAAAAAATAGTGCACTATAAGTTGATATTACTCTTAATTATGTTATAACAATACAATAGGTATATATTGTAAGCGCCCATGTTCACTTTCACGATGTAGTCTTTCTCTTAAATCGCTGCGATATTTCAAAATCGTTTCCTTTTTCTCTTGTTTATCCATTTGTTTTTTTTCTATCAATCTATCTCGTCTCTCGTTACCTAATCGCTGTTCTCTCATGCCTTAGATACAATAACCACTGGCTTGGATACAAAATCAATTCCTCAGCGATCATTGCGCTGGTTTTTACTTCTATATTTATGCTCTTAGCAACGCCGATAGTATTTATTTTTATCAATGAGTATTTTCTTTATTTGCCTTTAGTAACGGATTCGGATTGGTTACGTCTGATACAATAATTTATGTTGGTTATTGTGATTACGATAAACGTTTTTACATAACTATGACGGACAGACATTTTCTCTTTTTAAACTATATACCTATATAGATGTTATCGGAAACTCATTACTTCATGATTGATTACAATAAGGAGATCAAAATCGATGTTACTCCTTGAGAACTTTGTCCATGAAATACATACAATTAGTCTAACATTACACCTAACAGTAATTAATAACTTTCACTTTATCAACAACAGTCAAATCAAACTCACAAATGACGTCATTATAATTTCAAATCTTAATTATGACATAACGTAAAATTGTACATCATTATAACGCTTGACAGTAGATTAACTTAGCGTTAATTGACGTTTTAATGATTAATTGATTAAGTGCAGCTGGAGTGAAATATCACTTCACTTGAACAAGTTAAATGAACTAATTCAAATTACATTAAGATTGTGTGAAATTGTGATTGTCACTGACAGAAATGCAATGAAGCAGATCGTGCTATTAGATGACGAATCAAAATAACAGATGAAATAACTGTTATTATGAAAGGCGTGCAAACATTCCAAGACATAGATAGAATATTCTTTATTATCAGCATGATCTGCGTAGCCTTTTCCTAACTATATTGGAGTCGGCTTCCAGTCTAACAGGATGCAGCTGAATACCTCTTACCTCCGCAACTCAGTTACTATACTCAGATACTCCTTGGTTGTCAGACTTTCGGGCTTCTGACGGCTTCCCGTAACGGTTGTCAAAGATCCACTAAAGTCAGCCGGAGTCAACGGCTTAACCTGATTTCCGGGGCACGAAGCTTACCCTGATCGATCCCCACGGACTACTTATAATTATATACATCATAAAATTACAGATATAAACGTAGAAAACTATTTGAATTGCTAAACATGCCAAAGAAATTAAAATACAGGTATAGAAGGCACGTCCCTGCCCTTTAACAGGTAAGGGAGAAAAAACGTAGTCCTTAGACATGAAACGGAAATTAACAAAGTTGCTGATGGTGATGATAATGAAGCCCAGAAATACAGATAGTATACAGAATATGATAAAAATATAACTACAGTAGATATTCTTCTTAATAACGACATCCAAGCTAAGAAATTAATTTACGATCAACTACCAGCTCTATTTAAAGAAGCAACTATAAAATGGTGTACAAATAAAGACATAGGTGAATGTACCCAAGTTAAAATAAATCAATGGCTAACTAAACGCTATATTTAGCCCCAATTAATAACAACATGGTACAGAAGCTTCCGTGTGATTCGTTTATGATTTATTGTTGCATACTCGTCTATGATAATTAAATCTATATTTATTTCTTTAGTTTTTGTCGGTACAAATTACTCGTGGGTGTTTATTAATTGAGGATGATAGAAATTATGTTGGGCTATTTATCAAAGAATTTGAACGGGCGGGACGCGATCGAGGTTTTTAAGACATGGTCTGGATTATGTAATAATAATAATATAATAATAATATTCCACAACTTCACACAACGCCATCTAGTCCCAAGCTAAGCAGAGCTTGTGTTATGGATACTAGACAACTGATAAACATACTTATATATTTCTAAATAAATACATATTATAGATAAATATTACACCCAGACACAGAACAAATGATCGTGCTCATGTAGTTACTAGATGTCTAATATTGTTGGAGGAAACGGTTTTGGAAGATTCTGTGTTGTTTTTAATACATGTCTGCTAATATTGTAGTTATAATAAGATAAAAAACTGCATTTTTTAAATTACATTATAATTTTATAATATTTTTTTAAGAAGTAGCAATGTATGTATTCTCATATTGTATATTTTATTTGAATAAGTGAAGTGATTGAGGTGAATAAGTGATTGAGGTGAAGACCACACCTCAAACAAAAAATATAAGATCAAATCTTATATTTTTTGTTTCTTCTTCTACTCTTACACACGTAGTATACATGTTACACATCTTTTTATTTACCTTCATGTCGCGGGTATGCTGGAAGCCATTCCTTTAAACATAAGCATCACCTTTGTACGTATAGGTTATTTTTCGGTCCCTTTCTTATTGTTTGACTAACATTTCTCGCATTGTCTGTCTATATAAATTCTACTAAATAATGTCTTAAATGTGAAAGGTTGTATGTGGGATGTTTGTAACTCAAACACGCAAAAACGGCCGAACTGATTTGGATGAACTTTCGTACAAATATAGTTTTTAACTTAGATTAATACAAGTATAAGTAAGTGTCCTTGGGATGATTACCAACCTCCACGTAGGTGAAACTGCTGGCTTAAGCTAATGATGATATAAAAATGAACAAATAATTGATTGACTAGTCACAAGTTACACTTCAGAATACTGCGTCTATTCTAACCGATGCGTCACTTTCTTAGTAACACGTGCTACATTAAGCAATGGATGCATGAGCCACTTTGAATTCAACATCTGAATTAATATCCTCATCCTTTACTCCGGTACACCTGACATGATTGTATCTGGGTGGCCACGAGCCCGCGAATAGCCACAGAGCATTCACTATCAGTGCAACAATTCAGACATTTAAGCTGGCGTGCCAATGCCATCGGTCATTGTGTACTGGCGAACGCAACTCGGTTCTTGGAATGAGTGTAAAGCAAAAGATTTGGTACGACGTGTGACTGCGTGGATGTGTATTGAAGTGAACAGTTCTTGAGATTATTATGAGAATGATGAGTTGGGTATAGGACAAAATATGCGGTGAAAAGATCAGTGTATGTTCGTCACATTAAATGACCGATGGTTTAAGAAAGGCCTTCACAATGATGTGATTTAAAAAATATTTGACTTTGTTTTCGGTTCTAATAGAGTAAATTACTAACAGATCTTTAGTTTTAAAAAAACAGCGTCAGACATCGTGAAGCACTTTTCAAATTTTTTTTTGTTACTTAATCAATTACGCAAAAACAGCCCAATGAATTTTAATGAAATTTGACACATGTATAGTATATAACCTTGATTAACACAAACGATACTTTTATCCCGATAGAACGTTCCTGTAGTGGTGGACGCGACTTACGAGTAGGTCGTGAGTTTGAACCCAAGCAGGCACTTTGTGTAAACTATTTCAACACCAAAACGGGGAAAGAAAACATCGTGAGGAAACCGGCATGTCTTAGAACCAAAAATTCGAAGACATGTGACATCTACCAACCCGCACTGGGTCCGCGTGCTGGATATGGCCCTCTCCCTCTCACCGTCAGGAGGCCTGTGTCCCAACAGTGGGAACATTATAGGCTGCTGATGATGATGAGTACGTTATCGTGAGATTTTCGGACCTACAAGCGGGCGAACTCACTGATCGTGTTTCTAAAATACAAAATGAATTCTCTTATAACTTGCACCAAACACTGTCTAGTCGGTTTGTCTGTTTCTCATTTGTAACTAGTATTTGCATCTTGTAGCCGTAGACGCATTGAGCAACGTACGATATATTTTAGTTTAATAGCCCAATAAACTTTAGAAAATATGTTATCAAGGTTCGCAGAACTCATTATGATCTAGATTTTAGTACTTGATCTATTAAAAATGTCGATAGAGAATTAATAGGGCACTATTAATAAGTAATTCTGTAGGTGTGTGATGGAAAGTCGTTTGAGGCTTGTTTTATATCTTTATGGTGAGCCGATTAGCCTTTAACGGTCGTCTCAGAGCTAAGTGAGTAAGTGATCTTCGTAGGCGTCTCTTGATCAAGAAATATACTGAGTCAATAAAATCACATGAAATGCAAAAGGTTGGGTGGAGTACCCTATAGTACACATACGTTTTGCCAGTTATGTTTAAGTAACATGTAATAGGGGGCGAGCCTAGTGCCATCAACCGGGGACAAATCTTAACTTCACACTGCTACAGAGCAATTCCAGATAGCAAAACTCAATAACGCTTTGCCCAACATGGGAATTGAACCTAGAATTTTATGCAGCAGTAGCGCTTGCAATCACTAGACCAACGCAGCAGTCGATGAAATTCAAGATATATATTTAAATTGAATTTGGATGCGGCAAAATGTTAAGACAGCTCCAATAAATTTATTTTGAACTACAATAAACTTTTTTCTATCAAGTTGCTTCACGCACGAGCGTCGTGTTGTTATTACCAAATCCAATACGTCATCTTCAGATCATACATACGTCAGTTGTGAAACATTTCTCTCATTATAGAACATTCTGATGTATTATACAAGCATTCTTCTCAGTATCACGAATGCAGTCTATTGTTAGATCTTGGAACACGTCATCTGATTAAGATGTAAGGAAACCTGTTAACGAGTGCTTAGTTAATACACTCACTGTCACTGTCAACGCGGTCATAGACAGAGAAATAACTCACATAGAGGGAGAGATAGACAATAAACACTACATTACACGCGCCTCCATCGACCTTACGAATCTACGAATGCTCTAGAAAGAAATGAAATGTTTATTTATATATATTTTATAAGTAGATTTTTTAAGACTGCCTCGTTTATCTAGCGGTTGCAAAGTGTTAGTTATTGGATTTTTTATCTGTAATTTTTCAGTAGCAGTCTGGATTTGTTCCCGGTTGATAGCAATTGGCTTTCCACCTTTTACATGGGAAATAAATATAACTGGCGAAATGAGAGTATACTATAGGAAAACCCTTGGCGGAAACAAGGAGTGATGATAAGTGATATTATATTATCTTTTAAGACACTTTTGCTTGTCAATATTTTAAAACTAGATTTTTCTATATATATATATCATTTCCTAGCTAACCGATCCCTGAGAAGAAATGTCGAAACAAACGCAGAGGTCATAATCTCTTTAAAAGTCTTAACATAATTATTAGAATATTATGTGTGTCTACGACGCAGGTTCATGTCTAGAAGGCCCTTTCAGAGAAAGAGCCATTGAAAATCAAAATCAAAAGTCATTTATTCAAACTAGGCTGAGAGTCAGCACTTTTTGAACGTCAAAGTCACATAAGACAGTCCCCCCAAAACGCCCGCCCTTCGACACTACCTAGTGCTTTGGCTGCAACTTGAGCTTTGATTGCAACTTTGAGCTGACCTGTCTCACAGACGGCATGCAAGCTTCAGTCATCGTGGAGCTCAACCCTGAGAGAATTTATACTCTTCCTTCTATTGTTTTTTCAAACGTAATACTTTACTTACCTATCCCAAAGAAGCTAATTATTAGTTTTAGATGGTTAATATACTGTAAGCTAGTAACCACGTGCACTATGCTAGGCATCAACTTGGTATACTATGTCTATGCTAGTTGTTACTCTGTGCGTGTTATACTGGTCTAGATAGCTTTTGTTTTTACACCTCCCCTCAGTTGGTCTTCATTTAGAAGTCTTAGTTTAAATTAGAACCGCTCAGTTCATTGGGCGTGGCAAAAAGAATAGCAACTGAACTGTGAAGTGATTTAGAATAAGGGTTCCAAAAGTACGAGTTAGTCATTATCAGGTCTACTTTAGGGTTTTTTTTTGAATTATTCTTAATTCAATACGTGTAGCTTTGTTTTTCGAACCATGGCGCTTTTGATAGACTGACTATCTTACCAAATATTTTATCACTTTGGCAAAGTAATTTTGAAATCCTGTTTAGTTCTGCTTAATTTCAATTCAGCTAACTTATTGTACTGTTAAAATTGACGTACGAAACCCAATTTAGCATCGCTTTATATCCATCACAACATGTTCTATTATAAGGCTGTAGCAAATTGCGAACATTATTAACGCTGGACAGAAGAACAAGATTTATAAGCCCTTCATGAACTTATAAATTAAAGTCAAATGGTATTCCATATTTCATTCAGAAGCCCATGAGTCAGATCCTGTGGCCTTCGCACTTCATCAGCAAACCTTGGATGAATATAATTAGACATTGGGTGCAATTGACTTAACCGTAAGCTGGCCCAGATATTATTTTTATTTAGTTTAAGCTTTGTGACGACGAGGTCGTATTCATTGCAGACAGTCTGAACAAGCAATAAAATGTCAATATTCGTTTAGCCAATTTATATTATTTATTACTGCCATTTGTTATAGTTAATCATTTTGGTAGACTAAGCTGAATTTACTGTGTGGGCAGATGGTCTTGATGCATTTTTATCGTGAGAAATGTCTAACGGTTGATCACGTCATCGACCAAACGTTGATTATATTTGTACAGCCTTATTCAGGGATAACATAAAATATGGAAAAATAAATACTAATAATCATTTGTAGGGCTTTAAGCACAGGAGATCTGAGTTGGCCAACCACACAGTGAATAAAATGGTAGCTTCCGGACAAAATCATACAATAGAGACACAACTAGTTCAATCTGGAAAAACCGATTAATACAGGCAACGAAAATAGATCAAGACATTGGAATAAAAACAAGAAAAACAAACACTGGCAGACAATAAATGCCTTTTAACATACCATCATCTGTAAATTAATGACCGATCAATTTTATGAACCACTTATCGACCACGAATTGACGAGAGCCAATATTGAAATTAAATGCCACATAAATTCTAGGAACAAAAGAGATGAATATACTCATTTTTATGATAGAGAAAGAGAAAGAAAACAATAAGGATTGTTCTGATATAATTTTGATATCTTTTTTTAGAACTGAACAGGTTAATAAATGACTTAATAGCGATCATAAATATATTAAGGATAAGGTTAATGATCGCTTACGGCATGTTTTATGATTAGGATAAAGAGATCAAAAATATTATTGAAACCAAAGATAATTTTAGAGACGTTATTCTAAGTCTGGGCCCGCGTAGTAGATTACAGTTCACTCTTCGTTCGTGTGGTGACACGAACCCAATGCGGGTTGGTAGATGTCACATATTTTCAGTTCTAGGACATGCCGGTTTCGCCACGATTTTTTCTTTCACCGTTTTGGGAGCCGTTTGGTGATGGTAAACTTTATAAAAAGTAAAGCGTCTGTTTGGGTTCGAACCTATGACTTACAACTGCTGTCTCTGCTGCTCATAGGTATTTATCATCACTTAATCCAAAGAAATAAAAAATTAACATCTAAAAATATGTATCACAACAGAAATAATATATAGTTTGACCTCTGCGTTATGTCAACAAAAGCTATGATACAATGGTGTAGTGTATACGGTCGTCCATCGGATAAGTCCAATGTCGCGAATGTGGGTCGGAGCGGTACGCCGGCGCACAACTGTGCAATCATTGAGGTGGGCGGTGACGTCATCGGACACTGAGGAATGTGCGTGATTAGTCAGATAAACTTGTGTTTTAATTTAAGTTTTAACATCTCGCATGTAATATCTGAAGGGTCCGGCAGAGCGTTACTTAAAGTACACAGTTTAAATAATTGGATATGCCTAATTGATTTCTAATATAGTAGCAGGAATTTAATGCAACTAGCTTTTCCAAGCGGGTTTGCCCGCGTGGAGGTCGGAAATTATCCCGCGGGAACGTACTGTCGAGATAAAAAGTACCCTATGTTAATTCAGGTTGTAAACTATCTGTGTGCAAATTTCATCTAAATCCGATCAGTAGTTTTTGCATGAAAGAGTAACAAACATACATCCATACTCACAAACTTTCACATTTATAATATTAGTAGGATAGGTACTGTGAAAAGAAGAGAAGAAAGAATCTAAGAATTGTTCACGTGTCTTTAGATTGGATTCCGGTTCTACCGCACGCAACTGAACTTTATCAAATGTGTGTGTGTGTTGTGTGTGTATATGGTATGCCACTATACAACCGAGCGTCTTTAAAAGTACCAGGATAGACAGTGCCAATATGGGAAGGCAGACAATCATAACAGCACTGCGACTTCGCTCCGGACACATACCCTTAAATAAATTTGCATTTCTAATGGGTAAAGTTAATTCACCAAATTGTGTGGAATGCGACATGATTGAAGACGTATATCATATCATCATGGAATGTGTCCGGAACGAACCGGAGAGACGAGATTTGTTGATAATGTATAACAGTATGTGTGAGACTGGGGTATGTAACAGCGTCCTTGCTGCTCCTGCTTCGGAAGCAGCAAGGATGCTGTACAGACTCGTAAACATAGGTATCAATCGCAAAGTTAGTCTAAGATAAATTTAAATAATTTTAAGTTGTTTATGTTAAGTCGATTTGTAACGATGAGGATGTCATAATCTGTCTAGATTAAAACCCTCTTTAAATAAATAAAGATAAAAAAATAAAAAAAATATAAAAACTGTATATTCGGGAAAGTCCGCAAAATTACCGCGAAAGTGGAGGAAAATCCCTTCCATCTTTATCTTACGACATTACAAACACTCATACCTCGGGAGGTCGATGACAGCATTGTTATCAATCATTATAATATTTATCAACGGTTGACCTTTATCGCATGTTTATAATTTTTAACCAATCTTTAAAATTGCGGTATCTTAGTATTTTCTTAGTAGCAGTGTACCTTTTCACGGTTCTCCAATGTCTTGGATATTAGCAAAACATCTGTTTCTGCTGAAGACGTTTTACCATTTATTATAACTATGTTAGTGGTTAATTTAGTTACAAATAGTATGAAGTATTGTAAAAATAGTTCACATTATTTATACAGTTGCGGTTTACACGACCCGAATGACTTTAAATGTTGAAATGCTCGTTATTATATTTGGCTGAAACCTAAACAATGGTATTTCTGTTTCTGTATGTTGGTATATAAAAATTAGTGAACATGTTGAAAAATGAAATAAAGTTAAAGAAAAATATTTGGCGTTTGTCAAGCTTTAAATTGTAAATGATTTAATTTCTGTAAGTAGGTTTGTACAAATGTTTTACAAACTAGATATTTAAAAAACTAGATGAGGTCGGCGTTTCCTACCTGCCTGACTACTCTGAAAAAAAAAGGCCGAAACAAACTCAGAGATCACAATCTTTTAAAGTCCAGAAATAATCTTGATCTAAGAAATATGGAAATGGTAAAATTTGAAACCTATATGGCATGGCTCTAAAGTGGGGAGCAAAAGTGATCTTTAATTCCAATGCGTCATGCATGACTATGAAGGACTTATTTCACATTAAAAAAAAACCTACAGTAATCAGAAAAAATATAATTTCAAAGAACTTAAAATAAAGCTCCTCATATACTACAGTTGATGTAAAGGCCACAGAAGTTACCAGACCAATAAAAATCGAATTAACGATTGCAAAGGCAAATACTATCAAGTACATTGCGTATGAATATGGCCACACAGAGGCAATTGGAAAAGCAACGTCCGTACTAATAGGTGTTGAGCAAGTAGTCGCAGATGATGTCAGCACTGAATTGATCTCAATGGGACAAGTCAGGAATGTGACACGTTCATGGCACAAGTGTGAGATGAACGAGCAGTGGAAGAAATGAATTACTGATGACAACCATTGATGGAATAGTTTCATTGATAGATTTGATGAAGTGGCTCGTGATAAACAATTCACTGTCGATTTGCATTCGTTTTCTGAATGTAATGTCGTTTATGTTTGAAACAGTATATTTAGGGCACTAGCTGACGCTTATTTAACTCGTTCAGTGCCAGAATCTAGAGGGCTCTCTATAGTCGCATATGGGATGTTGGGAGCCTTTGCGGTGGGTCTACTTCTAATTTGTAAGGCGTCTTCACGTATAAGCTCTATGAAAAGGAGGCGTAGGCGAAATCATAAAAAAAATCGTCTGCTTCGTTGTCAAAAGGAAACGTGCCCAAAAGGCTGGCAGCATTGCCACGTTGTATGGCAATGCTGATTCTTTGGCCAAAAAATAGGCCAGCCCTCTGGTCACGTGAATAGTCAACCAGCCGCTTGGCAATGTCTCGGAATACTATGTGAGCACTCGGACTCCATAGCCCTAGAGTTTCAACCCTAAACGGCTCGAACATATAATTTCCAATTAGGTTGGAATATTTGCAACGTTGTATTTATTTTTATATCATGTACAGATTTTTTTCTTTGGATTTAGACTTAGATTTTAAATTATGTAAATATTGTAAGATATTGTAAATAAATAAATTGAACAGTACATTGTTATTTTTATTAAAGTAATAATAGCTGCACGGTTCGTTTGATGAGGTTAAGGCACGTTTACTGGGGGTGACCATCTTTACAAACCGAACCCCTCCGTGTCTCAGAAAGTGTGTTAAGCCGTTGGTTCCCGCTGTTATTTGTTGATCTTTAAAATTTGTTACAAGTAGTTTCAATCCATTCTGGAGCCTGGAAACCACTCTACCACGGAATATGGGTAATAAAATAATAACCCATAGTAACTGGTTTCTGGAGATCAGATAGGCAGTTGTTCTTTGTAAAATACTTTGGTTAGACTGGAGACGACAGTGAGGAAAAGGCAAGGCCGATTGATTGTTAATTTCGTTGTGACGTTTTATTAGAAGAAAGTCCCGTTCAAGGACGAACAGCACATTTAAGGCTACGTAAGATACCATGTGCCTCAAATGGATGTGCGAAAGACTAGCCAAAAATGCGTGAAAAGTTGGCATCTCTTTGTACGGAGCGTGGAATTCCCTCACATATAGTCATCGGAGTTTTAATCACGGAAATCAATGGCAAGTTAACCTATGGGCATATATACAGCATTCGAGTCTTTTACTAGTGCTTTTTAAGCATTGAGCGGCACCAATCGTACCGTTCTAACGGAGTGTTTTATCTACCGTCAAATTATGAGGTATCCATCTAGTACAAAGCTTTCTGACGCCTAAATGTTTATATAAGACTTTCTGTACTTGACTCATATGAATTAATAATATTCGCTAATTACGGGGATGTCCTAATATTCGAATAATTTGGCACAAGATGGGTGTCGTATTAGCCATACTAACGTAGTATATCATCGATTTCTAAAGACAATTTAGGATTAGTTCGTTTATTTTGAGTACGACTGTTAATTTGGCTAAGGTTCTATCTAGATAACGATTGGCGATACACTGTGACAAATATTTGCTAAGATGGGCGAACTGCCATCATTTGTTCTCTAACTTTTTTATTATTATGGAGCCAAATATGTTTACATAGTATTGTTTTGTTTGAAAATTATGAATAGAATGGCCGTAGACGATCATTTTCGAGTGGAGAATGGAGTAGTATATAAAAGGTATTTTCTTAAAAGAGAAATAATGATGATTATGAATAATATAAAATATAATAAATATAAATAAGTCTTATACGTCACCAAGTCGTAGTGTTGAGCTTATCAACATGCTTACCTGAAAATAAAATAAAATAATCAGTAAGTAACATTGAATAAAGAAATATTGTCGAATGTTAAAGTTAAATGAAATTATCACTCTTTCTTCCCGTGTCGTATTGAAATTAAGATGATATGGTAACGTGCCTCGTTGATCTAGTGGTCGCAAATGATATAGCTTAGTATGAGGTCCTGGGTTTGATGCCCAGGTTGGGCAAAGTGTTGTGAGGGTTTTTCTTTCTGGAATTTCTCAGCAGCAGCCCTGAGCCTGGTTTAGTGCCAGGTTGCTAGCAATAGAGTCGCCCCCTATTACACGGGACTTAAACATAACTGATGAAATGTGGGTGTATTATAACTTCTGCCTAGTTATTCGGGAATTACAGGCATGATGTTACGATATGTTATTCCAAAAACTGTAGTTTCAAATATCGATTAAATAAAATTTACAACCATCTTCCTTAAAAAAAATTATAGTTAAAAAAAACTAAAAACACGCTTCCATTGAAAACCAAACTAAAAAGTACAAAATAATAGAAAAAAAGCGTGGGGTGCTTTTTAAGGTATTTTTTTATTGATATATCAGGCACCCCACGCTTTTTTTCTATTATTTTGTACTTTTTAGTTTGGTTTTCAATGGAAGTGTGTTTTTAGTTTTTTTAAACTATAATTTATTTTCTATTTTTAGGGTGTTTCGAATTTTGAGACGTATGTCAGCGTAGTTTGTGACAGTTTTTCTGCTGTCCTGGTAACCCTAGCAAGGATAATGGCACAAATTTATGAAATTATTGCATTGTCATCGGTCCTTGACAGGTGTGCAAAGTTTGAATGAACTATAATTTTGAGACGTATGTCAGCGTAGTTTGTGACAGTTTTTCTGCTGTCCTGGCAACCCTGGCAAGGATAATGGCACAAATTAGCTAGATTTTTACCGCTCGAACGCGTCACAGCCGTACGTCAACTAACTAACTAGCGCCCTCTAGCGGACAACATACAAAAGACGCTCAGGCAAGTGAAGCCTGTCCTGGTAATCCTGGCAAGGATAATGGCACAAATTTATGAAATTATTGCATTGTCATCGGTCCTTGACAGGTGTGCAAAGTTTGAATGAAATCTGGTCGTTTAAAGTGGGTCAAAATTGCGCTATAAGGAGTCGGTTACAAACAAACATACAAACATACAAGTGAAGCTAATATAAAAGCGTGTAATAAAAAACACTACAACGTCAAAAATAACTTTAATTTCGGAATTCGGTGTCTTAGGATTTGTATTTAAGGTTTTTTTCGCCACCGACTTCCGAAATTTTTTTTTTTTTTTTTTTTTTGATATTTCTGCTTCATGGCAATCTGTTTTCCAACAATAAGCCACTTTTTTGTTTGATTTCTCAGTTTATGTTTTCCTCAAGAGCCAAACTTGTATGAAAATTCTTTTCACACGACTCTTTTAATGTCAAGTGGTAAATCTTTTATGTAGGCTCGGTATGTCACTTCTTTTTAGCCGGGTATGCTGAAGAGCGCCTTCTCCACTCAGAGCGTTTGCCAGTTTGTTTACATGGATGGTCAGTTTCTCCTGGTATTTCAGGCTGTTTTGAGCTATTTCCTGCCGAACTGTTTTTATGCCGAGGTCGAGGTATATGTATCTATTACTTATACAATGAGGGATGCCAAACATTGTTCTCAGAGCTTTGGTCTGGAATCGCTCCAGGATATCTATATTACTGTTGCTGGCCGTTCCCCACAGTTGTATTCCATAAGTCCAGATTGGTTTTATGGTAGTTTTGTACACTAGCATCTTGCTGTTAGGATTTAGTTGTGATTGGCGTCCCAATAACCAGTTCAGAGACCGCAGTTTTCCATCTAGTTGTTTGCGCTTTGTCCAAATATGTTTTTGCCATGTAAGTTTCCTGTCTAGGTGCATGCCCAAGTATTTTGCGTTATTATCTTGGGGAATAACTTTGCAATTTAGCTTTACCGGTGGACATGTTTCTGTCCTAAGTGTAAATGTTACATGTACGGATTTGCTCTCGTTGGCTTTTATTCTCCAACGCTTTAGCCACTTCTCAACTTCTGTCAGGTGGTTTTGCAACTGTGTTGATGCCGTTTCTGGATTGCTATGAGCCGACAGCAGCGCCGTGTCATCAGCGTATGTCGCAGTCGTGGTGTAGTCAGTTGTTGGGATATCTGCTGTAAAAATGAGATATAGTATAGGGCCCAAGATACTGCCCTGAGGGACACCTGATTTTATTTCGTGTACCTCTGAGAGATCATCGCTGTACTTCACTTGGTAGCATCTTTTATCTAAGTAGGATTTAAGTATTCGCAATAGACAATGCGGGAAATGCTTCTTTAGCTTGAACAGGAGGCCGTCATGCCATACCTTATCAAACGCTTGGCTGATATCCAAAAACGCTGCAGAGCAATATAATTTGTTTTCAAGGCATCTGCTAATGGTGTCAACTATACGATGTACCTGTTCAATTGTCCCGTGTTTTTCCCGGAATCCAAATTGGTGGTTCGGTAATATTGTACTTAGATGTTCTTTCATCCTGTTAAGCAATATCCTCTCAAACAGTTTGCCAATAACTGGTAGCAGGCTGATAGGTCTGTATGAAGTAGCTTCGTGTGGGGGTTTACCGGGTTTTGGTACCATAACTACATGTGCAATTTTCCATTGCCCAGGGAAATGTTCAAGTCTTAAGCTGGCATTAAAGATATTAACTAATTTCATTACACCTTTATGAGGCAGGTTTTTAAGCAATGTGGCATCAATAAGGTCATAGCCGGGCGCTTTACCTTCCTTGAGGTTCCTTATTTCTTTCACAATTTCTTTTGGGCTGGTACTTTTTAGTGGAAGACACATTTGATTCGCTGAGTCAAGGTATTCCTTGATTTCCAAAGTTTGTTCGGGATTGTTTTCAGGGAATGGTTGGAAAACTGTTTTTAGATGTTCCGCAAAGATTGTTGCCTTTTCTTTATCTGATCTAGCCCATCCTCCTTTTTCATCATTGATAGGTGATATGTGGATTCTCGGGCGTTTTAGATTCTTGGTAGCTTTCCACAGTGAGTAGTTTGTGTCTCTCGTTGGATCTAGATTTGAGAGATAGTGTTGAATATTATCATTTTCTAGGGTGCTGACAAGGGCTTTGAGTTCATTTGAGAAGCTATTGAATGCAGTTTTATCACTTGGATATCCTGTAGTATGCCAGATTTTTCTCAAACGACGGCGCTCTTGTATTTTCTCTTTAATATCCTTTGGATATGAGTTATTTTTCAGAGGTTGTCCTTTACCTGTCCTTTTTGGAGTTGCGGAATTGGCAGCAATGTGAATAGTCATATTAAGTTGTTCCAGTTGTCTTTCAAGTTCTTCTATTGTGTTAATTTTGGTCTTCAGTTCTGTTTCCGTCGTGATTATATTTTTATAGATTGTCCAGTCTGTAGTGTTCAAGTTGTGTAATCTTAAGGGCGGTGCTACTAGATTAACTGTTGTAGTAACATTCAGTATAACTGGTGTATGGTCAGATGTGAGATCTATTCGTGGTTCTATGTTTAAGTAGTTACTATCTATGTTTTTAACAATAAAAAAGTCCAATAAATCTGGGATTCTTTGTCTGTCGGTAGGCCAATAGGTAGGTTCTCTGCCGGAATGACACTCTAACTTCATCTCTTCTGTGGCTTTACAAAGTTGTCTTCCTCTAGTATTGGTCAGCCTAGATCCCCAATTTAAATGTTTAGAATTCCAGTCGCCAGCACATATGAATCTGTTACCCAGTGTAGAAAAATATTTTGCGAAGTCGTTGGCAGATATAGTATGTTTTGGAGGACAATACACAGCGGAGAATACAGTTTCTAGTTTGCTATCTACAAGTTTAATAGATGTTGCTTGTATTTTTTCTGTTCGGTATTCCTCTATAGGGTAGTGTTTAATATTGTTTTTAATTATTACTGCTGTTCCTCCATGGCTGTTCCCAGTTGGGTGATTGGTTGTGTACACTGTATAATTATTAAAGTTTATGTGTGTCTTCGGTGTGAATCTTGTTTCAGAGATTAGTGCTATATCAATCATCTCTGTTCTGAGGAAAGTTTCTAATTCTTGACGTCGTTCCGTCAAGCCGTTGGCGTTCCAAGTAACTACTTGGAGGTTTCGGGTCATTTTTTTACCAGGCTGCTGACTAGCTGGACCATGCGGTCCATCATTTTGTCCATGATTTTTTCCATCATTGTCAACATTGAATGTTGTAGTTTTTCAAACATTATGTCCATTAGGTCAGTAAGGTCGGTCAAGTCCTTCTTTGTGTCTTGTTGAGTATATTGTCCTTTGGTTTTCGTTGCTTCTGAATAGGTTTTAGTTAAGTTTTGATTGCCCATGCTGAGTTAAATTGATTTACCGAGTGACCGTAACAATAATGTAACGATCATGACGGTTAGAACTTTTTATTATATAGTTTAGATTAGCTGGTTGACTAAATTAACATGAATGTATTTCTTCTTTGTTTTAATTTCATATTTATATGTAATCTGTCGTAGTGAATTTGTAGTGATTCTTTTTCCGTAAATCTTTTAATAATTTTTGTTACTTTTTCCCATCTACCCTACATTTTCATTATATAATTTTCTGCTATTCACGCTTTTAAAAATGTACCATGCTGCTTAGACTGCTTCATCTCGATGGCTAATAGATGCTAGAACACCGCTTTCCCACGTAGACTCAGGGTCCGACGGTTGTCGGGATGTTGCAGTCATAACAGGAATTCGGACATTTAGTAAAATGCCTAATTCGTGGATTCCAGGGTTCTTCCATACCGGAAGGAATATCCTTTTCGCCGCTGCAAGGGTTGTGGCTGGACAACCTGCGAGCTGCCTACCTCTGGCTGGAAGACCTACCTACCTACCTGGCTGACACCGGTCACCTACGACTGAAGAACTACCAGGATAGTGGTTTTCTTTAGGCGGGCTAGAATTGAATACGCGCTCGATATTAGAACTCACGCTAGCCTTCTGCTGGGGCTAGACATGTTTAAATATTGTTAATCTTAACTTAATTACACTTATGTACCTTCTATCCTTTTTGTTTCTTTTAAACGTCCTGCCCTAACAGGCACGTCACAGTGGTGTACCGTGTGGTGCCGGACGTAAAGAATAACACCACCCCATATCTTCCCGTGGGCGTCGTAAAAGGCGACTAAGGGACTTACTAGAGAATGGGCAGCAGCGTTCTCTATGCATTTTACCATCATACTGCGATCGCCAACCCGCCTGCCAAGCGTGGCGATTATGGCAAGGCCCCCCAAATTGGGGGAGGCCTAAGTCCAGCAGTGGACGTCTTACGGCTGAAATGATGATGATGATGATGAAGTTTTGATTATCTGTGCGGTTAAACTTAGAACTCGGGTGGGGATACGGGTTTTTGAACTCTATATTGTTAGGCATTGGTTTTTCTTTTGACTTAGAGTCTAATTTAAGAATTCTTTCTTTATACTGTTTGTACACTTTGCATCCTTTGTAGCTAGCGGGGTGTTTTTCATCACAGTTTGCGCAAGTAGCCTCAGTGTCTGGTATCTTAGTACATGTTGTTGTAGGGTGAGCGCTACCGCATTTAACACAGCGATAGGGCCTAAAACATTGGTTCTTGGAATGCCCAAATCTCTGACATCTTTTGCATTGAATGATTTCCTTTTTCTTATATGGGGCTTCAAAAGTAATCTTCATGTTATTTAAGTATTTCACATCGAAAATGGCTTTGTTGTTTGGCTTCGGTTCTAAATCGACATAAAATACAGGCAGCGGTTCTTTTGTAGCTCGATGTCTGATATTGACTATTTGTCTCACTTCATGTCCAATTTCATACAATTCTTTTGAAATTTCTGTGGTATTTTCTGATGCATGGAGTCCGCGTAGTACTACTCTGTACGCTCTCTCGCTTTTAAGCTGGTAAGTATAGTGTGAAATATTATTGGCAACGAAGTTCTCCCGAATCGTTTTGTATGTTTGGATGTCCTTAGGCATAATTTTTATAACGTGTCCAGATCTAAGTGTGGTCATGAGGTAAAGATCGCTTTTTACAAATTTGTTTAGTACTTCCTTAAGAGAATTTACATTAATTACGCCAGTAACAAAGATGGGTTCTGGCTTTGGTACAAATACTTTATCTGTATTGTTGGTTTTATCCGTAGGCTCTATATCAAGTAGTTCAAAACTATTGCGTGTAGGGATCACAAAGTCTGGGGAATTTTTCTGTTTTTTATTCCCGTCGTTGTGAATTGGACTTGTTTCTTTCCTTTTCATACTCTTGGTGGGAATTTCATCCCTTTGCCATTCTTCATGGTTTGAGATTATGTTGTCGCTGGCAGATTGTCTCGTGCTGGTCTCAGTCTGTGAATCCAGTTTGTCTTTCTCCTTGTTTTGTTGATTGTAGTTATAGTCATTAAGCTTTGTTGGCAGAGACGATGTCGAGTTGCTTCTGTTTCGAGTAAACATGCTTTCATGTAAAGTTTGTTGGATCATGCTGTTAGGGTTAGTCGGTTTTTGAGGGTTTGGTAGGGTTTGTTGGTTTTTTGTATTCAATTGGTTCATTTTATTCCCACGAGTAAGGCCGATATAACAGGTCGCTAGGAAGGTGACGCCTATTCTCCCTAGAAGGCTAATACAACGACGTTTGCCAGGTCCGTCGATGTGGATCGTTTGCGACTGGTCTCCCACCAGCCACGCAGTCCCTTGGCACGAATCTCACCGTAAACTTAGGGTGATTTTTTATAGAAGTTGTCTTCTTCATAGTCCGGGCAATTAAGTCAAGACTACCGATCCTGTAGGCAGCGTTCACAGGGTTGCGGTTTGTGGGAGTTATTTCCTACTCCCACTGTTAGACCAAGCTAGTTAGGCTGGTTTAGTCGGGTTAATTCACCGCCGCCCGAGACCCGGCGTTGTTATTCATTTAGCACCACCCAGGAGGCACGTGTAGGGTAGTGGTTAGGTAGTTCCTACGGACGCGAATAACTGTACCCCCCTATATAACTGTACCCCCCGACTTCCGAAATTAAAGTTATTTTTGACGGTGTAGTGTTCTTTTTAAGGAAGTCGGTTGTTATGTTTTTGTAAAAAGTTTTTATTTTTAACTTTTTAGTTATGGTATATGCCCCGCACTAATCCAATCGCGTTATTCGTTCATTTGTCCCGCAAATACTTAATGTAAATTTAAGACTTATATGGTTTTCACATGGACCCCATTGTCCGAATGGAACCAAATTAAAATGGGACCATTGGAGAATCACCAGCAATCATATTAAAAAAAAAAAACATCAAAATCGGTTCACCCAGTCAAAAGTTATGAGGTAACAAACAAAAAAAAAAATACAGTCGAATTGATAACTTCCTCCTTTTTTTGAAGTCGGTTAAAAAACTAGGCCATTTCTACCACTATATCTCACGGCTTGCACCAAGTCACTCGTCGCTGTATAATTTTATGTGTTTCAATTAGATAGCGAAGGCCACCACTGACTAATGTCCGTGAAAATAGTATAAGTGACGCGCTTTCTGCGTGGGCGGCCATACGGTTTTCAAAGAAAACATCGGTTTTGCATTTATGTATCGTTTTGACGTTTATCTCGTGTGTGACGTGTGACGAATGGGAGATGTTATGTGAGTTGTGTCATATGTGGGAGATTCTCAAGAAATCGGGGCGCCATTTTCTTGTGACGTCATTGTGGAACTTGCTTGGCAGCTTTTTGAAATGTGCGTTAAATCATTAGAATTATGATTAATTCAATAGATACAGTTTGTGATCTCATAGCACGTTTTTTCTTTGTTTATATAAATAAGCAAAGTTTTGTATATTACAGGATACTAGCTGTGTCCGCGGTTTCACCCGCGTTGATGTCGGAAATGATCTCATGAGAACGTGCTTTTAGAAAAATAGGTGTCAGCTGTCTACCAGTGAAAGTCCTGTCAAAATTGGCCCAGCCGTTTCGGAGATTAGTCGGAATGAGGTGACGGAAAGAAAAACATGAAGACACAAAAAAATAAGAAAAGATTTTTATTATAAGGTTCGTTTGGAGGTACAAACAGACACTTCACATGTAAACATGTATAGTCTGGATAGACGAAATAGGCTGTTGATCGGCTGCTTGCTCGAGGAAGAATGGTTACAACCGCATATGGTCATCTAGCATCAAGAGAATTGGCAACGCTTTTACTGAAATTGGAGTCGATGTTCAAAATTACGTACCCGTTATTTCACTGGCATTCATACCTTATAAACCAGGACACAGTAATTCTCCATGTAAAATACTGGTAGGTACTCAGCTGCGTCCGGTTAGACTGGGAAAAGGTTATGATGATGGCACAGTGATTCTTCGAAAGAACTTAAAGAGCTTTATGATGAAGTATAATATAATATATCTTAGGACAACCAACACAACGTTATCTGATCCCAAACTAGGCAGAGCCTGTACTATGGTAACCAGACAACTGATAAACATAATTATATATTTCTAAATACATACATATTATAGATAAATTACACCCAGACACAGAAAAAATGATTGTGCTCATCACACAAACATTTGTCCTGGGTGGGAACCGAACCCACGACCTCAGTCTTAGCAGTCAGGGTCACAAACCACTAGACTAACAGGCCAGTCAAAGTATGAATTTTAAGCAAATTACTGGTAGGTAATATCACAAGTGGATCTAATAAAAGTTATCACTAGGTCAATAAAATTGACTCCAGGCGAGTAAACGTCGCACCACATTATTGAGTTTAATGTTAATTCTCATGCACCGATTACCATTGAGCGTTAAATAATATAAACATTACGTCATTCTGAGTAGTCGTGAGGAAAATTAATGTCTGTTTGTTTGTACTCATTTTCATTACTGATCGTCATGAGTTCATGATTATCTCGTTGGTTTATTTTATTTTATTTATTTGCGACAAAACCACTCACACATCACAGCATTTACAAAAAAGTAGTTATATTTCAGTCGAAAAAACGTGATACACACACTATTGTCCACGAAGTGACATCGGAGTATGGAATCGAACGCATGTTAAATGAAAAAAAGACAACAAAGTACATACTTAGATGAAAAACCGGCGTATAGATGGAAGCGGACAAGAGCATCCGTGCTATTATAGGTGACTTGCAAGAGATTATGAAACCATTCTTTAAATTAGATTGCGACAGCGCGAAAATATCAAAATCAATGAGTTGTGAGGTATAGGTTTCTAAAAGTCTAGTGAGCAAGAGTATGTTGGGGTCACCAGTTGTTGGGGTTCAGAAGGTTTGGTAAAAGAATGCCGGTGGTTGAGAGTAATTTCCTGATTTTATAGATTTTCTCTATTATTTTTAATTAATTATGACAGTTCGAATGTCATAATTATAACCAGCCTGTACAATCGTAAGGTTGTGTCATGCATACAACCTCTACAGTACGTGGACGGACGTGTGTCCCACAAGTGGAACTGCTGTGTGAGGTCCTGGGATCGTTCTCCGAGTCTGACAAAGTGTTCTCGGCTGATTTCAGCAGGACACCGGAGTTTGGATTTTTATCCGATTATGAATAGCTCTGTGACCAGCATTGCCATGAAATATAATCTTGATAGGAACAGCAGTGTTCTTTTAGTAATTGTATTAAATTATTAACAACTAACTTCTACCCGCGACTTCGTCCGCGTTAAATTTTTGCTCCACTGACCCTTCCCGTCGCGTTGAATCGCCTACCCGTGCGATTTTCCCCGTTTTTGCAACATTTTTCATTACTGCTCCGCTCCTCTTGGTTGTAGCGTGATGGTATATAGCCTATAGCCTTCTTCAATAAATAGGCTACCCAAAACAAAAAGAATTTTTCAATTCGGATCAGCAGGTCCTGACATTACCGCGTTTAACAAAACAAACAAACAACCTCTTCAGCTTTATAATATTAGTAGATATAGATATATAAAACATCTGTCTATTTATGTCCGTGGATGGGTAACTATCTTTAACCCTAGATTACTAAACTATCCTACAAGTGACGTTGTTACTAAACATTCGTAAAAAATACGACAGGAAAATAAAACAATAAATCTACGAATTTTAATTTTATTTCAGAAATTACAATTACTTATTCTTTGGGTTTCAGAGATCACATAATAATGAAAATAGTTTAAATTTTTTTTTTGCTCGACACAGTTTGAACGGGACGCGGGAACGACGCGAACTTTGTTTTTTCCAGGAATCATGATTTTGCCGTCGTAAATTTTACGATAGTTTAGTAATCTAGGGTTAAATACCGAAACCCCTCTGTACCCCGGAAAGCACGTTAAGCCGTTATAATTTGTGGATCTTTGACAGTTGTTACGGGTTGTCAGAAGCCCAAAAGTCTGACAACCAGTATATCAAAGGGTTTTGTATTACCCAGTTACATACTGGGTTGTAGAGGTCAGATGCCACGTAAAACACTGGTATGTTGACCCAGATATAGTTGGATAGATACAGAACATTTGTCAAGTGACAATAATTATGACAATAATTCATTATTATTATGACCGTTTGTTAAACTTGTCAGTTAGAGAATATCACTAATGTATTGCACTTTTATGGGTTCATAAAATCGCTGACGGCAAAAAGGAACGTAAGATGTTCTAAAAATACTATGTTATATCATTAGGTTTGCCAGAGATACGGTATAAGCATTACGTGATATTTTGCAGTGGGACAATGAGGTGAGGTGCTATATGACTCTCGACAAGTCTTTTTCCTTTGGAACGAATTTATTTAATGCGTCTTATGATAGGACTAAAGCTATGGAAGTCACCGCGTAACGAGAAAAGCGCTATGTGACTGTTTATTCTATATAGTAGAGAGATAGTTTTCATGGTTTTCAACGGTGCTGAAGCCAATAGTGAGTTTGAACTGAACTTGAAGAGTTATATATAAATATGTAAGATGGCGGCTGCGAAAATGTTCAAATTCATAATCGTGGGTTACCTGTTGAATATTTTAGACGATGCTGAAGCCGATATTGAGGTCATAAGAAAAGTTTGAGCATTTAAAAAATAGAGTAAACTAATTTTCATGCGGGGTTGAAGAATTTACACGTTTTATTATTTTTTTTTAACGGTGTGGTTTAAAAGAAGATGTAGTGACAAAAATTGAAAAAAGTATGCTTAGATGGTTTGGTCATGTTGAGAGGATGAATGAAGGTCGGCTCACAAAAGGTATTTACAAGGCAGATGTGAGTGGAAACACCAGGAGGGGACGCCCTAGGAGGACATATAGGGACCTTATTGGTGATATTCTTCAGAAAGGTCAGGTGCGTAGTACTCGCAACCGGCGTGTGTGTATGACCAATTGTATGAACCTAAACGAGGCAAAAGAAGTGCGTAGCAGGTGGCATTCCGTGGTTTCTGCCTACCCCCATGGGAAAAAGGCGTGATTGTATGTATGTATTTTCTGAAGAACTGTAGTTCATAATTATCAAACTGCAAAAGTACTCATTGATGAATATACGCAAGCAAAACTCGGTGAACAAGCTAGTCTCACTCCACATAACAGAATCGTGAGTAACCCATTAACTATTATATTATGTCCAACGTTGACATTTGCTGTTCACAGTAACAATATAATAAAAAACTCATTCCCAGAAGTTGTTTATAAAGAACCAGCTGCCTTATCGCAATCTATTCATTTAATGTAAAAATAATCACTACAGTAGTGACATTCGTTATGCATACAACTGTTCGTACAAACAAGTTGTTATTTTGACCTCCAGTATTTTTTATGTGAATGAATTACTCATTTTTTATTTTGCATTTTTGTTTTGCTTTCTGAACTGTTTAGGACTATAAACAGTTCGACATCCTGCAATTTTTGACACTGTAATTTTCATGCGTTTTGCTGATTATTATATTTTCTGTCCATGAAAATTTGCACATTGTGTTTTGAATGACATGCTTTGTTGACATAATAATCTTCATTTTATCTGCTCATAAACGTTCATAGTATTGATCTTCCAGAATAACGCCAAAGCATAATGAAATTATTTTAGGTTTCAGGGCCTGAAACTAATCTGAGAGTCATATTGAGAAATCTGAGTCTCGGGAGAGCGGCGTAATGTCCAATTGTGCCGCTCTCCCGAGACTCTCGTTTACTCTCAATTCATATACTCATTCTCTATTCTTTATTGCGTACCATACTGAATATACATAGTGGGGAGGAAATAATTATATTACTAACAATTATGGACCTAGTCGGGCACAGCATAAATTAATTAGGAGAGAGGAGGAAGAGCACTGGGTGTTTAATTTCATACATTTTTATTATTACAATGATTTGAACCACCGCAAAATAACTACCTAAATTTCTCTCCAATAGTCAACAAATGTGAAATAATTTCATACTAACTAATTGTAATATGAATGCCAATCTTGACAATGTTGTACATTTTTTTCTTTTATTTATTATTCCTTTATTTCATCTTTGATATTTTTTTTGTCTATTTTTATCGTCTTTAGGTTCACCTAATTACATATGTTGTGGTTTCCGGTAATTGAAAAAGCACACATAAATGAACCTTTCTTGTTATTGTAATTGATATTATTTGTGTATCCTTCGTCGGACATCCCAAATAAATAAATAAAATAAATTAATTTGGAATTTGTTTTCAACTGCTTATTGAAAATAGTAAGAGTCAACGCAAAGGTTTGCAGGATGTTCTCATTTGGTGGGAATGTTGTTGCCCACTCCTTCACTACGCCATTGTTTACTGTTTTCAATCAAACATACAGCTGTTTGATCGAAAACAATAAACAAGAGAATTGGTGTCAATCTAGGATACACATTCCCTCTACGGTACCAGGAAACCATGACGACAAGTAACTAGATCCGCCACCACGGCTCGTTTAAGGAAGCTGACGCCTCCTCCATGACTTGGCTCGCTCCCATATTGGTACCTGGAACCACCATGCTTTTGGCACGTACTACATATCGATAAAACTTTACGACTCTTCCTGTTGTTTGTGGGGCAGAGCTAACCAGATCATACGGTCCCCACTAATTGGGGCGGCGGGTATGAAGTAAAAGTTATGCATGGAATTTCTTTGACGCTTCGTCCATTGTTAGTTTAGGGTACCTCAAAATAGGCCTTTGTGAGTGACGATCCCGTTTATTATACGTCTGGGGAATCCTGGTCGACTGAGCTGACTAACAACCTAACTGTCTGTACTACCTATTAAATACTTTGCAAATAATATGACAGCTAAAATGATTTACCTCAGATTAATTATTTTTCTATGGTGGATCTTATCAAAAGCACTGAGAAAATTCTAATAACACACACACATTGCGATTTTAGCCCTTACTATATCCTCTAGAGAGCGCCATATTCAATTTAATGTGACATCTATACTAATATTATAAAGCTGAAGAGTTTGTTTGTTTGTTTGGTTGAACGCGTTAATCTCAGGAACTACTGATCCGAATTGAAAAATTCTTTTTGTGTTGGGTAGCCTATTTATCAAGGAAGCGAAAGGATATATAACATCACGCTACAACCAAGAAACAGTAATGAAAAATGTTGCAAAATCGAAAATCGCACGGGTAGGCGATTCGACGCGACGGGAAGGGTCAGGAGAACAAGAAATTTAACGCGGACGAAGTCGCGGGCAGAAGCTAGTATCCTATACACCAGCAGACATATGTACATACTGGTTAAAATCCTCCTCCTCCTCTTTACTTCGCCATTGTCGGGTAAAAAGTAGTGTTTATAAGCATATTACCATCCTAACGCCTATTAAGTTCTTTCTAGTTCGTGCATACTACTTACGACAACTAGCATCAAGCATTTTCTCTTTGAACTAGTTTTAAGAATAAGTACAAACGTGATATTTAACTGTTCTTTAACAGCTGTTTTGGCTGTTAGTGGCTCATTATAATTTTTCGTGGTCTATGGTACATTACTGAGTTGACGAGGGTTTAAATGTCTGGGCAACATTAGCGAGGGGTATGTATGCGTTTACATTGCATTAGGTTAGGTTTATCAGGACCTCCTAGGATATGGCAAAACTAGCTTTTGCCAACGGCTTCACCCGCGTGGAGGTCGGAACTTATACCGCGGGAATACACTACTGGGATCAAAAGTACTCTATGTGTTAATCCAGGTTATAAACTATCTGTGTGCCAAAGTTCATCCAAATCTGTTTCGTAGTTTTTGCGTGGTAGGGTAACAAACATCCACCCATCCGCACAAAAAACTCAAATATTAATTGTATTCCATAATGTATACAGGTGGTGGGTATTAATAAAAACTGAAACAATAATCATATTATATTATTAGTAAGATTAAACAGGCCCGACATTGTTTTTCTGTATTTTTTTTTTGTAACCTTTTTTTAGTGCTATTCGACAGCATATACCCATTGAGACATGTGAATTTAAAGAACAAAAAAACTAAAAATTAGCTTGTTGAGGTGACAACAAAATCCAGGCTGTGCCTAGTTCAGGACAGCTACCTTGCCGCTGTCTCCGATTGCCTATTTATTTAGTGTACGGTACATATTTTGGAACAGGTCAACTAGTACATCTCCGAGTTCACACTCAAATTCAAGGACAAGAAATTTAAAACCTGTTTGTCGTATTTAAAAGAATTTTGTGAAGAAAATAAATAATTCATTAATTTAATTCAGCAAGCTGTAACTTATCTTCACACCTACTCGTTTATAAGTCTGTCCTTGATTTCATTGAAAACAATTCTTTTTTACAGCGTATTTGTATCAGCGTACCGTGAATAGGACAGAAATAAATTATGGAATTCAGCTATGACGTAAAAAATTGAACGTTGGTACTGTGCGTATACGCACCCCGCCTACACAGTGAAATTTTATTTTAGCCTGGCCTAGTAACATACTGTTGTATAGTTCTTTTCCAGATCTTGAAATGCGTCTGTTATAGAAATTTCCTTTGAAAGAATCGAAAAAAATATCAGATAACAACACAAACTCACCATCATCATTTACCACACCTTTTTCCAACTATGTTGGGGTCGGCTTCCAGTCTGACCAGATGCTGCCAAATATTTTACATGGAGCGACTGCCTATCTGACCTCCGCAACCCAGTTTCTGGGTACCCTTTACCCCTAGGTACAACTGGTTGTCAGACTTTCGGGCTTCTGACGACCCGTAACGACTTTAAAAGATCCACAAATGGTAGTCGGGACTATTGGCTTAACGTGCACACAACGTAGACAGTAGAGTTAAATATTTCATGATGCTTCAAATTTCTAAGAATATTTTCACGTAGTTTACTTTTTCTTTAATGACGTCAGTACCACCAGTCGTGAGGTCGAATCCAGGTAGACACTATGCACTATACTATGTATGTATATTTAATAGGTATCACCACCATTGCTCTCAAAACGTTGAAAGAAAACATCGTGAGGAAACCGGTATGTCTTAGACACAAAAATTCGAAGACATGAGACATCCACAAACTTACTGGGCTCGCGTTGTTGATTATGGTTCTCTCCCTTTCACAGAAAGGAGGGGGGGGGGGGGCTGTGTCCAGCAGTGAGAACGTTATAGATTGATTGTGATGGTGAAGACTACCAATCCATTTTTAATACATTTAAGAAAAAAATGATTAAATAAAGTTCAGAAATTCCAGTAGTTTTAATCCAAGTACCTATACTTTGGCGTAAACTGATATAGCTTTCGTTAAGTGACTTAGGAAACCCGATTCACCCTTTAAGTGGAAAACCGAGCAATATATTATTGCGAGGATTAGATAAGTTACCAAATACCTGAACTCATTAAACTTTTGCTTTCAGTATAATATATATAAGTACGTTACTTGAGGACGTTGATCGATGAGCGCCAGATTTAGGCCCTGAATAGGAACCTTACAAAATATAAATTAAAATCTGAGGATTACTATGATTTTCATATATACATACATAAACACACGCCTTTTTCCCATGAGGGTAGGCAGAAATTACAGAACGTCACCTGCTACGATCCTTACACACTCTTTCTAACCGACTTCAAAAAAAGGAGGAGGTTATCAATTCAACTGCATTAAAAAAAAAAAATGTTTTTTACCTCATAACTTTTGACTGGATGAACCGATTTTGATGATTCTTTTTTTATTTGAAAGCTGGTGCTTCCCGAATGGTCTCAATTTAAAATTTGGACAATGGAGTCCATGTGAAAAACACATAAGTCTTATTAAATTTGCATTAAGTATTTGCGCGACAAATGAACAAATAATGCGTTTAGATTAGTGCAGGGTATCTACCATAACTAAAAAGTTAAAAATAAAAAAAGTTTTACAAAAAAAAAAATAACAACTAACTTCCTAAAAAAACACTACAAAGTGAAAAATAAATTTAATTTCGGAAGTCGGTGGCAAAAAAACCTTAAATACAGATCCTAAGACACCGACTTTAGAAATTAAAGTTATTTTTCACTTTGTAGTGTTTGTTTTAGGAAGTCGGCTGTTATTTTTTTTTTGTAAAAAGTTTTTTTTTCGTTTATGTTCATACATCTGTTCATACACGCACGCCAGTTACCAGTACTACGCTACCTGACCTTTACTATGATTTAATCAGAATAAATTGGGTAAATTTTAATGTTTCTTGTTTTTTAGATTTGTTTTTGCCAGTGGAGTACGTTGTACTTAGTACATTGATAGAGAACGATATAATGCGCACACTAAATTTGGTGGCCGACAGAATTGGGCTTCTCTGACGTTTACTGAGCAAGGGTAACGTTACACGTGTTATGTTTTTGATTTGTAAATCTTATGAGGCATGGATAGGTATCTGTTGTAAATTACGTCATACTTTCGGCGTTTCTTCTCAGGGAACCGTTCGCTAGGAAATACCAGCGACATCTAGTTTTTAAAATATTGATGTGTAAAAATTTCTTATAAGATTTAATTAAATAAACAAACATTTCATTACTACTATTCCACCAAATAAGAAGTACAAAAAAAAAAATTGACACTATAATGGTAGCGTAATGTAAATAAATATTTTTATTTATAAAAGAACTGTAGAAATTCTTAATATGCATCCTTTTCGAATAATTTATTATAAGATATTGGCATAAGGTTATGACTACGAAAATTGTAGAAAATTAAATTAGATTAAAAATCGAAGGAAAATGATAGTTTAGCAACCTTAGATGTCATGCTATAAAAGGTAAATTATCGTTGAAAATTTAAAAAATATTGTGGTCTCAGACACTCCATGTAAAATACTAGTTGTAGCTGCATCCGGTTAAATTGGAAATTGACCCTAACATATTAGGGAAAAGTTGAGGCAGATTATGAAGAGTTTTATTGAAGTACATTTTCCACAGATGGCATTAACGCCCGGGTGCTAACAGTACCTAGAAAAACTTTTCTGTGCAATATTTATACAAAATAATGGTTAAAAAAAACTAAAAACACGCTTCCATAGAACTTTTAGTTTGGTTTTCTATGGAAGCGTGATTTTTTTTTTTTTTTTTTACTATTATTTATTTTCTATTTTTAGGGTGTTTCTAATTTTGTGACGTATGTCAGTGTAGATTTCGAAGACAGTTTTCTTGCTATCCTGGTAACCCCGGCAAGGATACTGACACAAATGTATAAATTTATTGTACAATTGTCATCGGTCTTTGATAAGCATGCCAAATGTCGAGTTAATCCGTCGTTTTGAAGGTGGTCAAAACTATGTTCAAAGTTTCCGTTGCATAGGCACATACTAACATACATGAGAGCTAATAAGAGCGTGTTAAAAACAAAAATCTTCTGTATAAAAGGTACTAGCTACTCCTAGGTCTGTGCTACACTTTGTATAAACAAGACCACTTTATAGTGTATATTGTATACTAGACCTAAGCACTCATTGCACATAAATGCAGCACATGTAGAACCAGCCAGCGAAGCACGTGTATCACCCTGAAATAATTTACTTCGAGATAACGTAAACAAGATGGCCGTAGATCAGGGGCGCTCAACAGTTATCGTCCAGGTGGGTTTGAGTTTCAACAAATATAATTCGATTACAAGAGAAGTTATTGATGCCTTGTTTTTGTATAAATGAATTAGTAATAAAAAACCGGCCAAGTGCGAGTCGGACTCGCGCACCGAGGGTTCCGTACAAACTTGCAGGTATTCACGGTTAATGCATAAGGCTTATGTTTATGAAATTATATGTTTTTATTTTATTTTTTGTATTTGAGTTGACTGAATGAAAGGTAAATTGTGGTTTACGATTTATGACGTATTAAAAAAAACTACTTACTTTTCAAGCCAATTTTCGGTGGAAGTTTACAAGGTAATGTACATCATATATTTTTTTTAGTTTTATCATTCCGTTATTTTAGAAGTTACGGGGAGGGGGGGGGGGGAGAAATTTTACCACTTTGGAAATGTCTCTCGCTCAAACTATTCAGTTTAGAGAAAAATGATATTAGAAACCTCAATATCATTATTGAAGACCTATCCATAAATATCCCACACGTATGGGTTTGATGAAAAATTTTTTTTTGAGTTTCAGTTCTATGTATGGGGAACCCCAAATATTATTGTTTTTTTTCTATTTTTGTGTAAAAATCTTAATGCGGTTCACAGAATACATCTACTTACCAAGTTTCAACAGCATAGCTCTTATAGTTTCGGAAAAAAGTGGCTGTGACATACTCGGACAGACAGACAGACAGACAGACAGACATGACGAATCTATAAGGGTTCCGTTTTTTGCCATTTGGCAACGGAACCCTAAAAATGACTGCAAAAACATACTGAGTCTTCTAAAGTTTTATGCGCCCTATCCCGATATCAGCGTTTTTTTTTTTGGAATGACGTCTCGTACCTTAATAAATTAAGGCCTCCAGTCAGGGCTTAAAAACGTAAAACTAGAGCGACTACTCGCTAAGGGCACACCACTGGGGTTTTGGCCTTCCACTTAGGGCATCGCTGTTAGAGGGCAGGGCTGGATCGGAGTGATATCAGTGAAATCCTATCACACCATTATATCCACCGCTGTGTATAACGGTTCTGAGTGACCGATTTTATGCCTATGTAATATACTGAATAATTGCAGTTATCTTACTTATCTCACATTATGATGTATTTAATCTATTGTGTGTACTAGGTGTATTAGAACGATTGTAAACAAAAGACCCAATGGGGGTATTAATCGTGGTATTCAAGCCCTTATATTGTTGTGTATTTGATGAGGTCATGTTGATCGATACCTAAACGTGTACCATTTACTGATACACCATGACAGCATAGTATAATTGTATAAGATAATTTAGCACTCTTCTCAGAATCAATCTCGCTATTTAATGTTTATTTTAAGATTTTAGTATTTGTATTAAACTATGAGGTACTTTTTATTTTAATCTAATAATTTTAATCAATCAATCTGTTATTTTTAATTATGTAGAGTTTTTGTAATGTTTTTTGAATGACGAAATATTGTTAAGTAATTTTAATAATAACTATCCTTGAAACAAATGGAGCCTGAGAGGTTAGCCCTCAAGTAAATTTTTCACTTGTATATGGAATTTATTGTAAATAATTGTTAACTAACCTAAATAAATAAACATGACGCTGATTGTACAATGGTTTCAGTATATACAAACCCACGGGAATTATAACCAAAATAAATAATTTATAATTATTATTTTTTTGTGTTGAAAACCATCGAATGAGTTCTCTCGCTCTGGGCGGAGCGAGAGGGCGTGTCAAACTTTTACTTACTAACACCCACCCATGTTCCTTCAGTGCCTGTGCCAGTCTAAGGTCAGCTTTACTAGCAATCTGAGCCATAAGCTTCCGTCTCCTAAACGATTTCATTTGAATTGAATATTAAAAAAAGTCCTCTGTCGTAGGAGGTAAATAAAGTTACAGCACACATACTTTAGGTTGGCCATCCCTGGTGCAGACTGAACCTTGCCCACGCGCATTAGGGTGGTCTAACTACTAAAAGAAAACATCCAATGATATAATCAACTATTCATGCTGTAAATAAACCGATACGTGGAATCTGTTGTTTTTAGTTCCGTGATAGTATTTTTCTAGAATCGTTTTAAGAATGTCTGTTAATTAAATATTCTTGGCTCGCTCAATACTCTGAGGTGTAAATTGTGAGTTACTTCAGTTAGTGTGTTTTTTGTAGCGAAATAAAAAAAAAAATTGTGAAAGAATATATGAAATTATTCCGTTCCGATGTTGTGCTTGCCGGATGTAAATAATAGCACCACTCTATTTCTTCCCGTGGGTGTCGTAGAAGGCGACTTAGGGACTTACTAGAGAATGGGCAGCAGCGTTCTCTAAGTATTCATTTTACTATCATACTGCGATCGCCAACCCGCCTGCCAAACGTAGAGATTATGGCAAGCCCCCCCTTTGAGAGACGCCTATGTCCAACACTGGACGTCTTAGGGCTGAAATGATGATATGAGATCATAAAATTAAAAATACTTTTTAATATAAATACACAGCCATTTAACTCAACGCGAAGAATGCAAACCATCAACCCAAAAATAAAAGAACCGAAGATCGTTCCCTTAGCAACAAAGAAATGAAAACAACTTAAGACCTTAGCAACCGCCCGAAATAAAACAAAGTATAAAAAGGCCGTAACACTCATAACCCAGTTACAATAACTCATCCCGCTAATAGAAACATACGTTTATATAAAACTAACAAACAAACGTGGAGGGTACAGCTGTGTATATCGGTCAGATGAACTTGTTGAAAACACACGTATCACTGTTTCTAGCAGTTGAATCGATCACGGGGTATGACGGAAATATTGCAGGAATTTAGAACGAGCAATTTATAGGAATACTGTAGAGTACATATTATTTTTGTGTGGCATATATTTTTAATAGATATCCAAACTAATATTATAAATGCAAAAGTAACTCTGTCTGTCGGTCTGTCTGTCCGTCAGTCTGTCTGTCTGTCGGTCTGTCTGTCTGTCTGTCTGTCTCGCTTTCCTGCTAAAACTACTGAACCGATTTAAATGAAATTTGGTACACAGATAGTTTAGAGCCTGAGAAAGGACATAGGCTACTTTTTATTGCGGAAAAAGGGTTTTAAGGGGTTGAAAGGGAGGATAAAATGTTGAAGGGAAGTATTGTCATTTTTAAAGCTAGAATAGAATGATGAAGCTTTTTATTTGACTTTTATTACATAATATATATATTTATGAATTATATTTAAAGTTTGTTAAATTTTTACCCTTAAGGGGGTAAAATAACAATAGGAAATAGGGGATGAAAGTTTGTACGAAAAGGGAAATGACAAGAATCGGCGGAACTACTGGTCGGAATTAAATTTTTTTTTTGTGTTGGGTAGCCCATTTATTGAGGAACGCTATATAACATCACGCTACGGTCAAAAGGAGCAGAGCAGCAAACGAAAAATGGACGAAAAATGGCAGGCAATTCGATGCGACGGGAAGGGGAGCGAAAATTTGACGCGGACGAAGTCGCGGGCAGAAGCTAGTATCGTATATGATACATGAGGGGCTTGAGGCTTAGTAATAACAGCCGCACGGGTCGATCGATCAGGTTAAGCTACGCTTGCCGCGGGGTCGTCAGATAACTGAAAGTTTGGCAACCAATCTTACCAACGGTAACAGGGTTAACGTGAGTACGAAGCTAGGCAGGTAGGCCCCCTAGGAGCGGCGCCTGCCAGGGTCGCGATATTTGTTCGAAAGAGTTACCGTGGCATAGGCAACTGAAGGAACACGGGTGGGTTTTAGTTAGTAAAAGTCTGACACGTCCTTCTGCTCCGCCTAGAGTGGGAGATGTCATTCGATGACTTCCCACCCACAAAAAAAGGGCAGGCACTTTGCTTTGTGTATTGTATTTCACCACCACTGCTCTCAAAACGGTGAAAAAAAAACATCGCGACGAAACCGCCAGAAACAAAAATTCGAAGACATGTGACATTCACCAACCTAAATTGGGCCCGTGTGGTGGTTATGAGACACTCCTTGGTACAGACAGAAGTGCGAATGTTCTTGGCATCAGCCAAGTAAGTTGCGCACACGAGCGCCACCATAATCAAATAATGAGGATGAATTGTTTCTACAAGGATTTTTTTCTTAAGGTTAATATTGTCTATACTTACGACAGTATCTTTATGGTTATTAATGACGCACCATGATCAAATGTATAAATCTGGATCTTGAGTTCTGTCAGTCAATTCTTAGATGGTCAACATAATAACCTCGTATGCATAGCGCATGCAATGCCCATATCACATCACGGTGATCACTAAACTCATCGAATTTCATAAAAGGCCTTCAGTTCTTCTATAAGGTTCCCGTCAAAATACTATACATCTATTACATTTGGAAATAAGGATTTGTAAGTATAAATTTTACAGATTGTTTGCTGCATCGGTCGACGTCATCGCGTCAGCGTCGGCTGTCGTTGAAAACCAGCGCTGGGCTGTCTCGCATAGGGTCTCAGCATTATGCTGAGTGATGACCATTTTGCGTGGATGTAGCTCATGGTTTCCACCAGCTTGTTCCTTTTTTTGTGAGGTTTGGTCTTTGTTTGCGTCATGTTTATCGCGAATAAAAGTATTTTTTCTTTAAAATTAATTTCATATTTCCCAAAAAAAAAAAAAAACAACAATGAAACTAAAAGAATGTAGAACCGGAATCTTTCGTTTGCATTTCATCAGTTCCCCCATGACCATATAAAGCAGGTCACTTTCCATGACCCAATGTGGACAGCTATTACTGAAGTATGCGGGCATTCTTCAAGCTACATTGTCGGAGCGAAAACGATGTCACTGGAATGCATTATTGATTACCGCTTTTAATTAAATTAATTACCGTTTGTTCAATGGCTTGTTTGATTGATGTTTTTTTTTTTGCTTTGGCGCCATTTATAAGATATGTAGGTAATTTCCAGTTGTATTATGCATGCGTTGTAAGTAATGCTGTGGTTCTTGAGGAGTGGAATCTGTCATGAATCAGTCATTATTTATGTCGCCAACCTTCGTGGCACCAAGGAGCATACTTCAGTGTCTATGCCTACGTCAGTTGGTGACTTATCCAAGGATGCATTAAGTTCTGTACCATTTGGCGAGATGAAACAAGTTCTGATATTGCTATCATGATTATTGACCAAATTAATGGACCTAATATTGTTAAAATCATCAAAATCAGACAATAATATTATCACTTCTGGAACACAGGCCTCGTCTCTGTGAGAGAGAGAGTGGACCGTAATCACCACGCGGGCTTAGTGCGGATTGTTAGACGTCACAATGTCTTCTAATTTTTGGTTTTCTGACATGTCAATTTCCTCACGACGTTTTCCTTCACCGTTTTGAGAGATGTGGTGATGAAACAATTTACACAATGTGTTGGCTGAGCTTGATTTCAATGAAAATATAATATCATTGTACCACAGTGGTTTAATAAAGTTATCTACATTTTAAGAACATAAAATTAACTTCTTCTGAACAAATAAAATGACATACAGAATATAACAGTTGCTAAGCAACTACTAAAGAAGACTATTCCCAGAACATAGTGCATTAGGTATAACCTTCATGGTACAACACAATGTAAAGCGCCTGTCCGGGTTTGAACCACCGACCTACATCTCGTAAATCGCAGCCGTTGCTACTAGGCCATCACTGCTCTTATTGTTAACATACTCTCAAATCAAATCAATTCAAAAGTCATTTATTCAAATTAGGCTGAGGATCAGCACTTTTCGAACGTCAAAATTACATAAGACTGTCCCCCAAAACGCCCGCCCTTCACCTATCCTACCTTCTATCTATCAACCCCTCGTTATCCATCTTAACCCCTCCGTAATGAAAAGCGTGACCGTTCTATTCATTCTCAAACAACGTAACGAGATATCAAACAATACAAGTTAAATATCCTAATTTAAAATCACTTGAAGCTGACGTCATTCAAGAGTAAGCACACCTAATGGAGTGCGTATTGATAACGAGGCAGCACTGATCGTGACCAGCTCGTGCAGGTTATTTGTAGCATAAAGGTGAACGAGGCATGGAAGCTATTGCTTACAAATTTGCATCTTATGCTTTAGAGGTTACCATAAATTTGGTCGTAAAAGCGTTTGAGTGTCTTACCGTTGTACGAAACTACTGATATTACCATTAGTGTCTACAAGGTGTGTCGTGGATCTTGAAAATAAAATAAATACACGGTTTTTTTTTATAATAACCGACGGCAAATTTCAGCCCAGCGGATTCAGACCGGTGAAGATGACGATCCGGCAAACATAGAGGGAAGTTCCCTGTTACAACTTCCCTCAACGTCTAAACAGTAACCACGAATCCAGCACATAATTCTAGACCATAGCCAGTTTATAATTTGTTTGGGGTTAAGACATGTACTGCGTCAATGGTAACATGCTGCACTTCGATGTCCTTGCCACCCTGTATTCGTACTGGATGTTTGCAGTTCAATGTTGAATTTGGGCAAAATGCAATATTCTCTATTTTCGAACAGTTTCCTAAACTTATTTAGTAATACAAAATTTTAATTTGATCATGTTATTCTTTTTATTGTTTTCTACGAAAAATTTCTTCTTATGCATGAAGTCTGCAAAAATCACTTATCGTTAACCGAATCTTCAACACCAGTTGCTTGACAACCCTACAAAAAAAAAACTGCAGCAAAGATTAAATTTTGCAGCTTTCTGCGAATGTCGGCGAAAGTTGTCGCGAAAGTCCTCGGCCATTAGCCTGTTGTGTTTTGAATTTACAATATACAGCTCATTATTCTTCAATGATTAATTGTATATGGAATGAATGGAATAGAAAGGAAAATAATTTAACTCCTGAGTTTCAAAATACTTAACATTCTAGTACAGAACAATAGGAATTGTGAGGAACATTAAGATGTGGAGAAATGTATTGTTCAGACTCATCTTCATACGGTGAAATTCTAATTAGTAACTATGCAAGAATATAATAATATTTCGCGTCTATTTGAGTTGCTAGAGCAGTGAAACGGTGGTAAAGATTGCAACTTGCGAGTTGTAAGTAGTAGGTTCAAACCCTGACAGGTTCTTTCCTTTGTATAAATTTTATCATCACCACTGCTCTCAAAACGATGAAGGAAAACATCGTGAGGAAAACGGCATGTCCTAGAACCAATCATTCTGTCACAGAAAGGAGGCCTGTGCCCCAGCAGTGGAAACATTATAGGCTTATTATGCTATTGGCTATGAGGTTCCAACATTGATGGAAATGGATCGATATCTTAGTTTGATAGAAGCAAAAATAAATTAATTTGATGACTTTTTTTCTGGGGTAATCGACCGCTGTCATAGTCAGTGTAGGCACTTGAAATATCAGTTTAATGGAGACAGTTTTGGGCACGTCACAATTGCGGCGGTAAGTCCCCTCTTTGAGGAGTGGATAGAGAGGCGCCACGGCGTCCTCACCTTCCGCCTTACGCAGGTTCTCACCGTGCATGGGTGCTTCGGTGGGTTCCTGTTAAGGATAAAGCGGGAGGAAACGCCCGGGTGTTTCCATTGCGAGGATCGTCTGTAGGACACGGTGGAGCATACGGTGGAGGTGTGCCCTGCCTGGGCGGAGCGACGCCGATGCCTGCCAGGGTCGCGAGATTGTTCGAAAGAGATACCGTGACCCTGGCACATGGGCAACTGAAGGAACACGGGTGGGTTCGGGCAGTAAAAGTCTGATACGCCCTCTCGCTCTGCCCAGAGCGGGAGAAGTCATTTGATGATTTCTCATCCAAAAAAAAAAAGGAGACTATTTTTTTTTGCGTAAATTTCACAGACCTAATTTGTATCGATATCGAAAACTAAAAGAACGAAAGAACTGACTGTCTCAACTAATTCCTCTTATTGCTACCCACTACGTCTGCGGAGTTTAGCTAGTTAATTTAAATTCACCCTGTAGATTAGATAATACTAGTTTTAATTAAATAGGAGGCCATCTCATACTAGTTTAGATACCAATGATGTGTGAGCCTCCTCCATTGTGAATATGTATTTTTCATTGAAATTTTATTAGAAACTGTCTCGTTGGTTTAGTGATCACAATCTCTACAGTCAGAGCACGAGAACTGTTTCCCAGGTCGGGCAAAGTGTTATTAAGATTTTATATGTGGGATTTCTCAGTAGCAACCCGAAGTCTGGATTTAATTAGACAAAAGTCTCGCTCTCTATTACATGGGACGTAAACACACCTAGCAAAATGTGGGTATACTATAGATGCATCTCTGTCTAACCATTCGGGGCAACAAGGCGTCATGTTATATTATTTAAAAAGAAAACGTCTTTACCATGTGTAATATAGACATGACATATTTAAAACTAAGCTGCTAAAGCCTGCTTCCACCACAGTAGAATGAAAGTCACCAAACAAAAACCTTCGTCACACACAACTCCATAGTAGAATCTTCAAGTACAATAAGTTTGTTTGACATTCCGTTTATTCGCACGATATTGTTGTGATTGGTTCCAAGAGGCGTGAAATGAGGCGAATTTGCATCATATTGGCTGTGGACGACGGCACCTGAGGTGATCGCTCTATTTCTAACGCATTCGTATGGAGATTTCAACTGTTCCGAACTAAGTTCAGAGTTTACATGGAAACATATGGATTCTGTGGAATAACTGTTACTATGCCACATGTTTTGCTTGTCCTCAAATATTTGGAACGCACCTGTGAGTAAGTGACATATTTTGGAGTGTGGATAATTTGGAAAAAGAGTGAACGGCGCGACGGCTGTTAAAAACACCGTTGTTTTCATTGCATGTTCTGAAAGTACAAGTAAGTAGTAGTAAGTTTCATTATCATCAGGGTTGGTATTGAAATCATTCACCCTTTTTAATAATATTTATGAAATCAAATATACACAACAAACAATAAAATAATAATATCTATACTAATATTATAAAGCTGAAGAATTTGTTTGTTCGTTTGTATGTTTGTTCGATTGGACGCGCTAATCTCAGGAACTACTGGTCCGAATTGAAAAACTCTTTTTGTCATCACGCTACAACCAAGAGGAGGAGAGCAGTAATGAAAAATGTTGCAAAAACGGGGAAAATCGCACGGGTAAGCGATTCGACGCGACGGGAAAGGTCGAGGGAACAAGAAATTTAACGCGATGAAGTCGCGGGTAGAAGCTAGTAATATATACTTTTACTACTTTTTAGGAATATACAGATTGAAAACCAGCGCTGGGACTCTGTCTCGCATAGGGTCACAGCATTATGCTGAGAGATGGCCGTATTGCGTGGATGTGACGCATGTTTTCCCACACCTTATTTTTTATTTTTCTATACCTCTGGTCTTTCTGTGCGTCATGTTTGCCGCAAATAAACGTATTTTCTTTCTTTCTTTCTATCTTAATACGCGTATTTACTAAAATATGTTGAAGCTAAGACATTAAAAGAATAGGATGGTTAGGTTTTTACTCAGCCATTGAACATTTTAGAATATATCTGCATATTTATTTAATCACACTTGATATAATCCTAAATCAGGGAGGTCTAGATCACTTCGTGTGAAGCATCGGTGCATTCTTATCAATATTCATCCGGTAAGTGGGGTTTTAAATCGTTAAGTATCTACACCAAAAAGACGGTGAGAAATGTTCAAAATCCGTATAAATACTCCAATATACTTACGGGCGAGAACAGTGTCGCAAATTGACTCAATGCTAATTCGCATAACCTCAATCACGAGATTTCTATACGAGTTCAAATGCTATTTAATATAATAATAAATATAACAATCCTCTATATTTTCCTTACGACTGACGTGAAGACAATAATAGAGATCGCCACAATATTGCTCAAGATAGTGCGGCCGCTGGGCTATTGTGCGGGGCCGTCACGATAATGCATTATCCTCGCAGATTCTAAGGTTCTAAGGCTATGCACAATGGTTGTACCTAGTCAGGTTTAAGCGCAGAATGATGAAGTGTTCATGCCTTTTGTTTGATGTTTAGATCTTTTAAGTGGTATTTTAAGGAGATGACGATTGTGATACACACAGTTCGTTATTTATAAATAACATTATTATGATTGCTTGTTATCCCTTTCTCGGATTTGATAAGTTTTATTATGTATTGAGTTTGTTCACTAACTGTGAACAGAATTACAACAGAAGGCAAAATTTATCGTATTTTTAAGAACGTTTAAATTCTAATATCAACCTAAATCCAACAAAATATTTCTTTTCAATTTACCTACATTCTGACATTAATAATCGTGTTGATTTTGACGTTTTTGATCATGATCTTCGATCAATTGTGATATAAATTGGCTAAAAGATAACTTAAAACCAGATAAATTCTGTAAAAGTTAAAAGGTGTCCGGAATTTAACAAACTTTACATGTGGGTGTAGACACGGTGTCAGGGTACGAAGCAAAGTGACGGTGTTGTTGAGGAGAAACAATGTTCTTAGGGTTAAAATATGAATGTAAAGTTTGAATACACCCGGCTACCGCGTTAGGCAAAAGTGCACTGAATCTAATAAAGAAAGTTATAATTAATAAACTTAGGTAAACGCGTCACGCCAGTATTGCTAACTAAGGTGTTCGGTGAAAACACCGAATACATAGCTCTACGAGATTTTCGTCATATCGTCCGAAACGGACCCAAAACTTCAAGTGGGTTGACAACCTTTTCTCTAGTAGGTACTATACCATAACGAGCGTGATGTAATACACTCTAACAAGACGCCACCGTTTTGTTTGTATAATAAGTCGATGTACTAATAAGTAAGTGTCGAATTGTCGATGCTTGTAAAACACTAGGCCTCAATTTCGTACATTTTGATGTACACGCAATTTTTGTCACCTTGAAAATTACTTTACCTTCATTTGAAAGTAGCCTATAATAGTTTTATAACGGCCAATTTATGCGTATAGGAATTGAACAAATTGCACCCTAAAGGTTGTCAAATAAAATCAAAATTCTTTTACTTAAACTGGGCTGAGAGTCAGCACATTTTGAACGTCATGCACATGATATAATGGCACCGTGTTTTGTTTTTTTTAAATTATTGTTATTTTTTATCATTCAATTGTAGTTATAGGTGTTGTGTTATGTCTTTTGTGTGCACTAAATAAATGTTTTATTTCATAATTACATAAGATAGTCCCACATAACTTCCGCTCTTCTCCGGTTCCTAATGGTTTACCTGGAAAGAAGGAGTGGCGTCTGGGCCCCGACTTATCATTTTATTGGTTAAGGTTTCGAAACCAGGCAGGGACTTTACTTTATGTAAATAATTTCCATCACCATTGCTCTTAAAATGGTGAAGAAAAACATCATGAGGAACTCGGCATGTCTAAATCAAAAATTCGAGGGCATGTGACATTTACGTGGCGCGCGTGGTGGATTTACAGCCCATTCCCTTCTGAAGACGGCCTATGTCCCAGCAGTGGGAACGTTATAGTCTGATTATGATATGATGATGTCATTCGCCGGTAAATTGTGGACGATAATTGGTGCCCACCGAACTTCTAGAAATCCCATAGTTTTACCTATCGCTCAGGTACTAAGGTAATTAAACCGTAAAATTGTAATGTCCTGATGAACTACCTACGTAGGATTTAACTAATGTAAACTGAAATGAGTTATGTTCCAATATGAGAAAAGTAAATATGTATATGGAATAAATGTGTTTATTGACATACCTAGTAAATCGGTCCTTTGAAGCCATTTTTTACTATTTGACATAAATTTGAAATTATAATTTGTAATTGAACAATTTTATGCTTCATTAACTCATTAAGTTAGGAATGTAAGAGATAAAATATTCATTGTTGATTCTCACATATGTTTAAATTATTTTTTATTTAGTACTTAGTATTTGTTTATAGTATAGAGTACATTACATAATTTTCCTTCTCTGTAGGATGACAATTTTATAAATAATAAAATTATCTTTCTATTATCTTTTCTATCTTTATAAATAATAAAATTGACTAAGGAGCCTCTACGAGTTGGCTTCGGCCCCTCGTACGCCTTCCAAAGGACCAGGATTCGAGAATCCCGACATATGTTAACATATATAAATAATGTACCGTGTGGTGCCGGACGTAAAGAATAACACAACCCCATTTCTACCCGTGGGTGTCGTAAAAAGCGACTAAGTCCCTTAGTCGCTTAGTCGCTTCTTTACTAGAGAATGGGCAGCAGCGTTCTCTATGCATTTTACCACCACACTGCGATCGCCAACCCGCATGCCAAGCGTGGCGATTATGGCAAAGCCCCCAAATTGGGGGAGGCCTAAGTCCAGCAGTGGACGTCTTACGGCTGAAATGATGATATAAATAATAATATCTCAGGACAACCAACACAACGTTATCTGGTCCCAAACTAGGCAAAGGCTGTGCTATGGCAATCAGATAACTGATACACATAGATAAATTAAACCCAGACACAGAACAAATTATTGTGCTCATCAAACGATTTGTCCTGGGTGGGAATCGAACCCACAACCTCTGTCTTAGCAGTCAGAGTCACTAACCACTAGACTTGTGGCTAAGTAATAAGATACGATCGGGTGCTACGCTTGCCGCGGCTGGTCTGTGGATGGGTGATTATTTTACATACCAAGCCGTGCCTTGGAAAGCACGAAAAGCCGTTGATCCCGGCGCTCATTCGTATATCTTTGACAGTCGGAACGGGTCGTCAGAACGCGGAAAGTCTGACAACTAGTATTATTAACGGATATCGTTTTACCCAGTAACTGGGTTGTGGAGGTCAGATAGGCAGTCGCTCCATGTAAAATACTGGTACTCAGCTGCATCCGGTTAGACAGGAAGCCGACCCCAACATAGTTGAAAAAAGGCTAGATGATGTTAATGACGAGAGTGACAATATTATGAAAACAGTGTTGGTCATTTATCAACAAGATATAGTTAAATCCCCACAGACATCAACATTGCTTCACTCACTACATAGTATAAAACAAAGTCGCTTCCCTCTGTCTATCCCTATCTTCTTCTTCTTCTTCGTAACTCTCTTGTCAGAGCGGTCGTGGTCCTCATGAAATTTCTTGACTAGGGGCTGATGTGATTCGCCTCACGATTTCTCGCCATCCAATCCGATTTTTGGAATTGTGGGTGCACTTATATGTATAATGGATCGCCCACTGCGGATTTTATTTGGTCAGTCCATCTCATGGGTGACCGTCCACGTGGTCTAGTGCCCTCCACTCTATCCGTCTATCCCTATATATGCTTAGATCTTTAAAACTACGCAACGGATTTTGATGTGGAGTTTTTTTTAATAGATAGAGTGATTGAAGAGAAAGGTGTTTTTTTTAATAAAAATAATATCTTAGGACAACCAACACAACGTTATGTGATCCCAAACTAGGCAGAGCCTGTACAATGGCAACCAGACAACTGATAAACATACTTATATATTTCTAAATACATACATGTTATAGATATATTACACCCAGACACAACAAATGATTGTGCTCATCACACAAAGATTTGTCCTGGGTGGGAATCGAACCCACGACCTCAGTCTTAGCAGTCAGGGTAACTAACTACTAGACTCACAGGCCAGTCATATATGTTTATACGTATAATACGCGGGTGAAGCCGCTGGCTAAAGCTAGTTAAGAATAAACAAAAATAGTGACAACAGTGTATTTAACTAATTCCCATAATAAACCACTCTGCGGATAGGAGACACCCGCATGCACACAAACGGGTTCAAATCCATCGACCCCGTAAGACCATTGTGGTTAACCCAGATCTAACTAAAGTGCATTACAGTTTGTGAGACAGTTAACTTGAAAATGTATGCGAGGAATTAACTATGCAGAATCTACGAAGTTGGAGACGTAAAAAAAAATCTACGTGAATGTGTTACAATTTCTCAAGTATGCCTATTTAGTTGACGATGGTAAAGATGGCAATGGGCCTCATAAGAGGGCTGAAAGTCAACCGACGGGCATTGGAGAAGGCTATGCTTGGAGTTTTCCTAAGCGATCAAACTAATATACCCTAAGTATTGCTAAACGTAGATAGCATTGGGCAGGGCACTTTGATCGCAAAGCAGATGGCTGATGGCGCCGAAAGGTTCTGGAGTGGCGAACGCGTACTGGAAGACGTAGCGTTGGAAGGCCTCCATCAAGGTGTACCAAAGAGTCGATGAAGCCGTAGAAATCCGTGGGTGCGAGGAGCACATAACTAGTCGAAGTGTCGGTGCTTAGGGGAGGCCTATGTCCAGCTGTGGACGTGTTTCGGCTGAAATGATGATGATAAAGAGGGAAGAACTATTACAAACATTTGATAATTTTACGTGTGACAGATTCGTCTTTGTAACTGATTAAGTCATAAAACGGGTTATTTTACCAGAGACACAATCACTAAAACAAGAATAGCACGCGATAATAACGCGCAAAAAATATTTTAATGAACTGACCTCGAGCCGAATTAAAGCTATCACATAATTCCGACCGATAAAATGTAATGTCAAGGCCTCGGTCACATCTACGAGAACTAGCGCCGTCGAAATGCTAAAGATCGTAGTGGTAAGGCCACTCCACTTGGTCGTAGAGCTCGCCATAAATTCCAATAAAACAGTTGACAGGTAGCTAGTTTACAGCATTAGTATAATTGTTATTCCGAATTGATTGCTTTACTAGTTTAGTCTGTCGCTCATAGAGGCATCAATGATGATGATGGGATAATATTTGGTTACACGACTCGTTGGAGACATTTGCATAATGAGGGGCAAAAAATTGACGATGGAATGTATGAGGTTATTAGACTCGTTATTGTGGTTTGTGGTTTTGATGAGTTAGAGGCTAAGTAGCGCCATGTATATGAAGAAAAAATCGGCCAGGTGTGAGTTGGAAGCGCATATGAAGCCTCCCGTATTATGAGGCAAAAACATTTGCGATCACTAGGCCAATGAGGCGTGGATGTTAAAAAATAACTGTATTTTCAGAACTCGGTGTCTTTGCATCTGTATTTTTTTTTACCACTGGATTCCGAAATTAAAATTATTTTACACGTCGTATTTTTTAGAATTCGGTTGTTTTTGTTCCTTGTATTTTTTTTTTTCACTCTTTACTTATGGTACCTACCCCACACTACTACTTTTTATGTAGAGAACAGTGACAGGAACTACAATAACATCAAGATATACAAACTGGAGAAAGAAAGAACGGTCATAGATATTGCTATACATTCATCAAATGTTTATATTCGCGATGTAGGTGATAGAACGAATGGACTGATCAAGGAAAACGGCTTAGATAATATTATCCCAGACAATGGACTAGTCAGTCGTCTTTATTGTCCCACTATTATTATCACAGCTTAATATTATTGTCGCTATATGGTCTGGCCATGGGAATATTCATGTTGGCTGTAGTCTCTTATGTGGCATATATTTGTCAAAGCACCTTAGGATAATGGTGGCGTGGGCCTTATGGATAGTTAAGCTTTTAAAGTGGTAATAACCCAGTGCTTGGAACACCGCCCCTTGCTCTATCGAGTCCACTCCTGTCTAGGCGTTATACAACGTAATGTTAGAAGGCTTAAGGAGTAATTCAAATTTTGTGATTTTCTGGTCAGGGTAAAGGGCGAAGGGTATAATAATCCATCATGCAAGCCGAGAGATGGTTGGTGGATGTTACATTTCTTCAAATGGACATGCCAGTTTCCTCACGATGTTTTCTTTCACCGTTTTGAGAGCAGTAGTTATGAATTCAAATAGTAAAGTACCTTCCTGGGTTAATTTTGCCACCTTTGCTCCATTCTGCTTGCAAAAAACGTTAGAAAATTTGAAATTTGCAGGCTACTTCCTTAATATTATAATAGGCTATATTTATTTGGTCTGATTCTCCTCGTCGGGTCCTAACCCATCTTAACTCACTCATTCATCACACACTCACACCATACACGTACATAATACACTACACCCGCCTTTTAAAAACGTTTTAGTTAAACACTCATTTAACTTTGCTAATTTATTGTTAAGGAATAGCATTTGGTTATTGTTTTCGTTCCAACTCACATACTTATGTGCCTCCCTACTATGATGTAATAGTGTAAGACAAAGGAGAGTAGTATCCACGACACAGGGAATCCTATTGTGGAGGCTAGTGTTATTTCAATTTGTAGTATAGCAGTTCTTGAAGAATAAAGTTTTTTATTTATGTATTCACATTCTTAATCATGAATCTGCTATCTAATACCATCACATTAATCTAAAAGCTTCTCGAAGAAATAGAAGATTTGAAACCAATCAAACTTACCAATACGTCTATCGAACTCATACCAAGATCCATACGCATTGCTCCACTACAGATATAGCCCATCAAAGGAGATCATCATTCAAATATAGCCACAGGAATGTAAAAAACTTAATTGATATTGCATTCATCTGGTTTCTAACCGTACCTATTCTGAAACTATTTAATGTTCTTCGTAATGTGTCTTTAATTGGTGATACAATGAATGTTATGGTGATTTAGTCAACGTTAGGTGCTATTATAATTGATCGTAAAATTTGTCTGGCCGCCATTTTCGAGAGGACATTGGCACTCGTTTGAAATGAAACCTGTATATCATTTGAACTGCATAGCAACTGTATTTTTGATCACATATTAAATAGAAGCTCAAAAAATGATCAGCTTTCTTGCACCAGTGAACCTGTAACGGTAAATATATCTTTACTTTGATCCTTTTTTGAAGATTGACATATAGTTTTTCTTCTGCTCAAAGAAAAAATTTATACAACAATTAGTCTGGTATGACTATTAGAATATACTAGCAATCTCGTCGTTAGCCCTCATGACGAGTCTATCATATATCTGTAGTCATTAAGTTAGCTATATTTATTGCCGGCTCTTCTCCATAGGAATCAACAAATTGCAACCGTACACCTAGTTTCTGACGTTTCATAAGTGCCCTCATGAGGTTTATGTTAAATATAAATATTTTGATTTTAAAATAGGTAGATCTTTTGGTCAGGAGTCACATCTAAATCCATTGTCACGACTCCTATTTTAATCAACAATTTTTTTTTCTTTGTCAGAGTTTTTTTTCTGATTCATATATTGTCAATCTAGATTTTGACTTTCCTCTTCTTAGTGGTAAACTGTAGTTTTGTGTCGCCCAATTTCTTTGGGAGTGCCCCAAAAAGGTAACAACATTTTAAACTTAATTCACAATGTATGTCAATTAGGTTTGAATGAACTAAATGAAGGGTGAATGAGTCCACTGAATGTAAAGCAGCCTCATTTGGAAAGTAATTAACATATTTATCAAGTTATTAAAATTCATGCACATTATAAAGTTTTGATGGGTGTAATAAAATTATTATGTGATCTACTTAACTTTGTACGTTTAAGCGGTAATGGCTCTTAATATAAGTTATGATTGGAAGGTCTTTGGTTCACATTCCGTTTGTGGAATACTAAGTTGGAGTATTTTTTAGCATAACTGCGTCGGGATTTTAATGAGTTCTTCTGGTTAAATCGATAAAATATTTAGTCGTCATTTAAATGGTTTAAATTAAGATTTAAACATTTTTTTTAAGCTGCATATAATTTATTATTTCTATATTTTGATTAAAACAAATATTACTGACTGGGCTCGCTCTTAAGCTCGCTTGATGTAAAGCGATGGGTGAGGTCTATGAAGAAACGATCGTGCCCAGAACATGCCACTGTTCACTCTTGCTTTGAAAGCAGACGGATTAAATGTGGAAGGAAACGCAGACGCTAGCAGAGAGTTCCACATTTCTGTACTGTAAAGTCCCAAACTATAACTAATAGAATTTATAAGTCTTACGTTTCTTTTACAAGTACTCCATTCACCTTTTAATTATCAGCTTTACGTTTATATTGGCTTATGTTCATAATAATTCTTACCGTGCATGCGAAAAGTGCATTCTGCCACGTCGCCTTGTTCTCACTGAAGAAGTAGCAGCTGTGGCCCAGCCTGATGAACTGCGGCGGACACACGTACGACATCTTCGTGTTGTTCCTCTGACCCTCCACACTCTTGCCTGCAAGTGGAATGGATGCTACATGAGTTCCTTCCGTAAGGAGATATATATAACTGAAGAAGTGGCAAAAAGAAGATGGAGATAAACGACATAACATTACGGCTTATTTTACCGAAGAGTTGAGCAGAGGTGCACTCTTAATACATCCACATTTTAGCATTTATGTTTGAGTTTCATGTGATAGGGGGCGAGCCTATTGGCATGGGTCGGGAATATCACACACAAACCCAGACTCCGGGCTACAACTGAGATATTTGAGTTAGAGAAACTCAGTAATACTTTACCTAGCCTGGGAAATAAACCAATGACCTCATGCTTACAGGTAGTGTTAAAAAAAATAGATTAAAGGTTAACAAAAGTCACACAATAGGAAGTGCCAACCGTCAATTTGCATCACCAATAGCTTTGCTTAAGTACCAACGCGTTGTCTCTTTAGGCAATGAGTAATTTTGTTAGGGTTGCCTAAGATTTTTTTTAATCTTGGCAGGATGGAAGGTTGTTCATTAATAACACCATAGTTTAACCTAAATTAAGTTTACTAAATCCAGTCATAATCATCATGATCATCCTATTGTGTTCCCATTGCTAGAGCACCGTTTTGAGAGCAGTGCTGCTTAAAATTACTACTCAAACTGTCTGCCTGACTTCAAACTAACGACCTACAACTCGTCATTCGAGGCCGATGCCACTGGGCCAATGCATCATCAGCCTATCATGTTCCCACTGCTGGGACACAGGCCTCCTCTAGGTGAGAGGGAGTGGGCCATAATCCACCGCACGGGCCCAGTGCACTGGGCCAATACAGCAAACTAAATACAGTACTAATGCCCAATCCAATACTAAAAGGGTCAACAGTTGTCTTTTAAAGTACTCTACAGTTGTTACCGCCATTAGTTTCTATCAACAACAATTTACAGTTCAAACATCTTCAAAGAAAGCTGCAGTACAAATTTGCTCTCTTTATTCGAAAACTATTTTCTCTTAACTTAAATGTTCTTGGAACTAAACGGTAACCAACTTTATTTACCTATGCTTTAGGGTCTGGTAACAAAACAAGCCTACGTATGGTTTAAATTATCAATCGTGTTTTTGAATTAAGAACACAATATGTATAAAAATGCAATTATTTTTACAAAACTGATAACTAAGTCCGGTGATATGTTGTAATTTTTGTGATTAAGAACTTTACCCAAATTGAAATTAAGTTGCAAATGCAAAAAAAGGGAGTCCAGCTGCAGCCAATTAACGTTAATGCGGGCCTTTCGGAAAGTAGATTGAAACTTCGGAGTAAAACCTTAACCCGATAAATTAACTTTTTCGAACGGCTAAATCACTCAATTTTGAATTAAGAACACGATATATACAGAAATGTAGTTCTTTTTAAGTAAGACAATTTAGAATGATAATAGTAAAGTAATATGACAACTTTGAATTAAGAACTTTACGTTGAAGATGGGAAAACTGGTTCAGAGCTTTAAGCTAGAACTAGTTATATCGAGTTCTGTATTAAGACGGCTTGAGTCTAGTTTTGAACACAACCGCTGCAGAGGGTACGAGCTTGAAATAAGCTTTTGCTGCAGCCCCTGCAACTTTCACAGCACTATAAAATGAACAGTTCCATCAACTTTAGAACTACGCATATAAACGAGAGACTATTTCATGCATGGATTAATTCCACCGACGAGATGAGATAACTTCGTTGAAACTAGGATTAATTTTCTGTCGTTTACAGTTAGAGCAGTGGTGGTAACGGCTCCGACTTACGAGTGATAGGTGGAGGTTCGAACCCAGAGAGGCTTTCATCATCTTCATTTCTGCCTTAAAACGTCCACTGCTGGACATAGGCCTCCCCAAACTTGAGGGGCTTTGCCATAATCGCGACCCTTGGCCGGCTGGTTGGCTATAGCAGTATGGTGGTAAAATGATTAGAGAACGCTGGTGCCCACGGGAGAAGGTTTTGCCTTAGTTTTTGTTGTCTTCGTTTCGTTATGTCGTGTTTGTGAGTAAATTTATATAATTAATGACTAGTTTATTTATTTATAAGTACTGAATAATATAATTATGTTGAAACTGTTTTGTACTCCTCGTCACTTGTTCCTATAGGTTCATAAGAAAACCAGCGTCAGGTAGCATCTGTCTGGCATTAATGCTGAAATGAACCTTTTTGGCGCAGCCGTGAGGCACACACATGTTGTTTTATTTTTTAAATTATTTTTTCATGTTGTTTTATTTTGTGTTTTACGAACTGTGTCAAATAAACGATATTCTTTCTTTCATTTTCTAGTAAGTTCCTTAGTCTCCTTTTACGACACCTCGGGAAGTAATGGCGTGACGCAATTATTTGCGTCTGGCACCACACGGGCCCATCATCATCATCATTTCAGCCGAAAGACGTCCACTGCTGGACATAGGCCTCCCCCAAGCTCCGCCACTTCGACCGGTTTTGTGCTTCCCGCATCCAGCGGGTTCCTGCGGCCTTCACAAGGTCATCGGTCCACCTTGTTGGAGGCCTTCCAACTCTACGTCTTCCGGTACGCGGTCGCCACTCCAGAACCTTTCGGCCCCATCGGCCATCTGTTCTGCGAGCAATGTGCCCTGCCCACTGCCACTTCAGTTTAGCAATTCTTCGGGCTATGTCGGTTACCTTGGTTCTCCTACGGATCTCTTCATTTCTGATTCGATCACGTAGGGAAACTCCAAGCATAGCCCTCTCCATCGCCCTTTGGGTGACTTTCAGCCTTCTAATAAGGCCCATTGTGAGCGACCACGTTTCGGTTCCATATGTCATCACTGGCAACACACACTGGTCAAAGACTTTCGTCTTGAGACACTGCGGTATGTGGGACGAGAAGATATTGCGTAGCTTCCCAAACGCTGCCCAGCCGAGTCGGATTCGACGATTGACCTCTTTCTCGAAGTTGGACCTACCTAACTGGACAGTCTGTCCTAGGTAAACATATTCGTCCACAACTTCGAGTGTAGCGCCTCCGATCTTCACTGGAGTGGGTATCACATGAGCATTGGACATGACCTTTGTCTTGTCCATGTTCATCCTGAGACCCACTCTTTCGGAAGCTCTACTGAGGTCATCGAGCATTGTACTGAGGCCCTCCATAGTCTCAGCCATGACAACTATATCATCGGCAAACCGAAGGTGAGTGATGTACTCGCCATTGATGTTGATGCCAGCCCCTTTCCAGTCCAGAACCTTGAAGACATCCTCCAGTGCAGCGGTGAACAGTTTCGGAGAAATAACGTCTCCCTGTCTCACCCCTCGCTGCAGAAGGATAGGTTTCGAGGTCCGGTCCTGAAGTCGGACTGACATAGTGGCGTTTTCGTACAGACACTTCAGCACCTCGATGTACCGATAGTCGATCTGGCACCGTTGAAGGGACTGCAGTACAGCCCAGGTTTCGACCGAATCGAAGGCTTTTTCGTAGTCCACAAACGCTAAACAAAGAGGCAGGTTATACTCTTCGGTCTTCTGTATAACCTGCCGCAGCGTATGTATGTGGTCCACGGTGCTAAAGCCTTTACGGAATCCGGCTTGTTCGGGAGGCTGGAAGTCGTCAAACCTGCGCGCTAGACGGTTCGTGATGACTCTTGAAAACAGCTTGTAGACATGGCTCAGAAGTGAGATGGGCCTATAATTCTTAAGTAGGGCATTGTCACCCTTCTTAAAGAAAAGTACCACCACACCTCTGTTCCATGCCTGTGGCGTTTTGCCCTCGAGTATGACGGAATCAAACAGCTTCTGAAGGGCCTTGAGAACGGGTTTCCCGCCAGCCTTCAGGAGTTCAGCCGTAATTCCGTCATCACCCGGCGCCTTGTTGTTTTTAAGCTGCTTCAGAGCCATCCGAATTTCGTACAAGCTGACGTCCGGGATGTCTTCGGTGTAATGTCGGGTCAACCTAGCTCTTGGGTCATTTGCCAGATTTTTAACGGGGTTACTTGTTGACATGTATAACTGTCCATAGAACCTCTCAATCTCCTTAAACAGCTCAGGTTTGGCGGATACGACTCTGCCATCATCGGTCTTCAGTTTCGTAAGCTGGCTCTGCCCAATAGACAGATCCCTAGTAAATCCCTTGGAGCCCTTATTCCGCTCTATCGCGTCCTTGATCCGCTCTGTGTTATAGCGGCGAAGGTCGCTTTTCAAGGACTTAGAGATCTGTTTATTGAGCTGCCGGTACTCGAGCGCAGCTTCTGAAGACTGCAGGATCATTCCGCGCCTCTGTTCCATGAGCTGTAATGTAGGATCCGAGAGTTTCTTTTTCCTATTAGTACGGCGGGTCTTGAAGAACTTAGACCCGACCGTATGGACAGTTTCCACGAACCCATCGTTAAAATCGTCCACGGAGCTCCCTAGGCACTCAAAACGATTCTGGAGTTCGAGCTGAAAGCTCTCGGGGTTTTGAAGCTGGATCGGTGCTGGACGGAGCGTTGCCTTCATCAGCCGACATCTTTCCAGCTTGATATTGATATTCAATGTGCCTCTTACCATGCGGTGATCGCTCCCGGTTTTCACCGCGTTGATCACAGAGACATCATTGAATATTTGCCTCTTCGTCGACATAATGAAGTCAATCTCGTTTTTTGTTGCACCATCAGGACTCTGCCAGGTCCACTTCCTGTGCTCACGTTTTCTGAAGAAGGAATTCATCATAAAGAGGCCTTCCTTCTCCATAAAACTAGCCAGTAGGTGACCCCGGTGGTTGCGACGTCCAACTCCAAATTGCCCCACTCTCAACTCATCATCGCCTCGCTTGCCCAGTTTCGCGTTGAAGTCCCCCATGACAACGGTGAAGTGAGTTTTGGAACCATGCATGGCTCTGGAAATATCCTCATACATGGTCTCCACCTCATCGTCGGGGTGTGACGAGGTCGGAGCGTAAACCTGTATGACCTTCAACGAATACCTTGCGGTTATTCTGAGTATAAGGTACGCTACCCTGGTCGACACACTCTCGATCTTCACCACGTTGCTCACAAGGGACTTATGGACGATAAACCCGACGCCACCTTGGGACTGCTGGTCGCCCTCCCGGAAATAGAGCAGGTTTCCGGATTTGAGGATTATCGAGTCCTCCCCCTCTCTTCGGACTTCAGATAACCCTACTATATCCCATCGTAACCTGCTCAATTCTTCCTCCAGTTCGGCGATCTTCTCGTCGGTCCGAAGTGTACGCGTGTTATATGTTGCCAGGTCCAATTGTCGGTGTTTGTGGTAGCCGGATCTCCTCCGGGGATTCTTTGCACCCCTTGCCTCACCGTGGCCTTGACCGCTACCGTAGCCAAGGTTAGGTGGGCCGCCGGGCACTAGGGGCCATTTATTTTTGGTGCTTGTCATTGTAGGGGGGGGGGTTGCCATAATCGCCACGCTTGGCAGGCGGGTTGGCGATCGCAGTATGATAGTCTGCAATGCATAGAGAACGCTGCTGCCCATTCTCTAGTATATCCCTTAGTCGCCTCTTACGACACCCACGGGAAGAAATGGGGTGATGCTATTCTTTACGTCCAGCACCTACACGGGCCCATACTTTGCGTAAATGATCATCACCACTGCTCTCAAAACGGTGAAGGAAAACATCGTGAGGAAACCGGCATATCCTAGTACCTAAAAAATCGAAGGCATGTGACATCTACCAACCACCACTGGGCCCGTCTGTCGTACAGCCCACTCCCTCTCAAAGAGAAGGCCTGTCTCCCAGCTGTGGGAACATGATAGGCTGATAATTCAACGGCTAGAACTTCGTCCAGTAAGAAGAACAGAACCTATATTTTTGACGTCCCTGGTGGCTAAAATATTCAATTAGAAGACCAGTGTCTGGAAGAGGCGAAAAATTATTTGAAAAAAAAATATCCCTGGTATTTTCGAGTGATTTATGGCTTCCTGAATTTCCGCTGGGAATTCCTTACTTCGTCTAAATAATTAATATGGAGCAGGGCTGCCTTATCGTCTGTAGTATTATTACTTTTAGGTACCACTAGAAGTAGGTTTATACTGATAAGAAAATATTATTAAATTCCTACAATATGGGCCAAGGAATTCCAATATAATCCTACTTCCTGCAAATAGCTGGAATCCTAGTTAAGTATTTTTTATGGGGTTTTATATTTCTTTAGATAAAAGTACCTATATTTAACTTCTTAAGCAAGATATCTACCCTACAGAATGTTTCCCCTTTTGTTCTCTCATTGGGGCTCGTGGCTTAATAATAACAGCCGCATGACTATATCGAAGGTTAAGCTATACCTACCGCAGACGGTTCGTGGATGGGTGACCGTCCATTACATATTGAGACTCCGTGCCTCGGAAAGCACGTGCCGGCTGACATTCATAGACCTTGATTTTGATTTTTTGAACAGTCGTTACGGCCCACGGCAGTTAGAAGCCAAAAAGTCTGACCACCAGATTTACCAAGGAGTATCATGTTACTCAGTAACTGGGTTGTGGAGGTCAGATAGGCAGTCACTCCATGTAAAGCTGCATGGCTGCAACCGCTTTGACTAGAAAAAGACCCCAAAAGTTGGTTGAAGGCTAGGCAGATTATCATACAAATGTTGTTCTTTGGCTAGACTAAAATACAAACATTGCAAATAACCTGCACAAAAAACATTGTTGAGGTGTCCGTAACTTTTCTGAGATATTCACCTCTTGACCCAACACATTCTCATCCTGTATATTCTGTATAAACACAAAGAAATACAACAACACTCAAAATATTGCTCTCGTCAAATATAACGTAACCCACAAACTTTAAAGTGGTTTGACCATTTTCGGCTCACAAACCATTGACAGCATTACGACAACTCTTGAAAGATATCCCCATTGTTCCACTTATCTACCATCAGAACGGTAGCTGGGACCTACCATTAGTCTTAAGATAGTGGGCGGATTATATTCGCGATCAAGTTCTCGACCAAGGTCGCAAACCAGACGGAAAGAGTTTTTTTGGAACGTCGTTTAAGTAAGTGTGCCCGTGGCATCATAGTGGGCCCTATCGGAATACCAGTGCTACGGTAGTTGTTTTTTTTTCACGTATATCTCAGCATTATGCTGAGAAAGGAGCCTTTGTGGCCTCGTACAGATCTTACTCTTTTATTTTTATATCTTTTTCTATTTTGTTAATTGTATCCTAAAAGTTTGTATGTTATTCTTATTGCTTGTATTTCCTGTGCGTGTCTCAAATAGAATATTTTTCTTTCTTTCATTTGACGATCTGCTTTTGTTTTGTCGGAAGAAATTTGAGGTTGGTTTCCAAGGCGTAAAAGTGCAAGGTGAAGATGTTGCCTGAAGACAAGGCAATGCTAATATATGGCAACAACATATTTGCATACGGAGACGCCTGGAGACCGGTCCGGGTCACGTGTGGTATAGTTAAAATCAGTAAATGAGAAGGAAACGATGATAAAAAACTAGAATTTATTAATAACTGATATTTAAAACTTCATCACCTTGACACATTAGGTTCCGGTTTTAATTGAGAATATAAATAAATAAAATCAAAGTTTCTGTTCGTAATCTATACTTACTAATATTATAAAGCTGAAGAGTTTGTTTGTTTGTTTGGTTGAACGCGGTAATCTCAAGAACTACTGGTCCGAATTGAAAAAATATTTTAGTGTTAGGTAGCCTATTTATTGAGGAAGGCTATATAACACCACGCTACGGTTAAAAGGAGCAGAGCAGCAACGATAAATGGACGAAAACTGGCAAGAATTCGATGCGACGGGAAGGGTCAGGGGAGCAAAAAATTTACGCGGACGAAGTCGCGGGCAGAAGCTAGTGTTAAAATAACAGCATTTTACTAAATGCATAATTATGAGAGTAGTTACGGCACTTGAAACAATGTTGATTTTTTTGTCTGTGTGCTTGTTCCGGCTTATCTCCGAAACGGGTGGACCAATTTTGACACAGGCATATAGCAGATGATATAAGGAGTAACATAGGCTTTTTTCTCAGTAGCACTTTCTCATGCGATAATTTCCGATCTCCACGCGGGTGAAACTTCGGTCATAGCTAGTAAGTTAATAAATATTGAAGACGATTCGACATCAACGTAAACATATCATGGAAAGCCGGAAAATTGGACAAATGTTGGCAGGAAATAAATCTTTATCGTTACCACTAATCTTTTTGACCTCGAAGAGAAAGGGAACGTTCATGAAAGTCGTATCAATTTTGATGTTTAAATTTGTATTTATCACAGCTCTATTACCATCGTCAAATGGGTGAAACGAAACGTTTAATCTTTATAAACTCTAGTTCAAATACGGTAGTTAGAAGTCAGTAATTATAATTGGAAACCGACCGAAAATAAATTTATTTTTAATTTAGTGTCCATCTTTTAAACGGTTAAACGAAAGTAAATTAGTTTCTTAAATATTATTAACTAGCTGCGCTTGACAGTTTCATCCGCACAGTTCTTGATCCCGTAGGAATATCGGGATAAAAAATATCTTATGTCTTAAGCCAGGTCCTGGTCTACCCATGTGCGAAATGTTCAGACGTTTTATTGCGACAACGTAATAAAGTAACACCATTTTTTTTCTCTTATGAGTATTAGTTTACATTATCAACCAATATGAAATGAAATACGATGATACCTAAGCATTTTTAGGGTTCCGTTGCCAAATGGCAAAAAACGGAACCCTTATAGATTCGTCATGTCTGTCTGTCTGTCCGAGTATGTCACAGCCACTTTTTTCCGAAACTATAAGAGCTATGCTGTTGTAACTTGGTAAGTAGATGTATTCTGTGAACCGCATTACGATTTTCACACAATAATAGAAAAAAAAAAAAACAATAATATTTGGGGTCCCCATACAAAGAACTGAAACTGAAAAAAAAATTCATGAAACCCATACGTGTAATCTATGGATAGGTCTTCAAAAATGATATTGAGGTTTCTACTATCATTTTTTTCTAAACTGAATAGTTTGCGCAAGAGACACTTCCAAAGTGGTAAAATGTGTGTCCCCCCCGTAACTTCTAAAATAAGGGAATGATAAAACTAAAAAAAATATATGATGTACATTACCATGTAAACTTCCACCGAAAATTGGTTTGAACGAGATCTAGTAAGTAGTTTTTTTTTTAATACGTCATAAATCGGAAACCACAATTTACCATTCATTACCATAAACCATTTAATTTCATAAACATAAACCGTGAATACCTGCAGGTTTGTACGGAACCCTCGGTGCGCGAGTCCGACTCGCACTTGGCGGGTTTTTTTCTGCATCTTACAGTTTTTGCGGTTATAGTTGTTGCGACAATCGATTATCTCTGAATTTAATGTAATGTGATTTGCTAGCCGAAAACCAAACTTGTCGAATATGGATATTTCGACCGAATACCGAAATTCGATCGGACTCTACAACACTATACTATATCTTGTCTTATTTTAATTTTCTTGGTGCATTATCTCGGCTGAATTTGTTATGTACACTTTAAAAGTTTTCTTTTAATCATACTTTATGCCTCGAAAGAGTTTCCTCTTTATGGATGGCTTAAGTACTATCATCTAGGTATATTTCGCGTTTTCTCGAGGTAATTTCGTTCTGCACCGGGGCTTTTATTCATGAGTTCTTGAAGCGGTGAAGACTTTTACGCAAAGTGACGATCAACTCATCCAGTCTTTCGCAGAATTAATGAATGACGCTGTTTGTCTTGGAACGGCTCCGACTAACGAGTTGGACGTCGTGGGTTCGAACCCAGGCAGTAATGTGTAATGTATTTGCTGCTTTCGAAAATGGGGAAGGAACACATCGTGAGCAAACTATCATGTCCTAGAACCAAACATTCGAAGAAATGTGACAAGTATCAAACCATACTGGGCTCACGTGGTGTATTACGGCCCACTCCCTCTCATAGCAATAAGGCGTGTGTCCCAGCAGTGGGATCGTTATAGGCTGATGGTTAGTTTATGCTTTGTTGTTAATGTTAGTGGTTGATATAGCTTCTTATTCGAAAGTTCTGATGATATTTGCCGGTCTAAAGATAACATACTCATATTCTCCAAAGAGTTATAAAGAGGTGTACCTATAGAACATTCACGTGCATTTCGCCAGTTAAGTGTGTAAGTCCCATATAATAGGGGACGGAGCTATTACTATCACACAGCCAGAAATCCAGCCTCCGGGCAGCTATTGAGAAATTCCTGATGAAAAAACCCAATAACACTTTGCCCGACCAAGGAATTGAACCCAGGCCCTCATGTTCAGCAACAGCACTTACAAACACAAGACTAACGAAGCAGCTATAAAAGACTAATAAAACTGCCGCCCGACCAACTAACCAAGACTAAAATAATAACCAAACAGGAGGACCTAAAATCGTTCTAGACAAACAGGTCACAATACCAGAACAAGTTTTAACCCCAGCTAAAACTGGAACGGCGCTAAAACTCTAACGCTCTGCTAAAATAGACGTCTCGTTTAGCTTAACTATCGTTAAGCCGGTCAAACGCTGGTTAGCATGGAAGCCGTAAGTTATTGCGGAAGTGTGTGACCTAGCGCAGATTCTCCTGTTATCTAGATTAGAATTATTCTCATTTTTATATGCTAAACGGAAGCGGGGATTTTATTATTTGGATGCATGGCCGTGTTATTATTATGTGTATGTTATTAATTTAGGCTCCCACAGACAGGCGCAAATTTCTGTGAATACTGCATGGAAATTGTTTTACCACAATCGCATCGCACAGTCATGTTGCGACTGTCAGCGGGAGTCTTTATTTTCTAGTGGTTTGTTGTTCGGCTTATTTCTTAGTCTAAACAAGAGTCTAAAAGTAATTTAGTCCATTTTGGTCAAATACTTTTGCCAGTTTGAATTTAGTGCGCGACTCTCAACGAAAATTATTTTTAACCGACGAAAAAAAAAACGGAGGAGGTTATCAATTCGACGCGTATATTTTTTTTTTATGTATGACCACGCATAACTTTTTACATAGTAGTCCGATTTTGATAATTCTTTTTTCATTGGATAGGGTATACGTTGCCAAGTATTATAAGTACATTAAAGCTACAAAAAATTATAAAATAAAATCTTTTGAACATAAATTTAACCGCCGAAAAAACTGAAAAACAAAAAAATAATAAACCTTAAAATTTTGAGTCGGCGCTGAAAAATCAATGAACAAAGATCACTCAAAGCGCCGACTCATCATTTTTTGCTTTTCAGTTTTTGCGGCGGTTAAATTTTTTGTTAAAAAGATTTTATTTTCTCTCATTTAGTTTTAATCATGGTCTGGCAGATTGAGTAATTTATGGACCCTACAGAAATGTCCTTTCTTTGGTATTGTTCGTCATGGCTTTGCGCTCTTGAGCTGCATGATTACTGATAAACGCGTGCACTGATGGATAAGTCCACTAAGTCTGTATCGTTCTTCCCTCAACAGACCATTTCAGAGACCAATCCACATGGTCTTCACATGATCTGAACAAGATTATGTCTGGATTTTAAAAGAGACTGTCCTCTCTGTTTTGGCCCATTTTTCTAAGAGAGAGATAGGAAACGCCGACCTCATCACGTTTTAAAAATATGATTGTCGTGTAAAAGTGTTTGTACAAAACTACTTGCAGAAATAAAATCTTATATCAAACTAACTCAAATGTATTTAGAGTAGCTATGGCGACGATTTAAAAAAATTGGTAGGGACTTTGTAAACGTGGAATAACCTAAAAAAGGAAATATTCTGAAAAGAAAAGGTAAACAAAACAGTTAATACTCACATTGCGACCAAAACACGATGAAGACGAGCGCACCGATCGCCGCCAACTTTCCTCTCCGCTCCATGGCTTCCATTTTGTTTTAAGGTCACGTCACTCTTGTTCACAAACACACACAACCAACACTATTCACTGGATGGTTCTGCACGAATCCATATTCAAATCACAAAAACAAAAAACGAACAGACTTTATGACATTTCGGAATTAAACACTCGAGAATTTTGTTTCGATTTGAATTTAGAAAATGTCACCTGAAACAAAAGAAAATCAAACATAAAAATTTGGAACAATTTTTGTGTGTTGTTTCGTGCAAATTTGGATAAAAATATCGATGTCACTTAATCTTTTTATCTCTTTATTCAGGCGTATCTAAAATTATTGATGTATCGTTCCGCGAATGACTCAACGAAATGATAATATAAATTATGCACTTATTACTAGTGCTATCAAAATTGCAGTAACAAGATTAATTTGCCGCAAAAAGATATAATGTATTACTGAAATAAGGTACATATTTGTTTTAAACATAATTTGTCGGAAGTTTGTTCAAGTAAACGATAATTTTGAAAAGGCTTCTATAGTATCAGTTTATTTATTACCCTCTTTACGTGTAGTTGATAAAGATAATATTGCATGTACAGACGCCAGCACATCAAGCTACCCGTTACTGTCAAATTTTTGCAATCAATCTTGAACCTTATACTTTAGCGATAAAGTTGAAAAACTATTAAATAAATTTGACAGATTGTAGTAGCTTTATGTGCTGGCGTCTGTTCATACTTTGAGTATATACAGAAGCTAATCAGCGCTACCTTATGGCGTGGTAAGTTACAAAAGGTAATTGACAAAACCACATCGCGGCAACAAATAAGGTTCAAAACAGCGATGCGTAATAAAATTAGTGGAATAATTTACAGGTGTTTCTTCAATTCATTTTAATTCCCTTTATTATATAAAAATAAATATTTAATTTTATGATTTATAATATTTTTGAATAAGCACCTCGGTGAATCTTTTCTTTCAATTTTTTCTGGCTTGTAATTTGCAATATGTACCAATACGCCTAACTACGCGAAAAAAATAGCGTTTTACGGTAATCAAATCTTTATCACTGACATAACAAAACGTCAAAATCTGAACATTATATCACACTGATTATTATATTAAAAATTTCTATTATCTCTTATTACAATGAACACTGTTTCGAGTTACAATTAATATTATGCTCACTGTAGTAATTTGACTACTTTATGTAGGTAAGTTGTGAGCACCTGGGCGATTAGCTTATGTGCTTGATAAGCAAATGTAAGCACTATGTATGTGTATGCTCGTATTAAGAGCAATGACCCTTGAAATATAACGTTTTATTATTGATTTAATATTTGGAAAACAATGCTCAGATATCCGGTTTTCGTTTGATAGAGAATGAGAAACTTTCATTTTATTAATTCTCTTATGAAATCTCTTCCCAAATACGTTGTGGTTTTTCGTCTGTTTGCCGCTGTTTTTCTTCTAAACCGCTCAACAGATTTTGATACGGATTCCACTATTATTTCAAGAATTTCTTCCGGAAGGTTTATATATAATAATATGTGCATATTATAGTGGCGAAAACCCGAGAATTTCAAAGATTTGTAATGATGCCGTAAATCATATTTTGATGGGTTATTAAATTGCTAATGCTAGCTAAACCTTACAAGAAAGATAAAAATAATGTACTACGGAATTGCATATTTTAAAAAGGTCTGCACTCCATAATAGAAGTATATAAGATTCAGCCAAATTAACTACATAATATATACATTTTAATGTCTTAATTCTATATCTTGCAATATATTACGGGTCATCATCATCATCATTATCAGCCTATAATGTTCCCACTGCTGGGACACAGGCCTCCTCTCAGTGAGAGGGAGTGGGCCATAATCTACCACACGGGCCCAGTGCGGGTTGGTAGATGTTACATGTCTTCGAATTTTTGGTTCTAAGACATGCCGGTTTCCTCACGATGTTTTCCTTCACCGTTTTGAGAGCAGTGGTGGTGAACTAATTTACACAAAGTAAAGCGCCTGCTTGGGTTTGAACTCACGACCTACTACTTGTAAGTCGCGGCCGTTACCACTGGGCCACCACTGCTCTCCTTAAAATTTATATAAATCTATTAAGAAGAATCTAAGTACGACAGAAATGAATACCTAAAGGTAGCTCAATTAAAAGTTTTCTCGGTACAAAAACCAATTTAGAACAAAATTCATAAAAAATAAGATTTCATAAAATAGGTATTCTTAGTGGGAACGGTTCGTTTATCATTGTTAGATTAGACGAAGCAATTGTCTAGACGGTTTTGCGAGAAAAAACCCCAATTTAGAGGAGAAATTCTAGCTTTATCTTAATAAAACCTAGGACAGAAGTAGGAGAAAATTGAAACCAGTCAAGTTAGAAAGTAAAACTGGCCAAGTGCGAGTCGAACTCGAGCACTAAAGATTGGGCCACCACGATTACTCATCATCATCATTATCCGAAAAATGTCCACTGCTGGACTCAGCCTCCTCTGAACAATGTTACTTCAACCGGTTCTGTGCTTTTCGCATCAAGCCGATTCCTGCGGCCTTCACAAGGTCATCGTTCTACCTTGTGAGGAGGTCTTCAAACGCTACGTCTTCCAGTACGTGGTTGCCACTCCAGAATCTTTCGAGTTTTGCGAGCAATGTTTAATAAATCTATTAAATTTGGTTTCACATATTCTGAGAAAAACTTATCTAGCCAGCTATTTCAGTTCTAAAGATATAGCCCTATGTCACACCCTGCGGTCAGATAGCGTGGTCGCAGAAGTAGGGTCCAGTTAGCACCATTTGAGCACGGAACCCCAAAATAACCAGTTTTATGAAACAACTATACAAAACAATGGGTCTGTTAATTGGCCCGTTTTAATATCCTACTATCCTACTTCCTACTAATCCTACTAATATTATAAACGCGAAAGTTTGTATGTATGGATGTATGGATGTTTGTTCCTCTTTCACGCAAAAACTACTGAAACGATTTAGATGAAATTTGGCACACAGATTGTTTATAACCTGGAGTAACATATAGGGTACTTTTCATCCCGGTACTATGTTCCCGCGGGATAATTTCCGCGGGCGAAGCCGCTTGCAAAAGCTATAATATTATAAATGTGAAAGTTTGTGAGTATGGATGTATGTTTGTTACTCTTTCACGCAAAAACTACTGATCGGATTTAGATGAAATTTGGCACTCAGATAGTTTATAACCTGGATTAACACATAGGGTTTTTATCCCGGTTATACGTTCCCGCGGGATAATTTCCGACCTCCGCGCGGGCGAAGCCGCTGGCAAAAGTTAGTAGTGGAAATAATTCAGTGAACGCACGAATTTCAGAGTTTTATGACTCGGATCTAGGTTTAACTTCATGACTGCGTTTCTGCTAACCTAATTACGAAGACTCAGTTAATTTACGAATATCGCTGAGAATTTAACTAAGCGGGGATCTAATCTGTTTTATAGAGAGCTTGATTGATGTCTTAATGTTGAAACTGGTCAAGTGCGTAGTAATCGCAATAGGAAGGAAAATTTTGCATGAAATGTAATACTATATACTGCTCACGTAAGGCCCTTTTTATCATAATTTCAGCCGAAAAACGTCCACAGCTGACATTAAGGCAGACTTATCGCTTCCAGAGGATTCCTGCAGCCTTCACCAGCTCATCGTTCCACCTTGTAAGGAGGCCTTTCAACGCTACGTCTTCCAGTACGCAGTCCCACTTCAAGACCTTTCGGTTCCATCGGCCATCTGTTTTGCGAGTAATGTGTCCTGCCCACTGCCTTTTATGGTAGCAAGTCTTCGGGTTATGTCGGTTAACTTGGTTCTCCTACAGATCTCTTCATTTCTAATCCATTCACTATTAGCCTTGTTATGAGCCTTATTCTGCCCTGGTAATCGATATAGCAGTAAGTAAAAAAAGGCGGTTTCGAGAAATCAGCGTGCAAATATTTTCGTTACAATTTTAGCGTTTGTGACAAAACTATACACTCGATTTTTATGTTCTATATGTCAAAAGGAAGTATGTAGAAATATAAAACCTAGATAGGAAAAAAGCTCGTTTGACGTACATTCCAAATCGATAATTTAAAAAAATGGCCACCTTCGACTTACTGCCCTCTCGATTACCAGGGCAGTATTGTGAGGGTCTCTATTCAAATGATTACTTCTGCACACCACAGCACCCCCACATGTGGTACACACACCTCTGCTTAATCCTTTGGAGAAACTAGGCGTGAAGTTATGTTATTTATTCCTTCCCAATATTGTATGGAAATCCTCCCATTGTTCTGTTTCGTGTAAAAAAAATGTTAAAACTTTGCGTTTCCAAAAAATGATTAGCCGTAATAAATCCTAGAAAACTTTGTAAAAAAAACCGGTCAAGTGCGAGTCAGACTCGCGCACCGAGGGTTCCGTAGTAACCTGCAGGTATTCACGGTTTATGCATAAGGTTTATGTTTATTAAATTAAATGTTTTTCTTAATTTTTATATTTGAGTTGACTGAATGAAAGGTAAATTGTGGTTTACGATTTATGAAGTATTAAAAAAAAACTACTTAGTAGATCTCGTTCAAACCAATTTTCGGTGGAAGTTTACATGGTAATGTACATCATATATTTTTTTTAGTTTTATCATTCCCTTATTTTAGAAGTTACGGTGGGGGGGGGAGGACGACACACATTTTACCACTTTGGAAGTGTCTCTCGCGCAAACTATTCGGTTTAGAAAAAAATGATATTAAAAACCTCAATGTCATTTTTGAAGACCTATTCATAAATACCCCACACGTATGGGTTTGATGAAAAATTTTTTTTTGAGGTTCAGTTCTATGTATGGGAAACTCGAAATATTATTGTTTTTTTTCTATTTTTGTATAAAAATCTTCATGCGGTTTACAGAATACATCTACTTACCAAGTTTCAACAGCATAGCTCTTATAGTTTCGGAGAAAAGTGGCTGTGACATACTCGGACAGACAGACAGACAGACATGGCGAATCTATAAGGGTTCCGTTTTTTGCCATTTGGCAACGGAACCTTAAAAAGCAGAAAGATTTTTTTGTAGGTGGGATATCATCATATGACGTCTCCCGCTCTTGGGTGGAGCTGAAGGGCGTGTCAGACTTTTACTGACTGAAACTCGCCCGTGTTCCTTCAGTTGCCCATGTGCCAGGGTCACGGTATCTCTTTCGAACAAATCTCGCGACCCTGGCAGAAAGCAGGAAGATTCAGCAGATATGTCAGAGCGGACATAACAACCCACACGTTTTTGTTTTGTGTTTAGTTCGCGTTTACGAAGCTAACCGACCCAGTGCGCTGATTTCATAACTGTTACACGTTTAATGGCTAGAACTAGATAATTATAGACATCCTATATACATTCGTCCTTTACGTTATACTATTGAAGACCGGATTGTACCGTGTGGTGCCGGATATAAACAATAGCACCATCTCATTTCTTCCCGTGGGTGTCGTAAGAAGCGACTAAGGGACTACCTAGAAAATAGGCAGCAGCGTTCTCTATACATTTTACCACCATACTGCGATCGCCAACCCGCCTGCCAAGCGTGGCGATTACGGCAAACCCCTCCCCCCAAATTGGGATAGGCCTGTGTTCAGCAGTGGACATCTTTCGGCTGAAATGATGATGATTGTCATTATTGAGGACAGTTCACAGGATATATATTTTATGAGGAGGGAAAAAATCCAAGGAAACTTACAGCCGGGATGAAAACCGGACTACTGAAAAAGGACGCTCTAAAAAGTATGATACAAGAAAATATTCTCATCTGGAAGTTGTGGTCGCGCTCCCGTCGTTAAACGTAGATTAATCTCTTCAATAAGATTTTATGAATATAAATAAAAAATGTAGAGACTTGAAGTCTCACAGTTAGTATTGAAAAAATAATTTTACCTAAATTGTTAAGTATGTTTGGAATTTACATCACTTTCTATCATTCCAGACTTTTTCTAATTTTTACCATGACATTATGATCTTTGTTTAAACGCTTTAATTGATTTAAATGCAAATACAGAGACAAGAGTCATACATTATAACATTACATTCATTGACAACAATTTAATAACAGTACGTTTTGTAGCTAAAATTATAACATTGAATTTAATCACCACTCTCGTACACAAGAGTCATTATTTCGATTAACCGAGTTTAGTCTGGAGGCTAAATTATAATAATGTTTAGCATGAAATTGTAGAACCTTAGCTTTGAACTTGCCGCCGTTGTGATACTTCAGTTAAGTTTGGGATCAATAACGTTGAAATAAGAATAATAACTGATTAATGTTTATTTATTATTTTAGTATAATTTTAATCTCCTTTATTCCATTATAAATAACTTACATATAAATTATATTTTTAAATATTAGAATTAAAAAAAGAACAATAAAAAAATACATAAATTGTAGCTCACTGGGAATAAAGGGAACAGAGTCCAAGGTGTCGGCGGTCAAGGTTCCAGAGAGAGGTACCTCCTAAAATGCGAGTCCAGAAGTAGGTACCGCTTTCGCCGAGTCAAAATCCCACATGTCGACAATCTCGCGAGCCAAGTCAAGATACTTTTTTCTAACGTGTTACGGAAATTCGACGATCGTTGCTACTTACGTGTTATTATTAAATTTATATAACATCACACTTCTGTCTCCTCGGAGGGTTGGGCTTAGGTGTACCTTATAGTACACCATTATTTTGTCAGTTATATTAAAGCCCCTTGTAATAGGGCCAGTCTATTGCCGTGAACCGGGCACGTCCCGACTTAAGGCTACTACTGAACAATGACTGATAGAAAAACCCAATAACACTATGACGTCTCCCGCTCTGACTTTGCCCGACCTGGGAAACGAACTCAGGACCTCATTCTCTGCAGTAGCGCTTGCGACCACTAGACCAACGAAGCAGTCATTCAGCATTAGCGTATTTATCAAAATTGCACAAGCATAATTTTCACACTGCTGGGGCCATAATCCACCACGCGGGCCCAGTGTGGGTTGGTATACGTCACATGTCTTTGAATTTTTGGCTTTAAGACATGCCGGTTTCCTCACGATGTTTTCCTTCACCGTTTTGAGAGCAGTGGTGATGAAATAATTTACATAAAGTAAATCGTCTGGTTGGGTTTCTATAACTCGTAAGTCACGACCACTGGGCCACCATGGCCATGATTGGCCATATATTTAAGAGGGCCACCACTGCTCACTTATTCAATTTGCTAGTCATTAATCTATTGATTAAATAAATTGATGACAAGTAGCCGTCGCGTCGGTATAAATTACGTAGTATTTTTCTATAGGCAATTAATTCTTGTCCGTTTTGAATTGATACTTATCTTATCGTTTAACAGTTAACACCCATTGTATAATTTATTGGTGAATAGGAGTGGAGAAAAAGGGTTTAAACGGAGGCTTTAGCCGAGTTTTTAAGTATTTTTGCCTATAATGTTCCCACTGCTGGGGCACAGGCCTCCTCTGTCTCCATAATCCACTTAGCGGGTCCAATGCGGCTTGGTAGATATCATGCCTTTGAATGTTTGGTTTTGAACATGCCGGTTTCCTTACGATGTTTTCTTTCACGGTTTTGTGAGTCCTATCACCAAATTAATGCTAATGTTACAAGCATTAGCATTAATTTGGTGATAGGAAATATACTACTTTGAAAAGTTAAATAAATAAAATAGATACCATAAAAAACAGCAGTTTCGTATAGAGATATAAAGAGTTTATATTGCTTACTAGTCGGTTAAACATAGGAACTAGCATTCATCAAAATCAAAATATTTTTTTATTTCACATAAACCTACATGGGCAAATTTGTTGATTCCTATGGAGAAGAGCCGGGAAAAAACTCCACGGTTACTCTTTAAAAAAAATCATCATTTCAGTCGAAGGACGTCCACCGCTGGACATATGCCTCTGTCAATTTGGCGGGGTTATTTAGTCGCCACGCTTGGCAGGCGGCTTCGACAGTATGGTGGTAAAATGCATCGAGAACGCTGCTGCCCATTTTAGTTGCCTTTTACGACACCCACGGGAAGAAATAGGATAGTGCTATTCTTCACGTCTTCACACGGAATTAACAAATACTTGAAAATTTCTTCATCTTTAAGCAGCAAAAAGATGAACAAAAATTTCTCGCTCTGCTTCTCACAATACTCTTAACTATATTGTCAAATGAAACCGATAAATCAACTTAGATACGCAAGTACTAACAATTGAGGCCCTTTGTTCGACCGTCCCTATATACTGAATATAATTTATCTAGACTTTCTAAGAGAAATGTTCTATTACGGTCTCCTATAGGTTTGTGCAGCCTTGCATCGGGTAATGTATAGTCTTATTTTACTGTCAAAATGCACTATAAATCATTTGGAATAGGGTTGTAAGGTTCTGGTGTGATCAAATAGAGACGTAAGTTTAATGAGCTGACATTTATTGGAGAAGAAAGTTTTGTGAATTTACTGTGTGGGGGATTTTAGTACGAGTGGCGGGCGAGAGAGCTCAAAGGAGATCACCCATTCCGTTTTTTTTGCAACCATTAATAATCCTACTACTTATATCCCTACTTGACTACTATCATTATTAACACGAAACTAACTCTGTCTATCTGTTACGTTTTCACGCCTAAACCACTGATTCGATTTTGATAAGATGTGGTACGGAGATAGACTAGACCTTGATAATGGACTTACTTTACTAGGATACTTTTTATCCCAGTAGTACGTTCCCATGGGATTATATCCAATAAAAAATTAAAGACGAAACATAGAATTAAAAGACTTTCAAAAGTAAAAGCTCGTATGAAATATCAGATTTGAATTCCGGTGTTTAAAATTTTATTCCCACGAAGCGATACCAGCAAGAAACTCCACTTGAGCAAAATACAGATGTACCCAGTAGCACACTCAATGCCATGAAGAGTTACTAGCAAAAAAATATGGGCGTTGGCAATGTTCTGTAGATCCCGCTTTTCACTCCGATAACGATAAGGTTACTACGTCAAGGGCTTATTAGTTCATTCGTATGAATTTACTCTACCGCACTGGGCGGATCAACACTTTTACATGAAACATTATTTATTTTTAACAGGCGATTTGCATGAAGTTTTTTTATTTGTGGCCGAATTGATACTTACAGACATACGTATCAAGCAACTGGCACGTTTTCATTTTATAAAATATTGTATTCTATCACTAGTGTTTTTTTTCTTAACCTTATTTTAGTCGATTCGCCCTAGAATTATTTGACAAATATTTTTTTTTAATGTGAATTGCCATCAGAAAATAATATACTATTTTTTTGCGAATCAATGAATAAGCCCGTCGAGAGGATTACATGTGCAGTAGCGTACTTATAGCAATCAACTAAAGATAGATTTCCCTAGTATCCTTAAGTATTTTATAGTAATAATATATGTACATTCTTGTTTTCCTGTAAGGCAACCCTTAACCGCGTACTATTTCGCTAGATAGTTCGTGATCACCGAACGTCGAAGTGCGTTGTGTGAAAGCGACAATATCTTGCACATTAGTTTAGATATAGAACTTGGAATATGTGGGTTATTAGTTGTTTGGGACTTTAAATAATAGAGGAACATTGGTCAGGTACTTCATGGGATTTAAATACATACTGTCACTAATTGAGGTTATATTGTATTTCTCAAGTGATATTTTGAATTCCTCTACATAGGCTATTTGAAATTTATGAATGGGCCGTCCCAAAACATAGGCAATGTAGAATCCAGAGTAATATAGCCACGCTGTGAAGATTGTCGCTCCACCTAGCCCGAGGGCGTCCTACCCTACGTTTGCCGCGGTTTCGCGGTCTCGATTCAAGAACACGACGCGATTTAAGTTGAAGAATTTCTATGACAAATGCGTGCACTGACTGGAGAGGTTGAATTAATCTGTGTGTTTTTTTCTTAAAAGACTATTTCAGACACCAATCTATATGGACATTAAAAGAGACTTTTGTTTTGACAGTTTGTTTCGGCCTTTCTACGCTCTTTCTAGAGTAGTCAGATAGGAAACGCCGGCCCTATGTACGGAAATGATTGATTTTGATTTATCATTAATGAAAACTTCTTGGAAGTTCTTATAACAGAATCACGTTGCACCGTCCGTTGCGGCTTTCTGTAGGAGCTTTATAATTGATATTAATTGCAAGACATAATAGATAAACTAAACTAGTTTACAGTATGTTATCAATTACAACATTTCACAGGTGGGTGATTAACTGACCAGTGATTTGAGTCCTTCGTGTAACGTAATACACGTGTACAAACCGCAGGTGTGGCAGCTTGTAATGGCGTAAAGGTATTTTTTATGTTTTTGAAAGAACTAGCTGCTCTGCCCACGACTTCGTCTGCGTGGAGGTCGGGAATAATCCTAAGTGATACTGGGAAAGCCTATCTCAGCTATCCGTCAGTGAAAGTCCCGTCAAAATCGGTCCACCCGTTTCAGAGATAAGTCGGAACAAACAGACACAAATTCACTTCAGTAAAAAGTAATTACGTAAATTTCCAAATACTTTGTTCCAAGTTATATCTATCTGCACATTTCAATGAACATTATAAACTATTGCCCACAGAAAAGTAAAAGACAAACTTATTGCACTCTTCTTCATATCCAAAGATATGTTCATACCACATGTTTCGAGATGTAGCACTTGATAGCAATTCATTTCAAGTAAGCTTGGCTTAAGCATATGAATGGGCTTAACTAAGCTAAAGCTGTAGCTTACTCTGACACTGCCAGGGTTTAGTTATATGCGAACAAGTCTGCTACTTTCATTGCCTTATTTGTCTGCACGCAATCTTGGTAGGAATTGTTTATTCCTGCGGTACTTATTTATTTTTTCTATAAGGAATAATAATGTTGAGCTAGAAGATAGAATATAATATCGTATATCGTATACTTGTCTATGCAATGTCTGTAAATATGTGAGCACCATGTATATACCATATCATTAATTTATCTCTCATTGCTTCATTTTCAATTATTTTACCTGTTGTGGTATGGTAATTTCATTCTAGGTGCATCGACTTCACATATAATTGTATAAATATTGTATACTTATATTGAAAAACATTTAAAAAAAGTAACGGTGGAGTTTCTTGTCCATTTTTCTCCATACGAATCTACCTTATGGAAGGGGCGAATAGAATCAATTCTATTTTAATGTAACTGTTGATATTCAATCGTGCCTTTAAGTGTCTATTTGAAACAAATTCTATGACTTTAGACTTTGTACATATAGAATTTTTTAATACATATTTTACCAGCGGAGTGCAAACATTTTCTTGACTGTCAATGGGCAGAGGTGCAACTTTAGCATACTCACATTTTGCCAGTTATGTTAAAGTACCCTGTAATAGAGAGCGAGCCTATTGCTATCAACCGGGCACAAATCAGGACACCGAGCCGGTACTGAAAAATCCCAGGTAGAGAAATCCAATAACAATTTGCCCGACCTGGGAATCGAACGCAGAACCTCATGCTCAGCAGTAGCGCCACTTAGACTAACATTGAATAACTCAAAAACTGACTGTCGGGAAATAACAGCTGTATAAGTAATAACCTAAGTCAGATTACTCGAGTGCATTTGGACTTAAGGGTCTTTGTAAATGGAATAAACATACAGCAAGGTAATTTCGTAACATACTAACAGCAGGCTTTAATTTTGACATTTCAACAACATTCATTGCGTTATTTACGTTGTTGAGCAGAAAAACAAACAAATATACGTAGCAACGGATCAGCATTATGCTCCAAAATGCTAAAGAGTGTGTTACGCAACTAGGATGCTGGATGTGACCACAATAAAGTGCAAAAAATGTACTCAAAAATGTCTTCAACGCGTAGTTCGTTCCTAGAATATGTCCCTCGTTCAAAAACACGCTTAATATTATAATTATGTTCAGATATGATAGATGATTAGCCCTTTGGGTATCATTAGCGTCACGCCTATGATCCGGTTATGTAAGCACAAGTAATTTACTTCTAAGGATAGGCATAAGGATACAACTTTCAAGTTTTCGCAATTTCTATTCACGCCATAATATTAATATTGGATACACTCAGTCTATGTTGTAGCACGAACGCTACTTGTTTAAATGTTGTAATCTGAAAACAATATTGTAACAATATTGTTTTACGTGGAATCGTGATGAGTGTACGGTAGCTTTGAATTTGTTTTTGGACTTCTTGGATTTTGCTTAAATTATGTAACTCTATATAAAATTACTTTGTTATAGCTATTTTATATAACTGTCAAAGATTGACAGTTGTGATGACTTGAATATAAGGAAAATTTTGGTTGGTTGTCAATTTTCTTAACTAATAATTTCTCTGACTTTATTGAACGATTTACGTTTGCACTTATAAATATAAATTTTTCGTGGTTTTTCCATAAATTTGTGGAGCTCAAATATGATGAAGCAACATTATAAATGTAGGTATATTTTGAACAGATCCAAATGTAAGCAGAATAGGAGTAACAAGTGGTTTAACTGTATTTGAACTGTTAGCCAGCCAAGATTTACCTACTTAAGGCGCTGCCCAATCGTAGGACACCGAAAACGCAGTTTTTGCCATATTGGTACTTTAGACTTCAAATGTTAATGTATTTATATTACGAGTCCGAAAGTCGAGTTTGTTATCAAATGTTCAAAGAACGGATTTATATAAAAAAGAATCATTAAAATAAAATAGTATCATGATAAAACAATCGTAAAACAGAGCTCAAAAAAACATCTTTCGTCGTATAGTTCGCTAAAATTTTTAGCGTTAACTATCATATTTTATGTAAATAAATAAACGGAATTCAATAAAAAAAAGAATAGCCTTGTAATTGATTTCTCTTAGTCATCCATATTTTTTAAATTGAGTTAAAACTGCCATAAGCTTTTATTGTAGTCGTCCTTCGATTCAACTAACATCAAACGCATAGCTGTTTTGATACTTATTTGTTGCCGAGATGCGCTATTGTTAGCTACAGAAAAAAAACTTTTTAACAAAAAATTAAACCGCCGAAAAAACTGAAAAGCAAAAAATAATAAACCTTAAAATTATGAGTCGACGCTTTGAGTGATCTTTGTTCATTGATTTTTCAGCGCCGACTCATAATTTTAAGGTTTATTATTTTTTGCTTTTCAGTTTTTTCGGCGGTTTAATTTTTTGTTAAAAAGATTTTATTTTATAATTTTTTGTGGCTTTAATGTGCTAATAATACTTGGCAAGGTATACCCTACCCAATGAAAAAAGAATTATCGAAATCGGACTACTCTGTATAAAGTTATGCGTTGTTATACATTACAATCAGTGAGTGAACAATCAATCATCCCCTGATTTCTGACCCTTAAGGTTTGATTTTGTGTTCCAAATTTATATGGGACCACCCTCGGAGTATACCCTTTCCAATAAAAAAAGAATTATCACAATCGGACTACTATGTAAAAAGTTATGCGTGGTCATAAATTAAAAAAAAAAAAAAATCGCATCGAATTGATAACCTCCTCCGTTTTTTTTCGTCGGTTAAAAATTACTTCGTACAGCGCTTTAAATACAGTATACACTTAAGCCATATTATATCATTCCGATCCAGCCCATGCCTTGTTGCCTTCTACTAACGATGCCCTAAGCCGAGGTCCGAACCCCACAGGGAGTGCCGAGTAGTCGCTTTTGTTTCAAGTTTGAAGCCCTGGCTAGAGTCCTTAATTGATTAAGGTAGCCACAGGCAAGTCCGGTTAGGCAGCCGACAGCCTCATAGGCTGACCTGCGAGATGTCATTAAACAAAAAGCTATATTATATTGCTAGCTGCCATGCTACTTTCTTACCGAAGTGAAACGTTATTGACTGCCAGTTCTATTAAAGGAAACCCACGGAAAATATTATAAAAAAGGTTTATTACTAACATCGTAAAATAATTTATTTTTGCCAATTAGTCGGGCCTTTTTAGTATATTGCAATAGTAGGCCTTTTTAGGTCAGTAAAAATGTGTAGGATTGGCACATCCGTAAGTAATTAATTATTTATAAACGTATTGATTGTTTAATCAAAACATTTCGAATTTGATTGTTTTTTTATTGACGTTTGATTTGAATGTATTTGGTTATGATGAATATAGCATTGACCATAAGAATGTATGGGAGTGGTCCTCACTTGTACTATGGCATTGAACATGGCTAAACCGTATTGTATGACATAAGCTAAATCTGTTGTTTATACACGATGCAAAACTGTTCAAAATTATAGGTAAACTAGCCGCTGTCCGCGGCTTCACCCTCGTGGATGTAAACAAAAATACTGTTGTGTAAGATAACCCAACGGCTGGTAGATAGTTGACAATCTAGGGATCAATAATTGATTGAAACATTCATTACTATGCGGATTTAATAACAGCGCTTAAAATAATATGTACCTAAACTAAATAAGAATAGTTACGTTTTTGCCTTTAAAATTTTACCAAACAGCGTTATATAATTAATACTAGCTTTTGCCCGCGACTTCGTCCGCGTAATATCGGTTATCGCGGACGCAGACGAAAGAATAAAAAAAATGCCTACGTCCTTTCTTGGGGCTCAAACTTACCCCGTAGAAAATTTTATCAAAATCGGTTCAGTGGTTTAGTGGTGAAAGCGTAACAAACAGACAAAGTTTCATTCGCAGTTATAATATTAGTAAATTTATAGATAAAATATTATTTAAAGAAAAAAAATTGAACTCACCAAAAATAAAAAAATAGATACACAATTATTTTTTTGTAACACAAAATATTTCTCTGAAAATATGTAGGCGCCACTTCAGAACCCCTATTTCTGTTCCCCAGATCACTCGAGATTAAAAGATCACTTGAAACACTCGCTAGTGGAGAGGTGCGCTCGCTCCACACTTGTAACGGCAACTGGCGCTTCCAGCCGCATGCGTTGCGTTACATCTATGTTTGTTGTGCGAATGAATAAATAAAACAGACTTCAATAACTACGGAACCCATCAAGGTCCCATCGGGGTTTTTTTTTTTTTTTTTTTGAGTATTCTGTGTTTGAAGAAAGCTTAAGAACAAGCGAAAATTTTGCTGACGGAGGAATATAAAAGACACAGTTAAAGATATTATGGAGAAGGAGTGCGGAAAGCGAATATTTACAAACTAGCTTCTGCCCGCGACTTCGTCCGCGACAAATTTTTGCTCCCGTGACCCTTCCCGTCGCATCGAATTGCCTACCAATTTTCGTCCATTTTTCGTTGCTGCTCCGCTCCTTTTCATTGTAGCTTAATGTTATATAGCCTATAGCCTTTCTCAATAAATAGGCTACCGAACACAAACATAATTTTTCAATTCGGACCAGCAGTTCCTGAGATTAGCGCGTTCAATCAAACAAACATACAAACAAACAAACAAACTCTTCAGCTTTATAATATTAGTATAGATATAGTATAGATAATAATGCATTAGAAATACATTAAGTTTTAAATGAATAATGTTCGAATTTCGACCACTGGGCGATCGCTAGTTTTTATTAAATCTTCTATTTTTAGGGTTTTATACCGAAAGGAAGCCAACTGAACCCTGTCCCTAAGCCTCCGCTGTCCATCCCTCTGTCTGTCAGCAACCTGTATCTCATGAACTGTGTAGATAGACAGTTAAAATTTACAGAATGTGTATTTATATTGCTGCTATAATAACAATTAAAAATAATAAAGACAAGCTAAATATAAAAGTAATGTTCCGTTTGGTGCGGGACGTAAAGAATAGCACCACCGCATTTCTTCCCGTGGGTGTCGTAGAAGGCGACTTAAGGGACTTATTGGAGAGTGGGCAGCAGCTTCTCCATACATTTCACCACCGTACTGCGACCACAAACTCGCCTGCCAAGCGTGGTAATTTTGGCAAACCCCCCCAAAATGGGGGAAGCCTATGTCCAGCAGTGGACGTCTTTCCGCTGAAATGATGATGGTGAAAAATAAAAGGGCTCTCCATACAACAGACGTTTTTTCATCGTTTTTCTTCCTCGTATTACGGAACGTTCGTGTGCGAGTCGTACTCGGACTCGGAGTCGGAAAAGTAGCAATAACTTATTTTTGGCACATTCGTTCTGTTAGAAAATAGGTAGCTATAGTTACGGGTATAATTTATATTTCGTTATATATCGCTTTTGGAAGCTAAACAATACAGTACATAGAGAACCTAATGCGCAACTGTGTAAGCTTTTAAAATTCCTGCATCGATATTTCGGTACCTAACGATTTTCGTTTAGGTATTAAAAAACTCAGTTCAGAAACTAATACCACTACTGAAACATCACATTCTTAAAAGTATGAAAATAAAATCTCATCTGAAAGCCGTGGTCGTATGCAGCTTTGCCCTAAAGCTAAAGTAAAAATAAACGATCATAAGAATGTTTTTTTTTTATTTTTTTATTTCATGACTTTATGTCATTTAGAGGGCGCCATATTTAATATGATGCTACATAACTTACCAGCGTACGATCGAAACGCTTTCAACGATACCTCACTTGTCAAGTTATGAGTTATGAGGAAATCAAAAATGAACATCATAACCCTCCTTTTTTATTCACAGTAGTCGGGTAAAGACTGACGAATGTACTTTATATAGATCCACACTAATATTATAAATGCAAAAGTAACTCTGTCTATCTGTCTGTCTGTCTGTCTGTCTCGCTTTCCTGCTAAAACTACTGAACCGATTTAAATTAAATTTGGTACACAGATAGTTTAGAGCCTGAGAAAGGACATAGGCTACTTTTTATCCCGGTAGTACGTTCGTTCCCGCGGGATATTTTCCGACCTCCACGCGGGCGAAGCCGCTGGCAAAAGCTAGTCTCTTATAAAAGCCCGTTTTATATAATTATCGTAAAGATTAAAGGTACAGATAATTCTTTCATGATTGGATAAGGAGGTATCGTTCGCGATACTTGACCCAGTTGTCAAGGGTACGGACGTAAATCGTAGTGATGAGAGCACTCCAGTTAACTGAAGAAAGTGCCGTTATTGTTACAGTGATTACGTTATTAAATTATCTGTGTGTTTGATCAATTATATGTGTAGTATTTCATAAGACCTGTGCATTGATTTTTGTTTTTTGACTTTTGGACTTGCTCTTGGCCTCGATTTAGCCTGATGGAAAGCGATGGATGAGGTTTCCAATAGGACGAGCGAGCCCAGATGATGCCTGTACACGCCTGCTTTTACATATTTACAGAAACTCACACTTTTTCCCCATGGGGGTAGGCAGAAACTACGGAACGCCATCTGCTACGATCGTAACATACTCCTTTTGCCACGTTTAGGTTCTTAAATCTGGTCATACACACAAGCCGGTTCCGTGTACTACGTAATTTCAATTTGAGTACGCTAAATGATTTTATTTTTATCCTCGTTTAGGTATGAATTTGTTAGCTTCGTAGCAGACTGCCATGTAGGTCTAATGGTTACAAACGCTACTGTCGAGCATCAGGTTCTGGGTCCGATTCCCAGGTCGACCATCAAGTCCATCGGTTGCTGGAGTACTAAGCACTCAACCTTTCTGAATACCTGACCTGATTTATGTACTCCAAGGGCGTCACCTCTAAACGTTACCACTCTGTCTTGTAAATCACTTTTGTCAGGCCTGTCGCTATTTTCCATGTCGCATCTATAGAATATATCACCAATTGACTATTCAGCTACAGTTATAATAAAGCAGTTTTAATTTATTAGCATCATCATCATCTCAACCTTAAGACGTCCACTGCTGGATTTAGACCTCCCTTAATTTGCGGGGTTTGCCATAATCGCCACGCTTGGCAGGCTTCACGATCGCAGTATGGTGGTAAAATGCATAGAGAACGCTGCTGCCCATTCTCTAGTAAGTCCCTTAGTCGCCTTTTACGATACCCGCGGGAAAGGGGTGGTGCTATTCTTTAGGTCCTGAACCACACGGAAATGGGATTTATTTTAAGCCTACTGGACTATAATAACAGGGTCCTATTCAATTCTGTCTTAAAGCTTTATTAATACAATTTCCTTCTACAATATTTAGTTACTGTTTACCACATCGCCATTACACATCCGCCCAAAATAAAATACACAATATTGTACCATGATGTATTTGTGAACATTACCAGTGGGCCAGTACATCCGACTACACGCGACCCGACCTTCAAGGGCATGACATGACTTTTATTTTAGGGTCTGTGATAGAATGTTGGCTCATGATGTCATTGTCATCAATACGAAGGTATGTGGTGTCAGTATACTGATGAATTATTGCCTGGTCGGTTGTGACTTCGGCTTTACAATGTAAGATTTGTGAGCTAAGTTCTTAGAAGACGGGTGATTTTAAGTTTTGTTTGACTACTGAGTTTAAATATGTCCTTTAGAGGACTCTGCCAACTGACAAGAAGCGAGACTGTTTTGATTTTTGAACCTATCAGCTGTTATGGTTATGATATAGAAAATGTATCATACCACCTATCGCTTTATTTTATGAAAATTATGTCATCACCACTGCTCTCAAAACAGTGAAGGAATACATCGTGAGGAAACCGATATGTAGAAACCAAAATTCGAAAACATGTGACATCTACCAACCCGCACTGGGCCCGCGTGGTAGACTACAGCTAGGGTTGCCACCCGTACTCAAAATAAAGTATTGTACGTTATTTCACATAACTGTACTCTATACTTTATGAGAACAATAAAGTACACGAAAATACTTTTATTTTGCAAGATTTGATTTCTGTGGGATTTTGAAAAGTTTATTCGTAATTACTCTTTCGTAAAACGATATTTATGTAATACAAACTGCCAAAAGCAACAAGAAATATGTTTTTAAATATAATAATAAAGACAAATAAATAATACTTTATTTTTATACTATGTATTTTTTTTGTACCTTTAATAACCAATGTACTTTAATTGCAAGAAAAAAAGGTGTCAACCCTAACTACAGCCCACTCCTTCGCACAGAGAGGAAGCCTGTGTCCCAGCAGTGGGAACATTATAGGCAGATTATGATGATGATGTTGGTTTCGAGATGCCTTTCTTCTTGCTTACCCGTTATTCTTGGAAGGCTCAGTGAGATCCCTCTGCAGGAATACCTCTTATTTTAAGTCGATAATTTTGCACATATATTGTTATTGAAGTATGCTACCTTTTCATCAAATAGACTTTTGAAGTGTGCTATAAAATCTCGGATACGAAAAATCCTCCATAATATTTCAAATTACCGTAAAACGGATTCCGAAACATTAATATTGATATCCCGTATTATCCACGTTCTGTCGACGGAAATATCCGAAATGATTCATTTTGCCCACTTTAGGATAAAATTCCTTGCAATTTTACCTCCATTTCTTTTACTTTGGTACGCGATCTACCGTTTTTTGATCAAAGAGAATATGTTGAAGCTCATTTTTTTACTTACCTATAATAAAGTTTGTATTTACATATTTTATGCTTTTTACATTTCCTTTCAAGATTTCGGGAATATTTTAACGTGATCTGATTTGTATTTTCGGAGTAATATTTCAGTACAAGGTACTAATATGACGGCGTTAGTCAACTTTAAGTGTCTTAAATAAAAAGAGCGGCTTAACAATTGTAACAATAGATTTATTAGTTTCCCAATGAACAATCCGGAGAAGTGAAAACGGCTGCAACTTACGATTGGTAGGTCGTAGATTCGACCCCTGAAATGAGCTATAGTTTGTGTAAATGATTACATCACCACTAGCCTCCAAAACGGTGAAGAAAAACATTGTAAGAAAACCGGCATGTCTTAGAACCTACAATTCGAAGACATGACATCTACCGACCCGCAGTGGGACCGCATATTGGATTACAGCCCACTCCCTCTCACCGAGAGGAGGCCTGTGTCCCAGCAGTGGGAAATTTATGTGACAAAAATGTTTGGCCAAGTTTTCTGCTTTTTAGCAATTTCTTCTGCCATTTCTGCAGTATTCACAGCATGATTGTTGTTTCAGATTTTATTCACTGTCATAACACTTCCCACTTCACTAGATACTGCGACCTTCCTAATTAGTATTTAGCCGAATAAATGGACATCTCCTTAAATGACTTAAATCAAGTGACCTTCGTTAATGTCAAAATTTGAATATCGTCAATTTGATTCATTTGTTTTTACGACGTGTTGGCTGTAAGCTGTAGGTACTCGTATGTCTTTATTATCTTAAATGGACGGCTAATCAATGATGACGAAATCGTTTGCGAAGATTTCGTGGGCAATTGGTCTTTTGGGCCGAATTTGGTTACGTATGAAAAGTTAGTTTTTAATATTAGTGTAGGTGGCAAGGATGGATTAATGGATTTATGTAGTGTACTTATTGCGTATTGCAAGGTATTATCAAAAGCCCTTTTTTACCCGACTACGGCGAAGGAAAAATGAGGGTTTTGATTTTGACCGGTGTGTCTGTTCCTCAAAAGTTCTAAACTACGATCGTTATCATCGGAAGCATCTTGATCGTCGGCTAAGTACCGTTACATTAAGTTGAATATGGCGCCCTCTACGGGGACATAAAGTTATTAACTGTTTTTAATGTTGCCGTTTTGGATATCAAATAAAAGGCCTAACCTAATTTGCAAAAATTTACATAAACGTGAGTTCACACCAAAATACCAAACGTATTAAAAATATTAAATTGCAGATTATTTAAAATTAAATTATATGAATGGCTGAATGAAAATAATTTCTATAATATTAAGGATTTTTTTGGACATAAATGTATTTAAATTCATATTTTATTATTCACCAACATTTGCATGCTTTAATTGTAAGCTAAACATGTATGATCTCATTTTTATAACAACACCTATGTATACCATGTTTTAAGCAAATAAATGATCTTATCTTATCTTAATAATTTAAAAAAAGTAAGTTCAACTAAAAACCGAATACTGAAAAATCACGCTCTTAAAAGTATGAAACAAGAAAATTTTCACATCTGAAAGCCCTATATGCCAACTACTCTATCATAATGTTTAGGGCAAAGTGGCATACCACCACAGCATTTAATAGTGTAATTACTTTTTATCTCTATTAATAAATTATCAGGGGTCTAATTAAAATAGTCAATTTGTGTCGCCGAAATGTGCTGAAATCGGAGACTGTTCGGTACCAGGATCATAAACCCGTTAAAAGGTTAAACCTATTTACAATGTAAATCCGAAGATTTAACGCCACTAAAAAGTAGTTTCTCGTCGAATGCCATCGACATCATAAAAATAATTCGCTGTAACGACTTCTGCGAAGGTCTAGTGTTTGAACTCGTGGATCGTTTCTCAGCAATCATACGCTCACTCCTACGCAGATTAGTGAGTTTCTAATAAATAGAAGAGTTTTCACAAATAGATACCCTACTTTAGGACGGAAATCTCCAGAAATTATTTGAAAAATGCGATGCACAGTGCGATCAAATAGGGATGAATAAAAAACAAAATGTTAAAGACTTTTCTAAAATGAATTTAAACAGTCATCTTTGTTGGTTGGTCTAGTGGTTGCATGCGCTACTACTAAGTATGAGGTTCCGGGTTCAATTCCCAGGTCAGAAAAAGTGTTATTAGGTTTTTCTTTCTGGATTTTTTTGAAGTGGGTAGTTTTGTGCCCGGTTGATTGCAATAGGCTCGCCTCCTATTACATGGGACTTAAATATAACTGGCGAAATTTGGGTGTACTAGTAGTACATCTCTTGTCAACCTTTCGAGGAAACAAGGTGTGACGTTTATGTTATAAAAAAAAAGTACCTTATCAACTCACACTCACTTAGACATACTATATACTATTTTTTTTCAAAAATTCATTACTCAGGAGTTAAGGCAACACACAAGACACAAGCAACTGAAGGAACACGGGTGGGTTTAATCAGTAAAAGACTGACCCGCTTTGCCCAGAGCGGGAGAAATCATTTGATGATTTCCCACCAAAAAATAAGGAGTTAAGATAAAAGTTGTAAATATCAACGACGTCCCACTTTTCTCAAAACACTTTCTGTCATTTTAGCAATAAACTTTTGAAATAAAAAACGTCGTAAATTATTTGATTAAAGAAACTTTGACTTACGTAACGAGAACTTTCTCGTATGTTTTGTGGTGGCAGTAAAATACACAAATACAGGACATTGCATGTATCATTAAGAATTTACAAGACTCCTTCTGAGAAACCAAGTAACTGCAATTTGAATATCTTTACACATCTTTTGAGTTACTTTTCGAGCTTTCCATACGTTTCTTTTGTAATTAGGTCATTACGTAGATACTGCTGTGGCTCATTAGCATATCCTTTAGGGTTTCGTACGTATGAATAAAAATACGGACCCCTTTTTTTTTTTTGGTTGGGTAATCATCAAATTACTTCTCCCGCTCTGGGCGGAGCGGGAGGGCGTGTCAGACTTTTACAGACTAAAACCCACCCGTGTTCCTTCAGTTGCCCATGTGCCAGGGTCACGGTATCTCTTTCGAACAATCTCGCGACCCTGACAGGCATCGGTCCTAGCAGATCCCTTCAGTGCTGCTGACATCTCTTTGAGGCGCGCGTGGAACACTACGCGCTGTCGACCCGAGCCTGGTCCTTACCGGGCGGCGAGCTACCCATTGCTCGCCACCCGCAAGCTCGCGCCTACGGTGGCCGGGAGTCCGCTATCGACTCCCGACGCCCGGAGCGTCTCCCCCTGCGGCGGCTAGGGACGTGAGGGCGCAGAGACTGCCACTCCTTCACGCGCCCCGCCTCCTCCTTCGCGAGCATTACTGCTTCGCAGAAGGAGGTGACGGCTTCCCATGCCCTCTCGCTCCGTACCATGGCTCGCACCAGGGCCGGACGCGAGAGGTCGCCGCCGCCGATCGCCTCCACGAGGACACGGCGATGCTCCGCCCAGGCAGATACGAACTCCGGGGATACCGCACGGTCTCCTGCGAGGCGGCGAGCCTCCTTGCCGGAGTGCCGCCATGGGATCTGGAGGCAAAGGTCCTCGCCCACATGTGGGAGTGGCGCGAGGACGCGAAACGCCGGGGCGAAACTCCGCTGCCGCGACAAATCGCGGCACGGCGGACAGAGCTCCGGCAGGATCTCATGGCGACATGGCGGGTACGATTGTCGCAACCCAGCGCAGGGCACGCCACAATTGCGGCGGTAAGTCCCCTCTTTGAGGAGTGGATAGAGAGGCGCCACGGCGTCCTCACCTTCCGCCTGACGCAGGTTCTCACCGGGCATGGGTGCTTCGGTGGGTTCCTGTTCAGGATAAAGCGGGAGGAAACGCCCGGGTGTTTCCATTGTGATGATCGTCTGGAGGACACGGTGGAGCATACGGTGGAGGTGTGCCCTGCCTGGGCGGAGCACCGCCGTGTCCTCGTGGAGGCGATCGGCGGCGGCGACCTCTCGCGTCCGGCCCTGGTGCGAGCCATGGTACGGAGCGAGAGGGCATGGGAAGCCGTCACCTCCTTCTGCGAAGCAGTAATGCTCGTGAAGGAGGAGGCGGAGCGCGTGAGGGAGTGGCAGTCTCTGCGCCCTCACGTCCCTAGCCGCCGCAGGAGGAGACGCCCCGGGCGTCGGGAGTCGATTGCGGACTCCCGGCCACCGTAGGCGCGAGCTTGCGGGCGTCGAGCAATGGGTAGCTCGCCGCCCGGTAAGGACCAAGCTCGGGTCGACGGCGCGTAGTGTTCCACGCGCGCCTCAAAGAGATGTCAGCAGCAGTGAAGGGGTCTGCTAGGACCGGTGCCTGCCGGGGTCGCGTGATTGTTCAAAAGAGATACCGTGGCCCCGGCACTGGGCAACTGAAGGAACACGGGTGGGTTTTAGTCAGTAAAAGTCTGACACGCCCTCCCGCTCCGCCCAGAGCGGGAGAAGTCATTTGATGATTTCCCATCCAAAAAAAAAAAAAAAAAAGGCAGATACGAACCCTTATAGGATGACTCGTGTGTTTATCTTTCCGTTTGTCACAGCCAATGTGCTCCGAATCTACTACTAGAAAGATTAAGTTGAAATTTAGTACACTTTTGAATCCGTGACCCAGCGCCTGAATTTTGAATATGGGGTCAGTTTTGAAGGGCAAATTATAAAATACACAAAAAATATTTTGCAAACTGTTCTTTCACAGAGTTTTTAGGTCTTTTTTTAGATTACTGCAACTTTTACTTAATTGGCCAGCTTCAAGACACATCTAATGTATCAGTGTCCGACTGCCGATAAAAGCGAGCTCCGATTGGGGAACCGTACAAACTATCTCTACAAGAATAGATAAGCAACATTCCTTATTCCGTGTTTATTGAAGTAATTACTAACGAGTTCTTAACTTGATTCCCTTTTACAGACATTGCACGCTGATTTTAATCGATAAAGAGATTGTAAATTGGGTGGAAGATAAGTATGAAGAAAATGTATTAAAGTGAAATAAATTAAACTTTTAAATTAGTAACGACGATGTATGTAGAATGCATCCGGATAGATGGGAAGAGTTGTCACGCAATGGATGCCAGAAGACACGAGGGAGGACGAGGAAACGCTGGCGTGATAACTTACTCACACAGACGTAATAAAACCGCGGTACAGTTTAATCGCGAACTGGCACTATCAAGTTTCAGTATCAACCCAAAAATTGAGAAATCAACAGACTGCATCTCAGCGTGTCGAAAATCGAACAATGTGTGTGGCGTTGAGCAGTGCGTTGATTTGATTACATCCATGGGAACGTTGGCTTGAAGCCGTTTATGGGAGATTGGATAGAGAAGGAAACACACAAGAAAGACTGGTATGCTGTGGAGAAGACCGTCCAATGGTGAGGCACCAACGTTATTTAAAAATACGAATGCCGCCTTGAACAAAAAACCAGTCGTCATTTTCACTAACAACGAAAGATTAAATATAGGGGACAGTAGAATCATCAGAGGTACTGACTGTAAAAAACATAAAACTTAGCTCATTATGCTGCCAAGTAATTAATATGCCAGAGACATTCTTCAATGATTCCAATGCGTAAAGTAGTCATTTTCAAAGCAAGACACATCTCAGTGTATTACATAATTATACATTACCTTTGTGTAGGGATTTCCATATGAATTTCCCGAGAACGATGACAAACCATTAAACCGTCTTGTTGTAAATGTGCGCTGTTCAAATAGTCCCTTCTGTGTATTTTATATTATTCTTTGTTCGAGGACAAACACTGTACTGTAAAAGAGTCATCGAGGGAAATTTCTGTCTGTAGGGTGACCAAATGTCAAAAAGTAGTTTTATTTTTTACAGTTTTGAATGACTAATATTAAACAAAAGGTTAATTTTCCTGATTTATTTCTAATATTTTCGTCAAAATTTGGAGGGATACAGAGTTTTTCTTCTAATATTTAATTATTTGGCCAATAACTCACCGTTGAAAATAAGTGAATGAATGATGTGGCAAGGCAATGGTGCGGGTTAAAGAATATGTAGTGACAAAAATTTAAAACAGAATGCTTAGATGGTTTGGTTATGTTGAGAGAATGAATGAAGAGCGGCTTTTTTTTTTTTTTTTTTTTTGGATGGGAAATCATCAAATGACTTCTCCCGCTCTGGGCGGAGTGGGAGGGCGTGTCAGACTTTTACTGACTAAAACCCACCCGTGTTCCTTCAGTTGCCCATGTGCCAGAGTCACGGTATCTCTTTCGAACAATCTCGTGACCCTGGCAGGCATCGGTCCTAGCAGACCCCTACATTGCTGCTGACATCTCTTTGAGGCGCGCGTGGAACACTACGCGCCGTCGACCCGAGCCTGATCCTTACCGGGCGGCGAGCTACCCATTGCTCGCCACCCGCAAGCTCGCGCCTACGGTGGCCGGGAGTCCGCTATCGACTCCCGACGCCCGGGGCGTCTCCTCCTGCGGCGGCTAGGGACGTGAGGGTGCAGAGACTGCCACTCCCTCACGCGCCCCGCCTCCTCCTTCGCGAGCATTACTGCTTCGCAGAAGGAGGTGACGGCTTCCCATGCCCTCTCGCTCCGTACCATGGCTCGCACCAGGGCCGGACGCGAGAGGTCGCCGCCGCCGATCGCCTCCACGAGGACACGGCGGTGCTCCGCCCATGCAGGGCACACCTCCACTGTATGCTCCACCGTGTCCTCCAGACGATCCTCACAATGGAAACACCCGGACGTTTCCTCCCGCTTTATCCTGAACAGGAACCCACCGAAGCACCCATGCCCGGTGAGAACCTGCGTCAGGCGGAAGGTGAGGACGCCGTGGCGCCTCTCAATCCACTCCTCAAAGAGGGGACTTACCGCCGCAATTGTGGCGTGCCCAGCGCTGGGTTGCGACAATCGTACCCGCCATGTCGCCATGAGATCCTGCCGGAGCTCCGCCCGCCGTGCCGCGATTTGTCGCGGCAGCGGAGTTTCGCCCCGACGTTTCGCCTCCTCGCGCCACTCCCACATGTGGGCGAGGACCTTTGCCTCCAGATCCCATGGCGGCACTCCGGCAAGGAGGCTCGCCGCCTCGCAGGAGACCGTGCGGTATCCCCGGACTAGCCGGATGGCCATGACCCTCTGGGCCGCACTCAACCGGCGCGCTGGGCGCAGCCTCAATGAGGGCGCCCACACCGGTGCCCCGTAGAGGGCCATGGACCGCACGACCCCCGTGTAGAGCCTCCGGCAGGAGGCGTTTGGACCCCCCAGATTGGGCAGGAGCCGCTTTAAGGCAGCCCCAGCCCGCTCCAGTCTGGGAGCCAAACGTCGGAAATGCTCAACGAAGTTCCACCGGCTGTCGAGGACAAGTCCCAGATACTTCATCGTCGACTCGACGCCGATGTGAACTCCTCCCACCGTGAGTTGGGCACCCGAAGGTGGCGCGTTCCGAGGACCATGAAAACCCATGGCCTCGGACTTGTGCAGGGCCACCTCGAGTCCCAATTGCCGGATTCTTTCGACGATTGTCGCAACCCCTCGTGTCATTAAGTCGGCCGCCGCCTCGTACGACCTCCCGTGCGCCAGGACCAGCGTGTCGTCAGCGTAGCATACCACGCTGACGCCGTTAGGGAGGTCGGCGCGCAGCACCCAGTCGTATCCGATGTCCCACAGATGCGGCCCCAGGACCGATCCCTGTGGGACACCGCACGACATCTCTCGCCGGTTCCACTCTCCCTGGTGACCGGGGTAGATGACGGCCCTATCCGTCAGGTAAGCCTCGACTACTCGACAGAGGTAGTTCGGCACCCGGTGATACCGGAGTGCCTCCCTGATGCAACTCCAGGGCAGGGTATTGAAGGCATTGGCGATGTCTAGAGACACCGCCAAGACGACCCCGCCCCGGGCCACTGCATCCCCCGTCGAAAGCGAAAGAAGCGAAGAGCGGCTGACAAAAGGTATTAACAAGGCAGATGTGACTGCAAACGCTGGGAGGGGACGCCGTAGGAGGACATTTAGTGAACTTATTCGTGATGTTTTTAGAAAGGTCAGGTGCGTGGTACTCGCAACCAGCGTGGGTGTATGACCAGATGTATGAACCTAAACAAGGCGAACGATTACGAACCTTACATACTTCTATAAGAGTCGTAGCAAGTGGCGTTCTCGTATATCTGCTGATGGGAAGGGCGTGAGTTTATGTAGGTATATATATATATGTGTGGATATACGTCGAAGTTTGTTTTTGCGAACCAGATTTAAGAGGAGTCAATCTTCAATTATTCTTCATTGCAGCTATCGAGACATTCCTAAGCACCTTTAGGACACCTCTATTCCCTTTAAACTTCACCATTTCGCCATATAAAAGTCACCATAAACTGGCAATAATAAAAACACCGGCCCTACATCCCGCAGGCTTGTTTAATTTCTGTTGTTTACATGTTTGCACATAATTACTCAGTTGACCACATAATTCAGCGGGACCATTAGCGCGCGGGAAATTAGAGAGACCCCGTTTTTGGTCACTTTATTTATTACCGCAGCATTTTAGGGTTTATGCTGAGGGTATTATAGGGTTAACGCTCGATTGAGTATTTCGGGTTGAATAGTGGATTCTGTGAGCGCGATAGTTACCTTCGATTAAATGAAATTTGACAGACCTGCCTCTTGCCCGCGGCTCCGCCTGCAATGCATCCCAGGGAAACGTGGTACCTGGATAAAAAGTATCGTATGTTCCAACCCAGGTTACAGTTTAACTGTTTGTGAAAAGGTAACCTACACACAAATAGAGTTACTTTAGCTTTTAAAATATAATTGTGTTATATAGTATGGATGAGATTAATTTGGATTAATTTGATTTACTGCCCGATATACAATACTTCTCTATGCCTATGTCCAACGGTGGACGTCTTTCGGTTGAAATTATGATGATGATACTTCACTCCGGCTAAACTAGTCATAGTTTCAGTTTATACAGCAGTAAAAAATCTCCCCTTTGTAATGTTTGCAATAGTTTATCCATACCACCATGAGCTACGTTTTCTTACTTCTAAATGAAACCTTATAGATCTTTCCAGCTTGAAAATTATAGAGCTCGCCTAGCCTTGTATCATTAAATTCGTTCCACAACACAAATACTAGGTGCATCACCTAATGACAGGGTCATTACTGAACGATTTCCTCCAGTGTCAAGCTCGCACTTTCTCAGGCCACAACCACACTGTTTTCTAATGCGTTACTAATATCAAGATTGTTGCATCCATGGCCCCCGAGTGCGATGAGACTTGTTTGGAATAAGACAAAAAATAAAACATTGTCATTTGTCAAATCTGATATGGAAGTAGTAGGTACGACAATGCAATAATGGAGCTTCCTTGTTTTAAATTATTGTTCCTTTTTTAAAAGATTCTGGTTTTCTATTTCTTCGTGTCGCGGGCAGGGCAGTTATAAAATTGTATTGGCCCAAACTAATCGGTAAAAGCACCGAGTTCTTGGCTGAAAATGGGGCACAGAGGGCAAGATAGGAGGTGGGGCATAGTTAGTGACACAGCTCCACATCCACACCCTGCTGCAGTTCCCTCTAGGTAGCTCTCCTTTACGAGGTTAGACATACACCTTGCCACTTGAGAACCAGGTAGCCTGATCGACGCTCGTTGAAAACTATGGTAGGATACCTTCCCAACTTACTCACTATCTACCACCAAACGAGCATTTTCCTGTTAGGTGTAACTTTCCTTGAATATCCCTGAACCGATACCGAAAAGATTCAGGGTTTTAGCTCTAAATCATCACTACTATGAAGGTACAGAAGCTAGTCCTCCATTAAATTTGAGAGAACGTCTTTAGTTCAACTGCATTTTCTAGATTTTCTTCTGTTGTGTAACTTTACAAACTTCTTATACAGTTGCCAAACTTTTAAGTGTGATATTATCGGCCTTCTTGCAAAAGACATAAGCTGCGTTGTTAGAAGAAAATTAGTTTTTCGTAAGCTTATTATTTTGTTTTGGCAGAAGTGGGTGCTCAATAAAACATAACTCTAAAACTTTATAGTACGCGGGCGTAAACGTAAGTGACGTAAGATTCACATTATTTTTATTATTTATGCGTAAATCACAGAACGTAATCTAAGTAGGTGTGTTTTACGAGGAATTTTATTTACCTATCATTAAAAATTTATCCTTTTTCTTTTGGTTTTTTCATCGTCCTTATTGAAAATTTTAGGATATATACAAAGCTTCTTGATACTTTACATGCAAATTACTGAACAAATTGTTTAATGGTCTATTTACATGACCATGTAGTTTAGAAACTTATTCTTTTGTTTATTTAGGCTCTAAGCAATTTCAGAACAGAAGGTGCTTTGTTGAATCTTAAAAGCTATAATGTCTAGACCTTCGCTAATGAATGGCTATCAATTTCAATGTTCTAACATTGTTAGCAAGTCTTCAAACTCCGTCGTTTTCCCACGCAATCCTAAAGTAAGGCATTAACTCATTTACACATAGTATATTTTCACTCAATTATTTATAACTACGAGTTTTCAACGGCACGTTACGAAATCATAAGTTTGGTCCGAAATCTATTTTGATTCGCGAAAAAATAAACTATTACATTGATTTATTGAAACATAAATTTTTATTTAACAAATTATTTGAGGTTTTACTGAAATATGAAAGATATTACATTAATTTGTTTGTGTAAGCTGTCTAGTAGGCTATCAGCTGAAATGAAGCCCTTGAAATAACTTATTCGGAGCTTTGAATGATAGTGGAAACCTGTGTAAACATATAAAAATATGATTTGCGGCAAATTGTTAGTTTTTGTAGTAAATGTTTATTTTTTTTCGCTCGTAAAGCCCACCAGGGCTTACCGATCGGTTACAAAGTTCGGTTCGATGTTTGAGTCATAAAATTGTAATATAAACTGCGTTGACGTGGACACAGTACTGGACTTATTACCGAAATCGGGACACGGTAGTTTCGACTTGAGTTTCACGTCTATTTATACACGCATCATTGGCGTATCAAGACTATATTTCGCAGTAGCATGTACCGGTACTGAAGCCGTTGCCAATTACGATGTTTTGGATTTTCCTTTCGGAGAATGTGTCACTGGGTATTAATTTTCTTGAATACCTGCTCAATATTTGTCTTGCATAGGTCATCGCTGTTTTAGACTTATTGTCTGGCTGTACTTACATCTGAGCTCACTGAATCTTCATGGTCGATGAGAGCCAAAACTATGGCAGAAGATTTTTGGAACGAAGTTCCTTATCGCGCGTTGTGAAAGGGGGCTAGACGGAAAAAAATCTTACGAAAAGTTGTCACGACACTTTTTAACCGACTTCAAAAAAAGGACGAGGTTTCTCAATTCGACTGTATATATTTTGTTGTCTGTATTTGTTTGTATATTGTTGTTTTTTTTGTTGTGAGTAGAGAGAGAGAGAGAGACAAGGAGAGAGGGAGAGAGAGAGACAGAGAGAGAGAGAGAGAGAGAGAGAGAGAATATTTTTGTTGAGTGTATACAGGTTTTTTGTACATAATAAATAATAAAAAAAAAATATAAAAATTATGAATCCTGGAAAGGAACTTCGTTCCATCCGGGTGTCTCTTGACACCTCTAATTTTTTAAACGAAGCCTTGCTTCAATAAATAGGTGTAACCAACATTACTGCTGAAAAACTATTTACTGTGGTACACCATTATGGGTGGGCTATTAGATTTATTACACTAGTGGATCCAATAAAATGGCGTCACGTCATTTGCAAGCCTAGTAATAAATAGCGGCAAATAACTGGCGCCGAGTCGATTGCTACCGATTTTGTGGTGGCCAGACAATTGGTAAACACCAGAACTAGCTTCATTTTTTTTTTGTCGTGTCGTATCGATACGACATTTTCGAAAGATGACGTTGTGTAAAGATAAGCCGTTAAGGGGTACGCTCTGGGTCTGCTAGGACCGATGCCTGCCAGGTTCGCGAGATTGTTTGAAAGAGATACCGTGACCCTGGCACATGGGCAACTAAAGGAACACGGGTGGGTTTTAGTCAGTAAAACTCAGACACCTCCCGCTCCGCCCAGAGCGGTACAAGTCATTTGATGATTTCCCATCCAAAAAAAAAAAGGGGTACGCTCTGCCGGGGCCGCAGTCACACGGTAACTTTTTCGAACAGGTCTCGCGACCCTGGCAGGAAAAGGACAACCTTACATACGAATATTCCAAGTTTCCCTCTTACGTAGGTATATTGTAAAATTCCTTTTGAACATTCACATTTGTTTGACATTACGCGTCAGCCTTCATTGTTAGCTAAATTACTCACATCTATATGAACACGTTATTGTCTTCTACTGTTGTTTGTCTTATCTAAGTGTGATTTTAAGTAAGAAGCTGTTAATGTTTGATTGTTTCTTAGAATCAGGTATCATTGATTTGTTCATGTTTGTAGCAATAAAAGGATAGTGTTGCTTTATATGTGTCTTAAAATAATTGAAGTTTGTTTGTGTGATTCAATGGTTCATCATCAGCTGCCCGTAATGTTCCCACTGCTGGGACACAGGCCTCCTCTCAGTGAGAGGGAGTGAGCCATAATCTACCACGCGGGCCCAGTGCGGGTTGGTGGATGTCAAATGTTTTCGATTTTTTGGTTCTAATACATGCCAGTTTCCTCGATTTGAGAGCAGTGGTGATGAAATAATTTACACAAAGTAAAGCGTTGGCTTGGGTTCGAATTCACGACCGTAAGTCGCGGCTGTTACCATTGGGCCACCACCCACCACTGCTCTCAATGGATACCTATTTGTAATTATGACGGTCATTACGTTATACGGATGGTTATGGTTCGGTCGGTTTTATTTTTACATTGTTTTTTATTTGTATGTGTGTTAGTTTGTAAGGTACTTATTATATGGGTCTTTGTAGCCCGAAATAAATTGATTTGATTTGATTACATCATTGAGAAAGATCTTACCACGAAAAACATTTTTGAATAAAATATCCGCAAACATAACCTCCACCTTCATTACAAAACAAAATCATTTAATTAATTAAGACATACGCTACAGAACGAACATAAATAAAATCGAATAAAACAATCGTCCCAAATAAATTTGAACAGATGGCCACATTACAACCAAGCACTTGTATTTTTATTTCAATTAATACAAAAATAGTACCTAATGGTCCGACCTTGGTGGGAATTATCTAGGAATTATTGTGTAGCGTGGCCACCTTGGATCGACGTAAGATCGGCGCGGGCACATCCACGGAGTGTACGCACAGCCACACATCAAGCTAATCAGTTCCAGTATAAGCTGACATATCGTTGTAAGTAAAGCCTATAGAATGCGAGGTCTGCTAAAAGTGGAAAATTATTGCTAGACCTGTAGCCGTGTGTACCTATGACGTAAAAATAACGCACGGCATTTTGTCGCATACTGGATCTTCAACTTACTGCTCAGCGTCAAGAGTTGAAAATCGAACTTTGTGTTTTTCGACGCGTTGGGATGCGTACTGTTGGATTCTGATTTCTCGGTTCAACACCAAGAGACGAAATTCTAGTGCACGATAAAATTCATCTGCGATTTTTTTTGCGAAGCTTAGTGTAGGATGCCCCCCAGCTAGATGGACCGCTGAACTCAAAAAGGTGGCTGGGACAGACTGGATGCGGAAGGCGGAGGACAGGATGTTGTGGCGCAGCATGGGAGAGGTCTATGTCCAGCAGTGGACTGTGATAGGCTGAGCTGATTGATTGATTGCGAACGTGGTTTAACTATTTTTTCTCTCAATCGCTTCCGGATACTGCGGTTTATTTATTTGAAATAGAAATAACTTTGTCTGGAATGCAGGTAGCGCTGTTAGCGGTATCTAGGTAATTGATCGAGAGTATATTTTTTTCTAGATAACTCTCTGACCGCTAGATAAATAAACTGCAGAACAGATTCTAATGCAGTTTGTTATTGTGTTTATGGGTTTTTAACACGTCTGAAGGAAATTAGCGTGGCCTTCACTGAGTTTGTCTGGAGTTGGAATGTATTATTTTTATAAAACGCATCGAATACAGATCGGTGATGAAAAATAATCTAATCTAACTAGGTGCGTAATCTTGTTATATGCTTTTTTTATTTTCTGGATGGGAAATCATCAAATGACTTCTCCCGCTCTGGGCGGAGCGGGAGGGCGTGTCAGACTTTTACTGACTAAAACCCACCCGTGTTCCTTCAGTTGCCCATGTGCCAGGGTCACGGTATCTCTTTCGAACAATCTCGCGACCCTGGCTTAAAACTTTCTTTTCTCATAAAACGCAACATCACGCCTATATTCCACGAGGGTAAGTCAGAGGTGAACCAATAGTACACCCACATTTTACTATTTTTGAAGTCCCGTGGAACCGTAAAAATGCCTATGATACCGTCACAAATTCAAACTCCTAGGCTGCTGGAATTTCCAATTAAAAACACAATACAACTTTGCTCGAGCCGGGAATCGAACCTAGGAGCTCATGTTCAGCATCAGCGCTAGTGATCACAAGACCAACGAAGCAGCTATCTATTAATTAATACGAAAAATAAAAGAATCATAATATCATTTTTGAAGACCTATTCATAGATACCCCACACGTATGGGTTTGAAGAAAAATAAATTTTTGAGTTTCAGTTCTAAGTATGGGGAACCCCAAAATTTATTGTTTTTTTTTTTCTATTTTTGTGTGAAAATCTTAATGCGGTTCACAGAATACATCTACTTACCAAGTTTCAACAGCATAGCTCTTATAGTTTCGGAAAAAAGTGGCTGTGACATACTCGGACAGACAGACAGACATGACGAATCTATAAGGGTTCCGTTTTTTGCCATTTGGCAACGGAACCCTAAAAACATCATTGTTTGAGATAAGTTCGCAAACACAAAATCACGTACACTAAAGAGTTTTATTTTTAACGCCAATAAATGTGGTTTATGGCAAGACTACAGCTACATTTCACACTAGCAACACCCCAAACTGGATTACTTTCAACAAAAAATCCATCGATTTATCTCCACTAGTGAAATAATTAACACACGTTCCCAATACACGCTACCGGACACACCGGTTCACAATAAATACAAATCGATTTCTGTCAATTAATTAAATATTCGATCGTAATCGATAAGCCAGTTAACAGCTTGTCAAGACAATTGTAATCCGCGAAAGTCAGTCCACTAATGAAAGAAACTTCCACTTTTTAATAGCAAAGGGAAATTAGTAGCAATTTATTTAAGAAGTGCCCCATATCGATCGTGAGATCCGATTAAAATGCATAATCGATTTCAAATCGACTTTTAATGACGGATAATTTAATCGAGTAAACTGATTTGTTTTCACTGCATAATATTATAATAAATTATGTTTATATTTATGAGTTCATAACGTGATATGTACGTAATGTTTATAGAACTATGATGATGTTAAATGATCTAGAAACGGTAGAAAAGACTACCCGTTATTATCAATTCGCTGAAGCAGTAAATGTCAACCGAGAAAGATTAGAAGTTATTAATGTAATCAGTTAACCTTGACTTTCTTTTTATGGCTTTTATCACCTGAAAAATGTGTTACGCAGGTATCTACACTATCAAGATTTTCATATACTCTTTTATATATCCTTATTTTTGTCTCTTCATAAAGTTTCACATAGTAAAAACATAGAGACAAGAATAGCGTTTTGAATAAAAAAAAAACACAAAATATGAGGATACTTTGTGTGAGACTGGCGGTCATATTAGGATACTCTGTGTGACGGATCACAAACCTCTCACCTCGATAGATAGGAGACCCAGTTGAAACGTAAAATCCATGTCATTTCTGATCATTAAGACAGCCTTCCATTGTCCCAACCTTGGCTAGGTTGGCCGCTATTATACATATACTGGGGACAAGTTGTAAATAAATGAGCGACGCAGTGCAGCTTGTATATTATGTCAATTTAAATTTACGCTCGCATAAATAATAGCCGCGTAAAGGTCGACTTTCTGGGCCAACTGACGTAACCACCCTAAAATATTTTTATAAATCGAATCGCGTCGATCGTCGATCGTTCAGTGAACGATAACGATCGTTCATTGTTAACCAATAGCAACATTAGCATCGAACTAATCGATTATCGAATCAAATTGATTGGCTTATTACTGAATGAATGATTTCCATCATTTTTATTAATACGCCGTATAATTTAGGTCATTATGGCGACCGATTTCCGGTGATATTAACGTCTTGATTTACAGATTCTTTTGCCTTGATGAATGAAGGAAAAAAGATGATTATCAAAGTGTTGGTCATAAATTAATTTGTACAATGCCGTTGCTAAATATTTTTGTTTGATGTTCGCGTTGTTCTGCGAATTTTACGATGATACGTGAATGGCGGATGGGGGCCATAAAATTAATTAGCCGGACGAAGAGCTTGTGAATGGAGCCTCCGACGATCCTAATTTATGTATGATGGCCACTAATCTTCACTCAAGGTTCGAAGGGACTTATACATTATAGCGATATAATAAAGTGTTGTCTACTACTGTCTTAATATATTTACACAAGCCATCAAAATAAACGTAACTCATGCAATAATTAAGCCAGTTTATTTAATATTTATAAATCAAACATTCCTCAACTTTTATGTTAAGAAGTATAATTTATTACGAGATACTTATTTGAAAATAATTCACATTAATATTGTAATAACCACATCAAATGTTTCAGATATTATGCATATTTATGTGAAACTTAATATTTTTTGTTGGAAATTATGACCTCATGTAGGCATTTTATTTTCAACAAATAAACACCACGGTCAGTAGTTCTGACGTAATTCTAAATGTTTAATTGCAACATTTTAGGGCTCATAAAACTATTACAGACAATTATCAAGACTGTTCTGTCGCAGTACAATTCGTACTATTATTTTCGTCAATAGAAATAGTACTCTTGGCAAAATATTTGACATTTGTTAGTCACATTTTAGATTTAGTTGTTGCACGCACGAAGTAAGAGACGAGAAATGATGTAATTGATTATTCAGTAGTCGAATAGATATTTTGAGTGGCTTGTGGCAAAGTAATAACAGCCGCACAGGTCAATCGATCAGGTTAAGCTACATTGGCCGTGGTTGGTCCGTGAATGGGTGAGCACCTTTTCATACCATGACCACTTCACGCTTCGGAAAGCATATTATACCATTGTCATTTGTGAATGTTTGACAGTCGTTACGGATCTTCGGAAGGCCGAAGGTCAGACAACTAGTCTTATCAACGAGTATCGTGTACCTTATTACTGTGGAGGGCAGATATGCAGTCGCTTTACGAAAAAAATCCCAATAGCTCGACAACCAGTCTTACCAAAGATTATCGTGTTACCCAGTAACTTGGTAGTGGAGGTCAGATAGACAGAAGCACCATGTAAAATACTGGTATTCAGCTGTATACGGTTAGACTGGAAGCTGACCCCAACATAATTTTGAATAGGCTAGGTAGATAAATGGACATTCGTTCAAAACTATAAAACAATACAATATCAAATATAAAAACGAACACCACACTATGATTGATTGCACGAATAAAATGTTTGATAAATGACAAACAAAATGTGAAAACAAAACATTCTACAGTTTTTACAACCTCTGTATTTTATAACCAAACTTTTTGACAGCCCATCATTTTCGTGCACTGCAATTTACAAATGGGTTTTGCAATTTGTAAAATACACATTGCGCAATATGTTATGCCCTTTTGGAATACGATAACCACAAAAAATATACGTAAAAAATTATTTAATACTGATGCATATTGACGCATTGCTTTTTCATTTGGTAAATGTTGGTTCAAAGGTTGGTATGGGAAACCAGCTAGGTACGCATGGTGACAAATCAAGCTAAACATGTCCAGTATAAGCTGTTTGCTCATTGTACGGCAAGCCTATGCAATGCAAGGTTTATTAAAATTGGAAATGTATAGCTTGATATGTAGCCGGATGCACAATTAGCGTTCTTGACGAAGGATACTGTGACTAGACTATAATAGTCAACATCATAATTTCAGGCGAAACACGTCCACAGCTGGACATGGCCTCCCCTAATCTCCCCCACTTTGACCGGTTCCGTGCTTCCCGCATCCAGCGAACTCCTGCAGCCTTGATAAGATCATCGGTCAGTGCCATAGGTTATCACTGGCAATATGTATTGGTCAAAGACTTTCATCTTGAGACATTGCGGTATTTAGGACCAGAAGATATTGTGTAGCTTCCCGAATAGTGCCCAGTTTTGTTTTTTTTTTTTTTTTGGATGGGAAATCATCAAATGACTTCTCCCGCTCTGGGCGGAGCGGGAGGGCATGTCAGACTTTTATTGACTAAAACCCACCCGTGTTCCTTCAGTTGCCCATGTGCCAGGGTCACGGTATCTCTTTCGAACAATCTCGCGACCCTGGCAGATAGTGCCCAGCTGAGTCGGATTCGATGAGTGACCTCTTTCCCGAAGTTGTACCTACTTATCTGGACAATTTTTCCTAGGTAGGTAAATATACTCATTCACGAGTCGGACTACAGTCTGAATCTTCAAATCCTTTCGTCAACAGAATAACTGTTTTATATATTTTCTAGAGACGATCGTAGTTACATTGTAGCATCACTACATAGTATAAAACAATGTCGCTGTCTGTCCCTATACAGGGTGTCCCAAAAATCAACGTCAAGCCGAAAACGGTTGATAGGCCAGGTGGTGACAGTTATCAGAAAAAAAAAATCTAAGTTAAGTACTTTTCAAATTATTGACATTACTTTTTATATTCTTTTTTGTGAGTGATGTAACCCTGAATAACCCTTCTGTAAACTACAGTCCAAAATTAAAACACAACTACCTCAGTTTTAAAGAAAACGTCAGTTTTTTGCTCCACCATGTACTAAAAATTATTACATCGCCCAACTTTAACTGACTGTACTGAAAAAAAAAAAATGCTTAACTTAGATTTTTCCTATTATTTTTCTGATAACTGTCACCACCTGGCCTATCAACCATTTTCGGCTTGACGTTGATTTTTGGGACACCCTGTAAATTATTAAATCTTTAATACTACGCAACGGATTTTGATGTGGATTATTTTAATAGATAGAGTAATCCAAGAGGAAGATTTGTATGTATAATATGCGGGCGAAGCCGCTGGCAAAAACTAGTTGTAAAATAAACTGTAACTCTCTTTAATATTCTTGAGATCTGAATACTTTGTCATTGAACCACTTTCGTTTCATGCAGAAGGATTAAGGTTGGTTTCACTACCCAAAACAGGCGACAACAACACAATGTGTGAATCAAACCATACCTTATATGGACGCTGATTCAATTGGCGAGGATTTAAATAAGCAATTATGAGATTACACTTCTCTTGTGTAATGTGAGTTGTTGATATGCATTAGATGGACTAGATTAGTCATTGAATGCTCGTAGTGACGCTTTCGTAATAACATGACAGGATAAAAGCATTATCTACTAAACAAACAGACGTAAAGACTAAAGAAAATATCTTCGTTGTTGATTAGCTATTCAGTTCTATGTCTATTATTAGCTGTCTATTATTTCCTACCTACAATAATATATCATGCGATTCAAGAAAAATCTAGGGTAGATCTGGAATATTACGGATGTTTAAAAGTGATCAACTGTTAAGTTTATTTATTTATAATAGACAACATTTATTTCACGTTCTTCTACTTCCTTTCTTACCTTCCTTACCTACTTACACGGGTAAAATTACTGACGTCGTAAACCAAAAATATAACGAAACAGAGAGGAACTAAAGAAATTCTCACGAAATGTGGATTAGCGGTTCTTGATAAATGTGCACAAAAACAGACACACTGCGACTTATAGAACGCTGGCGAGGATCTATACGAGCTTATAAATAATTCAGTGGCTCCAAATAACATGTTTTGACTTGTCAAGGTCGTCTTGGGTGGGCAGTTTTCTTAATAAATATTTATTTATGGCAACAAAACTCGGCGGCTCATCATCGTTTTGAGAGATTGAGTTATTTCGGAGGTGTGTCGTGACTATATGAAGAATTCTTTGCGGTTAAGGACACTGGTTTTTGGATTTTTGCCTTGTTTTGGGCACTGTGGTTTTTGCTAAATGATTTTTGCCTTTTATGAGAATCGATAAGTTCAGCGGAAACCGTGTTGTGAGATGAGCATTGCATGCATAATGCTTACGAGGCTTTTATGTTGAGCATCTAAGAAGTGGTTGAGGGTAGTCTAGAAGCAGACTTATATAACTGATCATGGTGCAGGGAGACGTCATTAATATCCATAGAGATCCTGTGTCATATGTGTGGATAATATTAGCTTTAAGAAATAAAAAAAAGATTTTTAAATTGTAGCAACCATTCGTCATCAATCACCATCGTAATCAGCAAAGAAAGTTCCCATTGCTGGGCTTCCTTTTGGAGAGATAGTGAGCCATAATGCACCATACGGTGCGGGCCCAGTGCGGGTTCTTGGGTTTCGCATGTCTCAGAATTCTTCGTTCTAGGACATGCCGGTTTCCTCATGATGTTTTTTGTCACTGTTTTGAGAGCAGTGTTGGTGAAATAAGATGAGCAATGTGCCTGTCTGGGTTACCTACGATCTACAACTAGTAAGTTCTGTGCTTGTCACATATTCACCAGGTCATCGATCCGGCTTTCAACGCTAAGTCTTCCAGGACGCGGTCGCCACTCCAGAACCTTTCAGAGTCTATTAAAGGACTCAATTAAAGAAGAAGAAAAGAATTAGGTCATTTTTGTTGGTATCATAAATTTTTGTCTGCTCTTGTACCGTGTGCTAGATCTTGATGAACCATCTTCCAGCATCAGCTAGGTAGCTTCATTAAATTAATGTTCAAATAAACTTATCTGATTGTCACGGCCGAATTCGCAATTGTGTTGTTGATAAAAATCAACGACAGATTAACGACATCTTGTCACATATAAACATTGTTCCGTAATCTCTGTTGGTCTTTTTTCAGTTGGCAACTCTTTTGGGAGAGCCTTCGAATACTTTTCGATTGATGCTAACGGTTTTTAACTAATAAATAGCATATTAGCATATTAAATACCGAATATAGTCAAACCCATAGCCATTTTAGCTCTCTGGTTATATTCTCTTTGTTAGCTACCTATATTCTTGCAAATAAATATAAAATTCATTTATTCACTAAGTTTTCAGTTAACTGAAGATTTTTACTATGTAAATAAAATAAACTTGTAATAAATATTATATATTTAGTATAATAGAAATTGGTGAAATGGAAGATGACGATCGTAAATGGTGGATGTTCGTACCTACCATCTTCGGTAGTATAGTGGTAAGTATCCCCGCCTGTCACGCGGGAGACCGGGTTCGATTCCGGAGAGAATCTTTTTGTCTTTTTATTAATTTCTTAGTCGTTGTGTGTCGGTATTGAAGTTTTATCGTTATTTATATCAGCTTTAATTAACTGCCAGGATAGTTAGAAACCGCCCACAGGCTTTTGTTAACATATTTCGGTCTAGATATCAAATCATGCAATACGGATCACGGGGTATATTATAGGTATTGCTCTAAATCTGCCAAAACATAAGAAATCTAAGGTCCTGGTGGTCAAATAAAAAGAAACCTCCAGAAAGCTAAATTGCGAGAACCAACAACCTAAGACATAATGACATGGCACAGAAAGTTGAGGAGACAAGTCCTCAAATAATAGGACCAAGGACAGAAAAAGAAGGGTCTAGAAATTAATTGATTCTTTGGCGGCCGATATTATGAGTAATTCCATAATTAGGAAAATACGCTTTCTGAACAGGAAGCCCAGTAATGATAAGAAAAGCCAAACGAATTCTGCAAATTCACTGGAGCTACCGTGTGGTGACGGACGTAAAGAATATCACCATCCTGTTTCTTCTCGTGGGTTTCGTAAGAGGCGACAAAGGGACTTACTAGAAAATGGGCAGCAGCGTTCTCTATACATTTCACTACCATACTGTGATCGCCAACTCGCCTGAAATCGTGGCAATTATGGCAAATCTCCCCAAATTGGGGGAGGCCTATGTCCAGCAGTGGACGTCTTTTGGCTTAAATGATGACTAGGAAGGAACTGAAAGCTAAGGTATTGATAACTAAGTGACACTAGGGTTCCTAATAAAACAGTATTCACGAAGATAAAGAACAGTTAGCGGCAGTCAGGAATGCTGCGCACGATTGATTCAACCGAGCTGTTGTATTGCCTACAAATCACAGTTGTAAGTTGCGCCATTGGCACAAATTAGACGACTGTCTACAAGGGCCTTATTGTTGTGCTAGACAACTACGAGTGTGTCTACGATTTGTGGTGCATTGTGATTTGTGGTTCACCAACCAACTAGCTGAAGTGCCTATTCTAAAGACAGCGTTAGGAATTCAGGAGAAAAGTTGTCGTCACCATACATTACATAATCATACTAATATTTCAAATGTGAAAGTTTGTATGTTTCTTACTGAATTACGCAAAAATGGCTGTACAGGTTTCGATTAAATTTGGCACACAGATAGTTTATAGCCTTGATTAATACATAGGATCTTGGAAAGGAGTATAGTATTATCGAGTCACTGGGTTGTGAAGGTAAGATAGAGAGCCGCTTTTTATAAATTATTGGTATTCAGGTGTATCTGGTAAGACTACAAGTCAACCTCAATGTAGCAGGAGAAGGCAAGACAGATTTTTTTTCTTCAATAAATGCAAGCCTAAGATAATAAGGTACTGAAAGCTTGTGGCTTTCAATACCTTATTATCTTACATTTATGACACCATTTATTATTATTGTTGATCATTATAATGTAAAGTAAAGTAAAAGTAAAAATTCATTTATTTTCCACACTAATCTAAACACAGTATAGGTACATAAAATAAATGGAGTGGACTGGAGCCTAAACTAGGGCAGCCCTGTATTTCAGGACTCCAGGTCTTCCTCCCGCGGCGAGTAAGTTGGTACGAAATTATATATTACAACTAGAGGTGTAGTTAATAAATAATTACATTGTTTGTGTTTGGGTGAGTGAGTGTGTGTGTTGTGAGTGTGTTCATGCGTGTGTGTGTTGTGTGTGTGTGTGTGTGTTGTGTGTGTGATGAGTGATGAGTGAGAGTACTGTTGCGCGCATCTGTGTTTGTGGGAGTATGTACATAAATGTATGCGTGGTTATGGATAAGTGAGTTATGTATGATTGCTCTTGATTTACTGCAGACAGAACAGAGATGTTATTTAGTAATAATGAGTAAGGATTCCGTATCATTGTAATTTAAATTCAGAAGATATTTTTTTATAATAGATTTACATTCATGCGTGAGTTTTGGGAATATATTTAAAAGAGAGTTGAGTTTATTATATAAATAAGGAGCAAGGAAGCATGAGTGTCTAGTAAAGAAAGCCGTGTTGTGTTTAGTTGCCTTGCATATTCTGTTATTTCTTCGTGCAGGATATGTTGACTTAGCATCGTAAGTTAGTTCTTTATGCTTGCGTAGTGTGGTGTGAAGGATGAATAGTTGCCGCACTGTCAAGACATTGCAGTCGTTATATAGGCTCATCGTGGGATAACGAAAGGGTTTTCTGAGCATTACTTTGAGTAATGATCTTTGTGCGCGTTCAACTTTTATGATTTTTGTCTTGCAGGTCCCACCCCATACCGGAATACAATAACCCAAGATTGATTGAACCAAGGCAAAGTAAACCGTTTTTAACATTTTCAATTTGAGTACGTTTCTGAGCTTTCTAAAAATCCATATCATTTTACGCGTACGTGCAGACAGAATATCTAGTTGTGCATGCCATGAAAGGGTATCATCTATTTGAGTGCCGAGATATCTAATATTGGTGGTTTTTACTATTGGTGCGCAGGAGCATGATAATGACTGGGTATTATTACAAATATGTGCTTTTAAAGTGAAGTTATTTGGTTGTGTTGTTTTATTCATCGAAAATGTTATATATTTATAATAAAAAATATACGTTCCATATTATTTCGTCACACATTTCAACGTAACCATTGTTTTCATATCAAATACTCGTGTCCGTAAAATTCCTTGCCCAGTGTAATTCGAGCCGCATTGCCCAAAATTAGATTAGCTGATTGCCCAGTACTTTGCCCCGGTGTAAATTGATCTAAATGCATTTAGTGTTGCGTGAGCTGTTGCATGCTGTTTTGGTATATCGCTGACTTTAGATATTTGATGGCGCAGCTAAAAGGATTACAAGGCAACGCGTGTTATTGGGTGATATTGGGCAACGGTGATGCAGTTTTCAATAGCTTTTGTGGAGTAATCCGAACCTATAACGTCAGGACATCAAACAACTTTACTGGACGAACAGAAACTCTCTAAACTTATGCAGATAGGGAAAGGCAAGTTTATAGATTGATACTCAAAAGTTATATTTTATTTCGCCCGTTATTTCATATATAATACTAGCTTTTGCTAGCGGCTATGCCCGTGTATGATACACATAAACCTTCTTCTTGAATCACTCTGTCTATTGATGAAACCACATTAAAATCCGTTGGGTAGTTAAGAAGATAAGCGTACAAATTATAAATCAAAGGCGCGGGAAGCGACTTTGATATAATTATACTATGCACAGATAAAGCGGGTCTTTTTTTTTTGGATGGGAAATCATCAAATGACTTCTCCCGCTCTGGGCGGAGCGGCAGGGCATGTCAGACTTTTGACCCACCAGTCCCATGAGACCCACCAGTGTTCCTTCAGTTGCCCATGTGTCAGGGTATCTCTTTCGAACAATCTCGCGACCCTGGCAGGCATCGGTCGGCAAGCGGGTCTCAGTTAATTTTGGGTAATTATGCGTTTGCACTGCACGAATAAAGCCTTCGGGAAAATGTATCGTAAATGGTTGCCAAGTAATGTCTATGCTAATTTTCATTTTACTATAAATAAAACTATTCAATAGTATTTAAATGCGTAAGAATTCCTAGAAACCATTATGTAAGTGATAAATAACTTTGCATAAATTATAAACAATATCGTGATTACCACTGCCCTTACCACTTGACTTTTACAGCCATTTATAGACAAAAAACAATCGAATGCCTACACTAATCCATTATTTACATTAGGTACGGAATTAATCACTAATGTTGCCATCTAAAAAACCTAAGTCCAGTGTTTACGTAAGCCGGTATTTAGACACAAAGTTGACATTTTAACCCAGCTACTAAAGACTTCTAAGAAAACCGTAAACTTTAATATTCTTATCCTAACATCTTTGAGAACGCGTGTTACATTCTAACCATTACAAAGGGCAGGTAAAGAATTTTAAGCATAGTCACCAACTTGCTTACTTTATTGCAGATTGTGAGATTGTGTCTCTGGTAGACACCGGGACTCCTAGGAAATTGCGGAGTATCCCGCAGGGCAAAAGAATTGACAGGAATATTAAAGAACATAAGGAAGAATGGCGTGGGATAAATGATAATACAGGATAACGCGAAAGTAAAGCGCAGTGGGAGGTTATTGAGACAAGGCTTGGTGAAAATGGTGACGAAAGATGGAAAGGAGCAGGATTTTGTCCAACCTGTAGTGGGTGACAGCAGAGTAATGATAAAAGATTTTATTTTTGTAAGTAGGCTTGTACAAATACTTTTACTCGTCAATAATATTTTTAATACTAGATGAGGTTGACGCTTCCTATGTCAATACTCAGAGAAGAAAGGCCGAAACAAACTCAGACGTCAGCAGTCTCTTAAAGACCATGTAAATTGATGAAGACAAAGGAAGAAAAATAGCAGGTAGAGTCAAAGATTAATCTGTGGTATAGTATTAAAGTGGTTGAGGCTAGGTGGAGTCACGATTTTCGCAGGTTGACTGAATGAGAGTTGCCGAAAATCGAGCTGAATGGCTTGCAATTGGAGAGCCCAAAGTCCAGCAGTGGACTACTGTAGAGTGATGAAGATGATTATGAGTATAAATGATCGGTTCATTCAAAGCCGTCTTTTAAAGTATGAATAATTACTATTGTGAAGCTGGGTTCGTTTCCGTGTAATGGTCGAGGGCATACCAATGGTCGTTATTACCTAAGTCACGAGAGTGGAATTTGGATAACATGCAGTCGGCATTGACGTTACTGGAAATAGCGATGCGAAAACAATTGAACCCTAACGTCAACCATTCCGAAGTGTTGCCAGGTAAAATTCAGACCGCATTAATTTCTATTTTTGCTTTCATTACTACCATCTATAAATCTACATCGTAATTCAAAATTTCATTGGCGACAACCTCATTCTATAATTTCTGATTCGTGCATGCAATACAGGTGATTCACTGTTTTCCTTTGATACCCAAAATAGAGTGGAAATCACTTCACCGAGTAGTAAATATTGCAATACTGTGCTAAATGCATTCAAGGAGAGATTAGATACATTAGGTGTTTGATGTGAAATGAACTGTGGGAAGTGGGGGAAAGATGAGTAGGGGTATTTGAAACTGGAATGCCTATAGAGCCTGAAGAAAGTGGATTAAGAGCTGTGGCCCATCTTTGGAAAGGCCTATGCCCTGCATAGCATATAGCATAAGCCTGTAATGTTTCCACTGCTGAAACACAGGCCTCATGTCTGTGAAAGGGAAATGGACCGTAATCCATCACGAGGTGCGGGTTGGTAGATGTCACAAGTCTACAAATTATTAGTTCTAGGACATGCCGATGTCCTTCACCATTTGAAGGCAGAAAGGGAGAAGGAGGACACAACCTCCCTTTCAATCCGCAGAAGGGTAACCGGGCGACGGAGGGCGCGAAATGATCTCCGGCCGCCTTAGGGTGAGGCCTGCAGGCAACAAAATTGGGGAATTTGTTGCCTGAACAGACAAAGGCCCGTGACGGCGGGGCGCCGTATTCCACGCGCGCGTTGTCTCTGAAGGAACTGCGGCCATTCGTGGCCGTTATGGTGACGGGGTCTGCATGTATTCATGCGGGCCAACACCTAGCCGGGGGAGCGTGACGAAATGCGCAAGCACTCCAGCACCCCGGCTAAAGGTAGCAGTAGAACACCGTGTGGTTTTAGTCAGTAGAAGTCTGACAGACCCCTCCACCCACCCCAGGGTGGAGGACATCCATGAGGATTTCCACACGAAAAAAAAAGTGGTGATGAAATAAATTACACATAGTATAGCGCCTACATAGGTTCGAACTCTCCAACTCGTAAAGCCACCATTTCTCTACTGTGACCGGGAACAGACGGTAACGGAAATAGCTACTTATTTGGTTGTAGATAATATGTGAAAAAAAAAACTATGTTGGCACGTGGTTTCCTCGCAAAATAATGACATGTTGTCAAAGAGATAAATTGTTATTAGCTACTTATCGTACGCTTTTAAGAGAAGCATTTATAAAAAAGTATCTGTCAGTCAATGGGAAGGAAAAAATTGCTTCAATCAGTTTTTTTTTAAACAAGCAATCAGTTAGATATGACTCAGAGAAACAGACCGTTTTTGTTCACAAATATTTATGAGTTATAACAAAAATACAAAGATTCTATTGTAAGCCAATCATAACATCGGATATTATTGTGTTACACGAGTCAAGGCCAATAGTGTTACTAACCGCTTTAAATTTATTTACAAAGTTGCCACAGTATTAAAACTATAAACACGAGTATTTTTAAATAAAACACACGCCCATGTCATCGTTGCGTAACGATTTTACTGGAAAATTATATTAGTGCTGGCAACATATTCGATACTTTATTTGAAATTTAATTTCGGAATTCCGTTACGGCATTCCATGTAAATAAACACTTCAGTTTTGAGCGTTCGCGTTCGTTGCGATTTATTTTTGTAATTACGTCATATTATTTTCTTTTTTAGTTCAGCCATGTTTTTTTTAAGGTAAAAAATGTAAGCGGTTGTCACATCACAGGTTGACAGTAAAAGTGAAAACGTAAACAGGTTTTGTTTTTCTATTCGTAACGCGTTTTCTCGAGACTCGTCTGCTCAAGTTTTTAGACACCATTCTGAAACTGGTAATATATTTAATAAGTAAGTAGTAATATACACATTTATAGTTGGTTGGCGTGGTATATTTATGTTTTTTTTCGGTTGCTAGGCTCAATAGCCTATAGCATAGAGAACCGGTTTTCCCGGAAAATTGAGTAAAGGCAATCCTTTACTCAATTTTCCGGGAAAAACGGTTCTCTCCCAACAAATAAAACCCGATAAATATCTGACGGCTATCATAACGATACCTTCTCTATTATCTAAACAGCCCTTATCCTCAAACACCAATCTTAGAAAAACATTTCAGAAATAAGAAAAATACGTGAAAGAAGTCGCGGCGGGCCGTCTACAAAGAAAAGCGTGGGCGCAGGCAGTTTGACCTACCGACCGACCACCTACGCGCGCTTCGCTTCCCCGCTGGTACATTTCCGGTGTCAACAGCGCTAAGTAAATGCTCTACTAAGTCAAGGTTTTCAAATAAATTTACAAATTTTGCCGCAATATTGGGAATTTTTCATCGTATTTGTATAGTCAAGAGATAACATTATTTCATCTAAACCACTAAAAAACTCGTCGCATAAACTCCTTAGAAATTGTCTTGTTTAATTACCTCATGAATTGAAGAGAAATTCTAAACAATTTACCATCTATCTTTTAATTATTTCAATCAGCAATCTTCGAGAAATAATTAAAACAATAAACTAGGAATCGTTTCCAACATAAAGCTGTTTGGATTCGCGATATAAGTGTGAAATACTGCGGCTGAGTTAAACCAGTAAAGTGGTGAAAGTCTATGGATATGGGGCAGTGTCTCTGCCACAGATGCAGAGATAGGAACAATCCTTTGTTTTCAAAAGCGAAAATATACGGTGCAAAATTCTGCGCGCGACAGCTGCGGCTGTTGATAATTTTGTTGCGTTAAAATGTTGGCGAAAGCTGTGACTCCACATTGTGCTAATAATGCACATTACTTTTCCGTATTGCAAATAGTTTTTGTAAGAATTATCTGTTGTTAATTTTTATTGCATTTGGACGTATTTGTAGAGAAGAGATATGGAGCAAGGCTACCGCGAAATGGCATCCTAGAATAAATGCGTTTGAATGAACACTGACAGGTGGTTTGATGTCAGGAACAAAGTTGTTCTCAATACAGACCTATTTCAAGAAACTGATATTTGCAGAAAGTAGGCTAGATAATGGTTATTTTTTGCCAATCAATGTAATTTTTTTTTGTTTCAAAAAGAAATTTGAGTTTCCAGTGGTTAGTACAAATATTGGAGTTCATTTGATAAATCGAGTCTGGTCAAATCACGCTGGGGTCGATGCAATTAATTAATTCTTACAACAATTCACAAAGAAAAAAAAATATAAACGTTTGCAAATATTCCTTAATAATATTTGTTTAGCCTTATCAACACGCAGTTGCATAGAGCTAATGCAGGTAAAGTGATAAGAAACACACCTTATGTCTTCTGGGAAAGACTATCGCGATTTTAAAAACGAGGTCATGATAAAGAAATAAACAATGTTATACCTAAATAGTCACTTTAATATAATCATATTTAGTAATCCCCCGTCTTTGTAAACAATATACCTAGTAATCATTGACACCATTAAAAATTTAAATAAAATCTTAAATGTTGCATGTTTAGATTTTTTTTCTTTGGATTTGTCGTCATAGTATCCAGACGTATCGCATTATGTCATGTCGTGAATCCAGGTCGATCACAATAATCTTCTCAACATAATTTACTTATGTGCTAAACCATTCCCATTTTACGACTGAATTTTGTTACAATGTAATTCAAGGTTTTGGAGCGGGAGCTAACGCAATTATTTGCTGTATGACCACACCATTATAATATAGAGTTTATGTCCATGTTGATCAGGTTTATATTGCATTTTAATAGACATGTTTTGACGCCACTGCATTTAATGGCTTTCAAACGACTGACCATAATATGCAATGGACAATGGGAGTTTATAGACAGTGTTAATTGGACTCCACTTAACTGTGTGGAGCTAGTGAATGCTCTAGAATGAGGCGTCTTGGCTAAGAGACATTAATGCCACAGTTTCCATAGCGACATTTTTCTAGAGTCTAGAATTGATGTAGATCAAAGTCGCCGCCCTATGAAGCAGAGTTTGTGCTAGCAGAAATGGCATTGCCGTTTCTGACTGCCCTATTCTAAAACATAGGACAATCAGCATACGTAGTGTCGGACGCTTCCCAGGTATAAGACCAACGACCAACGACGCATTAGGGTGCTGATTGAAGAGAATCTCTTCAATGAGCACCCTAATGCAGCATGCCATAACTGTATATACCGGCACAACTCTGTGACCTCCGCCTTCCGTATCCACTCTGTCCTAGTCATCTTTTTAAGGTCTTTGGTCCATTTCCCTGGGAGGCGTCATTTTAAGGTCGTTGGTCTTATACCTGGGAAACATCCTGAGATGGCGAGATGATTATTACTTAACTAGCTTCTGCCCGCAACTTCGTCCGCGTTAAATTTCTTGTTTCCCCGACCCTTCCCGTCGCGTCGAATCGCCTACCTGTGCGATTTTCCCCGTTTTTACTACATTTTTCATTACTGCTCCACTTCTCTTAGTTGTATTGTAATGTTAATTATAGCCTATAGCCTTCCTCGATAAATAGGCTACCCAACACAAAAATAATTTTTCAATTCGTACCAGTAGTTCCTGAGATTAGCGCGTTCAATCAATCAAACAAACTCTTCAGCTTTATAATATTAGTATAGATAATAATCTCACCATCTCCGTCTTGGCCTGCCACGATGTAATAATCATCTCGCCATCTCCGTCTGGGCCTGCCACGATGTAATAATCATCTCGCCATCTCCGTCTGGGCCTGCCACGATGTAATAATCATCTCGCCATCTCCGTCTGGGCCTGCCACGATGTAATAATCATCTCGCCATCTCCGTCTGGGCCTGCCACGATGTCGTTTGCCATTGAGCGAGACCACTGGGTCGTAAGTTTGCCCCACTGATCGTCTGGCATACAGCAAATGTGTCCATCCCGATTCCATTTAAGACTTTTAATTTATTTTAATAGATTAAGTTATTTTAGAGATAGAACGGATTGTTGTGTTCTTAACCTGGTGTACAAGTTAAATAGAATACTTCTTTCCATAGGCCTCCGGAAAACCACGAACGTGGATACCTATCCTACTGACAGGTTAATCTTTTCTGATATGAGCGGTCTTCATGTGTCTCTTACTAACATGAGAAAAATCTCAAAGCTAACTAGCTCTTTGTAGATACCGTTGATGACTTATTCATCTTACTATTCACCAGCTAATCTTTCGAATTGATCAGTAAATCGCGTCATGTGTACGCGCAGCGTCTCCGAAATTTCGGTCTATTTGTATGCAGCAAGCAAACGATTAGGTAGCGATATCGGGAAAATAAATATTCCGATAGATCTTCGGCAGTGGCAGGTGGATAGGCTATTCGCCTATAAAAATGCAGTTACTTTGGATTAACGTGAGAAGATTACATAATTCCTTCTTTATTCTTTATTTTAGACGATATAGTTACGATTACGAGTAACCTTTAGTTTTTATCTCGTTAGTGTTTTCTTGTTGACTGTAGGTTCTTATATTATTGTCTATATTTTCTAGATCAGCAGCCGGATCTTACCTGGAAATAAAAAAAATTAGTTGAATTTCTTGGTCAGACAATTTGTTTAGAGAGCAAATTAGAGGAAATATACGTAAGAGTTCTTTCAAATTTTCTATTCAATGCAATTTATTTATTTCTCAGTATATGGTACATTAAGATCTTACATTAAACATTGTTTCACACATACTACCATTGCTGGCGTAGAAATATTAAATAATAAAATAGGTACATGCATTATTTATAATGTCAAAGTATTAATTGTTTAATTAAAAAATATATGTCATGTCAAAACTATAAATCATAATGTCAAAATTAAAACTACAATGTCCAAGAATTCATAATAATGTAAAGGTACTAATGTCATTAATAACTATATTATATTACAGAGTATGATTTAAAAATTCATTTACGGAATAAAAACACATGTCTAAGAGAAAATCAAACATTTTAAACTTATTAATTGGTAACATTCTCAGGGCGGGTGGTAATTTATTATAAATTTTAATTGTCATACAACTAGCATTTCTACTATATAATTGTAATCTCTGAGCAGGGACGACTAATTTTCCTGCATTTTTTTTTTGTTCAGCCTTTCGGAGAATTGTTCATTGTTCTAAGGCTCGTTTTCATGGCTACTTGGCAAACTCTAAAAGAAGGCCTACATACATAAATGGTTGAGGTTGATAGGAAGATGTTAGCTAATCTAGTGAAAGAGGGCATTGTGGTAAATACATGGATGGTTATACAGATTTGTGAATGGTTCGTTTATATATTCTTTGCCGATAAATACCCGAATGTCAACTCACTCGCTTCCTTAGTTGTTTGTTGCAGGGACTGAATTACCCAAAAATTAAGATACCTTTAAATTTCGGTATGACGTCATACCGTTAAATTCGGGTTACCGAAATATTTCGATACCGTATATCAGCGGAATTTTAAGGTTGGAAATACATACCGGTATATTTCGGTAGAAGTACCTTTATTCCTACTACCTTTACAATGATTTCGGTAGCGATATCATAAACCTTTATAAATGAATCGGTAGCAGTACCTAAACCTTAATAAATGGGTTTTTCTTTGATGCACCGCCTCGCCACTCTATCTGTCGTGCACGTTGTTGTAACTCAGTAGGTATTGGTTTTTATTTCCGATCGGAAAGACTGTGGCTGTGATAACTCTTTTGGAAAAATGTTACATCATAAAGGTACAGAGCATATACATAAACGTAAGTACCTACAAATCTATGTAGTTTAATTAGGTTACGTTATTTAAACAGTTGTGAACTGTAAAATAGCAGGTGAACATGTCATTATAGATTTACAGATGAAAAAGAATTAGACAGTCCCTACCTCAGTCTGATAAATATAGGTAATTATGAAATAGACCCCGAAGGTACGGTGATTAGGCCGGTTTACGACCACTTAGTCGACTTGCAAATCTTTAAAATCACATTATTATTATAGTAAGTGTTAATATTTTGATATTAGGCCTACATTGGAAAGAAGAATGTTTAAACTACACGATGTGATATATTTTTTTGCATTATATTAATGTATTGTTTTATAATTTAAAGATATATCGAAAAGTGTGATTTTTCAGTTCCCGTACACCTACAGTCAGTTTACGTCCGTTTTTTCGTTAGTTCTGGACCATTAGAAAGCCACTGTAAAAACAACTCTAAAATTATCTGATTAAAGTCGAAAATAAAATCACTAAACTAATGTTTTGAGTAATCATTTTTATTTAATATTAGGGATCAAAACTGGCAGGTATAATCTAATTGAGCTGCTTCTATGTAAGGAATATTTTTATATTAGTACATCTTAGATGAAACAAGCACATACATTGATCACAACCAATGTCCTTTTTTGAGTCATCTTCGACTTCGCTGTTCAAATTATCGGAACGTTTTTTTTTTTTTTGGTTTGGAAATCATCAAATGACTTCTCCCGCTCTGGGCGGAGCGGGAGGGCGTGTCAGAATTTTACGGACTAAAGCCCACCCGTGTTCCTTCAGTTGCCCATGTGCCAGGGTCACGGTATCTCTTTCGAACAATCTAGCGACCCTGGCAGGCATCGGTTCTCTAGCCGACCCCTTCAGTATTGCTGACATCTCTTTGAGGCGGGCGTGGAACACTACGCGCCCCGTCGACCCGGGCCTAGTCCTTACCGGGCGGCGAGCTACCCATTGCTCGCCGCCCGCAAGCTCGTGCCTACGGTGGCTGGAAGTCCGCTATCGACTCCCGATGCCCGGGGCGTCTCCTCCTGCTGCGGCTAGGGACGTGAGGGCGCAGAGACTGCCATTCCCTCACGCGCCCCACGTCCTCCTTCGCGAGCATTACTGCTTCGCAGAAGGAGGTGACGGCTCCCCATGCCCACTCGCTCCGTACCATGGCTCGCACCAGGGCCGGACGTGAGAGGTCGTCACCGTCGATCGCCTCCACGAGAACACGGCGGTGCTCCGCCCAGGCAGGGCACAGTTCCACTGTATACAATACAATACCCTCCCCCCCCTCTAGACGATCCTCACAATGGAAACACCTGGGCGATTCCTCCCGCTTTATCCTGAACAGGAACCCACCGAAGCAACCACGCCCGGTGAGAACCTGCGTCAGGCGAAAGGTGATAACGCCGTGACGCCTCTCTATCCACTCCTCAAAGAGGGGACTTACCGCCGCAATTGTGGCGTGCCCAGCACTAGGTTGCGACAATCGTACCCGCCATGTCGCCATGAGATCACACCGGAGCTCTGGCAGCCGTGCCGCGATTTATCGCGGCAGCGGAGTTTCACCCCGGCGTTTCGCCTTCTCGTGCCACTCGCTTTAAGGCAGTCCCAGCCCCCTCCAGTCTGGGAGCCAAACGTCGGAAGTGCTCGACGAAGTTCCACCGGCTATCGAGGACAAGTCCCAGGTACTTCTTCGTCGACTCGACACCGATGTGAACCCCTCCTACCGTGAGTTGGGAACCCGCAGGTGGCGCGTTCCGAGGGCCATGAAAACCCATGGCCTCAAACTTGTGCGCCAGTCCTCCTCTTGGAGGGCGGTCTTCGCCACTCTGTACCCCTCATATAGCTCCGCCTGAATGGCTTCCGTATCCGGAGGGCGGATACGGTGCCTGCGGTGCCTGGTGTACCGGCATCGCGCCGCAACGCACGCTTCGCGCAACGCTGCCAGCTGTGGCGACCACCAGTACACCTGGCGCCAAGCCCGTCCTGGCTGGACTCGGGGCATAGCCATGTCACAGATCTCGGACATGGCCTCCCGGAACCACTCGGCCTCGTCGTTGATGTCAGCAGGCCTGTCCGGTGGTGACACCCAGGCCTGCACGATCGAGGCTTCCAGAAGCTCCCAGTCCAGCTTCTTCAGCGCCCACCGCGGACCACTCGGGGTCTGCCGGATCGGCGCACTCGAGGTCTGGGCGGAGACGTCAAACCGGATGTACCGGTGGTCGGAATACGTCTCCACCCCCTCCATATTATCGGAACATTAGCTGCATTTTAAAAACGACTTCTTTGTGGTTTTCCGTACTATTTTCTTCTTTTTGAATATTTATCTCGCCCTTTATTTTTTCATTCTTTTTTTCTCCTCTTATTAATGTGTCCCAAAACAGGTAGATTTTGTTTAGAGTAAACTCAATGGTCGACAACGGATTAGTTGTCGACCATCATGATTTGATAATTTTTAAATGCTTAAAATTTCGATTATATTGTACAATTCGCCGGTCGCAATCTGACGAGAAAATTTTAGTAAGTTAGTTGACCGACCACCCATTATTTTAATAAAACACTCTTAATTTGCAATATATTAGTTAATAAGTAAATACAAAGATATTTTGACACACAAAGCATAATATCTATGTTCAAAACTAAAATTGTCCACTCACTACTTTTCGCTATAATTTGGTGACCCGATTACTGTGGCTCAAGTTCATTACCTCACTGAGCGGCATCAAACTGTCTTATGTGGACAAACGATGGCACAGGGGAAGGAGACAGAATGACCGTACGTTTGCATACAATTCGAACATTTGTCGCGCTTCGATTTGACTATTTTTACGTGATTTACGCTTAATGGTCGAGAACCAGCGGTGGTCGGCGAACTAGCGTAGTCACCGTACAACTCCAGAACTGGATTCCTCAAGTTCACCGGACTTATTTGAGACCAACGAAGTAAGTAAATGTTTGCAATACCGTATAAAATACCTAACACCACGTGGGCATGCTAAATTGCACGTTGTTATTAGGTAGTTTGTGTCATAGCCGCGTCCCTAACATACCGCGTACCTACCTACACCGCCGCATAGTTGTTTGGAAAGATATAAATACAACATTTTATAATTGATTGTTAAAGGTGTCTTCACACAGCAGGCGGGGCGCGGCGGGACGGGAAGGCGACGCGACGCTGAGTACCTAGTTGTAATGTACTAGATATAACGGACGACTTCGATCGAAAGACGTCGATCTAATAATTTTAAGTGAATGCAGACTGGACGCGAACAAATCCATCCCCGATATTAAAAATTATCTGTCCTTCTCTACTACTAATCACATAAACCGCTGCGACGACATAGTAGCATATGTTAAAAATCGCACAAAGTTAATGTCAAAGAAGTTATATTGGCTCACGCGTCATGCTTACAAATAAGCCTGCCCAACCTTACTATCCTGGGTATCTATCGCTCACCATCAAACAACAATGCTGAAAACTTTATAACTTCTCTTAATGAGCACCTGAACTCCCTAAAATCATGCAAAAATATTGTTTTAACTGGCGATATAAATATTATAAAATCCAAATCAAAAGTCATTTATTCAAACTAGGCTGAGAGTCAGCACTTTTTGAACGTCAAAATATACATAAGACTATTGAACAAACTAATGAGCGTATAAATCGACTAAGCTACCTAAACATGCTGGCAATGCATGGCTTGTTACCTGGACACTCACTACCAACTAGAGGTGAAAACTGTTTGGACCATTTCATCTTGAAAATGGACCAAAACAAAAAAGCTGCCTCTATTGTTGCTTTAGATACTACGATAACCCGAGAAATAACCGCATAATTAAACCATGGGTTAGTATAGGAGTATTGCGTTTTATTCAGAACAGGAACAATATGCAGAGAAAACTACGCTTAGATCCGAACAACGATATCTTAAAAATAACATACAGAAGGTATCGTAATCACTGCAACAACCTTATTAAAAAACTTAAAAGAAAATACGATAGGGAGCAGATAGACAAAGCAAATAAAGACTCTAAAAAAATATGGAAAGCAGTAAATAATATCACACATCGCAAACAAACCAAAACGCATAATCTAAACTTATTAGAGGTAAAGGATACCCCTCACGAGTCAGTGAATCACGTTAATGACTACTTCTCTAACATTGGTAAGGCTTTGGCTGAGGAAATCATCTCTACCAGTGAATCGCAAAATCATGAGGCTAGTAACCCAACGGACACACGAACACAAGCCTCATTTTTTGTGCTTTTAGAAACTGATCCTGAGGTCTATGGCGTACTGATGAGTCTTAAAACAGAGAGTGCACCTGGGTGGGACAACATACCTACCATTTTTCTTAAGTCTGTCCATGACGTGGTAGTACCAATTATTACACATCTTGCGAACCTGTGCTTCACACAAGGTATTTTTCCACCCGTTCTGAAACAAGCCATTATTACACCTGTGCACAAGGGTGGCGACAAGGATGAAGTGAGCAATTACAGACCCATCTCGGTCTTATCTGCAATCTCAAAAATAATAGAAAAGCTAATTAACACTAGACTGATAAAATACATAAATAAATATAACTACTAATATCTGGCTCTCAATACGGATTTAGGCAAGGATTATCGACAGAAGATGCAGTTTCAGGATTAACCTCACATATCGTTAAAAAAGTGGATGCAGGAAAAAGGTGTCTCACTATTTTCCTGGATCTAAAGAAAGCCTTCGACACAGTTTCTGTTCCCGTCCTTGTGCACAGTCTGGAAAACATAGGCATAAGAGGAGTCCCTCTGGCTCTGCTATCAGATTATCTCCAGGGTAGAAAGCAACGTGTAAAAATAGGGAACTACGTTAGCGATGACTAAAAGGTGTGCTTCGATGTCCCACAAGGCAGTGTTCTGGGTCCAAAACTTTTTTAAATATATACAAATAGCCTCTGCGAAATGAAGCTTGAAAATGGACGTGTTTTTTCCTATGCAGATGACACAGCTATTGTTTTCACTGGAGATACCTGGGAATCTGCATATGAATATCCTGAAAAGGGTCTCATTAAGGTTGCTAAATGGTTAAATTCTTTCTTACTGACACTAAACACCTCTAAAACTAAATATATTACTTGCACAAACTACAACAATAGTCAACCCGGACCTAATCATAACCTTAGAATACATAGCTGTGATAATCCTATTACTCCTATTAGCACAAATTGTTCTTGCAATAAAAGAGCAAAAGTGACTCATATAAAATATTTAGGTATTATGGTAGACCAACGATTATCTTGGCATCTGCACACTGATATGATCATGTCTCGAACCAGAAAACTCATTTGGATTTTCAAGACTTTAAGACATGTTATCTCAAAGACTCTATTAAACCAAATATACTTATCACTGGCCCAGTCGGTTCTAGTGTATTGTATACCTGTATGGGGCGGGCCACTAAAATCAAATTCCTAGAACTGGAAAGAGCGCAAAGGTCTCTCTTGAAAGTAATGTATTTTAAACCGTATAGATTCTCTACTGAAATCCTATACTCACTAAGCGGCCTTCTCTCAGTCAGGAAATTATACGTGCTACATGCTGCTTTAAAATTGCATAAAACCCTTTGTTATGATTCTAGCCTTAACGAAAAAGAAGAAATTATCTTGTTGCACCAGAAATCTCGGTTAAAACCTCATATGCGAAAAGACAGTTCACCAGACAATCCGCTTCCATGTTCAACAAATTAAACAAACTTATATCTACCCCATGACATATCGCGAATGTAAAAAATCATAAACAGACTGGCTAAAATGCAAGAGCTATGACGACATTGAAACACTTTTATTCAAAAACATGCGATAATTTGACATAAAGCGACACTCACTCACTCTCTCTCACACACACACACATACACACACACTCACACGCACACACACATCTTCCTAGATATAAGTTGATTTTATTTTATGTACACTCCTACATTATTGTTTCTAGTTTTAGAAAAGCGGGGTCTCCTAGCATAGGTATTTATACTTAAAAGGAGACCTCTATGTAAGATTAAATACTGTAGAAGAAAACTTCACACAGAGCGCTCGGCGCGACGGTGACCGTCGCGCCACGCCGCCGCCGCGCCGAGTATACAACTCATAGGCGGCGGGGCGTGAGCGCAGCGTGTCGGAAGGACGCTTCTAGACTTTTCGGTCTACGTAACACTGCGCCCGCCTGAGATGAAGTTAGCGTGATGTTTCTAGACTTTTCGGTCTACGTAACATTGCATGCCCCTAAGATGGAGTTAGCGTGATGTTTCTAGACTTTACGATCTACGTAACAGTTCTACCCGGTACACAGTCAGTAACAAACAAAGATCTATGAAGAGTACGTACAGCAAGCAAAATGTACAAATACAAGTTCTAACGTGTTCGAAACCCCCGTGCACCCGCGCCACACCATCTCGCATGTTTTTCGGTACCGCAATCGTGTAAAGGTTAAATAAGTATTTAACCGGTAAATAAGTATTTAAAGGTATCGGTATAGCTCAACCTTTATTTTAAAACGGTACCTGAATATTTTTGAGGTATCTTAACCTTTAACCGTAACCGCTTTCAGTCCCTGGTTTGTTGTCTCTCCCTTTAAGAATCGTATACTTAGTCAAACTCAATCTCAAAGCATTTATTCAACTTAAGCATTTGATATGATATATAATGATAAGATTTAAAATAAGCCCGTTAAGAGATGACCGGTCTCAACTATAAGCGCCCGTTCACGAACAAGGCCAATGGATTAAACTGTATTATTGCTATCAGAACACAAGGATATGGAAATAAGGGTCAAGAAAAGTGACAAAACATGATAAACGCTGCTATTCTCGATACGGAATGCATCGTATCTTATCATATAAGTTTACTCTTAGCCGTAAACAAAACACTGCGGTATCTTTATTGGTGTATATCGAGTTTATCTGTTCGTGTTAATTACAGTTTTAATTGTCGCTACGCTAATTGTTGTTGTTAGTGTTTAGATATGTAAGTAATGTTATGGTAGGGCTAGATTCAGAAATGTCGTATATAAATTTAGATTTCCACAGATCTAGAGGAGGAGAATTTTCTTTGGTTTTTTGGTACGTGTTCCTTAACGAAGCTTGCGGTAGGAGACAAAATGTAGAAATTGTCACGTAATGGCAAATGTGTTACGGAACGAAAAAGCGATATATCTTTGCGACCTTTTATTGTATGCAGAAAGATACAGAGAAAAATAGAGAGTAAGATAGTTTTCATGGTTTCCGAGGGTGCTAAAGCCAAAACGAAAATCCATGACATCGTTTTTCGTCATGGGTGTCGTTTAACATTTGACTCAGTGTGGCTTGGTAGATGTCATATGTCTTCGAATTTTTGGTTTCAGGACATGATGGTTTCCTGGCGATATTTTTCTTCACCGTTTTGAGAGCAGTGGTAATAAGATAATTTGCACAAAGTAAAGCACCTGTCTGGATTCAAACCTGCGACCTACATTTCGTAAGTTACGACCGTTACCACTGGACCATCACTACTTTAAATTAACAGATCTTCTTTTTCGTCAATATTACTGTCTTTTATACTATATCAGTCGTCTTCACTAAATCAATAAATTAAATTAGTAATTCTTAATCGACATTTTATCACGTGTGATTTGGAATCGTCCCAATAATTATTCCAACTTTCCAAGAAAACATCGTTTTATTAGAATAAAGCTTGGTTTAGCTTGTAAAGCTACCGATCGAAATTATGTAAGTTGTTACGTGTGACACAAATCGATTGTGATTCGAATGATTTATCGATTCTAAACTCTTGCGCACGTGGATGTAGTATTACGAGCATATTTAACTAACATGTCATAACATTTACTGTCACATTGGTGTTTAAGGTTTATAGATAATATACCACGCTATGGAGCCATGTTTAGATTTAAGAGTTCAAATTCGTTATTGCCAAAAAAGAAGTAAAAACAAGAGATAAAATTAAGTGTCACAATATAGCAGAAAACACTACTAAAATTCATAGACTTTGGATAAAGAAGAAGAGTAGCAGAAGATAGACCCTGGCAAGAGTATGTTAAAAGATTTAAAAGCGATGCATTCGATAAACCCTTCTTTTTTTTTGCTTTTGTGGGTGGGAAATCATAAAATGACGTCTCCCGTTCTGAGTGGAGCGGGACAGACGTGTCAGACTTTTACTGACTAAAACCCATCCGTGTTTCTTCAGTTCCCTATATGCCATGGCTACTCTTTTGAACAAATCTAGCGACCCGGGCAGATTCGATAAACACTATTAAAGTAATATCTCTCATATACGAAAAAAAGAAGAATTCGGTTTAAGACGACAACAATCCGACTCAATTCATTAATGATCAAAGCACAACTAATTACCTACAACCACATAACTCATATTAATTACTATAGTTCTCAATTAACGTACTTTACGCATGTTTACATAACCAACTGACCCCTATTACTAACGAGACTGACGATGTCATTGATGAATGAAATATCATGTCAGTGTCAGTGTATGCGTCTGCGCCGACGGAATGAATGATGAAGAGATAGTGAATGGAACTGACGTAAGCATTGACTGGCATCGGAAAAGAGATAGGAAATATATAGAGGTATAATTGGGACAACGGTGCACTTTGTGAGGTTGACAAGAAAATTAGCAAGACATGTAAGGTCATTTTGGGCAATTCGTAGATCGGAAATTCTCCTACGGAAACGTACTACTGCGTTTAATAAATCTTTTTAAGAGGAATAATTCCGTAATGCAGTTTTTTCATATAACTCTACTGGTTTACGCTTCCAGTGAGCATGATTTTTTCCGATATATTCAACAATTATCGTCACATGTCAGCCAATTTACTCAAAACGTTAATGCATATAATTATCTAGTTCTTCCACGTGAATCATTCTGTTTTTGTGGTGAAAACCGTATGAACATCCGTTTGGTATTTTTAGAGTTTATCGCGTTCAGACAGACAGGCGCGGTGGGGGACTTTGTTCTATATAATATGTATATATGTATTGATAGGGTTTATTATTGTAAATATCACTAACGTGGCCGTTTTGTGTGGATATGTCGCGTTTTTTCCCCAAGTTATTCATTGTTGTGTCTGTGATATTGCTCTATGTCACGTTTATCGCAAATAAATAAATTGACCTTATTGGTGATGTTCTTCAGAAAGGTCAGGTGCATAGTACTTGCAACCGGCGTGTGTGTATGACCAATTGTATGACCCTTAACGAGGCAAAAGGAGTGTGTAGAGATCGTAGCAGGAGGCGTTCCGTGGTTTCTGCCTACCCACATGGGAAAAAAACGTGAGTTTATGTATGTAAATATATTTAATTCTTTCTTTCATCTGTGTAGATTCTAGGATCAGCAACTTTTTTAAATTTCACATTCAATATACTTACCAAAGTGATTGCGAAAGTAAAAATGCAAGCGTTGCGGCAGTTAATCATTATCTTGAAAAAAGGCTCGTAATAAAAATAAAAATAAACTCTCGTAAGAATTAGATCTGTACCAAAGATCACTGAACCTACAGATACAATGCGGTTCTTAGAAACAGTCTAGGACGAAACAGAAGACTTATCAATGGTATGTGAGTAATGTGTGCCAATTTCCTAAGCACATTAAGTTGTTTATAGCAAAATACAATGGCCGTAACACCGATAAACTTTGATAAGGGAATCGATTTTTCGCTGCACACATCGAACCGTTTGGCCGAGGACTAAATACAATATTTGAACATTATAAGAAAAACAGGACAAATTACTTTTATACACATCTCTGTTTCTGGAAGAAAATTTGGTTCAAAAAGGAGGTATGTATTTTAGAGTCACTTTAATCTAGCTAGAACTATGGCTACTGAATGGAAAGACGGAAATAAAATTCACGGGACTAAGAATATTAATTCCGCCTAACTAAATGGTTGTAGCCTGCTCTCAAAACAGTGAAGGATAACATTGTGATGAAACCAGTCTGTCCTAGAACCAAAATTTTGAAGATAAGTGCCATCCACCAATCCGAGCTGGGCCCGCTTGGTGGACTAAGGCCCACTCCCGCTCACAGAGGGGAGGCCTGTATCCCAGCAGTGGGAACAATATAGGCTGATTATGTTGATAATGAAAAGGTTGTATCGAGCAAGAGAATGGGCAGCAGTACCCTTCTATCTGCTAACAAAGATGCCTCAACTCATCACATAGACGTGGTGACCGTAATAAATATGTATACCACTATAACTTTCAACAGGTAAACAGCGTGATAGTTGCGAAACACATTAAAAGTAGAAATTGATTTCATTTAGACAGATCAACAACATTAATTGGTGGTTAAGCAGACAATTTTTTTCCAACATATGGATTGCCAAGATCCTTCAAAATGTTTCAGATTCTGATTGAGATAGTATTTTACGCAATTAAGAGACAAGTCCGTCTCTTTCCACCTTTATCACTGTTGATAACTTACGTAATGAAGTGTGTCGTTTTCGTGTTCCAATCACAAATTATGTGGTACAAGTTAATGGCACCAGAACACACAATCTACGTGGTAAGCAACACATTTGTGCACATAGTCTGTTCGGAACAACGCCTCTAAGTATATGGAACGTGTATGTACGTCGCCGTCGGTGATATTAACTCAGTCTGTCGTGTTTAGAATACATGCTGTTTGTCTTATAGTTCAGAACTCATTGTGAATGTGGGTCAAGAGTAGAGTTTTGTTGTACCCATTGTATCGTTTGCAGTAATCCAAATAGATTGTCTAAATGTTTTAGACAAATATCTGTAAAGTGGTGAAGAAAAGATGAAGGACGTGTGAACAATTTTGATGAACCAGAAATAGTATGAATTGTCTCTCGCGGAGGTACTTATTCTCATAGCATATGTTGGCCCAATGTTAAAAGCGGTTTAACAGTCTCCGCACATCTAACATAATTGTTCTAAAAATAATTCTAATGCCTTTTTTTATATGCCCTGCACTAGCTATATTGTGAATTATTACTCTTCTTCTAACGTCTATCTTTGGAAATTATATGGGGAAACCTATTATAATTATTGATTAAGAAGATTCATAAGGCAACAAGAAATAGTATTTCGTAGATTACGCTTGATGCTTTCGACGTTGGTCGGCTCTGGGTGCCACTCTAGGAGCAAAACCGTTACATTGTATGCAGTATTAGCATTTTCTTCGTTATTATTCTACCCGTAATTCCGACTTTAATATATCTATTTGCTATAAAAGGCCTCTAAGTCTATGCAAAATTCCTGTCAGGTATCACTTTAGCTCTTTGTAAACCAACAAAATTGTTCTTGCTAGTATTTTCAATTGTATCAGTTCTCTTGCGCTTTATTCAAAAGTTACGAAGCGTGGTCTCAATAGATCCGAAGTTTGCCGAGTTCCAGTCGAAGTTTGTCATTTCTGAAACAATATTGCGGAATTCGATACAAGTTCTTGATACTTTCCTAGTGTAAAGTCAGTATAAACAGCGGTCTTTAAACGTCTGCGGCATCTCACCTGAACAATTTAAGTAGACCACGGATTTTATACGTAAAGTAGAAACTTTGCGGAACTTTTAAAATTGGTGGTCTTACCATATTGGGAGGATTTCCTTGACCGTTATAGTGGAGTGTGCTATCAGGTGTACGTAAGTGGCCGTTTGTATGATAATGCTGACGATTGAGAGATAAGATTATCCGAAATAACAAATATTACGAAGCTGTCTAACTTAATTGATTTTACGAGTTTTTACTGTGTTGGTGGGCCAACTATTACTATTTGTGTACTGTCACCAATATAAACGTGTAAAGAAAGAAAATTAAAAATACGTATATTTACGGTTAACATGACGCAAAGAAAGACTAAAAAAAAAAAATATCAAAAATATATATATGGGTATATATGGGTATAGTGGAAGTTCGATGGGAGTTTTCGAATGAAATTTTATTTGGTACATGAACTATTTGTTTTCTATTAATTAAATTCAACTTTATTTGAAAAAGTCCACCGGTTTCTTACTAAACTTCAAATATATCCGACGATCCCGGTTTCTTATCTATTTTGATGAGTGTATCTACACGTTTCTTCATTAAACATCTACATGTATTGGTTTGACACTAAAATGTGTCAATTAAACACTATATAATGTCAGATTTTTATGAGCACCAATTGGTATTTGACCTGCGAAGTGAAATGTTTCAAGCCGAAACGAAATTGGCAGACCGGCTTTCAAATCATTAAAATTTTATTGGACAGGACAAGTGTCCAATAAAAGAGAACAATGATTGATTCCTTCAATTGATGATTTGCGAGAACTGATTCATGTGATCAGTCTCACAATTATTTTGTTTATTCTGATCCAAGGTTGCCTGTAACGACTTTTTGTTATAAGAGTACTCACCGGGACGTCATGGCAACGTCGTCTGGTCGCGCTGCCAACTAAATGGATACAACTGTAAAGTGTGGCAGAGCAGGAGGAGACGCCCCGGGCGTCGGGAGTGGATCACGGACTCCTGGCCACCGTAGGCGCGGGTTTGCGGGCGGCGAGCAATGGGTAGCTCGCCGCCCGGTAAGGGCCTAGCTCGTGTCGACGACGCGTAGTGTTTCACGCGCGCCTCAAAGAGATGTCAGCAACAACTGAAGGGGTCTGCTAGGACCGATGCCTGGCAGGCTCGCGAGATTTGTTCGAAAGAGATACCGTGGCCCTGGCATATGGGCAACTGAATGAACACGGGTGGGTTTTAGTCAGTAAAAGTCTGACACGCCCTTACGCTCCACCCCAGAGCAGAAGTTATTTGATGATTTCCCAACCACAAAAAAAAAAAGTGTGGCAGAGATGAAATTTGGAACTTGGAAAGATAGCTTATAACCTGGATCCACACATCATCATCATCATCACGATCTCAGCCGAAAGACGTCCTCTGCTGGACATAGCCACGCTTAGCTGGCGGGTTGGCGATCACAGTATGGCGGTAAAATGTATAGAGAACGCTGCTGCCCATTCTCTAGTAAGTCCCTTAGTCACCTTTTACGACACCCTCGGGAAGAAATGGTGGACTTACCCATAGGGCACTTTTAATGCCCTATATGTGTGATGAACAAAATCCTATGTGCAGTATCTTTCTCTTAAGCTTCATAGTAAGTCATTATTCTGTATTAATTTGTATCATGACTTTCCTAAGTCTCTTTCCCATTACTGCTACACAAGTAATTTTATATATTCGTCCGATGTTTTTGATCGATTTCCACTTCTAGAGCAACATTAACTACCTGTTTCACTGTATCTACAATAATTTATTCACCATCGATTGCATTTCTTGTAATATGAGGTAATACAAATCCGGAATCGATAGAACAACATTTAACATTTACATAAACAACCAGAATTCAAAATCGTTTTGCGAAACGGTTCAAAGAGGTCGCTGGTCGTTCAGAGATCCATATATAGTGGTCCAGGTGGGCGGAGACTGTGACTAAAAGCATTTTTCTGTCATCTCACTAACATTAACATAATTACCGTTTGTTACATAATCAGTATTTGCTAAATTATAGTGTAACCATACATGGAAATAATTGGTATCATTTCTACATTTGCTATGTTAGAAAATATTAATTGTATGTTAGGGGCTATTAAGAGATTCTTTGGGTGGTATTCGTAGTATATTTTGGTGCTTCACATATTTTGTTTAAATGATATTTATTGCTTTTGTCGTGTGTGTGGTCTTCGCTATAAATGGTCTCACAAATAACTGTACTTAATATGGATTTAAGTTACTTCTTCTTCCTTGTATGTTTATTACCCCAATTCTTCGTCACTTTCACGGCATTATCGGTGGCAGCGCAGAGGTCTCCTTGCCTTCTTGTTTTAAGGGAACAGAAGGCAGGATAGGAAGTGAAGTATAGTTTGTGCCTCAGCTCTACATCCACACAAATTATTATATCAGTTATATGTAGTACTAGCTTATGCCACCGGCTTCACCCGGATGGAGGTTAGAAATCATACCACAGGAACATACTACCGGGATAAAAACGTACCTTATGTGTTAATCCAGGTTATAAACTATCTGTAAGCCAAATTTAATTCCAATCGGTTTAGAAGTTTTTGCGTGAAAGAGTAACAAACATCTACACATCCTCACATACTTTCTTATGTATAATATTAGTAGTATATATTTTCATCGAAATGTGCTGTAAGCCAATTAATTGCCTATCAAACTCAATGATTAAGACAATTTCCCTCAGGGCAATCATTAAAACGTTAAGGTATCTATTACGTAAAAGGGATTGTTCTGCAACGACAGTATACTGATTAGTCATGATGATGATGCATTTACAGATATAGAGACTGCAATAATGCAAAGTCCTTGAATTCTTTTAATTGATTCTTCTATATAATTGTATGGAACATTACCTCATCCCATTCATGCTAGACACAATCACATTAATCCTCCTTTGTCCAGATGCTAGCACTGGGTACTTCCTAGCCTTTAACAATGTCATATAATATATCCTATATAGAACTAAAAGCCACCCACGATTTCGTCTGCATGATTTTTATATTTCATCATGATTTAGCTCATCCCTTCTTAGAGTCTCAGGCTACCCACCTTTTAAATTTCATAACGATCGGTTCAGTGGTTTAGACGTGATAAGGGAAGGGACAGATTGACAGAGCTACTTTGAATTAATTAGCATGGATAGATGGATACAAATATAGATGTAGAGGGGCGTTTAATTAAGTAATAGCTGCCGAACGGTTCGATCGGTAAGGAAACTTCGCTTACCACGGATGGTCCTGGGATGAGTGACCATCTTTAGATACCATAGCCCTGCCATGCCACAGAAAGCACGTTCAGCCATTGAGGCTCGGCTGTCATTCGTAGATTCTTTCTTTGAAAGGTGTTACGGGTCATCAGAAGCCCGAAAGTGCACAACAACAACCGATCACTAATTACCAATAACCAAAGGGTATCGTACTACCCAGTTCATGAATTGTGGAACTCAGATAGGAAGTCGGTCTATGTAAAATACTGGTAATCAGTTAAACTGGAAGCCGATCCCAACGTACATAGTTGGGAAAAGGCTAGGCAGATGATAAGATGGACATAGATTGAAATAACTGCAGTCTCTTTTGTCTAATTCTCATAGACGCACACAATGCGATACAATCGGAGTGAGAGCAGGCGCAGGACCAAATGGCTTATCGTGCTTACCGAGACACGGGGGTATCAGACCGGCAATTTCCGGACTGTTACTAAGAAATTCCGTATGGAAGAACCCAAAAACATTGCCCGACTTTGGAATCGAACCCAGTATCTGATGCTCACTAGTCGTGCCTGAGCATTCATAGATAATGATACTATGTGCAATTGAAGGTTAATCTAACTATAGAGTCATTGACATTGTCGACTGTGTGTAGCGGCTGTGTGTTCTAGTCAATCGTTGCGACCGTGAATTTTAGATTGGAGAATCTATTATTATCAGTGATATGAATATCAAATACTATCTGTCTTTCAGTTACATTGTGCAGTGTTTGAAACAGTTGGGTCAATGTCAGGAGTAATGTCTTGTAGAACTATTGAATGTATATAGTTTCTTAAAACATGTTTGAGCGGAGACCCTTATTTTTTCAGATATGTTAAACTTCTGGGCGTCGGGAGTCTATTGCGAACTCCCGGCCATCCCGCAGGCGGGCTTGCGGGCGGCGAGCAATGGGTAGCTTGCCGCCAGGTAAGGACCAGAGGGGTAATTGCGGAACTTTTTATCGGTAGGAATTGGTTTAATATTCATAGTTAAACAACATTCATTGCGTTATTTACGTTACTGTGCCGACAATTTATTCGAACAAATGACGCAATGGTTTAGAAATAATCTTCAATCCCATTCAGATTCTGATAAATTGTGCGTTTCAGCACAAACTGAAGGGGTCCGCGAGGGCCGATGCCTGCCAGGATTGCAGATTTGTTCGTAACAGTTACCGTGGCATAGTGGCGCAATGCACAGTCGAGTACGGACGTGTTTGCGCTGCTCGATACGAATATTATATTCGCGTGTCGCGCGGCTTTAGCCGTTGCCCGGTTGACGTCACTATGAGGTCACAACCGCTCATAGCCAACGAGGTCTTGGCATTTATTATATGGACGAAGTCAGCATCTTGCAGATCTGCAAATCCAGCTTCAAGGAGGAGGAGATCAGTAGTGCCAAGCTGCTGCTGTTCCAATCGCTCGGCAAAGTCGAGCAGATGCAGTCCCGCCGCAGGGATGGTGGCCAGAAGTGTGTGCAAGACATCATCACGATGTTGAAGAGCACCGACCCGGACGACGTTCCCGCTTTTGTGGCGAAGGAGCTACATAAGTTGCCCCCAGTCACGTTTGACCACGTCGATGTCACCAGGTTGCTGAAGGACATTACAACTCTCAAGGCAAGCCTGGCCGAGGTAAAGTCAACATTGGAGGTGTCGAATAACACCATTAGTGAACTACGTGCCGAAGTAGAGTTGTTACGCAACTCTGTCAAGGTAAATAGGTCGCCTGTTGCCTCCAACGTGGGCACATGTCGCGGAGCTAGTAACGCTAGCATCGGCAGTTTCGAGTCGGCGAGCTCCACTGCGTCACCCGATGCTGATATTGCGCGCGTAGCAACATGCGCCGCCGCCGTCGCTGACTCGACACCGGTCGAGGTAGTGACTCGTGTAGGTACGTCGACCCCTAAACGTGCCTACGCTGCTATCGTTGCCACGCACAAACCTGTGTCGCGAACCAGGAAGGGGGATGAGAAGAGCTGCTGTGAACCTGACAACAGGGGTTCGAAACAGTTGGGCCCGGTTTCAGGCACGTGTGATAAGGATGGCTTCGTGAAGGTGGAGAGGAAGAAGAGGAGGAAGCCTCCTAGTCGGAACCAGTGCGGGACCGCGCTTGCAGGACCCAATATGCTGCTGCGTCCAGCTACACCGACGACGCAGCTCTATGTGTCCCGTCTACATTACACCACGAAGGTTGAGGAGATCGTGGAGTATGTACGAGTGAAGACTAACTGGACCTTGAGGGTCGAGAAGTTGGAACCACGCCACAACACGAACTTCAAGTCTTTCGTAGTGCGAGTTCCAACTCTTCAAATCGAGACCTTCCTCAAGGAAGAGTTTTGGCCGAAGGGTGTCGTGTATTCCGCGGAAGGCTACGCGATACCACGCAGCGCAACACGACGCCGTCACTTCGTGTATAATAGTATCATGTTTACATTGTTTTTATTTGTATGTATGTTAGTCTGTAAGGTATTTATGATATGGGTCCTTGTAGCCCGAAATAAATTAATTTGATTTGATTTGATTTGATTTGATAGGCAACTGAAGGAACACAGGTGGCTTTTATTAAGTAAAAGTCTGACATGCCCTCCCGCTCCGCCATGAGGGGCAGACGTCATTTGATGATTTCCCACCCACAAAAAAAGTAAGTTACGCCTAAGCAAATATTATGTACCTATAATAATTAATATTAAGGTATGTATTACCACATAATAAGCAATTTATTATTGTGCATCTGTGTTAAAAATACTGTTTGCACAGTTTAATTGAAATAGGAGTAAACTAACTTTAATACATTCCTAAGTTATGCCGTCTTCATGTCCTGGGTTTCCTACAATACCACTCCCATTACAATTCAATTTCAGACAATTAGCTTGAACCCAAAGTGCATTTCCATTCATATCACAAACACATGCATACATTCCCCACATCCCTTGTCTGTTTAGTCTGAATGAGTAATCGTCCTCTCTTATCTGTGTGTGTGAGAGAACAATTTGCATATTATAATTACTTGCTTGAAAGAGTAGGATCATAATTACCGTTTATCTTTATTACATATTCAGATACGGCGGTTGCTAGCCAGCCTTTAGCAGATTTAATATCTTGTGTGCCAACCTGACCGCACTGTTGATGTTACTGGGAATCGAAATATTACGGTTTGCCTCTCTTATACGACTGACTGGTTAATCTTATTTTGCCGTGTTATGGGCAATTTTCATCCGAATATGGCAAAGGATATAGGAGCGTTATGATTTTAACTGTATGTATGTTTGTTCATCTGTTCTCTCATAACTTCTAACTATACTTTCACAAATAAGATATCGTTGGAAGCATCTTGATCGCCCGCAGGTTATTGGTTATAGGCCATTAAAATGGCGCCCACTGGAGGACATAAAGTCATGAACTAAAAAATGCCGTGTTGGATATCAAATGAAGGCGCTTAATTAGCAAATTTCTGGTTATATACTGTTAGCTAACCCCCAAATAATTTAATTAAAAAGTGAGTTCAAGAATTAAAACCCGACTACTGAAAAATCAGGCTCTAAAAGTATAGGACAAGAAAATATTCCCATCTGACACATATAGTATGCTACCTAAACAATACATGCTAACAGTCGTAAGCGATCATAAGCTTAAGTGGACAAAGTGGAATACAATCACGGATTTCTACTTCTTTCGTATTTTCTTGTTTCATACTTTAAATATTCACTATAAGGTTGAAAAATGGTCAAACGCCCATGTCCGCAATGGTAAAAACGGCTACACATCAAACTAGACATTTCCAGTTTTAACTGAACTCGCATTTTGTTGATTTTTTGTGCGATGAGAAGTCAAACTGACTATACTGGAATTGTATAGCTTGACCTGTAGGGGTGCGTACATATGTAACATACAAATAAATATAAATGAAGTATCTGTACATACAGATACTTCATTTATATTTATTTGTAATGTCAAAATAACAGCTACAACTAGAGAAAGAGAGATCCTACTATTAGAATCTCTAGCGTTTATATTTTATGTACTTTCCATACAGTAGCGTCAGTTACAATGTTTAAACGAATTTCACTCATCATACTCAATAATAGTTCCTTTACGTCACATTCATATAAGCCAGCTTAGCTTGATACTAAGCTATAGCTAGGATAAGCTTGCTTACATTAAGCCATGCACAAGGTCTTTACAGTACAATGGAGATCGGAGTGGTAATTGCGGAACTTTTTATCGGTAGGAATTGATTTAATATTCATAGTTAAACAACATTCATTGCGTTATTTACGTTACTGAGCCGACAATTTATTCGAACAAATGACGCAATGGTTTAGAAATAATCTTCAATCCCATTCAGATTGTGATACATTGTGCGTTTCGCAATTAGGGTGCAGGATCCGTCAAGGTCCGTCCATCCGTCAATGGGCAGCAGCGTTCTCTATGCATTTTCCCACCATACTGTGATGGCCAACCCGTCTGCCAAGCGTGGCGATTATGGCAAACTCCCCTAAAGTAGAGGAAGCCTGTGTCCCAGCAGTTGGAACGGTATAGACTACTTATGTAAAGCTTTGCTGGCCTGTTAGTCTAGTGGTTAGTGACCCTGACTGCAAAGACTGAGGTCGTGGGTTCGATTCCCACCCAGGACAAATCTTTGTGTGATGAGCACAATCATTTGTTCTGTGTCTGGGTGTAATTTATCTATAATATGTATGTATTTAGAAATATATAAGTATATTTATCAGTTGTCTGGTTACCATAGTACAGGCTCTGCCTAGTTTGGGATCAGATAACGGTGTGTTGGTTGTCCTAAGATATTTATTTATTTATTTATTATTTTACTTGCTAGCAACGGTTGTTCCGGGGATGGGTAACCATCTTCATACACCAAGACCCCTCCTCGCCGTTGATCTCGGCTGTCAGGCGTTGGTCTTTGACAGTCATTACGGGTCGTCAGAAGCCCGACAATCCGGCAACCAGTCTTACCACGGGTTATCGTATTACCCATTAACTGAGCTGTGGAGGTCAGATAGGCAGTCGCTCCATGTAAAATACAGGTACTCAGCTGCGTCCGGTTGGACTGGAAGTCGAGTCAAGCATAGTTGGAACTGCTAGGGTCCCGACATTTGTTAGAAAGAGTTACCGTGGCTCTAGTATATGGGCAACTGAAGGAACACGGGTGGGTTTTACTCAGTAAAAATATGACACGCCCTCCCCGCTCCATCCAGAGCGGGAAACGTCATTTGATGATAATCCACGAACAAAAAAAAAAATCGGTTGTCTGTAAAGTCGATTTACTGACGATAGTTGAACGTGACAACTTCATAAGAAAATACTGATGCGCGCTCTCGCTTGCACTTCAAGCCTTTAATGGAACGCCTCAGAGCGAGGTAACGCCGCATGAGTCATGTTTTTTCGTGCGTGCAGCCGGCTCCATCGAATTATAAGACGTCACGTCAAAAAAAAATCAATAGCATAGTTGGAAAAGACTTGACAGAAGAGGAACATAATTATAAAAAAAAAAAACTGTACAAAAGCCGAATGCGGAAACCAGTCGCAGATCAGGCGTGTTACACCAAATTCCTCGTAATGTCGTAACAGCTAGTTTACGCAATCCTATCGTGTATCTAGTAGGCGACTGATAAGCCCTTATCTTGTTTGCTGACATATAACCGTGTAACTAGTCACCTACATTGTGCTGCAGATTGCTTGTAATCGTGTCAAGATGGGAGGCTATTTCTGTTAGGTAATGTGATTAATGTATTTCAAGATTAAGACATATACATACGTAAGCTCAATCCTTCTTCGCAAGGAGGTAGGCAGAAACTACAGAACGGTACCTGCTACGATGCATACATATATCTGCTGGGCGAGCACAGCCGTACCAAAGACGTGATAAATTATGTCAAGTCTCATAATTTGTCTTAAGAAAAAACATTTTTATCGCTCAAACTATGATAAATTGAGTGACTCAAGCGATGCCACAGTAGTGTGCTCGCCCCGCACGCAAGCCGGTTGCGAGTCTTACGCACCTGACTTTTCAAAAGAAAATAAAAGAAAGAAAGAAAGAAAAAGTATTTATTGGGACACGCACAGAAACTACACAAAAAACAATACTTAATAAAAAAAATAAAAATCAATTATAAACAAAAAAAAACAAAAACAAATAAAAAACAAAATTTAAAAGAAAAAAAACAGAAAGTCCTGTGCGAGGCCAAAGGGCCCCTATCTCAGCATGATGCTGCGACATTAAAAAATAAGTATCGCAGCGCTGGTATTCTGATAGGACCCAGTGTGTTGTGATGTCACGAACGAATACAGAAATAAATAAATTATAATAGGATAACGTATGTGTGTAAAGTAACATAAAATAAAATAAATAAATAAAAAATATGTCATGAATGATACATTGAGCGTGCCAGTACCTGACGTAGCATCAAGTTACTTGTCTATACCCTAGCGTGTCAAGATATGTGACACTCTATGGCATCTGGCTGTATGGGCTCAGCTCCCTTTGCCTGTCCCAAAGAGGGACGAAAAGAACCAAAAAAAAAAAAAAAAACTCTATGGCATCGAACAAACAAACAAACCAACTCTATGGCATCGTTATGACAATTGACAAGTAAATAAATAGACGCAGGCGCCGACGACGCTACCGTAAAACAAGGGCAAAACAGTCAAAACACAACTTAATTGAATGAAAGTGAGTGATAAAGTGTTACGACCGTTTTGAAATACAGTCCTTTTGTGGCAATAGAAGAATTAAAGATAAACGAAATTACGGTTTTTACAAATGACAAACGACAAGAAACTAGGTACTAGAAACAAACCCAAAATGCTTAACAAATACTGTGGTGCCAATATTATCGCTGCTAATCACAGGCCACCAATGCCAGCTGCGTGCAGATCAAGGGTAAGTTCAGAGTATGATATCTTTTTGAAGCTGTAGTAAGTGCTGTTGGAATATGATTTTGAAAGAACTAACTGTCTTTATAGCACGAAAGGGCGGTGGTAGGTCGTTCCAGCAATGAGAGGCGGCGAATTTGAAACAACCACGGAATGCAGCAGTTCTGTGCGTTGAGGCCAACAAGAGGTACGAAGATGCTCTCGTTTTAATTTTGTTTACATCGCGCGACCAACACAACTTTTTATATAAATAGTCTGGTTTCTTTGTGAGAATTGTGCCGAAGAGCAGGGTAGCCAGGTGAAGCTTTCTGCGCGCTGACATTCTCATCAAATTACCCTTATTCAAAAATGGAGTAATGTGGGATCGGGGTGGGACATTGTAGCAGAATCTTGCACAAGCATTTTGCACCCGCTGTATCAGTTTTTCGCTTCTGCTGAGAATGCACGCCCCATACACAGTGTCAGCGTAGTTCAGCTTGGATAGAACCAGTGACTCACACAGCATGACACGCATATCCACACTTATGTAGGGACGGACACGGTACAAGAGCTTGAGTCGGTAGAAGCAGTTTCGCACAGCCTCCATGATGTGTGTTTCGAAGTGGAGCTGCCCGTCAAATACTAACCCAAGATTACGAGCCTCCAGAACCCTTTCCACATCACAACCATCAATCCTGAGGTCCAGATTGCAAGCGAGCATTTTGTTCAGGAAATCCCGAGATCCCATCACAATATACTTGGACTTACTTGGGTTCAGGACCAAGGAGTTTCTTCTGGACCAAGCAGAGATTCTCTCCAAATCCTCATTGATTTTTTTAACAGTTTCAGCAGTATCCCGGGAGCGGAAGGAGAGGTATAACTGCAAATCATCAGCATACAGGTGGAATTTGGTGTTGATCATACAGTTGATAATGTCAGCAGTGTAAAGAATGAAGAGAAGCGGACCAAGGATTGATCCCTGGGGTACGCCCCTGTCCACGTGCCTTGATCCAGAGGACATGGTATCTCCGCTGCTGTCACATGTCACCTGGACAAACTGTGCTCGATCACTGAGGTAACTTCCAAACCATTTGACCGTTTCAACATCACATCCATAGTACGACAGCTTGGAGAGAAGAAGTGAAGTGTTAATAGAGTCGAAAGCACGCGAGAAATCTAGCAACACCAGCAGGGACCCCAAGCCCTGGTCTCTTGCTTCGAGAATGTTTCCAACTACATCCAGGAGAGCTGTCGCTGTGCTGTGTCCCCTGCGAAATCCGGATTGAGCCAGTGGTAAAATACTGTGTTGCTCAAGATATGCTCTAAGCTGGTCTGAGACAACTCTTTCTAAAATCTTAGACAGACAAGGCAGTAGGCTTATTGGACGAAGGTCTTTTAGGCTAGTGGGGTTAGATACTTTTGGGATTGGTCTAACTATTGCCGTTTTCCACAGGTCAGGGAAAGAGGAGGTGACTATAGATCTATTGATAATAGCTGTGATGACTGCAAGTGTTCGAGGAAGTGTCAGCATAAGCATCTCCAGAGAAATTTGATCCGAGCCCTGTGCATTGGACTTAAGACCACGCAAGATCCTCAGCACCACATTCTCCTGGACGGGTTCAAGCCGAAAATGACTGTTACTGTATCTATGGTGCTCAAAATATGTTAAATCAGCAGTTGTGACCTTATCATTGCCAGGTACATCCAAAAAGTGTTGGTTGATAGCTTCTGGGTTGTTACAGAAATGTGGTAGACTATGCTCTGGTTTTTTAGAAGTGGTTATAGTTGATTTAATATGTTTCCATAATTTCTTTGGATGCTTGATATTATTATTAATGTATGTTTTAAAATATGCACACTTCTCACTGTCAAAAGCGGCTCTGACGAGGTATTTAAACTCTTTATAGGATTTAATGTGATGTAAAATCACTAATAAGTCTTGAAATGTCCTCCTAGGGCGTCTACTTCCAGCGTTTCCACTCACATCTGCTTTGTAAATTCCTTTTGCTAGTCCTTTATCTTTCGTTCTCTTATAATTATTATTAATCTTGAAATAAATTAGAATGCAACTGCATTTATATTTTTTGCAGGGCCCGCGCACAGCTGAGCGCGGTGTCACAGCAAAACAAATATCATCATTGTATATCTTAAAATAAAACCGAGAATAAATAACCGAAAATACGCGACTCTTTACACTTAGATGCGCTCGCGACTTACAGGAAGTTTACTTATTGACAACTTTATTTTAACATGTACAAGGTCGGTATTTGATTGGCAGTGACAGAGCCGTGCTCCGTTGTACCTCGCCAGATGAGCGCCGGCACTTATGGTGGTTAAGGGAACTATGGAATAAGAACTTTAATATTACATAATGAATTAACATAGCATTCAGTTTAAAACCTACGGTTTCATTATCTTGATTTCCCTTATTAATAATAATAAATTGCCTCGTATTGTATCGATTTCAAAAGTCATATTGTGTTCATTTGAATGGATAGTTGATCTACACATTTTATCTAAATCTAAATCTATTAGATTTCTAAATTCTATGAGATCTGCCAGATTTAAATCGAGATTATGAACTGAAATCTAGGACAAAAGGCCACAGCCAGTACAATGATATATTTCCCAGAATAAAAGAGATAATCAATAGAAGCGACTAGGTCTAGGTACTCATAAAATGGAAATAGTAAAACCATTTTTCTTTCCCATGTATTAAAAATAGACATATGGATTTTTCTTCTTCAATAGGCCTCTACATTTTAATAATTATTACGTTTACAAAGGTACTAAAGTTTCTACATCATATTAAATCTGTTACTTCTCAATTCTTATTGCTTCCGTGAAGAAATAATATTATGTAGGTACGTCTTTCATTCATATAAATAATTGAATTCGATTCATGAGTTATATATTACAGAAACTATCGATCTACTGACCTACTGAAACACATCTAAAAGATTACATTAAAAATAACCTTTTTTATTTAAAACACTATCTCACAACTGACATGAAAAACAACATGGCGCAACTTTTTCCACATGTCCGCATTCTGAAACCAAAACTGAACTTTGTCCGTTTGTTTTATGGTTAGTTTTTGTTTACTAACATGTTGTTATTTATCTAGATAAGAAATGAAACGACCGATTACACTTTTATCAAGTATTATGCTGAATTATGCCAAGAGATTGTGGTAAACCAAAATGCAGTCGTTGATAAATAATTATCTTTTAAGTAGTGTTTATTTCCGTAAGTGATACTTGTACTTAAGTGTGAATCTTCGTATTGATAACAAATTATTGCATCTACTCGTAGGTAAACCCTGTGATATTTTCCTTGTCTAGTAAACTGTGTCAACTACTATGCGTCGGCGCCGATCTAAAGACTGATGTAGGTACTTATCAGATTTATGCATTATTGCGTCATGCCTCGATGAGAAGACCCTCGACTTGAAAGATTAGTTAGAAAACTATTGGTAAGATAATGTTTTCTTGCCAAAAACAAGGCTTTACATTTTCTTAAAGTCTTAGCGAGACTAACAAAAAAAAAAAAAAAACGCAAATGTTAGAATTTTGCTTATGAACTCCAGACTAGGTTGAGCCTGGTGGAAAATGCACGGACTGGAAAAGTCAGTGTACGCATACAAATCTGTATAGTTCTATCCTCAATCTGTAAAGTTAACACAGGGGGCTATCCCCCTGTGTTAACTTTTAGAGTACTTACTCATTTTCTTTTATTAAACATTAAATTTACATTTGTAGTTCTTATTATGATACTTAATGATAATAGGGCTGTTGAGGATAGAACTATACAGATTTGTATGCGTACACTGATAATAGTATTAAATTCCATTAATTAACGATAGAACCTAGGAACGAACTTAGCCGTACAATTATCATAATGAACAGTGGCGAACTAGCTGCGGTGCTCCCGCGCGGCCTACTTACTGCTAAATAAACTTACAGGCGCTTGCGACATCGTTCCGAGGTAGTATTAAGTACGTCCTGTTATTCTAGGCCTGTTTACGGATAATATCAAGGTAGACCTATATTTTGTACTGAAAGCCTCTGGTTATTAATAGAATAGAATAAAGTTTATTGTCTCTAGTATTACAGCTTGTAGTAGTAGGTACACATATACACAAAGATCACAATAATACCGGAAGGAAGAGTTTTAAGCATCAGCATTATATTAAGGTCTCCCTAGCGGGTTGCTATGCGTTGGTTTTCAGCTTATAATACATTTAATAATAATAATACATTTATTTATTGCAGCTTAAACCTATTTTGGAAAGTAAAATGAGAAATAACTTTAATTTCGGAAGTTGGTGGCAAGAAACTAAAATACAGATCCAAAGAGACCGACTTCCAAAATTAAAAGACTTCCGAAAGACTTGTATCAGTATTCTTGCGTAGAATTTTTAACCAGCAAATACTTATCAATAAAAAGAACTTGATGAATTGCACCTATAAATAGCTGTTGCGATCAACGAACCAATTCCAGATAAGTTTCTCTTAAATACCTGTTAATTCTATATCGTGTCTCACAATGTAAACACTCGAACATTTACCTGAAACGAAAAGAAAAACATTGATTAAACATTTATATGCGGCAACGATGGACCAACACGCAAGGATTAACGCGAGAAATCTCAGATTCCGAGTATTCACGAATATAACGGAAGTTATTATTAAAGTTTAATCCCCAGTCCAATTAATTTCACATGCCATTGACACTGGCGAGAAATGCAATAAGATTATTTATGAAGTAACTGATAATTTTGGCAATTGAATAAGGGTCAATGATGAAGAATAACATGAATCTTATGAAATTGGAGATATAGCACACGTAACAACCCGCCTTGTTCTCCCGAATGGTTCAATTGAGGTGTATCTATAGTACACTCACATGTTCCCAGTAATGTTAAGTCCCATCTAATAAAGGGCGAGCCTATTGCCATCAACCACACAAATCCAGACGCCAAACTGCAGGCTGCTACGGAGAAATTCCAGATAGCAAAACTCAATAAAACTTTGACCGACCTGGGAGTCGAACTCAGGTCTTCATGCTTAGCAATAGTGCTTGCGCCCACTAGACCAATGAAGCAGTCTAGTATATAGCACACAATTGTCAATTATAGACTTGAAATCACTGGACGGTAATTCCATAGTAAGATTATAAAGCAACAGTGTAATATACATATTATCGGTACCATAAACTGCAATCAATCGCATTTGAACAGTTGTAGAACGTAAACAAAATTTGTATATAACGGTCCGAGGCATAAATCAGATGAATTTACACTCAAAAACTCATTCACAAGCAAAGAAGACACCCATAATTTCAATTTAAATACAAATTATATTTAAGTTATGCAAAACGATACACAGAAAGGCCACGTGACTGACAAAACTCATAAAACCATCAATCCACATAGCTACACCAACATGAACGAAATACATTTTAATGTTTTAACATACACGCGCGTGCTTTCTGATTTAGTAAAAAGCTCCAGAATTAAGTTTAATCACGCATATTACTGGAAATCAACAGTAATTTGTTGGTTTTGTGTGTAAATGGATCTTTGACACGTAGTTTACCGGAATGTTACCTTTAATGTCAATAATATATACAACTGTACATATAAGTAACCGTAATCTTTTAAAATTCTCTTACCTGATTGCCCCAGAAAGCGGTTGAAAATAAGTGAAAGCATCTCAGCAGTTCTGCCATTGGACAATTAAAAGCTTATAATAACCAAAATTTTCCACAGAACGTTAATCATATATTTAGTCATTAAGTTTATTCATGCTTATCTAATTGTTGTCATAGAACTGCCAACGATTCTAATAAACGCCCTTAGTATCAGCAAAATATTGCAAAGTGCATATCTTACAAATTTGCTACAACAAATACCATTGCCAACTTTACAAATAATAATTTACCAAACAATTTATTCCACTATTCATTACTGAGACACCAACACACATAATTGTTTAACACCCACCGCAAGAAAACAGCGATACACATCAATTTACACGATAATTGACCGTAAAACCGAACAAAACATAGAAGCTTCACCTATCATGGTTGTAGACATCATATAATTTGTGATGTTAAAAATCCCATTAAGTAGACATCATTGAAATTAAGAAACGAGGAAGATAACATCAGTGGAACAAGCAGCCGTTAGGATAATTGTGGATCCCCCATGTTCTAGTTGTTTCATTATGATTGTCACGCGATCGTGCCGGCTCAGGAAAGCTTATTAGCGTTTACTTTGTAGTGTTGATTAGTATGATAACTGATAAGTGTGGATAAGTATGCTAGTTAAGAGACAGGATAGGCTTAATTATGACATGACAAGCCAACGGACGAGTATATTGTGTTGATGATGCAAGACATTGTAACCGAATGTATGATTGACACCGCGAGGAGCGGCTGTCGGTGCAACGTCTTCTGGGAGGTAGGTAAGGATATATGTAATAAGCACACCGGTAGGAAAGTAATACTTCGATTATAATATTGCGATTAGTTGTTACAGGAATACTGTCATTCCGGTCAAGAGGAAGTAACACCAGTATTACTACACTTAAAGAATGTGAGTTAGTGTTGTACTTCCTAATAAATATCAAGAACGAACGTAGTGAAAAAGATAAAGGTAAACTATGAAGAACTTTGAATAAAAATAAATGAGCTCTTTCAGTCAGTTACAAATGTCAAAGTATCATTTCATTCATTAACAAGATTACCTCGAACGCAAATAACTCTTGATAAAAACATAAAAAAGATTGGAACATTCGGCCATGAACCAACAGATACGGTCAAGTGTACAACAATTAAGAATATAAGCATTATCATTGTTATTATTACCGCTTATTCCGCAAACATAACCGGTGTAATGAACTTACATTATGTATAAACATTTTGCAACAACGACATTTTTTGTTGCATCGCTCTTCACGTTTTAGGATTAGACCAAAACTAGATTTGGTTTATCTAGATGACATTATGAATTCTGAATGTGAAATTCCAACGGATTCCGCACAATGGAATTGTTCTGTTTGTGTTCAGAGATATATCTTAGCGTTATGTTAATGCTGGAAAGGAATTTGCGATGTTAATCGTTTCTTTGTCATTTTAAAGGATTTTTTGGTTCGCCAAAAAATCAAATTGCTTTTTAGCAGCAAAAACAATAAAATAGATCCAGTTTTACTTAATATGTAGATATTATCGCATAATGAAAGATTCCTCATATTTTTCGCAACACTGTCTTATATATCTTATAGTGATTAAAATCTAACCTTTATTTGAAACATCCTCTACTTGATTTAGTGAAGATATTTTATCAGGTAAACATGAATTTGCATCAACTCCCAGACCATCGTTTACGTAATTCAATCTTGCAACGTCTGGATGTATCATCCGATCGTCCCTACAATTTCCATCCCGTAATCAAAGTAACAGAATGGAACACGTTTTCGCATCACGCCTAAACACTGTTCTTTGGCACACGCCGTATAATCTTCTACCTGGTTCCGGGGTCAGGATGAACAGTTATCGTTGAGTAATATAAGCTAATAATTATTGGTGCTTCACGGCCAATTAGCGATTTGCTTTCGATATTAAATGTTGGCAAAATTATGTTGGAATGTTTACGGCCTGTTTTATGAGATACAGTTGATAAATCATTTAGTCGAAGTAGTACTCTGTCTTAGTTAAAATTTTATGAATCTTTGGTTTCTTAACAAAAACAAATTAGTTATATTAGTTACTGAAGTTATTTATCTTGTCTTTATAAATCAATATAGTTGTAATTACTTAATCATCTTTGAATTCTTCAAACACTAAAGGATCAAACTCACCAAAGTAGACCATAGCACGTGGAATCAAGTTCAAAGCATTTTTTGCTCTAACGAAACCTGTCTTGCCTCAGGAGCATTTGTTTAATGTATAAACAGACGTTAAATTCAATGGAGAAGTGTCTTTATTTTTTATTTCAAAGGATAGAACATTGGTTTCTATTACAGTTATTTGTCCATCGACCTCTGAGGCGCCGGCCATCTAATTGCAAACCAGGATGTCTTCTAAAACACTTTTTACAATACTTAAAACGTGTATTGCATTGCTAATGTTCCTCTGTTTGTGTAATGCTAAGTGCTTTATTTTTGCGGTCATGTCTATTGTAAAGTTTTTGGATTAGTTTAAGACTTCCAGATTTGGTTGTGTTTTCTCCTTAGCATTACCGTCATCAGTATGGATAAGTACCAACAGCTTTACCTTTGAGATACTTTGACGTATGAGTTTAATTTTTTCAAAGAATATTGTGGTTTGCAGAATTCAAATCGTTCAGTCAATCTTTTTATTCAAAATGTATTTTATGAAACTCATAGCCAAAGAATAATGTCAAATACAGATTTTCTAGCAAATTTACCGGCGATTAAATTAGCATGAACTTTACCTGTTTCCACGTTATCTGTGACTGTCCCATTAGTTTTAATTTCTGCTAATTGACCTCCAAGATGTTTAAATAGATTCACTACCAGTCTTAGCATAATATTCTTATGATAAGCACAGCGGTATCTCTAACCATTCAATTGTTTATTCAAATATAATTTAAATTATCTTACCAATGGAAACTTTTTAATAGATGTGTTTGTAGGTATGGGCTTAATTTTATGCTGATAATATTATTTGGGCAAAATTCTCCACACAAAGGTTGCCTGAAGATGGACGGCGCCGCCGCCGCCGCGGTCGGCCCCAAAAATGATGTCGCTGGACGCGTTCCACAACGGTTGTTTCGAGGTGGTGCGGGAAATAATCGTTGGAAAGATTTGAGGGAACCCTTTGCTCATTAGTGGGACAGAATAGGATAAGCAAAAAAAAGTGTGATACACTCATATAGTTGAGTAGTTAAATCAAATGCAACTACGTTAAGCAAATTGACTGATGATTGCTGGAAATATTAAGATATGCTTAGAACTGCTAAAATATAATTATAGGATGCACGTGTATTTAAATTAGCGTATTGATCCTATTCCTACCAACTACCTATATTTTGAAGTGCATTTAAATAACTGTTATGCGCTGAACTTTAGCCACAGCAACCGGTCCCAGGAGAAACAGGTACCGTGTTATCAATCATAACAATTTTATGTTCAGCTGTACCCACACTTACTAAAGGGCAATGTGTGTTTCTTACATTATTTCATTCATTTATGATTATCGAAAGTTTTGGCAGTTTATTTTATCTGACAGCCGTATCAAAGGTTGACCTCCTTCTCATGTAGGTATATTAAGTTTCATCGTTTACAGATTCCTTCGTATAAAATTCTTTGAAAGGGTCGTCAATGTTACCGTTTACTTTCCAGTTTCAGCATTATAATAAATCTTCAAAATATCAAAGGATTCCTCTAAATTAATATTTACCTCCTTCCGGAAGCTTTAAAGGCGAGAAGGAAAAAACACTCAGAGCATATATGGCTTAATTTCCTTTTTGTGAGTAATCTGTTAGCAATTTACTACTTAATCCACGAGCAACTTAGCGTGGCCTTGAACTTGTTAATATATCTGAATCATACGAACAAAAAATACTGTAAAAACGGAATAAGTCATTAAATGATTGATGTTAATGTGATTGGTATACATCTTATATTTGACGTCTTGCTAACAAGTTTTGCTTGTAGCTTTTATAGGATTATAATGACTATATATTATTTGGACTGCACTGTGCTCAATATACTGGAGATAAAACTTTTTAAACGAGTTTTGTCCGATCTAATATTATTATTAATACCTATTCCTAGATATTTTGCAGTTCTTAGAATTCTGATGTATAATCTAAATTAGCACCTGTGAATGTTTATATCAGTCAGATCAATTTAGAAATAGAGAACTTGGTTCTGACGTGGTTTCGCAAGTCTTCCTTGAACTATCACAATTATACAATTTATTTTCTTTGGTTTTAGTAACATTAGGTGAGCTAGCAAAGGTGTGGTTTTTGGAGGTAAGCCAACTTAATGACGTGATACTTCGCGAATAAATTGCAAAAGTGGAAAGAATAGAATAGTTAACGTCCAGATCTTACCAAAGCACTTAAGGATACAAGGTAACGGAAATCCTATTTCATTGAGTAACAGAGGCATCCATTTTATTATCACAATCGTAAAAAAGTAGATATTTTGGGGTTATCGGAGAAGAAATCATGTGTTTTAATACGAATTTTCCAGAAAAGCTACAAACCAAGAGTAGACTGAGAGGACATGGAAAGAGTTCTAACAAGATAAGAGAAAGTCATAATCTATACTAAATACTATATTATCTATACTAATATTATAAAGCTGAAGAGTTTGCTTGTTTGTTTGGTTGAACGCGATAATCTCAGGAACTACTAGTCCGAAATGAAAAATTCTTTTTGTGTTCGGTAGCCTATTTATTGAGGAAAGCTATGGGCTTTATAACATTACGCTACAATCAAAGGAGCGGAGCAGCAACGAAAAGCTCCGAAAACTGGCAGGAACATCGATGCGACGGGAAGGGTCAGGGGAGCAAAAATTTGACGCGGATGAAGTCACGGGCAGAAGCTAGTCATCTATAAATTTCCCACTGCCAGGATTCAGGCCTCTTCTCGTTGAGAGGGAGTAAGCCGTAATCCACCATAGGGGCCCAGTGCGGGCTGTTAGTTGTCACATGTCTCCGAATTTTTTATTCTAGAACCTGCCAGTTTCCTCAGTATGTTTTCCTTCACCGTTGAGAGTTTTGTTCACTTATAAGCACTAATATTATTATTTTAATATTTTTTTAATAACTGAGCGTTTCCATCTAGCGAATTATGACATTCCTAACAAAGATAAAATAAATGCTCTAATAGAAACTGTATCACTATCTAACCAAGAAGACGATAAAGGACAAACTATAACAGCTTCTAGATAACCAGCCTTTAGTGCCACAGATTTATCAGACCTTATTATCTTCAGCAGAAACTGTAAAATAATCGAGTTTCATAATCAGATCGCTAAAGGCAAGCCGTTACTTGAAAGATATCCGAGGCAGCACATATTAATCGTACATATGTGAGAACACGCCAATGGCACTTTCATAATTTATTCGGGTTAACCCGATAAGCCGAAAGGGTAAATTTAATTGGCTTTCCCAATGTAAAGCTGCTTGAAATACTCGAACACCTTTGCTCAAGAGAAAGGGATTGTTCAATAAATATATCGATTTTGAGAACGGTAAAAGGTGTTGATCTTGTTACTGCTGATATCGTTAATTATTTTGTTATGCAAATAGCTGTGGATGCCACAGATTCTCCTGGGTGGTCCAACATTGGCTGAGATTCCATTGTATCAGAATGCGTGAGTTCTATTTTACCGGAACTGGCAGATGGGCCATTCCAGTGCAATAACTCGTTAGTCACGGGATTATGGCCCCTTATGATGCATCCTTTGCTTCGCTTCTAATACAAATTTATATAATTTTATGTGCCGTGTGTCATCTTCAGTAGGAAATTCTTTCATCTTCAAATCAACAGAAAGAAAAGCATTTTTAGTGGCATTTTTAATAACCCTACTGTGTTTATACAATGTTATATAATATGTAAGTATCAAGTTCAAAGAATAGGAAAATATTCAAAGATAAAAGGGAAATATTTGGCAAGGATTATGTACTACTAAGGCAGGTACTCCTTTCTTCGGTTAAGCTCCGGGTAATATTGATCCAATATATAGGCAGCGCTTTCTTTAGGATCAAGTATTGGATTAAAAGCTTTAGTGAATGTGAGAGATAGGACAAAGAAATACCAAGAGCATTTTTTCCTTTCGTTCCTCCGTCTATGTGGTACCCATATATGTAATGTGTGTCTATGTGGTATGTTGGTACATGGAACAACGAATGTAAGACATTTAAGTTGTATTAGCGGGCACATCTGCAAATAATAGGACATTTGTGTTTTTATCTTGGTTTGTGTTTCTCTCAGAAATACCGTAGGTTTTTGCACAAAAAGAATCATCTGATACTGTTGTATATTTTTCATACAGTTTAGTCCTAAAATATCCTACTCTTTTTAGCACTCGAGCGTTTTGAATTTTTAAGTTAAACTTGAGCTCTATCAATTAGACGATTGATTTAAAAACCGGGTGTATTTATACACATGTGTATCAGTCTGTTTGATCATCGTAACTTCAATTAAGTTGACAAGCATTTTAACTCGATATTAATCCATCAACTGACTACCATGAGAATAAGTTAACCCAAACCACATCAAACTTGACCTCAAACATAATTAAATTGATAAACCGATTGACACCCATCAAGTTGATGATGAATGAACGTTGACGGATCATCTGAATGAATGAACACGTTCACTCATTCATGATACCGTGTGACATCATCACGTCACTTTAACCGTAGTTATGATTGATCGTGGTTAAAGTTAACGCGTCTTTCCGTAGCTCACTTATTTAATTAAGTATAGGGTATTATTATAACCGTGATGGAATATAATCATGTTCATTTAAGTTTTCAATTTTCTTTTCGACAAATTGTATATTTATCAATTCATTACATTAATTCTTTTCATTATCATTTACAGTAATAATATTAATAATTTGTACATGTATATAAAAACAGAAACAAAAGAATCACAGGGCATCGAAAAACTCAACCGCATCGCTGTCAATGGGAAAAGTACCCAAAAAGCTGGCAGCATTAACTAAGTTAATAATTGTAACAATGAAAAAAGTATCAAAACATCAACATCTGTCTAGCTTTGTCCCCACCATGTTGGGGTCGCCTACCAGTGAAGCCGGATGCACCGGTATCAGTATTTCACATGGCACGACTGCCTATTTGACCGCCATGACTTAGTTACTGAGTAATACAATACTTCTTAGTCTGGTTGTCAAAATTTTGGGCGTATGACGCCCCGTAACGACTGCCAAAGATCTACTACTTGACAGCCGGGACAAGGGGAAAACGTATTTTAGAACTCAAACGGAGTCGTTCAGGACATCTGGCAAGGCGCAGTGATGACAGATGAAGTAAGGCTGTGACAGAGTGGCGTCTAAGGACTGGAAGATGATATGGAGACGGTGAGCCGGACGACCGACATTTCGATAGGCGGACGACATTGTTGCCATCACGAGCAAAACCTGGATGAGTCTAGCGCAGGCGAGTGTGGATTGGCACAAGAAAATACAGGCTAAAGCCGGGCAGTAGTTGACATAAGACTGTGGATGATGATGATGACGTGAAAATACACTACATGTTGATATTTCAGTACGTCATGACGGCAGAGGCAGCAGTAAACGATGGAATATTATAACCCGTGTTTACGACTAGGCGTATTGTGTTAGAAGCATCTTAGAAGACAATAAAACTATTATAATGAGAACTCCTGCATGCATTGGCACGTGATTTCATCGTATGTAATGAAATTGTTCATGATAAAGAATGATGTGGGTATCTTTGATATTACATATTTATTCAGGCATGCACAAGTAATGTTACTTTTCTATAACGAATTCTCTTTTTACATTCCGTTTTTCACGATGAGTAAAACACATTTTCACACTTCTTGGGCCACCTTGATATACACACCAAATGTTTGAGTATTTCTTTACTTCTGTAGAATCCTGTTAATTCCGTATTTAAGTAGAATAATATCAGTTCACTGGCTCACCACCACATCAAGCGCTACCGTGCTGACTTGCTTCACCGTCTCTGTTCCTCACCATTTTTTCATGACTGACAGATAACAATAGTGACAGCAACCGCCTGCGCTTGTGTGCATGAGACAGTGTTTACATATCTATTAAATAGATACACTACAACTTCAAACTCGCATTGCATGTGCGTTAAATATACACTAGTCGTTCAGAAAATTCTCTACTATTTCAAATATTTTGACTTTCCTTTCAAACAAATATTTCTTCGCAAATCACCCAAAAATACCAGCATTTCTACCCGCGTCCAGGTCCATCACTCAGATCAAAGGGCCAAACACAAGGTGTTCACGTATCGGGTTACTAGGAAGCGACTCCTGAGCATGTTGCATCACATGGTGCAATAATGCACCATACACAGCAACTAGGTCAAACGTTAATTATTTATAAATCTCTTTAGACACCCGGAAATTGAAATGATCAATGTTGTGATTGGTTATATAAATAAATGGTGACTAGATTGTGTGAATGAAACTTTTATGACAATTAATTATAATATATGATAATTATGTTCGTGTGGTGCCGGACGTAAAGATAGTATCACCCTATGTCTTCCCGTGGGTGTCGTAAAAGGCAACTAAGGGACTTACTAGAGATGGAGCAGCAGTATTGACAGACCTGTTGGTCTAGTGGTTAGCGACCCTGACTGCTATGCCGGAGGTCGTGGGTTCGATTCCCACCCAGGACAAATGTTTGTGTGATGAGCACGATCATTTGTTCTGTGTCTGGGTGTAATTTATCTATAATATGTATGTATTTAGAAATATATAAGTATGTTTATCAGTTGTCTAGTACCCATAACACAAGCTCTGCTTAGCTTGGGACTAGATGGCGTTGTGTGATAGTTGTGGAATATTATTATAAATTATTTATTATAAATTCTCTATTCATTTTACCACCATACTGGGAGCGCCAACCCGCCTGCCAAGCGTGGCGAGTGTGACAAAACTCCCAAATTGAGCAGCGGACATCTTAACGGCTGAAATTATGATAATCGTATTATAAGAGACTCCTGTAGCTATTTAGCTTGAATCAATGAATAAGCTGTATTATTAAATATAAAAGAAGATTTCAGTTTCTGAAGCAGTATTTAAAAAAATGATTGCGCCACGTAAGTTCTTGGTTTTAAAGATCAGTATCTTGCTTACTGTTGTGCTCTGCGCCTGGCTAAATATCCGACGAAAGAGGTTTCAACATTGTTTTTGAAAAGTACGGTATCCCTAGTTGGACATCGACCAGGACGAAGTACCGTAAGCAGAGCAAAATCAGTATTATTTCCGAATTTCATCCAAATCTGTTCAGCCGTTTAGGCGTGATTGAGTAAGAACCATAGTAGAATTAGTAGGATTAAAATTGTATATTTGCAGAAGAACAGGATCCTACTACACTTTGGTAGGGCAACTATAGCTTCATCTATCAGCCTGACCGACTCCCGGATAGTTCAAAAATACATACATACATAATCACCCTGTATTGTTCCCACTGCTGGGACACAGGCCTCCTCTCGGTGAGAGGGAGTGGGTCGTTATCCACCACGCGGGCCCAGTGTGAGTTGGTAGATGTCACATGTCTTCGAAGTTTTGGTTCTGAGACAGGCCGGTTCCCTCACGATGTTTTCCTTCAACGTTTTGTGAGCAGTGGTGATGAAATAATTTACATAAAGTAAAGCCGCTTGCCTGGGTTCGAACCTACGAACACATGCTGACAAGAAGAAGTGGGGCATCTTATTAATCATCGAGACAATACTTTTCATATCTAAACAATAAACTTTTCAAAACGAAAAATAACATTTTAATTGTGTTATTAAAACAGGTAGGTAGTGAGCTACTTTGTTCTTGTATCGTTTCATCGGTAATAAATTAAAATCGTTTGAGCAAACATTCGAATTTGACATCAATCGATTTCATTGGTAGGTTGTTTAGTTAAATATTTAAGAGGTATCACATTTGCTTCGTTCTTTCTAGTTTTTGAGGTGACTGAGCCAGAGTAACCAAATATTAATTCTAGAAGGATTTGTATTTTATCTACTGATGATGTGGGTAGAATGGAGGAGACTTCTGCGATTATGGAAAATAGAGATGTATCGGAAGAGAACATCTTCCGCCGGGGCCATCCCAAATACATTTAGGGACGAAGCTATTAATATAGTTGTATATTACATGATGTATATATTAAAGAGTCCATAACATCACATCACGCCTATATTCTCCGAAGGGTTAGACAGAATTCTAGGTCCGTATAGTACAACCACATTTCGCCAGATATGTTTGAATAAAGACTATGGCCTCATAATAATGAGATCTTCTTTGTATAGCATTAAAATTATTAACACTTTTTTTATACTTCTTTATATATATTGTATAAAAAATGTCACTAGGATCTATGATATTCCCTTTTTACTTCTTAATTAAATTGTTTATTATAGACATTGTCCACAGACTCTTTATTCTGCATGGCATACGTAAGTCGTATAATGCTCACAGCTATGAGACATCGTGTCTAGGCCCTTTGGTGTTGGGTGCGTCGATCGCGTCATTCGCAATAGTGCCAAACAGATAAAATGCTACTTTACCTTATTTGACATTCTGATGCAATTCACAAATGTCAAATTGGCAGGGACAAGCAACCCGACGTTTTATATTTCCTGTAGTACGGGGGAAATCTATAAACTAAGTTGTATAATAATATAATATCTTAGGACAACCAACACAACGTTGTCTGATCCCAAACTAGGCAGAGCCTGTACTATGGTAACCAGACAACTGATAAACATACTTATATATTTCTAAATACATACATATTATAGATAAATATGTATGTCATGTTACATCTTGATAAAACATTAAAAATCATGGACCTTCCATTAACATGTTGTCAGGTAAAGATTTTTAAATGATTATTATTATATTTCTATAATTTGTGAAAAATACATTGAACTAATTAACGTTACGTTTCTTTTTGTATCCCTTAACTGTCCCACTGTTCGGCAAAAGCCCCTCCCAAATCCTTCCATGAACTCTTTTCCCGCGCCTCCTCGAACGAGCCAACCAGCTTATTTATGTATCATACGTGAAAAATTAATTATGATTTAGAACTATGTAGATAAGATTGATGTTTGTTATCTGAGTACTCAGAAGAAAAACCGACACAAACTCAGAGGTAAAGCTAAAAGGTTTCTGCTCGTTTTCCTGTGATATAGATGATATACATTAAACCGCTACAATGAATGTGAAGAAAGAAAAACAATTAAGATTTTTTCAGATATTAAATAAATATCTTAGGACAATCAACACACTGTTATCTGATCCCAAACTAGGCAGAGCCTGTACTATGGTAACCAGACAACTGATAAATATGCTTATATATTTCTAAATACATACATATTATAAATAAATTACACCCAGACACAGAACAAATGATTGTGCTCATCACACAAAGATTTGTCCTGGGTGGGAATCGAACCCACGACCTCAGTCTTTGCAATCAGGGTCACTAACCACTAGACTAACAGGCCAGTCTATATTCACTGTAGGTTTTCAAATTGCTTTACATTTTGTAGACACAAGGAAAAATACCTTCAATAACAACGACGGAAAGAAAGCACAAAAGCCCAGATTTCGTTGCAAACCAAAACGACTCACGAATTTCACAACGAACTTCGAACTGACACGGATCACGTATACAACGTTAAATTCAAGTCATACACGAGCTCTGCTGATACAGATCTGCGTGCAGAATTATAAGTTGTTACTGGCGTAATCCTGAAGTGCATGAGTCAGTGACATAGTGACTAAGAAGATGTCAGGCCATTTGTTGAAAGGCTAATGCTTAGTATGTATCGACACGGAGTATCCGTAAGCATAAACGGAACTTTAACGATCATGTTCTTTGGTACGTGAATCTAGAAATGTTGGAATGGTAGATACAGCTGGTGGTTAGTGAGTTTCGTAGTTGACTTTTAAACCCGGAGCATTAGAAAACGGACCTCAAAGAAAAGGTTACGCACAGAAAACTATGACGAAAGGTTATCAATGAACGAGACAAACCCTGATTCGGGGCTATTTTTAATCGACTTTAAAAAAAAGGGGGAGGTTTTCAATTCAACTGTATTTTATTTGTCACTTCAGAATTTTTTCGTTGAGACGGATTGAGAGCTCTATTTAGAGATCAGGTTTTCGGATTCATCTAATACTCTGCACACATGCAGAATTTTACCAATTGTTTTACAAACGTAAGAAGTGCCTCGGAAATTATGTTAACCCGTAGGTCTCGGCTGTGATTTGTGGTTTTTGACTCTCGTTACGGAAACTCGAAATTCTGACAACCAGTTTTACAAAAGGGTATCGTACTACCCAGTACCTGGGTTGTGGTGGTAAGGTAGACAGTCGCCCCATATAAAATACCAGTATTTTATCAGATACATATTCACGATCGTTTACTCATTGACTTATGTATCCCGTTTTTTTTATTTCTTTAGTTTGCATTCAGCGATCCATCTTCGGATTTTTAATCAGTGTTTTTCTAAAATATATTTCAAGTATCACGACGAAAAACACAACTTATTCATGTAATTAATTAAATTCACTGCTTTCCAACTTGTGAGGTAAACTCCGTGGCGGTAATAAATGCAGCGTTATTGTCATTGTTTTAACATGATGTCATAGTGATGATGTATCCACAATGATGATCCTCATTGCTGCCACCTCATCGTTACCAGTACCCAAGGTTGAATACATGACTAGAATATAAAACAACGGCGGGTTTCCTAAGATTTCCCTTCAAAGCACGGATTAGCGATCAATTCTAAAGCTGGGTTTCCACTGAGTTCGCGTATCTACTGTGCTCCATGCTGTTTTAGCTTAGCTTAGCTTGTGAATATTTGAAAAAGGCGTGAGTTTATATGATACTAGCTTTTGCCATCGGCTTTGCCCACGTATTAAGCATATAAACCTTCTTCTTGAATCACTCTGTCTATTATTGCAAACCGCATTAAAATCTGTTTAGTTGTTTAAGAGATCTACATAAATCGTCGCGTCCACCAGACACCCGTCTGCATGCGTATTATGACCACCATAGAAAGAACTTTGTCTATTCTTGGTAGAATAGAGATAGAACTGTCATGCTACGCCAGCATAAAACGGTACAAATCCTTCTACAATCTTTAATTCTGTCTTTAATCTTTCTACAATCTGTAATTTTGTCTATTCTTCCGTCGACAAAACCCCTTTCTAAGGTGGTCATGCTACGCATGCTGGTCGGAGATCCTTCCTTTTTAACCGACGAAAAAAAACGGAGGAGGTTATCAATTCGACGCGTATATTTTTTTTTTGTTTGTTTTTTTTTTATGTATGACCACGCATAACTTTTTACATAGTAGTCCGATTGTGATAATTCTTTTTGTATTGAAAAGGGTATACTCCGAGAGTGGTCCCATATAAATTTGAAAAACAAAATCAAACCCTAAGGGTCAGAAAACAGGGGATGATGGATTGTTCACTCACTGATTGTTATGTTTAACCACGCATAACTTTATACAGAGTAGTCCGATTTTGATAATTCTTTATTCATTGTATAGGGTATACCTTGCCAAGTATTATAAGTATATTAAAGCCACAAAAAATTATAAAATAAAAACTTTTTAACAAAAAAAATACCGCCGAAAAAACTGAAAAGCAAAAAATAATAAACCTTAAAATTATGAGCCGGCGCTGGAAAATCAATGAACAAAGATCACTCAAAGCGCCGACTCATAATTTTAAGGTTTATTATTTTTTGCTTTTCAGTTTTTTCGGCGGTTAATTTTTTTGTTAAAAAGTTTTCTACGGAGGTTTCATAAACCATACCGGTCCGGCCGCTATCCTGTACCTATTTAGCTATACGCTATTTCTGATTATAAATATGTTATTTATATATTTATTTATATATATATTTATATTGTAATTCATAGGAAATATCGACTTCATCTAGAAAGCTTTTCTTTGAGAAACATGATGTGTTAAAGTTATTTCTGTAACCTATTTACAGAATAATTCATTTCAATGCTTTGAGATAAATGTTTTATGGTAGTTTGAGTTCGCCCGACATAGAAGTTGCTCGAAGTACAGTTGATACGCGAACATAGTAGATAGGTGAATGAATACCCAGCCTTATGTGAGTACGTGTTTCGGATCTTGGCTTACATTTAGGTAGGTAATGTTTCTGTATGTAAACCTAATCGTGTTGTCACCGTTTCTGAGAAGCCGTTTACAAATAGAAGTAGGTATTGGTTTTTAGGTTCTGTTCTCAGAATAATGAAAATATTAAAGAAGTTTGTTTTAATTCTCGATAATGTTAGTTTTACTTGTAAAACTAATTACAATACAATGCTGAATAGGCTCGTAACTTATGCTGGGTGATGTCAACATTTCCATAAATTATTTTGTGAAAATTTTATGAGAATGCAAGACAACGAAAATAAGGATTTTCGCATGTTAGATTTTGAGGGCCTAGGTATAGCACCATTCTGTTTTATTCTATCGTGATACAAAATTAACTAACACTTAGGTAACTTCTCATTTTTAAACCGATTGTAAATGATTCAGAACATACTTCCCGTACTGAAAGAAATGCAATAGCTCTGCTTAGAAACTTTGCTCCTTCAACCATATTATAAGGCAAATAATGCCGCATTATAACTGATGTTGATGCCGACAGGAATTATAACTACTGGCCGCCCAGTCGTCGAATTTAGACAATAATTCACATAAAACTTAATGTATTTCTAACGCATTATTATAGTTTTCAATCAGACAAACAAACAAACAAAAAAAAAAGACAAAAAAATTTTTAGGTCTCTGTACACCTTCTCCATAAATACTTTAACTGTGCCAAAACTGATACTCATCCGTCCGCATAATCTTCGTGAAAAGGGGTACAAAGTTTTTACTTCACTTATTAATATAGAAGATTATACACTGATTATTTTAAAATATCACAGAAATGAATATAGTTAGTCTCAAAAATCCTAGAAATCTCCTTCTAAGCTGAAGCCACAATGCTAAAAAAACCCACACACACAAACTAAAAAGATTGATCATCGTCATGCGTTATCACAGCTAATAAAAAATGCAATAACTGTCATCTCAACGTCCAACCAGATACATTATCATAGTAAGTAATTTTTTGTGACAAATCATTATTCGTTTGTATGGAAATGCAACTCACATCACGTAATCTTTTGTGACAAATCTTGGTTTATATGCAATGAGTAGACTGACAGTTTGTCACGATTTTCTGCACTATGACGTAAGCGTATGACTTATATTTTTCATGTTCTAGTTCTTGTTTTGTCTAAACGAGTCTAGGAAAAATAATGACTGAAAAATTTGCAACTTTTTGATGGATTTCCGTCATCAATTTTGATGCCACTCTAGAGTCTAGCCGATGAATAGACCGCTAAAGTGTAACAATATTGTTTAAACATGTGACAAATGACGTTCCAATATTTAAATTGTGCAAATGTTAACGTTTCTACTTAAGTAATTTTTTCAGTGCATCTAAACAAAATGAGTGAAATAATAAGTATCAAAAATATATAAACAACTTAAGGCGAGGTTGCAGTACTTTTTAACTTTTTTAAACCTCTGTAAATCTAGTAAAATGGCAAGTTTCCGTAAAAAAAAAAAATATTTAGGAAAATTGAACATACTGTTAAGCGCTGTGTGAAGATAGAAACGTGAATTAAAACAATTGGCTCGATAAAAAATAATCATAAAGTTGACACTAAATCGCCATTTAAAACGTGTACCTTGAAGAGATTCCATCATTAAACCATGTAAAACTCATACCAAAAGATAGGTTTTATTGTTTTTTAGGGCATGCTGAGAAAATATTTTATAATTTCCTTATCATTTTGTCTCCACGAAACAATTATACACAAAATCTAGCAGCTCAGCGCTCGCAACGACCGGCCAGTGTTCGCCGAAACATCTTCAACTACAAGAGGGCCTTAATATATTAAATGTTTTGAGTAGACGTGTTTGAGCGGAGACCGCGATTCAGTAAGACTAGGTAGAGCGAAGATCTTTGCAGGTTAGGTGTTAGTAGCTGAATGAGTGGTGCCGAGAATTGAATTGAATGGCAAGTAATATTATTGGACAGGCATATATCTAGCATTAGAATGCAGCAGATGACAGTTTAAAAAAAATAAAAAAATCCGTAATTAATAAACGACATAACATCACCGTCTTGTTTACTCGAGGGATTGGCCAGAGCTAAATATCTATACATCTATATCTATACAAATAAATAAAATTGGAGTGTCTGTTTTTAATATTAAGATAACCCCTTTTTACTAAGTGTATATGGATGTATACACGGTACATATACCAAAACAACATTTTTTACAATTTTTGTCTGTCTGTCGTCTGTTTGTTCCGGCTAATCTCTGAAATGGCTGGACCGATTTCGACGGAACTTTCACTGGCAGATAGCTGATGTAACAAGGAGTAACTTAGGCTACTTTTATTTTAGAAAAAATAAGTAATAGTTTAAAAAAACTAAAAACACGCTGAATTTTGAGCCGTATGTCAGCGTAGTTTGTGACGTATGTCAGCGTAGTTTGTGATGTATGTCAGCGTAGTTTTCAAAGACAGTTTTTATTGAAAACTTTTTGTTAAATACCACGCTGACGAAGTCGCGGGTAACAGCTATTACCTATAATATAACCTGAATTAACACATCTTGCCGCGGCAGTACGTCCTCCTGCGTTAATTTCCGACATCCACGCGGGCGAAGCCGCGGGCAAAAGCTAGTAGAAAATAAAAAGCAGCTCATTCATTACATAATAACTGTGACAATCTTTCATGTTGGAGCATTAAAACTTATGAGAATGCAGTATTTTAACTGTACTGCACACTTTTGATATAATACAATAAAATCAGGACGAAACAACGTCTTCAAAATGTTTTAAATCAAGTGCAATTTATGCACAAAAGAGTGCACTGTGACTTATTGGGAACCTGCGAGGTTGCGAGATGTCCTGGAAGATACGACAATGGTCACAAGGTTGCAGCTGTTCGGGTGACTTGTGAAATGGTATAACACTGTACACGGCGATACTTTGCATAGTAATATGGTACATTAGTCATGTTATTTTTTTAAACATTATCAGAGCATCAAAATAAAAATAAAATATTTTCGGATGAATATTAAGATTATAATAATATTCGCATCTTCGACATATTTAAAATTGGTAAATGCTAATCGACCCAAATTTGTACATATAAAAACTTTTTTGCAAAAAAAAACAACCGACTTCCTTAAAAACACTACAAAGTGAAAAATAACTTTAATTTCGGTAGTCGGTGTCTTAGGATCTGTACTTATGGTTTTTTTGCCACCGACTTCCAAAATTAAAGTTATTTTTCACTTTGTAGTGTTTTTAAGGAAGTCGGTTGTTTTTTTTTGCAAAAAAGTTTTTATTTTAAAATTTTTTGTTGTGGTATTCACCCTGCACTAATTCCAAACAAACAATGCATATTTATGCGATAGCAGAAATCGCGGTTGATTTCCTGTCATTTTTTAAAGAGTTCCGGTGTCTGTCTCCCGAACTCATCATCAGATCTATATGAAAATGATATGGGACCATTTCGGAATAAACCCCTTTCGAACAAAAAAAGAATTTTGCAAATCCGTCTATATATGACGGAGTTATGGCCGAACATACATAAAAAAAAAAAAAAAAAAAAAACATATAAACATCCGAATTGATAACCTCCTCCTTTTTGAAGTCGGTTAAAAAGCATAAATGTCACTGCATATTAAAAAAACAAAGTTTCTTCGCTGCGTTTATCTGTCTGTTTGAACGCAATAAACTAAAAAAAACTACTGAACGTTTTTTTTTTCGGTTTCCACCAATGGCCATCATTGATGAAAACCGTTAACATAATTCATGAGGAATGTTTAAATGTATTATTTATTGAGGTTTTGTGTTGGCTGAAATATGACTATGATTGCTGGCAAAAGCAAGGCAGACATCGTGAGGAAACCGGCATGTCCCAGAAACAAACATATAAAGACATGTGGCATCTACTAACCCGCACTGGGCCCGGCTTGGCGGGTTACAACCAGCGTCCATCTCACTGAGAGCAGGTCCCAGTAAAGGGAACATATAGACTGATTATTCTAAAGGGATACACAATACGCCACGCAGCGATGGCAATTCATTGTAAATCATTGTCTCGCCAACAGAATTGACAGAAAATCATTAATTTTCTTACAGCAACAGTTTAAATACCATCTTCCCAGATTTATAACAATAAAAGGATGTTGTAACAAATTGCATGCATCTAATCTTAAGTACCGTGCATCAGTACTTAGTCACCGGTTTACGATGTAACCAGACAACAGGTAAATAAGGCTGCGGTCCCATGAGTAATGGTTTACAGCTCAACCACGTTTGACGCTATGTAAATTAGGACTCAGACAAAATAGAGATGTGGTAACATGCACATTTGTTATGTTTCAGTTTTAGCATATGGTAATATTATTGTGTATGTTCAAAATAGAGGTGAGAGGAGAGTCAGTAAGGATAAATCCTTTTTTTTTTGTAATCTACACAAATAAATAAAATTGAAATCTGTTTGTAATTTCAAAATAACAGCATTCTACTAAATGCATATGAAAGTATATCCGGCACTTTTATAAAAATAAAACATTTTTATTTTTGTCTGTCTGTTTATTCCAGCTAATCTCCGAAACGGCTGACTCTATTTTGACGGATTTTCATTGACAGATAGCTGATGGTATAAGGAGTAACATAGGCTACTTTTGTTCTGGTAGCACGTTCACGTGGAATAAGCCCGACATCCACGCGGGCGAAGCCGTGTTCACAGCTTTGTATTGTAGATTCGGCAGTAGACGTAATTAAATTAATATTCTCTCTAACAACAAAATTGCGGTATTTCCTTACTGAAACGCTTTCACTAGGTATTAGGTACAATTATAATATACTTTCTACCCAGAACACTAACAACCAGCGTATCCGTTTGCAAAAACAAAACGAAACAACCAAACATTTTTAGCTTCAAACATTTAATAAATCGAAATAGTCAAGAGCAAATCGTTTGTGTAAAATTAAACAGATTCTAAGAAAAACAGTTTGCCAATAAAAACAACCTTTTGTCAGTTAATACGCATCTCTGTTACGAGATTCGGTTACAAAATAGCCTATTTGACATAATACTATTCGCAAAAAACAACAACCATATTTTTTTACGAACACGTGCCTGTGACGGCGGACGTGACACACAGATAACAAAAAAAAAAAGTTTAAGATTTCTGAAATGTCAATTTGACATTTGCAAAAACAGAAGCCATTTATCAAACTTTTTATTTTTGGGTGCTCAGCACCTATCGAAATTGGGTTACAAAAAATACACACACGTTTGAAGAAAAAGTGATTTAAAAAAAATGTTTTGCTGAAATAATATCAACAAGACATTTTAAATGTATGTTTTATTTATTATCACCATTTCACGCTATATACCCTTCACGTAAATTGTTAAATAACTGCTAATAATTTAGAAAAGACAGACATTTTTTGAGTGTTATTTTTATGTTAATCTTTTACAAAAATGACTTTTCTAGCAGCTGTCATCTTAAACGTCATCGAGGGCTCAGCATTTTGCGTTTTCAAAATGTCAAGTAAACTCGAATGGAATGACGTTTCATTACCTTAAGCTGACAGACAAGATTTCTCTGATTATCCTCGAAGGTGTGTGAATATGTGAGTAGGTATAGTAGATATTGCCTGCCTCGTTGGTCTAGTGGTCGCAAGCGCTACTGCTGAGAAGGAGGTCCTAGGATCGATTTCCAAGTCGGGCAAACTGTTATTAGATTTTACCTGGAATTTCTAAGTAGCAGCCCGGAGTCTGGATTTGTGACCGGTAATAAGCTCGTCCCATATTACATGGGACTTAAACATAACTGACGAAATGTGAGTGTACTGTAGGTACACCTGTGCCCTACCCTTTGGGGAAATAAGGCGTGATGGTATGTATGTAAGTAGTAGATAATGTATTGTAATTACTGCAATATTCATATCTAAATTATGTCTTAACTGTGGGCGCTGACGTTGACATTACTAGTGACAATGAATTATGATCGCAGGTGTAGGGTTAACTAATCACCTATTCCTGGGGATATTTTATGAATCGTAAAAGATCTAGATGATAAAGTGATCTTAATTCACCTTTAATAATACAGCTGGACAGTGGTGAAGGAAAACGTCGTGAGGAAACCAGCATGTCCTAGACCCAAAAATTCGAAGACATGTGACATCTACCAACCCGCATTGGGCCTACGTGGTAGATTACGACCCACTCCCTCTCACCGAGAGGAGGCCTATGTCCCAGCAGTGGGAACAATATAGGCTGATTATGTATGTATGTATTTTTGAACTATCCGGGAGTCGGTCAGGCTGACAGATGAAGTTATAGTTGCCCATTCCAAAGTGTAGTAGGATCCTGTTCATCTGCAAGTATACAGTTTTAATCTTACTAATTCTACTATGGTTCTTACTCGATCACGCCTAAACGGCTGAACAAATTTGGATGAAATTCGGAAATAATACAAAGGATACTTTTATGACTTAAGTACGATCTTGTTGGCATACCAATATCCACGCAAGCGCAGCCGCTGACAAAACTAGAGATAAATAAATCTGAAATTGTATTTTCCTCTGACATTTTCTCTCTATTGCTTCTTCGCTTCAGAAATTAACTCCCCAAAATATCTCTATTCCACTATCACAATCTTTCATTACAAATACTCGCACGAGTCCTTCACTCGTTCATGTATTCTCATCACAACATAACGTATCGGCAGCCATTGTGAATGATACGCTAGTTTGTAACACAAATTATACGATAAATAAAACGTTTTAGATATCCATCAGCGTTCACTAGATTCACAATGAGTGAGTGACATACGGCGGGGTGGTGTGGCGATCTTTGTTGAACGTAATGAAGTCATTTGGTTTGACAGTTATTTGCAGTGAATGAAGTTATTTTGTCAAATTTCGGGATAAAATTTGCTTTTGTCTTTTGGTTATAGAATATTTATAATAGAAACTGCTTTTTAAAATTAATTAACATTTGTGAACGATCAGGTTCTGCTTGCGTATCGGTTTATTTTATCTATCTAACACCGAAGTATAATTATTGTTTTTTTTTGTTCTGATAATGATCTGATTAGTTATATGATTTATTGAATATTAAATAAAATTCCTAAGTTTAACATACTAAACCTAAATATTATTTTTTTCGTATATTGGATAATTTTATTTAAATTAAATAAATTATTCATCGAATATAAGATGTATAGTTTTAGTGTCTAGATAAAATGTATTCAATGTGTGTGAAACCTGACTCAGAATAATTTATAGGTATTTTAAATTAAGCAATTTGAAGGTTAGGAAGAGAATATAATGACACAAAGTAATTAAATTTTAATGTGTGCTTAAAATAATTTATTATTAGTCACCCAGGTATTTTAATGAATTAACAACAATGTAGCATATTATGACGCATCTAGATTACCTCGCAAATGATTTGAAAGAGGAACGTTGTGAGATTCACAATAAAAATTGTTTTAATCTAGACTGATTTTGGTGCAGCAATAAAAAAATAACTGGCACAATAGTACATACACCGTTTAATATCCAAACCACAAAATCTGACCGCTAAGTAGTTATTAAAAGCTGCAAAACAATTCACTTCCTCTTATCTAGTTATTTTAATTAAAAGAAAACCGCGCTACACATGACAGAATAAAGTTAAAAAACACAACATTACACCGGTATCTTCGGTCGGTGAAACTGCAAAGATAAATGAGTATGGGACAGGTGTCTCCAACCGTTGGCAAAATGTTATTTATTCCAGACGACACCGATTGAAATGTTTTATTTATTTTGAACTTGCTTTTAGCCGCGGCTTCACCGCGGGAATTTAGGAAAATATCCCACGGGATCGTACTACTGCGATTAAAAGTACTTTATGTATGTGTCCAGGTTATAAATCTGGTTATGATCTGTGGGTTTAGGCGCAGAAGGGCCTTAATTTATTAAGGTAGCCACAGGCAAGTCCGGTTAAGCAGCCGACAACCTCATAGGTTAACCTGCGAGATACTATCAAAAAAAAAAAAAAAATAGGCCCCGATGCCTAATTACGAAAATGGCAACAGCGGCGCAAAAGAACGAATTCTCAAATTGGCAAATTCTTTAAAATTCTGTACAATGTAGTAATTTTAAGAATTTTTATAAGATATTTCTCAATATATGTATTTTTTAAATCAGTGAGTTGAAATTGTAAGATTTTATAATGCATAAAAAAAAATCCTAAAAAAACTGTTGATTCAGACAAAATCAAGCCAATTTTAATTTATGCCTGTGACTTTTGTTTATATGCAAAATAAAAGAATTTAAGACTTATCAAAACCATTTCGAAAGCTTTAGATTACAAAATCGAACGGAAGTCATAAATATAAGTTTTTAGTTTGCTGTTTTAACTGAAATGGGATCGTCATTGTAGTCAACGCTTATACGATGTGAACTGAAGAAAATCTGAAAATTAGGCCTTCTGCACCAAATCTACTTGTGTGCCAAGTTTCAGCCAAATCCGTTCACCCATTTTGCGTCAATCCAGAACATACATTCAAACCAACAGACAAAAATTCTTCGTTACTATTTTATTATATGTATAGAATAGAGACGAGGCCGATTGAAATGTTTTATTTATTTAGCATTATCGTTCCCGGAAACGGTTTTGTGTCTTTGATTTGTGTAAATCGTTTCCTAAGATGAAAATTCGACTTGGGTGGCGTAGATAATGCCATCGCGGAAGTTTTTAGTGTTGTTAGATTATTATTTAGAGCTTTTTTATGATAAATATTTGTCTACAATAAATGGTTCAGTTAAATCATATTTATTATGATTAAAAACCACAGAAGTAGCTATAAAACTACGATTAAGAATTAGAACAAATAACAAAATTTATCATTATGTCGGATTATTAATTAAATATTAGATGCATATGGAAAAAAAGCACAAAATTAATCTTCTTCCCCTTATATAAACTTAAAATTTACGACAACCACCTGTCTCCTTTACAAAACCTCGTAAAAACTTAATTTCGCTTGTAATTTGAACATCAATCATCTTCGCAACAGGTGCAAGTGTGCAAGGCTTGCTGATGTATGGGTCCGTGTGTGACATAAGTCATGTGGTCCGGCGTGCCGTGACGTCATCGATTGTGGGTCACGGCTGCTCGTAGGCACTGTCGGATGCAATTACCATTAATAAATCAATCGTTTTATTAATGAAAATGCACTTTTTGTTGAATAATAAAGGTAGAGCTTTCTGTCAATATGTGGGAATTAATTGAAGCTTACGTCATGTTTTTCTGGTTCCGATTTAGTTCAAGGGTTTAGCTAAATATTACATGTTTTTATTTTCTGAAGAAAAACAAGTCATTTAAATTAATTATCCTCATCTAAAATTATTTTACGCTGCCATTAAAATAAATTCAAAAATTTAAAATATCCACATAAATCACAGCGTACTAAATTTATCCATCTATAAATTACCCACACTAACCCTAGAACGCCGCCGTCGTAAAATTCATTCTAAAATTAATGACGTTCATAAAAGTTATCTTTCACAAAGGCCTAATAAGTTTTGACAGTGACGCAATATGTCATCACTTTCACTAGAATACTGACAATCTTCGTTCGGTTCGTCACCTCGAGACTAATTAGTACACTAGTGACATGTTGACACTAGTACAATGCCCTGACACACATCTTTTGTTAATAAATGGGAAAATATTTGTCTTTCATGGTGACAGGAGACATAACTTTTCGGTGTACATTTTTGTAATACATGTTGTTGCAGAGTGTTAGGTTTGATAATGATGTAAAAAGTAGCACTAATTGCTGTAAATTATACCGGTATAACAGCTTGGATGGTAGTAATTAAGTTTAAGCCGGTAATTAACAAAAGCGTTTTATTTTTTCTGACTGAATTTTAATGTGTACGCTCAAAAGGGAATTTTTGAACACGCTGCTATACAAAAATGTAATTTACCAATAATTTTAATTCTATTTTAGTAAATATCTGAGGCTAATAACTTTGTATCAATCTGCATTGTAAAAAATATTTTTGTTTGGTATTTGTTATGATTTGACCAAGTCTTTGGCTTTGAATTTGACTTCAGTGTTGCCAAACAAAAACTGCATAAACAATAAATTGAAATCGATTTAAAGTGTAGGGTAATCTCTCCACTTTATTTAACGCAGTTTTCATTTAATCATATTATTAAAAAAATACTAATATACGATATAAATGATTAAAGACTTAAAAAATGATAAACTGAAGAGTGCATTATACCTAAAGAACTTATAAAACAATAATCTATTGCATATGTATCGATACAATTATATATTTTTTTATTTGGCAACACAATGCTTTAAAAATGTTGTGTTATTTGTCAAAATGACAGTTATCATTCACTTTGTTTTTTTTTTTTGCTTCGTGAGTTCTTTTTTGTAAGTTTTATTACGATTACTTTGGCTGTTTCTAAATGGATTCCAATTCTTCCCTTCTTGACGACCCCGGTACTTCCATGGACCCTGAACCTTGTATTTATGATGAACCTGGCACATCTAAAGCAAGTTTTATTTCATGCATAACCAATTTCAATAAAATGTTAAAAAATTATCTAAATATAAATCTTGATACAAAACTAGGTTCATATTGGCATTCTTACTGATATGAACTATTAAATCATTCATATAGTATTAGCTGAACTGTTTGTTTATAAGTGGCCAAAGTCCCATAGACGTAGGTCAATGCCCTTTTTGTGTTTTATAAGTGCTTAATAATACTTACTGTTGGAACTGAAACCGTAATTCATGTATGTATTTATTCACAAGGCAACTGCAACAAGTAGTAATCAGTATTTATTTAGGTACACATTATATGTTTCGATCTGATTATCACCCAAAGTGTAATCAGTCACACAACATGGTTACTTCAACGATGAAAACTAAAATAAAAAGCTTAGTTCACAAAATAACAGCTACTAGGCAGCTACCTAGGCAGGGATGTGCAGGAGACATAATTGACTCAAAGTTATTTTATTTAAAGAAAACAGTATTTAAAACGTCAGAATATTAAGAGGAAATACTTATGCATATGAACGCTTTTGAAACGATAAATATTGACGCATCTACCCCTAAAAGCCAAAATAATTTATCCATGCTTTAAAACCCTTTCCCTTTAGCCTCCATGTGTAAAACATTTATTACAAATTCTCATTTTCATTTATTTCCATCTGGAAACCGTTGAGCTAAACGCATGAGTTAAACCTTCATCAATATTCATGACGAACAATTTAAAACGAAAATGGAAAAGTTATGCAAATTAAATCATCACAGACCAACTATAAAATCCACGATGACGTGTATTTTATAAACTGAATGTTATTATGGAATGACATAAAGCGAATATGACATAAATGACAGCTGACTCATCGATTACGAAATTGACCGAACTTGACATGACGGTGGCAGTCAACAGGTTGACCTTTGCATTTTTATATTTGCAGTCAATCAATTTTAAATAACACCTTCAAATATAGCAACAAGGCTCATATTTGCATGTTTATCGATTATTTAACCGGCGAATTAATGTGGTTTTCAAAATTTGACAAGTCCTTCAAAGGTGTCAATGGGTGTTTTTTTGTTTCGTATCTTGGTGCGTATTTTCGTTTGCCGTCAAAAGGTGTGTGTAGGCAACTATTATTTACTAGAATGACGAAACGTGGGTTGGGAAGACAATGCGTTTACATTTCAGTAAATATTTTATTATTAACCTTGGTATTTTATATTGACATCATCAATTAGTTGTTAGATTCATCATTTTTTGCTACTTTTATGGACATGGCGTGAATTGGTAATGAAGTTTCGGCTATAAATTTAATTTTAACGGTTGGTTCTCATCATGCCCTGCGAGACACAGCACATGTCTATGTTTTGAGGATTTTCGGCAATAAATTTAATTTTTATTTTTGGCTGCCTAATCCATTAACAGTAGGTAATATATAAGTGTGAGTGATTGTTAAATCCTCCACAGACAAGTTAGATACGTAGTAAATACCCATTATAATTTTTATTTTTTAAATACAGCAAAAACTTTATATATACTGAAATAAAGCTAACAACGCACCAATCAGGTCGGCCAATGTTTGATTTTTCTATCTGAAATTTCTCAGTAGCAGCAGGAGTCTAGATTTGTGACTGGTTGATGGCAAAAGGCTCACCCTCTGTTACATGTTAAACAAAACTGGTGAATTGTGGGTGTACAATAGGCCACACACACATCCGCCCACCTCTTTGGGGAAAGAAGGCGTGATTTTATATTACGTGTGTTTCATGAAATAAATCCTTATAAGTATTGGTTTCTGACTGATAAAATAACTCCAAAATCTTTACTTCTGTAAAGACCAGAATACAAGAAAAAATGTCCCAAAATACAACATTAGAATAACATGCATAGCTTCGCACGTGACGGAGAATGTTGGTACAATCTTTTGTCCTATACGCATGCATATTGACACAGATGCACTTGGCATTGTAAGGGTTACTAGTTAAATAAAAATGTCACGCTTTGCCTTCTAAGGCAGTTTTAATATTCATTAGGCTTATTGTTTTGGTACCGTTCAGAATGTGGTATTTCGGGAGTTTGGCTGAAATGAAATGAAATATTTATTTATGTACGCAAAGACACTTCTCGTCAATATTTTGTTGGTCAATATTGTAAAACTAGGTGGCGCTGTGGCGATATTTTTAGTGTGTGGTCCGTGCTGTTGATGATAGCGGAAATCAAATATTTTGACGGATAAGAATGACAGAAAAACTAGTATGCTGTTGGTGCAAGGAATTATACCAAACAAGTGAAAAACTAGAAAATGTCCTATAAACTCGACAGACGATCTCTTCTAGTATGGAAGGAATCAAGGACCCGTGGCTTTTTAAGTACGACAAGGGCAAGAGCCACGTGGATTTAATGATAGTGAACTAAAAGTCTGTAATAAGGTCACAAAATAAATAGTACCTAACGGGATAGTACGATTTAGCAGCGCCAATCCTAATGACGTATGAAAAGTCAAATAATATTGTGGTGCTAAAGGTAATCAGCGTCTGCTCTCGGAATGTCGGAAATCATCCCACGGGGATGTGTTACGTTTCTCCTTTTAACATCAGCTATGTGCAAAAAAGTCGTCATAATCAGCTATGTCCTGTCAAATTCGGTCCAGCCGTTTCGGAGATCAGCCGAAACAGAGAAACAAACATTTAAAAAACAGTTTTAATTTTTTAATTATAAAAGCCGTATATACTCTTATCATATCATTTAGTAAAATGGTATTTTGGTATTATAAACAGAGACTTCAATTTACGTAACTTTGTAAAAAAAGGAAAATATTTTATTTTGACCCCAAAAACCTCTTGTTCCTCCAAGACCGAGCCGTGAAGACCCTGAATATATGCAAAAAAATGTACAAATAACTACCTAACCCTTCTGCTCAAGAACAACCAGAAAATAGTAAATTAACAAGATAACAAGACCAGCCACTAAGAGAAACGACCAACCACTCCTTTTCCATGTCCCTAACCGATAAAGTGCCGTCCGTGATCCGTTATGTCCAATAAACGGAGCTATTTCAATTAAAACTACTATAATAATAATAATAACGTTGGTAGGTAAAGTGTTAGAATAGACGATGATAGTGCGAATATGTCACCGGCGACCATTAAATGGGAACATGTGGGGTTCGCTCGTAAATCTGCGGCTGGTGACACTGTACTGTACATTAGTAAATGTGTGGTACAAGTTAGAAGAGTAAAGCGTGGGAATGCTACTGCTGTTTTGACAGTTGTGACAAATAAACTCTCCTCGACAGTATTAAGGCTCCCGTAGACTGGCACGTTGCGACTCTAGTGTATCAATTTCCATTAAGTTTTCAAAGGAATTGTTCCTAATTCAAATTCTGATGATAGTGTGTTATGCAAAAGTGTGACGGCCAACTTACGGTCAAGGTGTTATCTCCGACGCGATGTGCGTGTAACTGTACGCAAAATTTTGTGTCTTCTTTGTGTTATTGTTATTTTAACTTTAGGTCCAGCACCCTGATTGCGTAACACATTATTCGTCAGAATCTGAATGATTTTTGGTTAATCCATTGCTTAATAAGTTCCAAAGATTTGTCTACTCAACAACGTAAAGAATGACTTACTGAAGAATGAGCAGCAGCGTTCTTTACGCATTTTACCACCATACTGCGATCGCCAACCCGTCTGCCAAGCGTGGCGATTATGGCAAACCCTCCCAAAAATTAACCGGCCAAAGTGGCAGTTCTTGATGGAGGCTTATGTACAGCTGTGGACGTCTTTCTGCCAAAATGATCATGGTGTATGCGCAATATTAATTCGTATATACAACCATGCGGCCCGGGCGTCGATCCGATTCCAGCATCATATACTAGAAGCCAAAGACACGTGGGAACATTAGCAAGAAAGTTTTTACCGAACAGCGATTCCCATCTCTTATGCAACCGCCCCGCGACTGCTTCTACCATGGCACACAACTTTCACACAATTAATTTCCGCCGAATGATCTCACCTAGCCTTGGGGTTGCATTTATTGCAGTCATAAAACCAACCATTTTTGTGTACCTACACGATGACTTCGACCTTGAGCAGTAAGTGCAGCATGTAATGGCTGTAATAACGACCACCGGCAATGAATTATTGTGTTTACGATGGTTGTCTAACGATCTGTGACAGTCTGTGGTAACAAAACGCAATCAGCTTCGGGTCCACAATCAGCCTATTTAGTTCCCACTGCTGGGACACAGGCCTCCTCTTTGTAAGAGAGAGTGGCGTACCGCAGGTTGGTAGATGTCATGAGTCTTCGAATTTTTGGTTTGAGGACATGCCGGTTTCCTCACGATGTTTGTCGTCACCGTTTTGAGAGCAGTGGTGATGTATTTATTTACACAAAATAAATCGCTTGCCTGAGTTCGAACCCGCGACCTACAACTCGTATAGTCGTGGCCGATATCCCTTGACCACCACTGCTCACCAGCGTGTAAAAGTATGACAACCTGTCTTACCAAGGGGTATCGTAACCAGGTAAGCAGTTGTTCCATTGAAAAAAACTTCGGCTGCATCAGAATAAACGGGATGCCGACCCAATGTACGTAGATGACAATAGGCTATGCAGATTGGCAGATTGATGACAGCACAACAGAGGAAGAACTACTTCCTCTGTTGTAACTCGCCTATTTTGCTGTGCCCGACAGGGTCCGTATGATCTAATTATAAGTTTAGCAACTAAGAATACATACATGTGGAATGGAATAAAAGTTTTGAGTATTGAGTCCTCTAATGTTATTTGTCTTATGGCAAAATTATCATCAGTAAAGTGTTTATCCGCTGTTCATCTTGTCAATAAAATGCCCCAGAAAGCCATAGTCAATTCCAATAGTCATCATCTGTCAAGCCTTTTCCCAAATATGATGAGGTCGGCTTCCAGTCAAACCGGATACGGCTGAATACCAGTATTATACAGGGAGGAACTCCTTATCTGACCTCCACAACCCAGTTGCTGGGTACTACGATACCCCTTGGTAAGACGGTTATCAGACTTTCGGGCCTGTGACGACCCGTAACGACTGTCGACTTTTAAGATGCGTGATTTGGATTATGTTTTATTATAGTCTTTTCGCCATGAGTTCCGTGACAGTTCTTGTCTGACAATTGTAGTGACGTGACCTAACGAAATATAATCGATTTTTTTATAATATCGATTCAGTTGGCAAAGAAAATGGAATCGGATTATCGATTTTAGATTTTCAAAATATTTTTTTAATAAACTGGTTATCCTACTTCCTACTAATATTATAAATGTGAAAGTTAGTATGTGTGTGTGTGTGTGTGGATGTTTCTTACTCTTTCACGCATAAAGTACTGTATTACAAAATGGTTACAAAATGGCCCCTCCGATTCATCTATTTTTTTGTCGATTAGTGTATTGAGTAGTGGCAATCTATTGGCCGACGTTCCGTTCAACGCATTAGACATTTTTAAGATTTATACTTTTTTATTTTATTTACTTAATTTATTAACAGTTAATTTTAACTACAATAATTTACTTAGTAATTTACGAAAGGCAATATTTTTTTTATCATTTATTTTTTTATTTTTTTGCCAGTTTATTTTTTATTCGTCTAAAGTAGTATGCGTGCCACGGAAAACAATGAACTGTCAGGGAACTCATCTTATGGCGAAAAGACTATAATTTGTAATTTTTAATGTTCTTATATTATCATGACATTTTGAAATCATTTGACTCGGAACGACATTAAAAATGATTGTAGGTACTTATGAATATTTGCATAAAATTGTATAAGGCAACCGCGATGATCTGTTTATATATGGTGACTATTTGTGTTGTATTATGTTTATTGTACCCAGGTTTGAGCCAATTATTGATTAATTATCTTATCTTATCCCTTTACCTTGTTTTTAGGGTTCCGCACCTCAAAAGGAAAAAGCGGAACCCTTATAGGATCACTTTGTTGTCCGTCCGTCCGTCCGTCCGTCCGTTTGTCAAGACCCTTTTTCTCAGGAACGCGTGGAGGTATCAAGCAAGCAGCAGCAGAAATTTATATCAAATACTCAAGTCTACTGTCCCTTGGAGCTGTGAAAAAATCAAACTTCTAAGCTAACGCAATCAAAAGATATATATATAGCCGTTTATACCGCAAATTTCCACAAATTTTCGAAACTCGCAAGGGAATCAAAACCTAAAAGGTACTTCCAGTCGATCTAGAATTTTGAAATTTGGTACGAAGCAACGTCTTATAGCACAGATAAAGGAAAAATTGCGAAAACCGTAAATTTTTAGTTACATCATATAATAAACAGAACAAAACACAGACAGAAATAAAACCACGCCAAGAAACAGAACAGAACTACGACTCGATTGTCGTGATGGGTGAACTTTTACTTATATACCTACAGGTTTGTACGGAACCCTCGGTGCGCGAGTCCGACTCGCACTTGGCCGGTTTTTTGGTAATCCCGTCAATTGGTGGATTGAGTTTACCTGTAAAAAGTAAAATTTTTTTTAATAAATTGCCGGGTGTACTCGCAAAACTCGCATTTACTTTTATTTTTGAATTCGTGTTATCAGAGTTTGTAAAAATAAAAAATATTATACTATTTATACTTCAAAGGTTATCGCGGACAAGCCTCGATATTGTAGTCATTCATCGATCAAAATACATGCAATTTTATCAATATGGCTGACAATTTACACGCTTTTTTTGGATCTCTTTGAAGTCACCGAAACAAGTTTGCCCTGTCACATGATAGGAAGGTACAAGAGAACGGGCTGCCCTCGTTTTGTAGTCAGGTGCGATTTTTCCTACTTACTGTAATTCACTCACCGAAAATTGGCGAAAAGCCACGAAAAAAAGTTGTTTCTCGAATGATTTCTTGATTGACTCAGCCTGCACAAGCCCTTCATTAATCATGTCAGATTAATTTTCTAAAGAAAAATATTTTGTTGTCAATGAAAATTCTTCGAAATGACTATCAGCTATCAAACTTCAAAGATGGCCCAGTAACACATATTTTAAATAAAGAATACAAATAACTCGAAAGAATGAATGAAGTTCGACCTAGTCACCGCGTGATTCATTCTCATTCACTGTTCGAAATTAAAATTTTATAATTGGAACAAGATATACTGTTTTATTTTTTAAATAAATGAGCAAGCTCATCAAGGTTTGAGTGTGTTCCTTTTGTAACTTTTAGTTGTTTACTATTTAACCTTTTGTATTTCTGTAGACTAATAATAAATGTAAAGGAAATACAAATATTTAATTAAAAATACATAATAAGTTCCCATAAAAAAACCTTACAGATTCGTTTTTCCAACATTTAAGTAGCCTACGTGGAAATAACATACTAACTAAATGCATTGGCATCTAAATGAGCCACCTATTTTCTAGAGTCTTGTTGCAGGAACAACAAATTTGTGTTTGCTTCTATAATAGTTACATTATGTACGTATTCCATTTCCGGAGCAACGATGTCTGACCACACATTAGGGATTAAGATTATCACCTAAACTATTATTTTAACCACCTACAAGCTTAACTAAAGCCTGTTCCCTAAGCCAAGTGTTTGTATAAGGAGCTTGGACATGCCTCTCCTCACGGAAGCGATTCAGGCTAAAGATTATTACTATCTTAGCGTAAACACCACGAGAACTAAATGTACAGTTATTAGACTCCTTACAAGACTTCAGTATTGTAACTTGTTGGTTTACGGTTTATTTATACTTAGAATTAAAAGGTATTTAAGGAAGGCTTGTCAATCGGTACATACCTGAAATAGCGCATGTACTGTATTGGGATTGCTAGTATATATACAAAAAGTAGGTATATTTTGGCATACTTTAACACTGAAAGCAGCGAAAGCTCATCTATTCGTTTTCAGAAATCAATTAGCGTCTCTACAATTTGTGCTAAATATTAAATCAATTTCAGACATTTCATAAACAAAAGTTAAACTATTTTACGATTTTTGCTCGTTTTTACATTAATGTTAGTAGGTGAGACAGTAAGATGACGTTAACGGATGTGCTAGTGACCCGAAACAGCGCAACATGTGATCCGGATCATAATCCGATTTGCATTAATTACCTATATTTCATAAATAAATACAATAAAATTGTTGCGAACATTTTTACTGGGATCAATTTATATTGCCTCTTTTATTGAGCCATTAAACTATGTTGTAAAAGGCTATAAATTGATAAACAAGAATTTTAGCACTCTGCTTTGGGTTCCAAATATGTATATACAACAGTTCTTGTTGATGTTGCACGTTACCTAATAGAAGGGAATCAGGTACTTAAATAATTTTATTGCGGAAACCGAAAATATTAAGCCATACCACGATAAAACCATAACGAAAAAATTTAAAGTTCAAAAATAACTTTATATTTTCTTTCTCTCGTTTCATAGCCAAAACACGCAAAATCAAAATAAGAAACAAAAAACACAATAAAAACACTACACCTGTTCAAAAATCGAACAACACAGGAAGCAATGAAAAAGTCCGAAGTGGTACACACCAGCGACCCTTTGATGTTTTATTGGCCAAGGAAACAATGGGATTCGTGATCATCGTAAGGCAAAGGCAAGGCATTATACAGCCTTGTGGTCTCCCTTGCATCGACTGTTTTTGGTAACATTCAGTTTTTTTCTTGCATCGTTCGCGGTTTTTGGAATTGAAAGGACTTTTTTTTATTATGTTGGTAAATTGTTGGCTGTGGTTGCGGTTCAGAAACTTTGAATGAATGATCTTCAATGAGATTGTGGTTGGAGAAAAAACACGGAGAGATGCAGTTTCCTTTTGTAAGCTTTGGAAGACGGTAGTATCTACCTATTACCACATCCTGTTTGTTGAGGAAACTTTTTTTAGTAAGTTATTGTCATTGTTTGGTTAGAATTGGTTAGTGTTGTAACTTTTGTATTTGTTATGAGTAAACATTTGTTTTTCACAATCATTACACTTTGCAGACACGTTGAGAAAGACTTAATTTTCGCTCTGCAAGTTAAAATAATTAGTATTATTTAAATGTATAATTATTTCGATACTTGAATATCTTTAATTAGATTACAGTTTTGTTGCTGCGTTTACAATTAATTGTAATGTATTTTTCTTAATAACTATTAAAACATTATTAGAAATTAATGCTTAAATAACCCATTACATATTAATGCTAAATTAACCCATTAAAAATGTATGCTAAATTAACTTATTTAAATAAGTTGTACTTACTACTTACTTTCCTGTCATACAAGTGGTCCCTATAACATACTTATTTAAAGACGCTAGTCTGAATCTCAATTTAGCTAAGTTTATGTTATTTTATTATTGATCAGTTAAAATAAGTTGTTTTTATCTGCAAGTCTTAATTATGAAATATTATCGTAAATATTTAAAAAATCCATCTTCCATGATAGGTAGGTATAGGGACTTAATAATTTGGGTGTTTTTAAGAAGACGCCTCCGACTATGTACCGTGTTCCTTGTGGTTCCCGACGAGAATAGCACCAACCCATTTTTCCTGTGGGTGTCGTAAAAGACGACTAAAGGACTTACTAGCGAATGGGCAGCAGCTTTCTCTATGCATTTTACCACCATACTGCGATCGCCAACCCGTCTGCCAAGCGTGGCGATTATGGCAAATCCCCCTAAACTGGGAGAGCCTTATGTCCAATAGTGGACGTATTCCGGTTGAAATGATGATATAAGTGATATCATGAAGTCCATTAAGAAAAGCATCCATTACGCAACATAATTATCATTCAGAAACTAAATCATTTTGAACGATATTGATAATTCGTTGCTTCAATAGTATTGTTCAAGTAAAGAATATCTCAAAATATTGCAGTGTTTAGTGTGTAGGTATTGGGTGGGTTTAAACTTTCGTTTTGCATAATTTCCCAAGTTAACACGACAAATTTTTACTATATAACCGGTGCATGAGTTACGGCCTTTACATACCCCCCAAGACCCCTCCATGCCTCGGAAAACACTTTGAGCTATTGCTCCTGCCGGCGTAGCATGACCAATCCTATACTATTCTACCAAGAACAAAAAAAGTTCCTTATGTATTTTAATTCTGTAAAAATGTTTCTATCTCATCAATAGTAAAGAGAAATAGTCATCATACTTGACATCGTACTCTTGTCGACTGAAGAATAGAAACATCTCTTTTCTTCAGTTTTACACAATTTTTCTACGATACAATCTATCATTTTGTCTTCTCTTTCGTCGACAAATTCCGTTTCTATGGAGGTCATGCTACGCGTGCAGGCTGTTTTTTGAAGATCTTTGATAGTAGTTACAGGCCGTCATAAGCCCGAAAGTATGACAACCAGTCTTACCAAAGGGTATCGTATTACCTAATTACTGGGTTATAGAGGTTAGATAGGCAATCGCTCCATGTAAAATACTGGTATTTAGACTGGAAGCTGACACCAGCATAGTTGAGAAAAGGCTAGGCAGATGATGTTTTACTGCATAATTCGTCAAAATGTTAACTGGTGTAGGTACCGTTTATTAAAACCTTACGAACTTTAGCAAATGAATATTGTGTATTTTATAGATTTCTGCTAAAGCAATTCATTTTTATTACTTCATACTTAATTGTATTAGGTAAGTAGGCATGTACAGATGCCAGCAGATCAAACTACCCGAAACTGTCAAATTTTCCCAATCAATCTTGAACCTAACACTTTAGCCATAAAGTTGATAATCTATTGTAGAAATTTGATAGATTGTAGTTTGTGTACTACTTTATAGCGAGAATGATTCTAGTCACAATACTGTTTCTTAAATATAAATAAATCGTTCATAATAAAACTATATTTGCCTTGAAATAAAATGTTGGGTAACCGCACTCGTGCATTTACTTTACTTACATACCTTTATTTTACTTACAGAAAAATGTATGTAGTGCATTAATATTTACTTTTGAAAATATCCCACGGAACGTCCTTACTACCGGGAATATAAGCTCCTGCTTTGAAATACTAATACTACTAAACTAAACCATATTCTAATCTAAACTAAACGAAGACTAGTGCAAAAACGCTGCGTAACAACAAGAAGAAAATAAGTTAAGAAATAAAAATAACACTTACTTAATTATAAAAATAGAAATAAAAAATAGTGATACAAAAAAAAACCGGCCAAGTGCGAGTCGGACTCGCGCACCGAGGGTTCCGTACAAACCTGCAGGTCATCATCATCATCGTTTATGAAATTAAATGTTTTTTTTTTTAATTTTTATATTTGAGTTGACTGAATGAAAGGTAAATTGTGGTTTACGATTTATGACGTATTAAAAAAAAACTACTTACTAGATCTCGTTCAAACCAATTTTCGTTGGTAGTTTTCATGGTAATGTACATCATATATTTTTTTTAGTTTTATCATTCCCTTATTTTAGAAGTTACGGGGGGGGGGACACACATTTTACCACTTTGGAAGTGTCTCTCGCGCAAACTATTCAGTTTAGAAAAAAATGATATTAGAAACCTCAATTTCATTTTTAAAGACCTATCCATAGATACCCCACACGTAAGGGTTTGATTAAAAAAAAATTTTGTGTTTCTGTTCTATGTATGGGGAACCCCAAATATTATTGTTTAAAAAAAAAATGATATTAGAAACCTCAATATCATTTTTGAAGACCTATCCATAGATACCCCACAAGTATGGGTTTGATGAAAAAAAAATTTTTGAGTTTCAATTCTATGTATGGGGAACCCCAAATATTATTGCTTTTTTTCTATTTTTGTGTGAAAATCTTAATGCGGTTCACTGAATACATCCAATTACCAAGTTTCAATAGCACAGCTCTTATAGTTTCGGAGAAAAGTGGCTGTGACATACTCGGACAGACAGACAGACAGACAGACAGACAGACATGGCGAATCTATAAGGGTTCCGTTTTTTGCCATTTGGCAACGGAACCCTAAAAAGTAGACCTTCTGACTACAATAAAAGTATAATAAACCAGTTTCATTGATAACTTCACCATTGCCCAATTCAGTTTTATATTCTCAATGAAAAAGTTTTCATTGACTTGCAAACGGGCCTGTCATTGATTGTCTCTTCAGAATGTATAAACAACGTAGAATTACAACATACATAGGTAGGTATAGTGTAAACGATTTGTTTTCCAACTCAATGTGCTATTTATGAGTTCATTCATGAATAGAAACAGAACAATGCGATTTCTTTTGTTTTGCTTTTCAGGTAAAGTATTTTGGGGTTTTGTCTACTTATTAGGAATTTTGTCAGCAGTTTTGATCTGTGTCCGGTTGATGGCAATAGGCTCGCCCCCTATTACATGGGACTTTAACATAACTGTCAAAATGTGCGTCAACTGGCTCTGCTGACTCTAATGGCTTATAAGCAGAGGTCGGAGCAGGTAGATTGATTTTACGTACTCGCATCATGAATAGTCATAGAAATCACAACATGGATAAGCCTTTTTCTGGAATTTCATTTAGGTACATATGGGATTGAATCAAATATTGTGAAAGTAAGGATTTTTAAACTAGGTACTACATTAGAAATTTATAAGAATGCGATAGATAAACATTTAAAATTGTTTTTTTCTTACTGTAGAAGGCCGATCACCTATATATTATTAAAAAGACAGCAAAAAGGTTATACATTTCTTATTCATATTGATGTATTCTTTATTCTACACATTACTACATTTGAAATTAACTACAAAATCCCTGAATCCGGAGGCATATCTATACTAATATTTATACGTGCCAGTTCATTGATCCCATTTCAATCTACCTACTCCGACCTCTGCTTATAAGTCGATCCATACGAAACCCCGAAACAGGCGAATCGACCCTTTTAAATAATATATTTTTCTCCTTTGGTGACTCGCACAAAGTAAAGTTTATTTGTGGGCGAATCGACAACTTCAGAAATACGTGTTAGGCAATTGACACGTTTTGAATTTTATGCAATACAGTTATGAAAACAATTGCATTTTTCTTACTAGATAGTCGGAGAATATCGAACTAATATAATAATGATAATATCTTAGGACAACCAACACAACGTTATCTGATCCCAAACTAGGCAGAGCCTGTACTATGGCAACCAGACAACAGATAAACATACTTATATATTTCTAAATACATACATATTATAGATAAATTACACCCAGACACAGAACAAATGATTGTGCTCATCACACAAAGATTTGTCCTGGGTGGGAATCGAACCCACGTCCTCAGTCTTAGCAGTCAGGGTCACTAACCACTAGACTAACAGGCCAGTCAAACGAATGTTATACTTTATGAATTTATTCGCCTAGAGTACCTTAATTCGTGCGTATCGACCAATATGCCGATTTTATGTCATATACAAGCTAGTTGTACCTTTATACTCGCACCTAGTTCGGCCCTGCATTCTAAATGTGTAACACACAATGGTTTTTATTTTGGCAATAAGTAGAACAAAATTCATCCATTCGTTCATTCCTTCCTATGAAGTAGGTATTATAAAATTTGCTTAATCGACACCTGTATCCGGGTGTTTCCATTGTGAGGATCGTCTGGAGGACACGGTGGAGCATACAGTGGAGGTGTGCCCTGCATGGGCGGAGCACCGCCGTGTCCTCGTGGAGGCGATCGGCGGCGGCGACCTCTCGCGTCCGGCCCTGGTGCGAGCCATGGTACGGAGCGAGAGGGCATGGGAAGCCGTCACCTCCTTCTGCGAAGCAGTAATGCTCGCGAAGGAGGAGGCGGGGCGCGTGAGGGAGTGGCAGTCTCTGCACTCTCACGTCCCTAGCCGCCGCAGGAGGAGACGCCCCGGGCGTCGGGAGTCGATAGCGGACTCCCGGCCACCGTAGGCGCGAGCTTGCGGGTGGCGAGCAATGGGTAGCTCGCCACCCGGTAAGGATCAGGCTCGGGTCGACGGCGCGTAGTGTTCCACGCGCGCCTCAAAGAGATGTCAGCAGCAATGTAGGGGTCTGCTAGGACCGATGCCTGCCAGGGTCACGAGATTGTTCGAAAGAGATACCGTGACTCTGGCACATGGGCAACTGAAGGAACACGGGTGGGTTTTAGTCAGTAAAAGTCTGACACGCCCTCCCACTCCGCCCAGAGCGGGAGAAGTCATTTGATGATTTCCCATCCAAAAAAAAAAAAAAAAAAAAAAAAAAAAAACACCTGTATCAAGGAAATGCTAAGCGAAATGTAAAATGGTCGTGTTGTTAAAATATTTTACTAAAAAACTGCTCACGGCGGTGTCGTGTCCTTACCTACAAGTTTGTTACTGAATTAGGACGTTGGCTCCCTTTCAATTAATTTACAGCTCTTAGTTAATTAGAAAGTTAGCTATGAACTTGCGAAACATCTCGTAAGTTAATTCAGAAATAAAGACGGAAAATTATGAAGAGACGAACTAATATTCTGTTAAACTTGTAGCGGTAATGGAATACTGTAAGGATTGCATTAGTAGCTTATTAAGGGGGATAGGCCAAGGTACCAGGTACCACAAATTTCCACCTCGACATAAAAAAAACCGGTAGTGCCACGGCGCAACTAAGAGGGTTGTCTAGATAAATTGAATTATTATAATTCTGTAAAGACATAAGACAACCAGTCTTACCAAGGGGTACCGTATTACCCAGTAAGTGGGACAGATAGGCAGTAGCTCCATGTAAAATGTTGGTATTCAGCTGCATTCGGTTAGACTGGAAGCGGACTCCAACTTACAAGGAGACGACAAGAGTGTGGGGTCCTTAAATAGAAAGAAGGTTCCCCATGTAGTTAGTACTCAGTGGGACATACATATATTCAACCCTAGAGCGCACTACTTCATCATTGCCGAGATTTATTTTCCCTAAAGTATGAAAAAAAAAACCTTTTTTTTTAACAAAATTTAAGAACTCGTTTTAAACAATTCCTTCCACTCATTCATCTTTAGCAATACACAAACTTGGATGATATATTTATCATAAAAATAAGAAAAACACAAATTTTGTCGACAACTTGCACAACAAATAACTTTTTTTTTTCAAACTTCAGGATTTTTTTTCTCGGCAATGACGAAGTAGTGCGCTCTTGGGTTTGGGTATATGAATACACTCACTGAGTACTAACTACACGCGGAACCTCCCTTCGATTTAAGAACCCCACACTCTTTCCGTCTCCTTGTTAGTTGCGTAAAGGCTCGGTAGATGATGTTGATGAATTCTGCAAAGCCATATTTACTGCGGTTTTTTTTATAGCCTCTACTGTCCCACTCCTGGACAAATGCCTCCCTCCACTCCTTCTGACTTTCGTCTCGTCCTCGTCCGCGTCCTCCTTCCATTTTTGACGGAATCTATCCAGCTCGTCCCGCAATCTCGTCATGGTCTGCCGCGACCCAGTCTCACTGTCTCAGGGCACCAGTTCTGTGCTACTTGGGCCCACAGTTTGGCCGGCATGCGGCAGACATATCCTGCCCAGTCGCATTTAAGTTGGGCAGCCTTTTGAGCCACGTCAACTATCTTCGTGTTGGAGCGCAAGTAGTGTGTGTTGCAGTATTGTGTTTTGGACACGATCCGTTACGGTTGTGAATCATATTTAAATTAACAATATTGTAACCCGACAAAATCTATCTGCTTTGCCTTTCCCAACTATTTTGGGTTCGGTTTAGAAATCTTACCGGTTGCAACTGTTACTAAGTACTTTATATGGACTATCTGACTGCCATAACCTAGTTACAGGGTAATATAATACCCCTTGTTATAAGACTAGTTGTCAGATTCTCCGACTTCTGATTACCCGCAACGGCTGTCAAGGATGTACAAATAACAGCCGGGACATTGCTCCCGGGTTTGTAGACCTCGATATGTTATGAACGGTCACCCATCCACGTATTAACCGCAGCTTAACCTTTGATCGAACCGTATAACTGTTATACTGTTAGATACGAGCTTGTCCAACATATAAACTGACACTGGCCTACAAATCGCAAAAAAAATCGTAAGAAAATTTTGACTTCGCGCCATACTTTAGACCAGTCTCCTTAAGTACTAAGTTTTATAATAAATTAGAACATTATGGTATTTGTATGTACGTTTCAGTGAGATAAAATTATCGCTTTGTAATCCTACGCTAGAAGATCAAGTTTCAAGTGTTAGATATTTTATGCGCGTTGCTTCATCAACATGTGCAATTGCTCATATTTGATGAATTGCATCTTGGGGTGACTGGTGAATACTGGTGTTACAGGAGGTCCTAAATAATTTGTATTCAGTGTACAACGTAGGATCCGTATTTAATTTTTTTGCCACCGACTTCCGAAATTAAGGTTATTTTTCACTTTGTAGTGTTTTTAAGGAAGTCGGTTGTTATTTTTTTTAAAGTTTTTATTTATACTTTTTAGTTATGGTATCTTCCGCGAACTAATCTAATCGCGTTATACGTCCATTTGTCGCGCAGATATTTAATGCAAATTTAAGAGTTATATGGTTTTCTCATAGATGCTATGTCAGAACTGAACCAAATTAAAATGAACACAAACAAAAAAAATACAGTCGAATTGAGAACCACCACCTTTTTTGAATACGGTTAATAATAGATAACATTGATAATCGAATTCAGTCACTAGATCCGATCTGCATTTAGTTACCACGGATTCAGGACATGACGATGAACCTGATCTTTATTTTTAATTACTTACAAAATATTTCAACGCAGCGATGGAAATTTTTGTATGTTAAAAACAAATATTAGCTTTTCCATACATTTTCACTACGTATGTAGGTATAGATATAGCACTTTCTTATAAAACGGCCAATTTTTTTTTAATAACTGACGTATGTTTTCTACGTATCTACGCTATCCCTAGCTTAGAAATACTTCGTCCATATCACTGACACCTTGTACAGATTTAAAAAAAACAAATACAACTCTATACTAAAAAAAAGGTAAATAAAAAAAGGTTTGCGTGTCAAGTTCACACTGGCAGCTGATCGGAACTTCGTGATTTATGTACAATAGACAGAAGGACAGATGTCCTACCATTAGAGGGGTGTCATGTAATAATAATAATAATAATAATATAATAATATTCCACAACTATCACACAACGCCATCTAGTCCCAAGCTAAGCAGAGCTTGTGTTATGGGTACTAGACAACTGATAAACATACTTATATATTTCTAAATACATACATATTATAGATAAATTACACCCAGACACAGAACAAATGATCGAGCTCATCACACAAACGTTTGTCCTGGGTGGGAATCGAACCCACGACCTCCGGCATAGCAGTCAGGGTCGCTAACCACTAGACCAACAGGTCTGTGTGTGTGCTGGTGTCAAACGACAGTTGGCGACAAATTGTCTCGTCGCGTGAATAGAAACAGAGAATAATGATTTGTAGGGGAACCCCTTTGCTAAATTGACAGCATCATGTAAAAGCATAATGTGCTCGATGAAAACATTCATTGTGTTATTAACGTTGTTGAGCAGACAAGTTTTTGGAACTTATGAAACAATATATTAGCTATATTCTTCAAAATAATTTAGTTTGGAGAGATTGATAGTGTGTTACGCATTTAAGGTCGTAATTAAGGTCCTGCCGGATTTGTTCGAAAGAGCTACCGTGGCCCTGGTACAGACAACTGAAGGAAAACGGGTGGGTTTTAGTAAGTAAATGAAGAGAAAGGTCATTTGATGATTTCCCGTCCAAAAAATGGGAGTAATTAAGGTCAAATCCATCGCTAAATTTGTGAAAAGAAATCTTAAGACAATTTCTTGCTCATCTCAAATGTGCTCCTGATGAGTTTCACCCTATTAAACAAGTAAACTTACTAAGGAAGAAACGATCGTGTGCGTGTATGTTTTAACCAATCAATGTCGGTAAGACATCAAGAATGATTGGATGTTCAATCATAGTCCCCATACAAACGATGCTAAAGTAGTCTGCTTTTAGACAAAGTATGGGAGGGCCTTGTAGCTAAATAATAGCAGCCGCATGGCTCGAACGTTCAAGTAAAGTAGCGCTTGCCACGGTTGATCCGTGGATGTCTTTACGTACCTAGGCACTTCCGTGTCTCGGAAAGCACGTTAAACCGTTGATCCCGGCTGTTATTTCACAGTCGATCTTTGACAGTCGTTACGGGTTGTCAGAAGTCAGACAGTATGACAACCTGTCATACCAAGGGGTATCGTTTTACCCAGTAACTGGAAGGTCACTGAGGAGGTCAGATAGGCCATTGCTCCATATAAAACACTTGTATTTAGATGCATCTGGTTAGACTGCAAGCCGATCCCGACATAGTTGGGACATCAAATCAAAAATCATTTATTCAAACTTTTCGAACGTCAAAATTATTCAACACTTTCTAGTGCTTTTACTGGGAAGAAACTCCCCAGCAGCAAAACTGTCTGATTAGTTAGAATAACTTCTTTGATTCTATTCAATACTACGTTAGTCTAGGTAGATAATGATTTTAGCAAATAGTGGCAAATACAGAGGAGAAATTAATTGTGATCACTTCGCTCGACTGCATGTTGCAGAGTTCTATTTCATCGTTAATGTTTTCATTAGTGAAAAGGACATCTGTTTCAGAGGGTGCTAATGGGAATACGACCAACATTTGGGGACAAATAGTTGCAGCAGTTTTGTTGATGTGGATTAAATTTGCAGCTAATGGCTTTAGAGGGGCGACAGTTTGACTAAATTAACGAATATAACAATAGAAATTTCAGTAATTTTGTAAACAGGCGCATCACATGTGCTTTATACGGTTTGTCAACATCATCATCATTAATTTGTCGGTAATAATAATTTCTTGGGACAACCAACACACCGTTATCTGATCCCAAACTAGGCAGAGCCTGTACTATGGCAACCAGACAACTGATAAAATATACTTATATATTTCTAAATACATACATATTACAGATAAATTACACCCAGACACAGAACAAATGATTATGCTCATCACACAAACATTTGTCCTGGGTGTGAACCGAACCCACGACCTCAGCCTTAGCAGTCAGGGTCACTAACCACTAGACTAACAGGCCAGTCAAACAGGTCAGTTCAGTCACGATTAAAATGTATGACATCTTTCTTTTCGTGCATTTTATTCGTGACTTTCCGTTTTAGACCATTATAAACATCTACCCGATATACATAATTTATTCCATCACGTATTTATTTAATTTTGTACACTTTGATTTACGATGGTAATGCAAAAATGTTGAATCCATGATATGATATCCAGATGCACCTGAATCAGTATTTTACTAGGGTATCGTAAAAGGCGACTAAAGGACTTATTAGAGACTGGGCAGCAGCGTTCTCTATGCTTTCACCATCATACTGCGATCGCCAACCCGCCTACCAAGCGTGACGATTATTTATTTAAGTTATTTATTTATTGTTCACTTCAGGTTATAAACATCATTGTAGCCCTGGCTCTTGTACTAGGAATTCCTGTATCACACGAGCGAGACCTCTCTATTTACAGGGAATAAGATTTGGAAGCGAGATAGACAAAATTAGACACTAAGGTTAACGTTATGACATGCATTAAAGGAAGGATACAAATATAAAAGAGAAAAAAAAAACAGAATAATAACAATAAAAAAGACAGTAATTATTAATCACTGCGTACTAAGGAGGGTGAGGCTAAGTATGTGATTATGGCGAAACCCCCAAATTGGGGGAGGCCAATGTCCAGCAGTCGTCTTATGACGTCTTATGGCTGAAATGATCATGATGATGACATGAAGCAACTGCTTGTCTGAGGCTCCACAAACCCGTCACGGTAACACGACAACTCGATTCCCCTTGACACATTACCAGATATTTTGGGCGTCCGACTACCCGTAACTCGACTGATATAAATCTACAAATCTTTCCGAGGCACAGATGGGTCTCGATACGTTATAGATGTTCACCCATCCACGGACCGACCGCAGCAACCGTAGCTTAACCTTCGATGGACATGAACGGGTATAATTTAGCCACAAACCCATTTTAAACCAAATGAAAACAATATTATTAGTTGACTGGTAGAAAATGCCTCAGGCATTAAATCCGCCTTTGTACAGTATAGGTATTTTTATACTTGTGCATAAAGTTTAAATATTAAATACATAAAATAATGTGATCGTTATATTCTTAAGTATAAACAAACAGAATCAAATGCAGTAAAAGGGGGCAGATTATCAAAGTCACGCGATAAATTTTATCGCACACAACGCACAAATTACTAGAACAATTGCACCGTTTGTAGGGACAACAACATCTGTTGGTGCTAGAGGTCCGGATGTCAATATAAACGGGACATTGGCGACTAATGGCCCGCTGTTGAATGGCCCACTCTCCAGGGTGTTGTATTGCAATATTGTTGGTATTGAAACGCGAGAAGGGATTTCTATGGAATTAATGGGAGCTGTTAGATTTTATTTGTATGTGGGTTTTATTGTGCGTGTGTGGCTGTTTATTGCGAGTGGTGTTTAGAACAGTTTTGTTTTTGTCCTGTGCGTCATCCATCTGTCATCTCACTTTGATGCATGGAATTTGTATGTACTATAAGATCCTTGCTTTGCTGTGACTGATAGAAGACATTCTAGATACAAATATTTACTTCTAGGTTCTATGGCCCATTCCGAAATACCTAACCTAGTTTTGTATTACGGAATATAAAACGGTTTAAAGAATTTTGATTTGAACAGATTTTTTTTTTTCTCTATACAGGGTTATTTGTAAAACACCGGCAACCTCTCAGGTCTATGTTATTAACATCATAATAAACAACTTTTGTTCTATGACTTTTAAAAATTCATCATATTTTAGTGCATCAGATTTTCATACAAAAATCGGCTGCCTGTAAATAAGTCAAGTTCAAGCGCCCCCGCCGCCCTAACCCCGCTCCCCTTGCTAATATACTATCGCTTTCTTTTGCTTCGCATAGACTCCGTAACATTTAGAGCGTTCAATTTAAATATTTTTATTTTTGTTTGAAAATCTGATGCACTAAAATATGATGAATTTTTAAAAGTCATAGAACAAAAGTTGTTGCTTATGATGTTAGTAACATAGTCCTGAGAGGTTGCCGGTGTTTTACAAATAACCCTGTATAAAATATTGTTGGGTGACCCTCTTTGCATACCAAAACCCCTCCGCGTCTCGGAAAGCACGTTACGAAGTTGGTCCCGGTTGTCATACCTACGTGGATTTTTGACTGACGTTACGGGTCGTTAGAAATCTGAAAATCTGACGACTAATCTTACCACGGGGTATCGTAATACCCAGTAACTGGGTTGTGGAGGTCAGATAGGCAGTCGCTCCATGTGAAATATTAGAATACAACTGCATCCGGCTAGACTAAAAGCCGACCCATAGTTGGGAAATTGCAACACAGATGGTGATGATGGCATATGATGATGAGTTGATACTAAACAAAATCGTTTAAAAAAGTAACCTACTTTCTTTACAGAAGCGTCCCTTTAAATGCCATCCTGATAGGTCCACACAAGTATCATAATCATATATCATAATTACAGTCTCATTTCTCGACAATGGTGTCGCGTCGCCAATTGATGGGGTCAACCAATCAATTGATGTTAATCAGAAATTCAATTGAAATCGTCAAGTGCAGTACAATCTTAAGTGAAGTACAGCCTTGACTGTTTAAGTTGGATGTATTTCGGGACAATAAACGATTTCATTTCAGTACTGGTATTCAGATGCATTCAGTTAGACTGGAAGCCGACCAAAACATAGTTGAGAGAGGGCTGGGCAAATTGAAAAGGTATCATTCCATTTTTCGTGACCTTTTCATTTCATTTTATTGTTCAATTTATTTCATTATGGCACTATATGGACTAGTTTTATTGTAAACACAAAATATGACAATAATTTTGAATGACAATCTTAGGCCAGTGAAAATAGAGATTTTTAGTATATTACGGAAATAATAGGGCAGCGTGGTAATGTAAGAAAAATACGATATTAAACCTTAATTGTTTTGTAAAAACAATAAAAGAATTCAAGGCTTTGTTTACTTGAATCTCCGTAATAAATTAAATTGTGATCTAATAGAAGGGTGAAGCGATATATTGTAATATAATCGGCATCATATTATCTTATATTTACGTGAATTCACATTGGGTAAAAGGCATATTAAGATGAAAATTCGAAATTAAGGTATTGATGTAAGATGGCACGGTAAAACTAAATGCGATGTTACTACTCGCAAAAGAAACGCCGACAGAAACTCAGAGGTCTTTTTTAAAGTTCAGACATAATCGTGGCCACATCATGTGAAGACCCGAAGAAGGTAATAGATTGGTGTCTACGCTTTTGAGAAAGAACCACACATATTGAGTGGATCTGTCCAAACAGTGCACGCATTTCTCAGTAAACTCTCTAAATCTATTGCAGCACTAGAAAGAATACAATTATTTCTTTATTTTTATAATATGGGTCATTTTTACCATTATCCTCGGACATACGACAGTACTACGAAGCCAACCTTCACTAAATAGTCATCAATGAGTTGATGCGAGTCAATGTCGTAAACAGTCATAAATCAATTATCTACTTTGACAGCTAACGGAGCTGGTGTAATGATTTTTGGAGTCATGACGTCACAAATAATTATGTCATTGAAAGTACCTTGCTTGCAAATGTGCTAATTTCGGTGCTAGTAACTGTATAGAGGATTGTTAAGGATGTGATGATTCATCATGACTATTATAGTGTAAGGATTAGTGATGGGATCGCCCCCTTTAGATTTTATGACAGCCTGGTACTCCTAACGGTTTCGTCTATGACAAATGTCAGTTTTCGAATGATGGACTTTTAGTGATTTAGAGACTTCAAATTTATGGGCACGCCACAATTGCGGCGGTAAGTCCCCTATTTGAGGAGTGGATTGAGAGGCGCCACAGCGTCCTCACCTTCCACCTGACGCAGGTTCTCACCGGGCATGGGTGCTTCGGTGGGTTCCTGTTCAGGATAAAGCGGGAGGTGTTTCCATTGCGAGGATCGTCTGGAGGACACGGTGGATCATACAGTGGAGGTGTGCCCTGCCTGGGCGGAGCACCGCTGTGTCCTCGTGGAGGCGATCGGCGGCGGCGACCTCTCGCGTCCGGCCCTGGTGCGAGCCATGGTACGGAGCGAGAGGGCACGGGAAGCCGTCACCTCCTTCTGCGAAGCAGTACTGCTTGCGAAGGAGGAGGCGCAGCGCGTGAGGGAGTGGCAGTCTCTGCGCCCTCACGTCCCTAGCCGCCGCAGGAGGAGACGGCCCGGGCGTCGGGAGTCGATTGCGGACTCCCGGCCACCGTAGGCACGAGCTTGCGGGCGGCGAGCAATGGGTAGCTCGCCGCCCGGTAAGGACCAAGCTCGGGTCGACGGCGCGTAGTGTTCCACGCGCGCCTCAAAGAGATGTCAGCAGCACTGAAGGGGTCTGCTAGGACCGATGCCTGCCGGGGTCGCGTGATTGTTCGAAAGAGATACCGTGACTCTGGCACATGGGCAACTGAAGGAACACGGGTGGGTTTTTAGTCAGTAAAAGTCTGACACGCCCTCTCGCTCCGCCCAGAGCGGGAGAAGTCATTTGATGATTTCCCATCCAGAAAAAAAAAAACGACTTCAAATTTATGCCAGACGGTTTCCAATTAAAGCTATTTAAAATTGTATCTTCTTGCAGAGTTACTAAAAGGATTTAATTTAAATGGAAACCCGAAAAACACAATGTCATGAAATAAACCACGCCTATCAATAAAAAAAACTATTCTATATGTTAAACTATGAATTCCAGTCTATTATCATTTTAATATTTATTTGAAAAACTTGTTATATAATTTTTATTTTTCTTTCAAGGCCACATTGAGTAAGTGTGGCATAGTCGTCGATCAAATCTATTCTACTAGCTTCTGCCCACGACTTCACCCGCGTGAAATTTCTTGTTGACCCACCCCGACGCATCACATCGCCTGCTCGCGCGTAAGCTTCGTTTTCGGTTAGCGTTCTGTCGGCTTTTTTTTAGCTCATCACCTAAGAGTGGTCCAGGATGTCAAATAGCATATAGAGGTTCCTCATGAATAGAGCTACCAAAAGCAATTTTCAGTTGTAGGTATTTCTAAAGATTAACACTGGAAGCGCTGAAAATACCGACTGAGGTAAATTTGGATAAAAAAATATGTACATTGCAATTACGAGGTTGAATTCTCGTATAAATAATAAATATAATAATCATCATATTTCATGAAAAGTCATAAAAAGTTACGATTATATGCATAATTAAACATTAATTAGAACAGGAAGAACATCGAAATGGGTCAAATTTGGGACGCCCGCACTTCTAGTGTTAACAAACTTTTCAATTTTAGTATTTAGGCGATACATACGCATATAAAGGCTACCAGACTTATCTTTCAGATACTGCGTCACTACTAACCCTCATTGGGCCTGCGTGGCCCACTTCTTCTCTCAGAAAGCAGGCATGTGTCTCCTACTGCAGCTGTGGGTACATTATAGGAACCAACCCAGTGCAGGTTGGTGGATATCACATGTCTTCGATTTTTTTTTAGAACGTGCCGGTTTCCTTATGATGTTTTTCTTCACCGTTTTGAGAGCAGTGGTGATAAATACACAAAGAAAAATGCCTGTTTGGGTTCAAACTCAAGTCCTAGAACACGTAAGTCGGGGCTGATACCACTGGAATGCCACTGCTCGATATACCTAAGGGGCCATCCATAAATTAAGTTACACCAATTTCATGATTTTTGACCCCCTCCCCCGTTCTTGTCACAGCTGGTCAAATTTATGAGAGCCCCCCCCCCCCCCTCCCTAGTGTGACGTCACATATTTTAAATCTAAAAATAATTAGTGAATTAAAACAGCAGTTCCGAAGTTAGTTTTATTTAAATATAAATGATTTTTTAATAAAATTTACATCAAATTAAACATTGCAAGACATTTGAACCTTATTTCTGAGAGTTGCAAATGTTTTTCGTTAATAGTTCAAAGTTCGTGTTTTACTTAACACTTAGATTAAAATAGATTTTAAAATGTACGTCACGAAATTTAGGACCCCGCCCACCCCCTTGTCTCACAATGTCACACTTCGTCAACCCCTTCCCTCTCCCTTAACGTGTGACGTAATTTATGGATGACCCCTAATAGAATCTACTGGGAGAAAAAATAAGATTTGTCATACCTACCAGAATCTTTGTCTTTTTAAATAGGGAATTCTAAAATGCATGCAAAACTTAAGAAATTCTCAATGCGACGTCTAATAAGTAATAGTTCAGGGTCGGTTAATAGCGTGGACGGTCACCTACGCTTGGAACAGGTTGCACAAAACGGTTGACAACAGACGCAATTAATAGTAATGTATATCCAATAAAAGTTTGTGTAGGAAATAATGCACAACTTTCAAGGATGTCTGAAAGATTGGAACTCATCGGTGAGTTTCTCAAAACACTTGACCAACATAGGGTTTAAAATGGTTCACCTCACGTTAATGAAAGATAGAGCAAGTGTAGTACAGATGCCAGCGCTTCATGGTACCTGAAACTGAAAAATTCTCCCAATCAACCTAGAACCTAATGGTTTGACATTAAAGTTGAAAATATATTAAAGAAATTTGACAGATTGTTGTAACTTGATGAGCTGGCGTCTGTACCTATAATTTAATGATGAGTCAGTCGGTCATTCATACTACAAGGCAATCACGTAACTAACATTTGGATTAGGTATCGCTTTCATTTTGACAGTTCAACAACATTCATTGCTTTATTTACGGTGTTGAGTCGACAATTTTTACGAACAGATGAAGCAATGGAAAAGCAGTATCCTTTTAAATGTTTCAGATCGTGATTGAAGTGAGTCACGGAATAAAGGTGCTGATCTTATTGGCGACGTTCTTTCAAAAGGTCAAATGGATATGACTACTACACACACCCTATTTTCTTATCTATTAGGTACTCTACTAATATCTACTACATATTTCTCTGAACCAGTGCACATGTATAACCACATAATGAGTATAGACGAAGTAGCGCAAAGGAGTATGTAAGAATCGTTGAACGTAGTGCTCTGCAATTTCTTCCCAAGTGGAAAAGCGCTTACGATTTTGCAAGTCTCCATACAGGTGTTCTGTAATTCCTTCTCAATGAGAAAAGCGCTTGCGTTTTTACATTTGTCTGTATATCATCATTTCAGCCAATAGACGTCCACTGCTGGACATAGGGGTCCCCCAAGTACCGCTACTACGACCGGTTCTGTTTCCCGTATTCAGCGGATTCCTGTCTCCATAACAGTAGGTATAATCCTTTCAGTCATATCCGATGTTATTCCCGGGAGATAGTACATTCTATTTCCATACAAGGACTTCCAATCAATATCATTTATTATCAGCCAACACACAGGATATGCTTTCATCCGTTTATCAGACAACCTTGATATATAAATAACTACGCTGACATACCTACCAACATACGCGTAAAGGATGTTCCTAACTCAAGTGCAAAATAATCTGATTTCTATCTATACTAGTATTATAAAGCTGAAGAGTTTGTTTGTTTGGTTTAACGCGCTAATCTCAGGAACTATTGGTTTGAATTGAAAAATTATTTTAGTGTTGGATTGCTCATTTATCGAGAAAAGCTATTTAGGCTATATAAAATCATGCTAGGGCCGTTTGGAGACAAGGAAAAAGAAAAAGTCACGAATAATAAGTACACGCTTGAGCAGGCGATTCCATGCGTCAAGGTAGGTTGGGAGCATAAGAAATATGGCGCGGAAAAAGGCCTAAATCACGCAATTAAATAAAACAAACAGTAAAGTTTGTGTGTTTAGGAAGCGCTGGTAAATAAGTACCTTCATGAGGACCTGCACCCTAATTGCGAAACGCACAATTTATCAGAATCTGAATGGGATTGAAGATTATTTCTAAACCATTGCGTCATTTGTTCGAATAAATTGTGGCTCAGCAACGTAAATAACGCAATGAATGTTGTTTAACTATGAATATTAAACCAATTCCTACCAATAAAAAGTTCCGTAATTACCCCTCTGATCGAGAAAGGTGAAACAACGAATGAACGGTCTCGTAGGCTTATGGAGTCTCCGAACTATTAGGCATTTTAGTTTTCTCTCTCTCTTTTAACATTATTTATACTTATAATATTATGGTGAGGTCTAATTTGTTTGTTCTACTATGATTCTAGACCGCCTAACAAAGAAATTTAATTTTGGAAGTCGGTGTCTTAGGATCTGTATTTAAGGTTTTTTTGCCACCGACTTCCGAAATTAAAGTTATTTTTGGTAGATACCCTGCACTAATCTAATCGCGTTATTCGTCCATTTGTCGCACAAATCCTTAATGCAAATTTAAGACTTATATGGTATTCACATGGATCCCATTGTCCGAATGGAACCAAATAAAAATGAGACCATCCGGAAAGCACCAGCTTTCAAATAAAAAAAATAAATCATCAAGATTGGTTCACCCAGTCAAAAGTTATGAGGTAACAAACATAAAAAAAGTACAGTCGAATTTATAACCTCCTCCTTTTTTTGAAGTCGGTTAAAAAGTGCTATTTAATGAAAAAATTCTCAATACTCAATACTCAATTCTTTATTGCATTCCATATATATACATCCATATATTCCATATATTTTTTATATTCTACGTTATGGGAGCCTAGAAAAAATCTCCCTATATGATACTATTCATAAAAGAGAGGTATTCTGTTTCAAGGGCCAGAATATTAAGAAAGATTAAAAAAATACATCACGATTTTACATTCTGTCATTTTATATTTGTAACCTAAAAAAACTTAAGTATTGAATATGACCCAAAGGTTTACATAAATTACAAAAGCAACCTTCACGGCGTTTGTTTTCTTACATTATATGGCGGTTTTATTTAGACAGTTACATAGTTCTAACACGTAAAACATTTACGACATAGATTGTCGACACACTTCGTTAAAATGTAGCCAATGTTGTGGATTATATCCCAGTTAATTATTAATTTAGCTTTCGTAGGAACCAGCCTATTGTTTACTTGTGGTAATAGAATATTCGAGAATGTAATAGTCGTCAAAGGTTACGATATGATTATTGATTTAATTGTTCTGGTTCTTTGGTTTCTATTAATTAGTTCAGAGTTCAATTTCTGTAGTTATTATGGAAAGGTCTTTGGTCTGGTACTGGAGCAATTAATAATTACGAAAGTAACAGGGTCATTAGGAATCACTACATAATATAAAACAAAGTCGCTTCCCGCTATCTGTCCCTATGTATGCTTAGATCTTTAAAACTACGCAACGGATTTCGATGCGGTTTTTTTTTAATAGACAGAGTGATTCAAGAGGAAGGTTTATAATAGGTTGGGGAAAAAGTTTCTTCGCATTTTTTAAGAAAATTCAGAACATTTTTTAATAAAGTTTATTTACATTTAACTAAAGTATGTAGGTACCATTTTGTTCGATAACTTTTTGCCATCTTGTAGGTAGGGACATGATCCCATTACTATAGAAATTTTGGGACTTCTGGTCAAAATACCGCGACAAGTGGTTTTGGCAGTCCTCTCGTGATGTTAACCTGACACTGCCTAAAGAATTCTGATGAGACCGAAACAGGTGGAAATCTGAAGGTGCAAGGTCAGGACTATACGGCGGATGTATTAACACCTCCCAGCCAAACTCTCTTAATTTTTGTTGGGTGGCTAAAGATGTGAGAGGTCTAGCGTTATCATGATGAAAAACCACACCCCTTCTGTTGATTAATTCCGGCCGCTTTCTCTCAACTTCTTGCTTTTATCTCATCAGTTGTTCGCAGTAGAGTTCAGAATCGATGGTCCTGCCTGGTGGTAACAGCTCATAATGAATAATGCCCTTCCAATCCCACCACACACACAGCATCACCTTGTTGCGAGTTAACCCGGGTTTCGCCACAGTCTGTGAAGCCTGACCGGCCTTTGACCACGACCTTTTTCGCACGTTCTTGTCATACGTGATCCACTTTTCATCACCAGTTATCAGCTTCTTCAAAAATGGTTCGGTTTCATTACGTCGTAATAAAGAATCACAAATGAGTACACGGTTCATTAGGTTTCTTTCAGTGAGCTCGTGAGGTACCCAAATGTCGAGCTTTTTTGTGTACCCAGTTTTTTTTTAAATGCGCCAAAACTGTTTTGTGGTCAATTTCCAGTTCTTCAGCTACGTCGTAACTACTGGTATGCCGATCTTGCTCCACTTTTTCAAAAATGGCATCCATTTTATCCGTAATAGGGCGACCAGAGCGACGTGCATCTTTGACATCAAAATTTCCGGATTGAAAACGCTTAAACCAAATTTGTGAAACTCTCACAGACACTACACTAGGTCCATAAACATCGCAAATTTTTTTCGCGGCTTGCGTTGCATTTTTACCTTTTTTGTAGTAAAATTTTAAAATGTATCGAATTTCTTCATTAGATTCACTCATCTTGACGGTACGAAAAACAAATGAAAATCACACATTTTCCTAATTTGAATTTGGAATTATGTTCTTTAAAATTTAAACTTTCAATGATACCAAAACCAGCCAGATACAAATAGTATAGCCAAAGAGATTTTATTACAAGTTCATACATACTATAATGCGAAAAGACTTTTTCCCCAACCTAATATATAGGTATAAGATGCGGGCAAAGCCGCCGGTAAAAGCTAGTAACAAATAAACCACAAAATTGAATTTCCCGAATGGTTAGGCAGAGGTATACCCTGTAAGTAGCTGCACCCACATTTCGCCTGTTATATTAAAGTCATATAATGTTATAGAGTGTGAGCCTATTGCCATCAATCTGACACAGATCTAGACTCTGGACTGCTACTGAGAAATATCACATAGAAAAATCCAATAATTCTTTGCCGGACCCACCAGGACCAGCTCAGAAGAAGCTCTTGCGACCACTAAACTAACGAGGCAGTTACTAGTTTTAATTCGAATGTTGATAATATTTTCATAATTTCAGTTGAAAGACGTGTTACTGCTGGACACACCTCTCCCAAATTGCGGGTTTGCAGGGGGGCGATCGCAAAATGGTGGTAAAATATACAGAGATCGCTACTGCCCATTCTCTTGTATGTTCGTTAGTCGACTTTTACGATATCCACAGGAAGAATTGGCACGGTGCTACCGAACATATTAAAAACACAAAACAAACATTACGGAAGATTTCGCGAATAATCAAGCCCCACCAAAATCCTTCGCTCGGTAAATATGCGGTACATATGTATTTTCTTATTTAAATGACTGCACACTTGAACGGTCCCAATATTCCGTGACCGATTTAAAAAACAAAATCGTTTATTATCGATTTCTCGCAGTTTTGACGTATGCACGAATATGTCTTCGTTATAAAAAGAAATGCGACTCGAGTCGACGGTAATATTTGCACCGTTATAATCCTACAAATAAATAATTAATTCTTCGAACTTCAACCGATTTGTCATGTGAAAATTGGTGCAACATTCAAGCTGAAATAATTACTCATTCTGTATATAAATGCCATATTAATTAGCTGGTGTCAACTTATCATTATCTGCCTCGCCTTTCCCAACTATTTTGGGGTCGGCTTCCAGTCTTACCGAATGTAGCTGAGCACCAGTATTTTACATGGAGCGACTGCCTATCTGACCTTTACAAACTGGGTAATACGATAACCCTTGGTAAGACTGGAAGTCATTATACTCGGTGTCAACTGCGAACCTATTTTTTTTTTTGTAATTTTTCATTTGTCTTAGTAAAGATATCATAGATAGGGCAAATGTTTAAGAAATAGACTAGAACCTTATTGAACCAAGTTAAGTGCCAGCAATAGATGTTTTGCACTTCGAATTCACCATCATTATCATCATTTTTGGCAGCCCTGTTTCGCTCATTACTGAGCCTCCTCCTTTTTGTGCCATGTTCCCCTGGTATGTGAGAATCACTGTTATTCCTTTTTGGGCAACTAAAATTACCAAAAAACTAAAAAAAAATTCCTCCCCAAAAGTTTTTTCTTAGCATCTGTTGCTAATCTGCGACAGCTATCGCCTGCTTTTATATTTCAACGTGTAATATTATATAGTCGTAATATATGCTCCATAATCAATTCTGAGTTTAAAGAAGAAAGTTTCAAACGCCCACAAGGAGGCATTATCGCTTACGTTATGAACCAACACTTCATAGATAACGACTCACCACTTGCAAAAGCAATATTATTTTTCAAGTAAGTATTTTTTTTTAATATTAAGTCAGCTCTTCCCTGAAACTCTCAAATGCAAAAATCCTTGCACCCAGCACTTGCAACTAAAAAGACAGCAACACGAAATGCATGCACAAAAACTAGAGAACCAAGTCAATACACATTCTAGACGTTACTCAGTAATAGTAGTCATGCCAATATAAACTATTATTCGTTACGCGATATGATGCAATGGATTCTTGTGTCATTGCCAACACAAAGATTAATGTGTGCGAATGTCACAATATTGTGGAGTCCCTTATTTTTAATGCAGCGCAAAATGTTGGGCGGAACATAACATCATCAGGGGAAGTGAAAACACGACATGACGCAAACGGTAGGCTCTAAAACAAAGCACCCACGACGAGTACACGATCAATCAATTTTAGTAGCATGACCTAATTTTGTTATTTTAGGTGACTGCATACCTTTCAACTGGATAGGATAAATTCACGAGGAAAATGAATTTACTAAAGCTAAAACTATCGGTCTTTTTTTTTTTTGGATGGGAAATCATCAAATGACTTCTCCCGCTCTGGGCGGAGCGGGAGGGCATGTCAGACTTTTACTGACTAAAACCCACCCGTGTTCCTTCAGTTGCCCATGTGCCAGGGTCACGGTATCTCTTTCGAACAATCTCGCGACCCTGGCAGAAACTATCGGTCTTGAAATTAGAATTAGCATTAAAAATGACAGTGATACGATATTGTACATAAAAGATTAAGGCGATGAACGATCGAAGAGCTTCAATTATAAATTGGTTTAGACGCAAATATTTCTTCCTTACATCCGCGATGAATAAACTATTTACTCGTGGATCATAAACATTCCTTCGCCTCTCAAGACACAGTATCGTGCTTATAAACTCCAATCATATTTAATCCTTCAGCGTTAGAGTTCAAAAACAAACTTGTTTAAATTATAAACCAATAAAGTTAAAGCAAGACGGGTTATAATGGCCATCTGTTCTGCCGATCATCAAAATGAAGATAACATAAGTACCGGAGCGATAAGTCATGAAAAGCTAATGATATAACCGAAGATTGCTTTAAAATTCTGAATATGGTCCCTTTATCAAAGAACCCACTCATTAGATTCTAAGAAATGTCTTGGAATTTAAACAATAGGTTGTAAGTGAGTTGTTGAAATGCAATAAATTATCTTTAACCTGATTCTGAGAAGGAATTTAAAGGTTTTGTCTGTTATAGAATTGTGTGGTGAAAATCCATAAGATTTTGCTTGTGTATAGTCTTGACTAGTCCATGGGTTATAATGATAAACGCTACAAGCACTGTTTTCTCTATTGTAGTGTCTGTAGCGAGTTTCACTTTCTGTTCCTACTTCTTGCCTTTTAGTTTTACTGCAGTTTTCTGCTCTACTTTACACATACTAAATTAAGTATATACTCTTGCTTTGGTATTTCATTTCCATTTTCACTGGCCTTCGCAATTATTTCCACTCGGTTGGTTTTATTATTAGATTGTTTTAATAATACTGTTCCATTTAGTTGCTCCAGACTTTCTCAAAGTGTTATCACAATTAATAATGCTCTCGTTAAATTCGTGCCAAGTTTCAGTTTGCACACTCAGTTTGCACTGGCATTCTGGCATTGAATTATTTGGCATTGAAAATGGTGCAAATAGTGTAAAAAGTGCGGAATTGAATCAGATTGGAATTCGTTTATTTTTACCTGAATACGATTTTAAAAACATTTTACATTTTTTTTCTGGTGGCTGAGTGCTATCATGGTATACAATAAGGTGATCATCAATTTAACACATACTAGTGTGACATATTTTTATGTTTAAATTACAGATCATCTAATCTTCTCATGATCAACTTTTACAGTAACATAACTCCGTGACCTTTTTCATAACAGCAGTAGCAGTAACAAGAAAAGAGCAACATTAGACGGGATAAACCCATGATAATTAAACAAATAGTCCCGAAAGCGACAAACAATTATAGGTAGATACTATACTAAGAAACTAGACACATCTTTCATTAATAAGGCCTCGGAACTAAACTGTAACTAGAGTATTGTTGAAACAAGTACTCACATGGAGATAACGCCGTGTTTACACAATGATACATATTTACATATACACACAACTGACAATACATAACACATGACATCACCGTCTGAGCGAACTACTTTACCTTAACGTTTAGAAATTCTACTTTGAAAATTCTTGTAGAGTATAAAATCTCTCTGGCAAAGAAAAGCTAAAAGCTTTTCCTCCCAAGAGTGTCCTAAAATGTTATTTTAGAGCATTTCGGATGGTTGGATAACAGCTATGTTTTAAGATGGTATACTGCTACCTCTACATTTATTATTAGTGTTTTCAGCAGTATCCTAAAGATCGTCAGTAAAAACGGCCTATTGGATCTCATCTTTATGTCTCCAAGTTTATACATCAACCAATTAGGCAGAAATTCTTTAACAGTTTTGATTAAAGTTTAAATGAAGATTGACCATGACTTCTATCTGGGTCATGGCTAATGTTTGTGACATCAGACTTCATCATCATAATCTGCCTAGCCTTTTCTCAAGTATGTTGGGGTCAGATTCCAGTCTAACCTAGCAGAATAGCAGTATTTTACACAGAGCGACTGCCTATCTGACCTCCACAGCCCAGTTACTGGGACACCAGACTTATCAACACTAATGTTCTAAAATCTAGCTACCGAAGACAATTTTAAAATATTGCATTTCTTAATAGTATTCACGTTGTCAAAGTCACGGCCAAACATCACAAAATTAAGAGCGCTCAAGAAATACGAGTTGAAAATAAAAATGTCGATCCAAGCCAGAAACCGGTGAGAAAATATTTTACTGTTATAAGAACTATATTTTGCATTTTTAAGTGGCCCGAAAAATTGAGCGACTTCATCCGTAGCGCGTAGCGCGTTTTGGAAAAAAAATTGTGACAGAATATTTTTCTTTTAATGCTTTATCTCAAATGTAATAAATGTTTATGAAATATCTTTCGTCTTTCACATACTTTTAGTCCAAAATCAAATAATTTATTTCAGACTAACATCGTGAAATTTCTTGTACTCGTCGGAGTAAAGATATTTTTATCGTCCAAAACAAGAAAATAGAATTGATTCTATTTGTACTTTGGAGAAGAATGACGAAGAATTTCGACACTGCCCTTGCTGAGTAAACTTACAACTATGTCTTTAAAATCATCAAACTTGCTATAGAGCGTGTTCGGTTGTACTAATTTGGCACCATACCGCTAAAATTCCTGTACCTACCGGTTCTTGCGAATCAAGTATTGGATCGATCGATTCGTCTCATTCATGCGGGCATTTAGCTGCTCAACGTCTTCGCATTTTGCTTCTTAAATGATAGCCTTACTTATTTCTAACTAATGTTTTGTAAATTACAAATTTACAACGTATATAATTATTATTGTAGTAGTGCCCAGTGGCAATGACAGCTACTTACAAGCTGTCGGTCATAGGTTCGAAACGAAATCTGACAGGCGCTTTGCTTTGAATAAATTATTTTATCACTATTTCTCTCAAAACGGTGAAGGAAAACATAGTGAGAAACTGACATGTCCAGAACTAAAAATTCAAAGACATATGACATATACCAAAACGCATTGTGATCGCGTGCTGCATTATGGTGTCACTCCAGATACAGATGAGCAATTTTTTGTATTTTGAAATGTTTTATAATTTAAATTGTAATATTTAAAACACAATTTTTAGGTTATTAATTAAATAAAGGAAATTAAAACATAACACGAACGGCATGTAAACACACTAAACATGCACATACTATCGCTCCACGATGATATAAATTAAATTTTTGACAGGTCAATGCACAATTAAAGGAAGCACCTTGCAAACCGTTTTATTAAAATTCCAGCATATTTTTATAGTTTCTGATTATCTTATTTGTTTGCATAATATATATTTTGAATTATTTTGCTGAAGTAAGAACCTGATATGATAACAAGACTATGAATAATGATAATGATGTAATCAACGTGATGTGACGAAATATCAAGGAGTCGGAAATCGAAGAACTTTGATAATTTATTGGGGCACTATGTAAAATGTAATTAAACTTTTAGCGAGACAGAAATATGGAAACCACGTGTTTTACGCAAATATATTCGCATGTGACTTGTTCTTTGTAAAAATACCAGAAGTGTATAAATATCGTTTGATTGAATTTAAAAATTTTTGCAGCCTTGTTTTAAAAAATCTGTATTTCCTTATCAAATCACGGAGTCATGGTGGAACCTTATATCTGCATTATTTATTTGCATATCACACTATATGAAGTGACCTATTTTTTGTTTTTTAGGAGAATAAATTCTTTAACCCGCAGTGTATTAATGCCAAGAGTTTCAATTTGAATCTCATAAGATTCAGATCAAAGTCACCAAAACCAAGACTTCATTCATCAGTCGCCCTCTACACAACCTATTGTAGTCTAATGCAAGATAAAAGAAAAACACCGCTTAACGCATCCCTTCATCTTTTTCCCTCAACAGTAGCCACTTATAGATAATACGAGTCTACCACACCGAACATGTCCGTCGCCACATGACTAAGGAAAGAATCCCTCGAAGATTATCCTTGTCATATTTGCTTACACAATCTTCGTAAATGCTTGAAGTATTGTACCATATTTCACCGAGCTGTCTGTAACAGGTGGTCTCGCCGCTAACTTGTTGTTAGCAACTCTTGGTTATGCTAATAGCAACCGATTTGTTCAATAAACATGGTTTATTTTCATCGTTTTTGCGTGTTTTAATAGGTTATTCTATTTGTGGCTTCTTAATTGGATTCCGTCTTAATTGTTCTTAAATTTGTTTGGGGGAATTCTGTCAGGTCGAATTTTTGCGTAAAGTCAAATATATTTTCATGACTGAAAAATACTATGTAACTTTTTTCTGATTTTACAACTACTAGGATGTAAACTTTTCTACGCTGAAAAGAATGTACAACGATTTTCACCTGAAAATCTTTATAGATGTCGTTACGCCAATGAAAATTATGAAACAAATTTACAATCAGCGTTTAGAAATTTAAAATGTCATGAATGAAATCTCCAATTTCTTATATCAAAAATCCATCTACTGAGAAGAAAATTCCCTATAAATTCAAGCATAAATTAAAAACAATTGTAAATTTCATCTTAACTAAAAACGTCCGATAAGTTGCGGATCAGTGCCGGTTTATTTACCTTAGCAACGCCGGACCTGCCGAGAGCACAGCACGGTAACACTAATGTAGCACAATCAGTTGGAAAACTAGGGAACTGTGTTGAAAAATCGTTCGCGAATTTGTTGGATGGTGTTTGTGTCGGGAAGTGTGAGACGGAGCGTGTAGGCACGTGTGCGCGCCGCGGTTGGGTGCTGTCGACTGTCAGTTCGCGCCGACCGCCTCGGGGCCGCGAGCAAGCCCATGAAATCGCTTTCGACTTCAGGCCATCGGTGTCCCACCGGGCTGTATATAATGGAGTATGCATTGGGATCAGCTGTTGCGCTTTTTCATCGATGTATCGATTTATAGTGTGATGTTGTTTTGCTTTTTTCACCGGCTTCTCTATAAACAAGTTTGTTATCAGGTGTGATTAGCATTTTGGGCAGTTGTAATGAGCGAGCCTTGAGGCCGGGAGAGCGGTAATGCAAAACAGGCAGCAAAAAAAGTTATCATGATTGACACACTCTTGTCAGTAGATGATAAGATATACAATCAGGTTTTGTCAGATAGCAAGGATCAGCTGATTCCCAGAAGGCTCCCCTAAATTAATGAACGATTTTTTTTTCTTCTAGAAGTTCACTAGCCTACTTAATTAAAAGCTTGTTTAAAATAACACGTTCTTTATTTTTTTTAAATTTTGGTTTAAAATATGAGATTTTAAATAACTAGTTTAGTATTTTCATTAAATTGGTATTTTTGTTTTTTGTTACTAAGAACTAGAATCCTTGGAGACTAATCAAACTCGATGGGGTTTCGTCGTTTTATTACAGAGTTTCCATGTCCACCTTCCGGCTCCATAATCAGTTCAGCTTCATTTCATAATACCTAATATTGCATCGTCGCACATCTACCAACTCACTGAGAGGAGTCCTATGTCCCAGCAGTGGGAACAGTAAAGGCTGATTATAATGATATAATTACATTTTCATTTAATTTACATATGCATGCAAAATTTCATTTCAATCGGAAACCAGGAAGTGGGTCAAATTTAACTTCTGAGATTTCATCACAGGCACCAGGTGAAACTAAATAAAAGCTTGTAATTATATGTTAAAAACATTTCAGGCTTCTGAAATATGTTGCGCTGACAGGGTGACTTCATTGATTGACATTTTTTGAGAGAGCGAGAGAGTAGAGTGGTGAATCTACGACGTACGAGTTGTACCTACGTCGTAGATTCAAACCCAGTCAGGCGCTTCAATTTGTATGTACAATTATTTCATCACCACTGCTTTCAAAACGGTGAAGGAAAACATCGCGAAGGAACCGGCATGTCAAGAACCAAAAATTCGAAGATATCTACCTACCCGTACTGGGCTCGCGTGTTGGTTATGGCTCACTACATCTCACAGAGGAGGCCTGTGTCCCAGCAGTGGGAACGTATTAGGCTGATTATGCTATGAGCATTTGGCGCAAATGGAACACCAAGGTTTCTGTCCCTGCAGAAGAAACAGCAATTAAATTTAAGCTGAACTCTAAGACTTAATTGGTAACGATCACCAAATTAATGTAGATTTACTGACGAAATGCTTTCAATGTGTCTTTGTTCTTAAAAAGAGGATCCGTAAATTGCACTACTACGGCGGCATTTTCCACCCATCTTCCGACCTATTTCTTCCCATGCGTGTCGTAAGAGGCGACTAAGGGACTTACTAGAGAATAGGCAGCAACGTTCTGTATGCATTTTACCACCATACTGCAATCGCCAACCCGCCTGCCAAGCGTGCCAATCATGGCAAACCCCCCAAATTGGGGGAGGCCTAAGTCCAGCAGTGGACATCTTAAGGCTGAAATGACGATGATGGTGGCATTTAGCACGTTTCATCATCATTAATGCAGAAATTAACTAGCTTTACGATATTAAAATTCTAATTACTTCCAGAACTTTCATAAGTCATATCTAAGCCTTGACAAAGGTATTTTAATAATCAGATAAGGCTTTTTATTAGCAGACAGACGCTATATTTGATGTAACGTAAGGCCCTATACAAGGTCTGTTTTATGTAAGATTATTATATTAAATACCCTTTATTTCAATTAGCATACTACTTAACTACGTGAAAATGAAAGAAAAAAGACTTACGAGTATAACAACAAATCTATACTAATATTATAAAGCTGAAGAGTTTGTTTGTTAGGTTGAACGCGGTAATCTCAAGAACTACTGGTCCGAATTGAAAAAATATTTTTGTTGGGTAGACTATTTATTAAGAAAGGCTATAGGTTATATAAAATAACGCTATAATCAAAAGGAGCGGAACAGCAATGAAAAATGGACGATAACTGACAGGCAATTTGATGCCACGGGAAGGGTTAGGGGAGCAAAAATTTGACGCAGACGAATTCGCGGACAGAAGATGGTGTTAAAAATAAAATAAAGTTTAAAATTAACGATTAACATTATGATCTTCATTATCATCTGCCTAGCCATTTCCCAACTATGTTAAGGTCAGCTTCCAATCTACCCGGATGCAGGTGCATACCAGTATTTTACATGAAGCGACTGCCTATCTGACCTCCACAACCCAGCTACTACCCCTTGGTAAGACTGGGTGTCAGACTATCGGGCTCCTGACGACCCGTTACGACTGTTTAAGATCTACGAAAGACAGCCGGGACAAACGGTTTAATGTGCTGTCCGAGGCACGGAAGGGTCTTGGTATGTAAAGATAGCCACCCATCTATGATCCAACCGCGGCAAGCGTAGCTTAACCTGATCGATCGATCCGTGCGGCTGTTATTACTTAGCCACATGCCCCTTGCCAATATAAGTTTCTTGACACTCATCAATTTAGGTAACAAAGTCATTCTTATCAAAATGAAAATATTTGTTTTTAATTTAACCCAGTGACTGTAGCATGTATAAGCGCACAAAAATGCAAGGTCCTCATTATAACAAAGGATGTAGCGTTGAACATTGTAGAAACGATAAAAAATCATTCTATCATTTTGAACGATGTGAACTTGGTTATGAATTTTCTATTCGTTTGTTCTAACCACGTGACTTAACGTTGAGCGACTAGCGTTAACGATTGCAGATTATCAACTTGGCTAGGGGTGCAGAACCCTTATCTTCAGAGCAATAAGGCTAAAATTACTTTGTAGAGATGCTTATGGTAAGTTTTTAAGAAAATCTGCCTAATCTCCTTTGGATAAAGTGGTCACCCATCCACGGACCAACCGTGGCAAGTGTAGCTTAACCTGAACGATTGACCTGTGCGGCTGTTATTATCGAAAACTTAGTTCAAAATTAACGAACAAAAAAGGTTTTTTTTTTTCAATGTTAAATATTATACGGTTGAATATAACCGATTACGAGTCCAACTCGCACATGGCCGGGTTTTTTCGCATAGGACAGGGTCCACGACACGATCATATATGGAGTCACTGTCTAGTCACATATTTTGCTTAACCCCATAACTTAGCCATACCTTTTAGTCATCTCTATGATACACAAAACCAAAGTAAACAAATAAATTAATAAATCCGTCAAGCACAATCTCTATGATATTCATCGTGTCATATCACAAGCGTCGCTAGCGATGGATGGTCTCCATGCGACCTGAATATTTTCACAAAAATTGGGCCAACACTTGCCAGCTCATGAATGAGTAATTTTTAATTTCAGTTGGATTTCCTAATCATACTTTTATTAATAAACGCGTGTGAATGCGAAATTTGTTGAAGCAGGCAGAAAGTGAATTGCCGAATGTCATGTAATTTATGTTGTAGAGACTTGTAAAATAACGAATTATAATCTATATCATCTGCATAGAACATCTTTTTACAACTGGGTTGGCTTCCATTTAAAGCGGATCCAGTTAAATACCAGTAGTCTGATAGCCCAGTCTTACCCAAAGGGTATCGTATTACGCAGTGACTAGGTTATGGTGATCAGATAGGCAATCGTCTTCAGCTGCATCTGGTTAAACTGGAAGGCGAGTCCATCATAGTTGAGAAAAGACTATATAGGTAGATTATAGTATCTTAATCATTCATCATCCTCAGAGCAGAAGGTTTTAAACAACCGATTTCATCTTTACAAAAATGTGGGTATTAAGCTACATCTAGTGAGACTGAAAGTCGACCCCATCCTAATCGGTAAAATACCAGGCAGATAGTATACTAATTTTATTAATCATCCTCAGAGCAAAAGGTTTTTAACAACCGATTTCATCTTTACAAAAATGAAACAGAACAAGATTGGCAGGTCTGTATCTATCATTTTCTGATTTTATGGCTAGTTACAAATAAGATCTATTTGTGTATTATGCTTTAAATTCATAAATATACTTTTGTACGAAAAACTAGAAAAAGTCGCTCATCCTATTTTAAAAGCGATATATTATAAAGTATCTATACTTTACTAAGCCCATCATAACCAGATAGCTAATTTCAGAAAATTCCAATAAAAATAATTTTATATAGCTACAATCCCCAATTTCTGAGATATCGTAGTTTTCGTGAACGCAGATATATCGTGTGATTTTGGTCGAAAGCACCGTAACACCGCGTCTTTCGGTGCGAAAGAGACTCAAGTGTTGATTGGTTACCAACGTACTTTTTGTATATAAACCAGAGGGATAATTGCGGAACTTTTTACCGGTAGGAATTGGTTTAATATTCATAGTTAAACAACATTCATTGCGTTATTTACGTTGCTGATCGGACAATTTATTCGACCAAATGACGTAATGGTTTAGAAATAATCTTCAATCCCATTCAGATTCTGATAAATTGTGCGTTTCGCAATTAGGGTGCAGGATCTCTATTCCATTTTGAAACAGATTATCAGAAGTGCTAAAAGAAATTATTCCACCTATTAGATCGCCAACAAGATCATCAATAACTCTCAACACTAACAAATTAACGATGTTACGATTTTTACTTACACTACGTAATTTGTTTTCAGCAGTTTTGCAATACCAATCTTCTTGTAATCTGTTGAAATATTTTGACTGGATCTCATTACTAGCCGCTGGCCGAAGCAATGGGCTTGGGTTCGATCTCACGTAGTTTTTTTTTTTCTTTTTTTTTATTGGAATGGCATCATGCAACTCAACCTATGGGGTTATCGGCTGCTTAACCGGCCTTGCCTGTGGCTACTTTAATAAATTAAGGTCTCTAGCTAGGGCTAAAAAAACTTAAAACTAGAGTGACTACTTGCAAGGGCACTACCTGTGGGGTACGGATCTCGGCTTAGGGCATCGCTGAGGGCATGGAAAACCGTCACCTTCTTTGCGGAGCAGTAATGCTCGCGAAGGAAGAGGCGAGGCGCGTGAGGGAGTGGCTGTCTCTGCGCCCTCACGTCCCTAGCCGCCGCAGGAGGAGACGCCCCGGGCGTCGGGAGTCGATCGCGGACTCCCGGCCACCCTAGGCGCGAGCTTGCGGGCGGCGAGCAATGGGTAGCTCGTAAGGTAAGGTACAGGCCCGTGTCAACGGCGCGTAGTGTTCCACGCGCGCCTTAAAGAGATGCCAGCAGTACTGAAGAGATATGCTAGGACCGATGCCTGCCAGGGTCGCGAGATTTGTTTGAAAGAGATATTTTGGTCCTGGCACATGAGTAACTGAAGGAACACGGGTGGGTTTTAGTCAGTAAAAGGCTGACACGCCCTCCCGCTCCGCCCAAGAGCGGAAGACGTCATCTGATGATTTCCCACACAGAAAAAAAAGAGCATAACTGGCAGCACGAGACGGGCTGGATCGGAATGAGATCCCACGCAGGCAAGCAGGTGTACATTTAAGATGGAACCGTCTACCATGGCAGTTCCGCCCCGGTAATTAAAATTTTCTTAAGTTTTTCTGCAGTTAATCAGTGTCAGGTTGGATGTTGACTAATATACGATCCACGGTGGTAACTCGTATGTAATTACATAATTATAGTAATTAAATCTTCAATTTGATCCATTGAATGACGATTTCATGAAAAAAGTCATTATGAAGTCTTTTTTTTCCGCTCATATTTTAATTTAGTCTGTAAATTATTATTTCGAAATAAATTTTATAAGTTACGTAGTTTTGAAAGCTTTTTTAGGGTTCCGTTGCCAAATGGCAAAAAACGGAACCCTTATAGATTCGCCATGTCTGTCTGTCTGTCTGTCTGTCTGTCCGAGTATGTCGCAGCCACTTTTCTCCGAAACTATAAGAGCTGTGCTATTGAAACTTGGTAAGTAGATGTATTCAGTGAACCGCATTAAGATTTTCACACAAAAATAGAAAAAAAACAATAATATTTGGGGTTCCCCATACATAGAACTGAAACTCAAATTTTTTTTTTTCATCAAACCCTTACGTGTGGGGTATCTATGGATAGGTCTTCAAAAATGATATTGAGGTTTCTAATATCATTTTTTTCTAAACTGAATAGTTTGCGCGAGAGACACTTCCAAAGTGGTAAAATGTGTGTCCCCCCCCCCGTAACTTCTAAAATAAGGGAATGATAAAACTAAAAAAAATATATGATGTACATTACCATGAAAACTACCAACGAAAATTGGTTTGAACGAGATCTAGTTAGTAGTTTTTTTTTAATACGTCATAAATCGTAAACCACAATTTACCTTTCATTCAGTAAACACAAATATAAAAATTTAAAAAAAAAAACATTTCATTTCATAAACGATGATGACGAATGATGATGATGATGACCTGCAGGTTTGTACGGAACCCTCGGTGCGCGAGTCCGACTCGCACTTGGCCGGTTTTTTTTAACCGACTTAAAAAAAGTTTACAATTAGATTGTTTTTTACGGGACTTTTCCGGTACTTGTGGATCGATTTTAGATCAGAAATTCAGACTCATAATACTACAACCATGTTAACGTGGTATTATATTTTTTTCTTTTTAATTTTGTAATTGTTGTGTTTTTGTCCTTTGTTGGTCGAAATATAAAGTTTTACTTATTTATTTATAAAGGACAGCGTTAATTTTTTAAACATGTTATTCGTATAATACACTCCTTGTTCGTTATAATTTGTACATGCACCATGGCTTATCATACAGTGTGAGTTGCAAGCGTACTATCGCACCTCATAACTGTTTGGAAGTAACTTAATACTGAAAACGTTTGAACACGACTCCGTTATAGCACAATAGCCACAATAGGTGAGATAAGGGGGAGCTTGGGTTTCCCCCTCGTATTGTTAGTAAACAGAATACGTTAGGGTAGCGGTGAAGATAACTTTTGGTATTTATATAAAAACATATGAAGAAAATAAATAATTACTTACTTACGTCATTATCAGCCTCGAATGATCCCACAGAAGAAGATGAGTGAGCCGAAGCCCACATTTCTTCAAATTGTTGGTTCTAGGACATGTCGCTTACCTCGAAGTTTTCCATCACCATTTTCACAGTGATGCGCCCGTCTAAGTTCGAACCTACGACCAACAACTCATAAGTAGCGGCTGTTACCACTAAGCCACCATAAGTCTCGCAAGTTGCCTACCTACTAGATAAACAATAGCATCTTTTATTCCGATACTAATCAAAATGTCACAAGGAGCTTCTTGAAACTGTTTAGAGCTAACTACAACACACAGGATAGAAGTGGAGACATTTTCCATAGAGAAAAACGGTGAAGTCTCTACTTCTACCAAGACAGTGCTGTCTTCCAAAAAAAAAAACAATACAAAGTGAAGAATAACTTTAATTTCGGAAGTCCGTGGCAAAATACAATTAAAAGTAGAAAAGAAATAAAATATTTTTTTTACTTTGTAGTGTTTCTGATTATGGTCTTGTCACTATTACTCTGAAGGTTCCTATCAAACGACTCCATTGTATACCTAACATGCCTATTGTCTACCGTCATCACACGTGTCAATGATCAATTAATCAGAATAACCACGACAGTTAATTCCACATAGTTAATATCAATGTAACCGCAATGCATCACTGCTTGACTTGCATCACCGCTTGACTTCATCACTCCGAATAGCTGATCAGCTCCAGAATAAGGTTACTATCAACATTGTAAGCAAGGTCGCTGACTAAGAAATGCAACTGCGTGCAATATTTATATAGACCATGAGTTTATTTGGGTTCCAATAACAATGCTGACGTGTGATGCAACGAAACGTTTTCTTTTACGACCCGCGCGAGTTACTGGCGCTTGGAGGTGGCTATGAATTTGGGTGGACATTTTTCTCGTGGATAGATGAAGAAGAGGTATCGTAATCCGTACGCTGCATGTGGTGCCGGACGTAACTAATAACACCATACCATTTCTTCCCGTGGGTGTAATAAGGTAGGTAAGTGAAATACTAGAGAATGGGCAGCAGCGATCTCTATGCATCTTACCACCATACTGCGATCCCCAACCCGCCTGCCTAGTTTGGTGATTATGGTAATACCTCCCTTTGTGGCTTTTGTCCAGCAGTAGACGTCTTTCGGCTGAAATGATGATGATGAGATGACCTCAAGGTGAAGACCGTAGGAAGCGAGTAGCACAAGGCCGATTGAAGTGGCGGTGCTTGGGCTATGTCCAGCAGTGGATGTCAAGGTTTTCGGCTGAAATGATGTTGGTTGATATGATCAAAAAATCATTTATCAACTAAATAACAGTAGGTGGTAGGAAAATGTAAAGGTATATCTTGCCTATGCGTATTAATTTTAATGAAGAATACATAAGGTAGAATTTTGCCAGATATTTACTAATATTTTACTAGCCATGATTTCATGCCGCTTAAAAATAAAGAATAATAAACAGAGAAAGTGTACGTATTTTGTTTTCAATATATAGACGGTAAATAAATTATTCGGTAATGGGTAAAAAAATTAATTGACATCTATTATTTAAATTACGCGCTCAATAAATCTTTCTTTGACTTTCTAAATTTATGTTTTCAATACATTACTTACTTACGTGGATATTCTTACAATAATTATTATAAATACGGTTAACTAACGTAACCTACGTTAACTACCTACCTAAAGAAAGCGGTCATAAGTTAATATGGCACCTAAAATATAAGAAAATAAAGCCTTTGTAGAAAGCGTGGTGTCAAAAAAAAAACCCACAATGTATTCTTTCTTTTAATCATAATTTGTAGTTTTTAAGAATTAAATCAAATTATTTATTATCTTATTACAGGTAGGTATAAACAGATGTTACAAATAAATATAAAGTACTCTGTATCATTACCTAATAAGGTGTGCAAATATGATAAGAATGAATTTAATTGGTCCAAGGATGTCCCAAAATTATAGACAAAACACATTGTCACCCTAGCCACGTGACACGATTACTTACGTCAAAATTAAATAAAACTGTTATATGTAACGACGCCTCTTTGATGTCACCGCATTTGCCGCTGCAGTGGTAGGGTAGCACTTACAGCGATTTTTTTCGCACACTGACTAGCTTGTAGGTGTCTTTAAATTTAGGGTACCTAGTAAAGCAATGCAAACTGGGGATAGTTTGCATTGCTTTACTGTATAGGTTGGCACTAGGCCGCTGTTTCTTGTCAAGGCAGACAAACGCCGTTCCCTTTAGGTATGATAATTTAGTTAGTTTCTTAATAATTTCGGGACACACTTTAACCCTGCAGTGGTCGCGCGGATTACATTTGTAATCCAGGGTTAATTTGTAATACTTCAACAGCCTCTCCAGGCACAACCACGCCTCGGCAATGCGCGAGCGCAACTGAGTGGCGGCGGGGACTATCGAACATAAAATACATGGAGTCTCGGCTAACACACTTGAATTGTTTTTGAAATATTTCATTTTTTTACTACCCTGGATTACAATTGTAATCCGCGCGACCACTGCAGGGTTAAAATGTTATTGACAGACTTATGGCGATTATTCGAGGTAGGCACTGTTTATATACTTATATGCAATGCACGCCACTGAGTATCCCCGAGTGTTAGCTCTCTCTTACAGAGTGGAGGCCAGTGTGCCTATAGCTCATATTCAGCCTATAATGTTCCCAATTATAGGCTGAATATGAGTATAAGAAGGCAATTTCTATAGTACGGAATACTATCCAGTAGCCCTTGTAATTGTGTAATTATTAAGAGAATCTGACTCTTTTTCAATTTATTTACTTTCCTGAAACATATAATTTAGTAGTGAAAAATTTTTTGGTCCACACAAATGTATGTTAATATGTATTGTAGCGGCATCTACACCGCCACATGTAAACTACGCATAACACTCATCTTACTTACAATCCTGCATCGCGCAAGTAGAGGTTACCGCGCCACTTGCATATATAAAACGTCCCAACATCAATCGTTGGGCATAATCATTCCGATCCAGCTCATCCCTTGCTGCCCTCTACCAGCGATGCCCTAAGCCGAGGTCCGTACCCCACAGGCGGTGTCCTTAGCGAGTAGTCGCTCTTTTTAACTTAATATGTATTTAGATATTTCAACTATTAATTGAAACCACTTTGTACTTTTAACAATATAATAACTTCAATTTATAAAATAAAGACAGAATGACAAGGAAAGTACTGAATACATGAAACGACTGCCTCTTACAGCAGTCTACCCAAAAGTCCCCTGATAGTATCTATATAACAATGGCCGCAATGCTGCTCTTGTTTATATTCCCACGCTGAATTTGATCCATCTTATCGATGTATACGTCCGGTTCGGGATTCTGCAGCGCCAGCACCTCGTCTGCTGGAGGCCACCATGCCGCTCCGCTTATGTCACTCTTAACTTTGTAAGGAGAGCGCGGCAATCGCCAACACGGCCGTCCTACCAGGTGCCTGTCCCACCAGGTACCCCACGAGTTCAGATAAAATGCTGGAACACAAATGATTAATTTTATCAGTTTGTCTATTACATACGCATTGTTTGAGTGTCGAATGTTCAGGATTATAACTGCCATATTCCATTACAACTTATTTCATCAGTGTCTCCGAGGGTAGGCTTGTATTCAAAGATCAGATTTGACCACTTACACTTAAAGCGCTTATAGCGTCACTTAAGCTACCAAGTTCGTCTAGTCGTCACTTGCGCTCAAAGGGCATGTACCTCACTTAAGCGTATTCATTTTATTTTATATCGACTTGCACTTAAAGGGCCTTCAACCACACTTAAGTGTCAACGTTCGTCCTAGGACCACTGGCATTCAAAGGGTTATCCTCACTTGAACATACCAAGTTCGATCCCGATACACTGGCATTCAAAGGGTTATCCTCACTTGAACGTACCAATTTCGTCCCAGAACCACTGGCATTCAAAGGGTTATCCTCACTTGAACATACCAAGTTCGATCCCGATACACTGGCATTCAAAGGGTTATCCTCACTTGAACGTACCAATTTTGTTCTCGATTTTAAACCTACCTCTCGGCTTTCAATGTGCAATTTACGATATGTAACTATTATAATCCTTAAAACATTTTATCTTGACTCGCACAAACGTCTACAATAACATTCAAATTACTTTCATCGCCAACACGGGCATGAATGGTTTTAGTTAGAACGTATGTTTGTTTAATCTCCCAATCGTCAACGATTTCATGATCTCAGCAGCGATTAAGCCTCTATTCATTTTAGAGCTCATTTCACTGCTGTTTACATCTGTCATTTCATACCGATCATTCCCCAATACCTTCATATGACAGAGACTTTTATAAATATATATCAACTTTCGACTTTGCCCGTCATTTTTCTGGCTTGTATTTTAATTAGTACCAAATGTCCTTTGACGTAAACTTCTGCTTTTGGAACGTTTCTATTAAATAACGCTGTATATCTGATTTCGGACTTAATATTTATTTCTGTCCTTTAAGGTAATTCAGTGAGATCCAATCTATGCTCTTTGCCAATCATATCAGAGAAAAAATAATCACAAGGAATAGTTTTTGTTGTCGTGTGAACTGTAATTGTTAATACCTTGTTGTGTGTTTGTATGTACTGATCCCACCTATCGTCTGTTTCGTTAGCACCTACTGTTTTTAGTGCTTCTAGAGTAGTTTTGTAAAAACCTTGTCTAGCTATTACAATAAATGCAAAGTATATAGTTTTAAAATATATTTCTTTAAGATATGTCGCATTCTATGAAATCAATACAGATGGCTTACTCGTTCTACTGTTTTATCAACCAGTAAACTTCGCCACCGTTTGACTTCATACTTGTTAAAAACATCTGTATTATCTTCGGCCTCTCCTGATTCTTTTATTGTTATAATACATTGTAACTCAGAATCTTGCATTTTTACCCAAAGTAACCAATCCGTTTTACTAATTGACATTTAATCTCGGTTTCTAATTTTATTTAGCACTTAATTTTTCTCAGCACTAAATTGGGTTACGAGACGATTCAAGGCGTCTATGTATTGCATTCGGGTGCCTTCTCCGTGAAAGATATCAAAAGAGAATTCTCGGATAAAACCCAACGCGCAATCAGAGGAATAATCTCCTTTATTTTGTTAATCAAATCAAAATCAAATCAATTTATTTCGGGCTACCAAGACCCATATCATAAATACCTTACAGACTAACATACATACAAATAAAAAACAACAACAACATACGGCGTTGCAATCGGTCACTATTTTAAAAGATGATCAGATTAGGTATAAACTACCCCAGAGAACTAACAATCGTCAATAACTCCACTTCAAACGAGTGGTACTTTTTCTTATCTTCCGTAGTCTACTAGAATAATGGACTGGTTTTTCACCTGTGTTTTTGATTTCCATAAATATACCAGTAACATTATCTTGACTAGCATCCATAAATAATACATTATCTTTATTGGTGTTAAAAATGAACAGATACTGTCGACGTATTTTTTGTTTAATGATTGAATTGCGTTTTCATTAACCTTGTCCCATTACAAGACAGTCTTTCTTCAACAGCTTTGAAAGTGGAGCAGTAAATTTGATAAAGCTTATAAAGCCAAGAAACAATCGAAATTGGTGTACTGTTTAGGGACTGGGGTTTCAAATAGCCACCAGTTTGCGCTGATTTGGCATCACACAATCATGTGTGATTTGGAAACCTAGAAATCCTATTTAATTTAAGAAAATATCTACCTATCATATCTATCTATCTTTATAGGTATTCTACGTAAACCCGTTTTCTCTAAAGATTTTGAGAACTACAGCATTTACGTTACTTATCATTTCGTGGCGGTTTAACTTTCCTAGTTCATTGATATTTGACGCCACACCGTCATCATATTTTTGAAAAAGTATTAATATTTAATTCTGATGGGAATTACTACCGAACTCGAAATTACTATTTGTTACCAATCTCTGTAAATGTATCGCATTGTCTAATTAAAGTCTGTCGTCACCCACTCGTAAGTATATCAGTCAGACCGCTCCGTTACCTTTCTTGCTATCAATATTTCTCAGTCTGCCAGGTCGTTGATTACATAAATCAATCTGAGTCAGACACACCGAATTGTGTTTCAGATCAGCTGTTATCTTGTAGGTTAAAAACTTAGAACTTTTTTTTTTTTTTTTGAGAAACCGTGTAACAAAACTAGCGCGGCCAGCGCAAAGTTTTCCTTAGAATATCTGTTAGCAAACGATTCAGAAATTATTAAACAACTGCTTCCCGTATCAATTAATGCTTTATGATGCAGGTTATTGATACTTAACATTCATTTATTTATTTAAAACACACAACTATCATCACAGTCTTACCTAATACGATAGTGTAGTTATAGTTATAATAGCTTACAATGATTCGACTTTCAAGTAACTGTATTATTGTGAACAACCAACAGTAATTATACAAAATGCGGCCTGTGTGAATTCGCTCAGAGTACAATTGAAGCAGTCAATCTGTTGTGAGTTGTGACACCATATTGAGTGTACGTGGGGCGCGCGTCAACATAACATTATCACACATTGGAATTCCGAAGGGTTAAGCAGAGTTATACCTATTAAAGCACATTTACATTCCCCCTATTATTATTAAGTCCAATGTGGTAGGGAGCCCATCCACCGGGCACAAATCCAGACTCAGGATTGTTACTGAGAAATTCCAGATGGATAAACCCAATAACACATTGTCCGACCAGGGAATCGAATCCAAGACCTCATGCTCAGCAGTTGCGCTTGCGACCACTAGGCCAATGAGGTAGTTGATACTTAATATTTTCACAAACTGATTTCGTAGGTCGAGAGTTGAAACACATTTTGTTTTTTGTTACGCTGGTTTTATCGCTTTTATTTTTAATGGTAACATTTCAATTCTATATGACCTCGCTTGCCACAATACCAAGTTTATTTGCGTCCACTTCATTTATGATAACCGCCACATAGATAACACTTGATCTATTTCCGAACCTGTGCCTGGTCCATGTCTTGGTTACTGCCAGCAGAAGCGGTTGGACCCATTATGTTCGCTGCGGGCACAGTCGCTAATGTCATAGTCGCAGACATCTGATTCTGACTGATTAGTTTCATCTGGCCATCGCGTGTATTTGCGCCTGTCTGTTTCCCGAATTTTGATGTAGATTTTCGACCATGTAAGAAACTAGCTAAATTGTCGCCTGTTTCAAAATTATTCGCTTCAATCGATGCGCCTATACTGCTGTCTACTATATTGCTGACAATAATAGAATTAATATTTTGTTCCGAAAATTCCAAAGTTAAACGATCTATTTTATGATTTAGTTTACAATAGAACTCGTATCTAACTATTTCCTAAAAGCTCTTTATTAATAATATCTTTTAAAAGATTACACATATTCCAACGGATTTGAAAACTGTAAGTCATCTTACGTGACCAGTCCTTCCACTTCCACGTAGCCCAATGACTATACGATCGTAACAATAATTAGTTATCCCGCACTTTTGCGGAACCCTATAGTTTATTGAGAGCTTGATAATGGTTCATTTCATCAGTCCCTGTCCATGTTTGAGAGTAGGACCTGATAATACTATCAGTGGATCGTATTCAACTCAGAACTCTAACCACCATCGAACTCAGGTATAATGTTATTCAAAGCAATATTTGTACTCACAGTTGAGGTATCAGCCTTACGTGATATGATACCTGTTTCCTTTGTTCCGAGGGAGGTGACGGAGTCCTGTCACTAGTACTGCTGCTGCGAGAACTTGAGCGTATGCGTTTTTTTGTTTATTTTTAATAATGCGTTTATTACGTTTATTTCGTTTACCCATAACAGTGTGTGCGGGTATCACGTGCCACTTCTGATTTTAACTTAATATGTATTTAGATATTTCAACTATTAATTGAAACCACTTTGTACTTTTAACAATATAATAACTTCAATTTATAAAATAAAGACAGAATGACAAGGAAAGTACTGAATACATGAAACGACTGCCTCTTACAGCAGTCTACCCAAAAGTCCCCTGATAGTATCTATATAACAATGGCCGCAATGCTGCTCTTGTTTATATTCCCACGCTGAATTTGATCCATCTTATCGATGTATACGTCCGGTTCGGGATTCTGCAGCGCCAGCACCTCGTCTGCTGGAGGCCACCATGCCGCTCCGCTTATGTCACTCTTAACTTTGTAAGGAGAGCGCGGCAATCGCCAACACTCTAGTTTTAAGTTTTTAAGCCCTGGCTGGAGGCCTTTATTTATTTAAGGTAGCCACAGGCAAGTCTTGTTCACCCATACGACAACCTCATACCTAGGTTGACCTGCGAGATGTCATTCCCAAAAAAACTTTTAGCTATTGATTCATTCATATACTTGCTTCGCTATCAGTGAAACCCCACGTCAAATATATACAATTCTAACATCAACATTGACGGTGACGGTTCGATGTCACCACAGACGTAACTTAAACATTTGACAATCGATCTTTTGACATCTGACACTTTAGTTATATTTTAATTATTTATCTATAGAATAATCATTATCATCTCAGCCGTAAGACGTCCACTGCTGGACATAGGTCTCCCCCAATTTGGGGGGCTTTGCCATAATCGCCATGCTTGGCAGGCGGGTTGGCGATCGCAGTATGGTTGTAAAATGCATAGAGAACGCCGCTACCCATTCTCTAGTAAGTCCCTTAGTCGCCTTTTACGACACCCACGGGAAGAAATGGGGTGGTGTTATTCTGTACCCCTTTTTATGTAAGGTACAGTTAAAGTTTATATGAGGAAAAGAAGTTTTAGTGCAGAAACCTAATATTTGTAAACAAAATTAAAAACAAATTATATCAAATAAAAAATATGATCGAATTTCGAGTATAAATAAAATATGTAAGTTATGTAGTTTCGAGATGATTAGAGAGTTATTTTCGATGATGATGAGAGACGCTTGAAGGCTCGTACAGACAGGCGCGACATGTCGCGAGACCTGTCGCGGAGGCGATTCTGCGATATATCGCGACGCAATACCTTTCACACTGGCGCGACAAGTCGCGCGCGTATCGCGCGCGACGTCCTTGTAGCGGCGCGTCAGCTTTTAATACATTTTGTATGGCGTCGCGGCGAATTCGCGGCCGCGACGCCACAGTCGCGGCGCGACGAAGTCGTCGCGGCTACGAACCGACGCCACACAAAATGTACCTTATGTTGTCGCGCTGTTCGACGTGGAGCGACCGTGTCGCGGCGATAAGGTCGCCCCTGTGTGAAGTGTCGCGCGCGTTTTCATAGAAATTGTTCTACGGATATAAAGGCTCGTTCAGACAAGCGCGACGCGACGGTCGCGCGCGACTCGGCGATTTATAGCCGTAGAACAATTTCTATGAAAACGCTCGCGACACTTCACACAGGGGCGACCTGTCGCGCCGCGACACGGTCGCGCCGCGTCGAGTAGCACGACAGCTTATTAGTACATTTTGTATGGCGTCGCGGTGATTTCGCCGCGAATTCGCTGCGACGCGGCGACGCCATATAAAATGTACTAAAAGCTGTCGCGCCGCTACAAGGACGTCGCGCGAGAATCGCGGGCGGTTCGCGCGCGATTCGTGCACGCGTGATACTGACCAAGTTTTAAAAAAAAAACTCTGTATACTTAAACTGGTAAAAGTATTCTGTCTACAACTGACAAAACTATTCTGACTGGTGTGCTCTATCTTAGGCAAGAAATAGAGCTTGCGTCACAGACCTATAATAATTCCAGTTACTAAGTTTCACTTTTACGATTAACATCGTTAGATTAACGACAACGATATTAACTAGACGTGACTCCTGTGCAGAATGAGTCCTAGATTCGCGTAAAGCTAGACGATAAAAATAACATGCACAGTGATATCCGTGTGATCACATATAAGGGAAAAGTACAGAAGACAAACCATACAGTGCAGTGCGGTGGTTTCTTGACTTCAGTTGGTACTCAATGACCTGGTTTAATTAAGTTGAAGTCCATTTAAATTGCCACTTTTGTATAATTTTTAATTAATTATATGTATTACTTTTTCTTTTCTTTTTTGACATGCCTATTTTACATATTTTAATTTTTGAAAAATCCGTTATATCGTTTGAATCATGTTAATTTAGTATCAATGATTTCTATGAATATTTGTACGCCTTCTGGTACAATAAAGCGCGCTTGTATTTTTTTTTTTATAACAACTATTGTTCCTATGGTAACTATTGTACCTATGTTAACAAATGATTATAATTATGCACAAAAATGAAAAAGACTGAGTACAAGTGCGGTCAGAAGCCCAGTATCACAAAACTATAGCACCATAAGCAGCCGCACTTTTGACCTTCTTCTGTAAAGACATTTCACACACATACAAACACTTACGGACTTACTCACAAGCATGTATTTAATGAAGACAAGAATGCAAGTGATAGAAGAGCCAGATAGGCACAGGCCGCGAACCCATCGTAATAATTTGAGGAGGCCTAAAGGCCCTGTATAGATAGATAGATAGATAAAACATTTATTTAGTGCACACAAAAGACATATTATATATGTTAGACATATACATATAGACGTATAAATGTTCAATGACTTCATAAGCTCAAATTTCAGCGTAGCTGGAGGTCTTGATTATTAAATTTAGCCTGGTTACTTAGCCGACCACCTCCTAGATTGACCTACGAGGTGCCAATGACAAAAATAAGCACGATTTTTTGACGTAGGTATTTAATCTACTGAGAAATTAGCAAAATTTGATGTATGACTGACCTTAATAGGTCTAATTGTTAGTGACCCTGACTGCTAAGACTGAGGTCGTGGGTTCGATTCCCACCCAGGAAAAATCTTTGTGTGATGAACACAATTATTTGTTCTGTGTCTGGGTGTAATTTATCTATAATATGTGTTTATTTAGAAATATATTTATCAGTTATCTGGCTGCCTAGTTTGGGATCAGGTAACGGTGAGTTGGTTGTCCTAAGCTATTTATTTATTTATTATAAAGTTTTGAGCATGAATGTGGATGGCTGTAAGAGTAGTTGAAGACCAAAAAAACGGTGGATAGACTGTATGGAAAATGATATGGCTAGAAAGGTGGTGACTACCGAAATGACCAAATCAAAAAAAAAAAAAACTGGGGCAAAAGCAAAATATTGATGATACTAAATCTTCTGAGTTTTCTGTTCTCCGTTGTTTTATTTTATATAACATTGTAAGAAAATAACCCACTTTATCCAAAGGAGATAAGGCATATTTCCTTACAAACTTACTATTAGCGCCTCGACAAAGTAATTTCAACTTTATTGTTATAAAAATAAGGGATCTGGTTGTGTAGTTGTATTGTTTGCCAGCAAGGACCTTGCATTTTTGTGCGCTTATATATGCTATATCAGTCACTGGGTTAAATGAAATACAAATATTTGCATTTTGATAAGAATGACGTTGTTACCTAAATTGATGAGTGTCAAGAAACTTATATTTCACATGAATAGTCTTGGCAAGGGGGCATGTGGCTAAGTAATAACAGCCGCACGCGATCGATCAGATTAAGCGACGCTTGCCTCGGTTGTTTCGTGGATGGGTGACCATCTTTATATACTAAGACCCCTCCGTGCCTCAGAAAGCACGTTAAGCCGTTGGTCCCGGCTGTCATTTGTGGATCTTTGACAGTCGTTTCGGGTCGTCAGAAGCCCGAAAGTCTGACACCCAGTCTTACCAAGGGGAATCGTATTACCCTGTAACTGGGTTGTGGAGGTTAGATATGCAGTCGCTTCTTGTAAAATACTGATAATCAGCTGCATACGGTTAAACTCGAAGCTGATCTCAACGACAGCCATTGGGATTCTCAATGAGAATGTTTATAATGGCGATGTGCGGAACTTCGAAAACTTGCTATGACATTTTTACGAAGTTCCCATAGCAAGTTTTCGAAGTTTCGTACATAGAAAGAAAGAAAGAAAAATTGTTTATTCTGCACAAACAAAACGCACATTACAAGATAAAAAATTAATAAGATACATAAAATGCAACGTAGCCAAAAGCTCCGTATTTAAGTAATTTTTTTTAACAGTTTAGTATCTAATATTGACATTGGTGCCGATTCTGTTGTCACAAAATTCTCTAAACTAAACTAAAAATAACTAAAATTTGGTTTATTCCTGTCAATCGACGATTTCCTATTCCGAAATAGACTAAAGTGACACAACTTAACTATATTTTAGTTTGACAGCACTAAGATTGCACTGAGTTATTAGTTTAGTGAAAATGACAATTTTGCTATTCTGAGTTTGCCGGTTTTCACCAAAAATTTTGACTATAATAATTTATTTTGACTAGATCTGACTATTTTTAATCACGATTAAAAAGGTGTGGAATAAAACTAGAGGTCATGAACAAAAATTCACACCCACGCCTCGCCTTCACGTGCAAAAACAGTGCTGTATACTTTAGTTTTTTTTTTTTTTTGCTTATATCTCGAAAATGGCGTGTCCTATCGCAAAAATAATGAAATTTTCGACCCCCTTTATGAAAGCCCGGAACATATGAATCTCAACACGTGGGTAATATTTTTTTTTTATATTTTAAACAAAAAGTGAAAATTTCCACTTAAAACACGTCCAAGCTGCCCCCTTGCGTGCGCCTTCGTTTCTAAAAAATTCATTGCGTAGCGCACGCAAGTACCACGTTGCGAAACCAAAAGATAAAAAAAACATTGATTGTCAAATTCGTTTTTAGTCATGTCAAAATAATTTTTAAATTTAGAGATTTTTTCTTGCAGAATAGCGTTAAAATTCTCATAGCCAAAAGTAAGGAATTTTAGAGATAGTTTAGTTAGTTTACTTCAGTGTACAACAGAATCGGCACCTTTGCTTGTGATGACAGGACTAGCACAGAGTACTTTTTTATAGCTGAAATAGTGACCAAAGACAAAACAAAATATGTTACGACATTGGCAATTACATCACACAATCAAAACAAAAACAAAATGCCGATTGTAGATTGCATTAATTATAAACTACATTCGGGCATACATGTTCATAGTCCATTATTTTGTACATATTTCCGTCAAATAGGTACTTACTAACTATTTCCAAATTTGTTAGCACTAGGTAATTTCCACTAGGAAGTGGTGAGGGGCGGGCGTTTTAGGGGACTTTCTTATGTAATTTTGACGTTCACAAAGTGCTGACTCTCAGCTTCGTTTGAATATATGACTTTTCATTTTGTTCCCTTTTTAGACTGAGAGTATACCGGAGTTTTGTTTAAAATACTTCAAAATACCTGTAAATAAGCAACATTCTCCTCCACACCCAACCAAACACTTGTAAACAAACGACGGCGCGATTCAGAACAGTACAGCGCCATCTATGTATTATGCATGCAGATGACAGCTTTACACCGCACTCATTTTATATTTTTAAAGAATAACACTTAAAATTAAAAGAAATACTACAATTCGGTCATTAAAACTGAATTACGTTTATTCTTTAAGTGTTTATGTTATTAAAAAAATGTTTTTCGATACGTTTGGTAAGGTAGCGCCATCTAGTTAGGATATTATAAACTTAAGATTCGACTATTTACCCATAGATGGCACTGTATTATATTTTCTGCTATTAGCCAATAGATGGCGCTAATAATAACCACCACTATAATTTTATAACAAGCTTTTATTTTTAATAAAATATGAACTTTTAATTCGAGTAATGCACTATCAGGGATAAAAGTGTGCACCTGCACGAAACTGACTGCATTTGCAATGACGTGTGTAGTTTGAAACATGTCATAACAAATGACATGAAAACATAGCGAAGTTTTAATAAAAGTTTATATAGTAGGTAATACCTTCATTTTGAAGTAAAACGTGGTCTTCAAACAAGATGTCGGGAGGAGTCCATTATATTTATGTATTATTTTTGGTGAGTTTTGACTAAATAGATTAATAGCAACATTATTCACCGATGTACTTACCAAAATCATTAATTCTCGCTAAGTTTCAAGTACATATTGTTCCAGAAAAGTACAGACGCCAGCACATCAAGCTACCCGAAACTGTCAAATTTTCCCAATCAATCTTAAACTTAATATTTCGGCGTTAAAGTTGAAAATCTATTAAAGAAATTTGACACATATAAAAATCCTAGCTAAACCCCAACTATCACCAAAATTCGGGTCGATTAATTTAAAACCAGAAGCATTATGATTATTGAAATGAAATTATCAGTTATCTATCTTATCCAGATAAAGTTCATCATCATCAAAATCAGCCCGTATTCCCACTTCTGGGAATCAGACCTAAATAACGACTTCGAAAGCAGTTGGTAGTTGTCATGTCTTCTAATTATTGATTCTACGAAGTTTTACTTCGCCGTTTTGAGAGCAGTGGCGATATAAAATTATTATCTAATTATCACAAAATATTATATTTTAAAGCGCCTGTATGAGTCCGAACCCACGATCTACAATTGTAAGTCGGGACCCATACCACTGAGCCACCACTGCTCGCCAACAAAGTTAGAAATAACAATTTCAAAACGCAATCCCCGTCAGACACAAATAAAGATCTCAATAATTATGTCGACATAGTTCCCTTGAACGTACCTAGGTACGTTCAAGGGAACTCTCCCAAACACTACCTATAGGTAACTATACAATGTAGCATTGTAGTTAGGTAGGTACCTACACAGGGTGTCCAGTAAATAGCACGCCATACTGCAGGGGGTGATAGCTTGGGTCACTACCTATCAATACAACACAATATATGTTCAGCAAAATCTTACGGATTTTTTTTTCACCACTGTAGGTTAAACTTAAGTGATAAGAAAATAGTTCTGTGCAAATTTAAACAAAAAATAGTATTTCTTGAAAACATTCTTGTCTTTGATAGAAAAAAGACTTATCAATGAGTAAAGTAACTATTCACGAATAATTTGATGTAAAAAAAAATACTAGAAAAGGATTTTTTCATTACGAGATGCTTAAAAATCTGTTTCAAGGTAGAGATTTTTCGGTATTTCGGAAAATTTTGTAAAACTGTAAATCCGTAAGATTTTGCTGAACATATATTGTGTTGTATTGATAGGTAGTGACCCAAGCTATCACCCCCTGCAGTATGTCGTGCTATTTACTGGACACCCTGTATACGTTAACTACCCACAGACGAACTTTCATTTGCGCTACAATACAGACTAGAGGAAATCCCACTAATATCCTGTCTGACCTCGAATCCTCAGAAAGTATTAGACAGTCTGTATAATCCGGGAATATTGTACAGTCAGGAGCATAAAAAGATTACAACTAGCTTTTGGTTGCGGCTACCCCGCATAGTAGTCGGAAAGTATCCAACAGAAAGTACTACCGGTATAAAAAGCAATCATAATATGAGTGTATGCCAAATTTGGATGAACCAAATGCGTGCGTGATTGAGTTATAAACAGCCAAATTTTCAGGTTTATAATGTTATTATTATTTAAATAAGTAGTAGTAATAAATAAGATGTCAACTCGGCAACAATATCTGATTGCATGATTCAAACATTCATATATGACGGCAAATGTATGTGATAATTTTTGAATGGCACGCTTGTATACTGTGGTGGCCCAATGGCATAGGCCCTAGACTTACGAGTTTCAGTGTGTGGGTTTTGACTTCGAACCCAGGCAGGCGTTTTACTTTGTGTAAATATATTCATCATAACTGCTCTCAAAACAGTGAAAGAAAACATCGTGAGAAATCATCATGATGAATTTTTTTATCATGAAATCAGATAATATTATTGACTAATTGTGTATGATCGTGACTGTACCTAAAACCTTAGTTGCTAGGACGTACTCGTAGATGGGGTTAGAGCTAGCCACAAAAACCAAGATGTATTCACCAAAAGCCAGATTTATACTATATCCTTACATTAGACTAAATGTACTTACAATTTTTCCCAAACTAAATAGGTTTATGATCCCAGGAGTCAGAAATCAGGTATTGTTTGTTATTAAGAAAATTGTTTAGTTACAAAGTTGAAAGAGCCGCCTGTCTAGTTGCTTCGGTATGCAGCTTTCTTGCCATACATCAAGATCCTTCTACAAGATCAATTCTATCTGGGTTCGAAGCCACAACCAGCGACTTGTAAGTGGCGGCTGATACCTTTAGGCCACCACTTCTCCAGGCTTTCGTCTTAGAACGCGGTGTCGCATGTGAAACATACAAACCACGTCAGCCACTGACGTGTGCTTAGCAATTCCACGCACAGTCGCCGCCAGGCATAGCGTGTCGCATTCAAAGGCTGCACATAGCTGGACCGCGCCACCTACGCGGGTCGTCGAACGACCTCCCGTCCCCCTCCCGCGACACTCCCGCGTCCCTCACGCCGTACGTCCTCATGCATGTATGACTAGCCTTAGGTAGGCTTGTCGAGTGGAATCACGTCATAGTGGTAATTATTTTATCTTTGCGGTTTCTGAGATCGGACTTCTGTGATGGCGAATGAGCATGCATGATAGGGCTAATAATAATAGCTTACGGTTCTTTGATGATTACTGATACGATTAGGTAAGTAGCTGCGCATAATCTGTGATGCATCTTGGAATTCTTTAACTTCAAATCTTGGTATAATTTGATTATACACATTACATACATATTACACTAACTTAACTACCTAAACAAAATTGTAGTTTTAATAAAACGCATGGAACGAAATCGCTCGCACAATATCGATTTAAATACGACATTATGACTTAATTTATCAACAAACCAAGTAATAAATACTTACTATTACTTCGTATCCATCTTAAAACTGCCTCTCAATTAATTTTCTTCTTCTTTTCGTGTCGATGGTACTCGTACACTTTCTTTATTATACATAGTTTGAGCCCAGTAGGTGGCCACGTTTATTGCGGCATCAGCAGTATTATCTGAGGTGAAGGTGAACGGGCACTTGGGACACTCCAGTAAGTGGGGCATGGTCTGATCAGATGTACCGCACTCGCACTGAGAGTTGGATGAGTCCGTAATCTTCCACTTTGACAAATTGTGTCTGCAGCGGTCTACTTGGGTACGCAATCGATTGAGAGGTAAATTCCACTATAAAAGGTATAATTTTAGGTAGGGAGGTTAGGTAGGTACCTATTTGAAATTAGCAGTCAGGCGTATCTTCAAAGTCGTATAAACAAAACGTGTATAATTTTTCCTCAATTACTTCATGCAGGAATTTATAAAACAGACACCAGAAATAAAATAAATTCTTATAAAACTGACATGAGAAATACAACTCAAGTCATTAAGATGATAACGGCGTGAAAAAAAAAACGAACAATTTAAACACAGTAATTCATCTGAATCTGCTTGTATTTTGATGTAATAACCAATTTACAACAATTTGCGGCCACAGAGCAGGCTGTAAACAAAAAATCCGATGACTTCATAGCCCGATCTGTATAACTTAGTCATGTTTTTCGCTAAACGTTGTTGCAGTACCTAAACGACCAATCTTTAGTTGCCCGTTGTGACAACTAAAAATACTTAGCTTGTTGCGTTGTCACGTGACTATGCCCGGATTTTTTTTGCAGCAGACACATAGCGGGAATGAGGCAAACCAGTTTTCTTATGGAGGATACGCTAAGATAGCGCGCGAAAACCATTTTTTTTAATGTTCTTTGAAATTCGCAGGTCAGTGTCAGGCTGAACCCACTCACTGAAAGTCTCTCTCATGAAATAGACAAAAACTTAAGAAAAATTGATTATCACGGGCTACTCTTTCCCTACACGATCGAATCAGAAATGAAGAATGAAGATCCGTAGGAGAACCAAGGTAACCGACATAGCCCAAAGAATTTCCAAACTTGAGCGGCAGTGGGCATGGTACATTGCTCGCAGAACAGATGCGCGATCGCGTACTGGTAGACTTGGCGTTAGAAGACCTCTCACAAGATGGAGCGATGACCTGGTGAAGGCCGCAGGAATCCGCTGGATGCAAGAAGCCCAGAATGGTGCCCAGTCCAAGTGGTGGAGCTTGAGGGAGGCCTATGTCCAGCGGTGGACGTCTTTCGACATGATGATGATGATGACTTTTGCGTTATTTGACCATGTTTAGCCGAAAAATCAAAATTGCTGGCTTACCAATATAGCAAGGCATTAGAATTGTGCAATTTAAATTGCCCGTGTAACACCGCCATTGTGTCCAGCTGCCACAGCGAAGGGAAAGGACCTTGGTAAATATTTGTATTGAGTATTATACGCCTGTGAAATAACTAGGTAATTAATATTAGGAATTCAGCGAATTGCTCGGTAATATCTGCATTCATGAGTTAGGTATGTAGGGATACAGTATAAATACAATGTTCCATTGCTAGGTAATTATAACACGTTCGAGTAGAATCATGCGTGCACTCTGATTGGACAGGTCTATTCAATCTGTGTGGTTCTTTCTTTAAAAGACCATTTCAGACACCAATCCACATGGTTTTCACATGATCTGACCAAGATTATGTCTGGACTATAAAAGAGACTGTGACCTGTGAGTTTGTTTCGGCCTTTCCTCTCAGATAGGAAACGCCGACCTCATCTAGTTTAAAAAAATAATATATGATTGACGTGTAAAAATGACTATACAAACCTACTTGCAAAAATAAAATGTATCATTTACGAGAGCGTGTTTATATGTAATCCGATCACGGAGGAGTCCACAGTTTTTTTTTTTTTTGGATGGTGTGTCATCAAATCACTTCTCCCGCTCTGGGCGGAGCAGGGGGGCGTGTCAGACTTTTACTGACTAAAACCCACCCGTGTTCCTTCAGTTGCCCATATGTCAGGGCCACGGTAACTCTTTCGAACGAATCTCGCGACCCTGGCAGGAGGAGCCCACGGTTAAATGATACCAGCCGCACGGGTTAATCTAAGGTTAAGCAACGCTTGCTGTGGTTGATTAGAGGATGGGTAACAATCAATTACAACGTAGACTCCTCTATCGCTCAGCAATCACGTGAAGCCGTAGGTCCCAGCTATCATTCAGGTCTATGGCAGTGGTTACAGGTTATCAGAAGCCCAAAACTCTGACAACCAGTCTTACCAAGGGGTACCGTTATACCCAGTAATTGGTTTGCAGAGATCCGGTTAGACTGGAAGCTGTCATAAACATAGTTGGCAAATTGCTAGGCTGATCGTTATAAATGTAGAATAGAATATATTTATTGTAAAAACATGAGTATGCATCAAAAATATGTGCAAGGTCTTAAATTAACAGGTTGATCTGCATGTTTTGCCATTGTGGCGTACAAAATAACATTTTTTTTTGGATTAATATATCCATAAAAAAATTAAAAATTAAAAAATCTTGATTCTACACAGCAAACTAATAAAAAAATAAAAAATATTCCTAATGCTAATTGAAAAATAAAACAAAGTTTTTTTTTTTTTTTTAACAAATCAAATCAAATCAAAAGTCATTTATTCAAACTAGGCTGAGAGTCAGCACTTTTTGAACGTCAAAGTTACATGAGACAGTCCCCCCAAAACGCCCACCCTTCGACACTTCCTAGTGCTTTAGCTGGGAAGAAGAAGTGGCGGAACAAACTCCCCAGCAGCACAGCTGTCTGTTAAGTTAGAAGAACTTGATTCTATACAGTATTTATGTAAGTAATTAATATTATAAAACAAAACAAAACATACATCAAATTATGCGTCATATGTCAGCTAGCACACGCCAATATACGAACAAAACTTTAAAAAAACTAAACTCAAGCTGAAATAATAAAATCGTAAATAGAACTTAAAACCTAAATAAGAGCCTCCGGGTATAAAGGGCGTGCCCGCTTACATACACAACGATGAGGAAAGCTAATTCTGATTCTGGTTGAAAGAACATAAACATTGAGTTGATTACAGCGACCAACTATTCTTATCGTTTAAGAAGTCGTTGATAGAATAGTATGCCTTTGAACAAAGGTTGGATTTTACTTTAGCTTTAAACTCATTAAACTGCAAATCTATGAAAGCAGAGGGAAGCTTGTTGAAAAAGGTAATACCAAGACCAACAAATGAACTATGAACCTTGTGAAGCCAAACACGAGGGGCAAATTGTGAAAATGTCGTAATTAAAGGAATCTATTTAATTAATTGCGTTCATTTAAAAATTCCGATATGGTGTAATAGCACTTGGCTATGAGATATTTTGTCTAATAGGTGTTGGGATTTTATTATAAATGATTGGTGCTAAACAAAAATACTTTTACGCATCAATGCCGTGGTTGATTTTGGTACGCATAGTTTATTATTAGTAGACATAATATATGGTTTGATCATGGTCAAAGGTTTCATGAATTATCTTCGGATAAGTTTGTTTTTCCTATTGCTGGGACACACTCTCTCGAAGAGTAGTGGGCTGTAATCCAGCACGCAGGCCCAGTACGGGTTGGTAGATGTCACAGGTCTTCGAAATTTTGGTTCTAGGACATGCCGGTTTCCTCACGATGTTTTCCGTCGTGTCACCGTTTTAAGAGCTGTTGTGATGAAATTACTTACACAGTGTAAAGCGCCTGCCTGGGTTCGAACCCACGACTTCCAAACTGTCGGGGCCGCCGGCCGATACCACTGGACCACTACAGCTCCTAAATCCTTACAATTAATAAAATAAAATTAGGTAAGTATTCATAGAATTACCACATAAAATATTCCTAAACTTAAATGTAACTGTGTTTTCAAACTTGTAAAGTAACTTAGTGCTAACTTACAAACCCGAACAGCTGATAAAATCATAAGCAACCATTACTTTAGAATGGCATAGCTTGCAATGCACATTATTGATGACTAAGTGAGCCGCGAGAGCGAAGGGAGACCTTGTGACTGAGCTTTGGGCGCTGGCGCAGATGCAACAAGATCCTTATGTCCTAATAACGAAATATGTTAGGAATGCTCGTGTATAGCTTCATGATGCCTGATTTTGTCATTCAAATACGTTACTCTGTCAATTCTGTATCGGTGAGATTTTTTGATGAGAAAAACTTTTTTCAAAAAAATAACAAGCGACGTCCTTAAAAAGCACTACAAAATGAAAAATAACTTTAATTTCGTAACTCGGTGGCAAAAAACTTAAATACAGATCCTAAGACACCGACTTCCGAAATTAAAGTTATTTTTCACTTTGTAGTGTTTTTTTTTTTTTAAGGAAGTCGGTTGTTATTTTTTGAAAAAAGTTTTTTTACTTATGGTATCTACCCCGCATTATAATTCCTATACCACTACTGGCCAAGTAAAATTTAACACTTATATGGTTTTCTTATGGATGCCATTGTCCGTATTGGACCAAATTGGAAATGGGACCACACGGGAAGCAGCAGCTTTCAAATGAAATTTTGATTATGGCAAACCCCCCTAAATTTGGGTAGGCCTATTATGTCCAGCCGTGGACGTAATCGGCTGGGTAATGCTGATTAGTTATATATAATAAAAGTCGCATGGAGAGCCCTCTCTATGCGATAATTTTTACTAGTTAACTTCTAACGCAAGCTGCGTTAAGGAGCCTGCGGTTTCTTTGTATTATTTCCCCATTTATATCCCCGAAGAGAATAGACATATGAACACCTATAAGTAGTACCTACATTACATCCATACTTCGCGAGTTAGTAGTAGCAGGCGAGCCTATTGGCAACAACCGGGCAAAAATCCCTCACAACTGAAAAATTCCTGACGTAAAAACTTAATAACCCTTTGCCCAGCCTGAGAATCGAACGTCGAAACGCTTTCGACTTCTGGACCAACGAGGCAGAGCAAATTCCTATACACAAATGAAGTTCAATATATCACAAACCCTCAACAAATACAAAACACGTCACACACACGCCACACTGCGCCAAAAGTTAATTAATTCGTCACAAAAAATAACAACGGTATTTCGCACAGTGTTTTAATTTGCCAAACCTCAAACGAACACAGCCAATAAGTTTAATTCCGAAGCTGACTTGTAGCCACGTAACCGTCACGGCCATCATTTCCCAGTGGGCGTGCAAAAAACGCAAGTTGGGATTTGGGACCACCATTTAAACTTTTTGCTGCATCAAACGGTGCTGATGAAAAAACCAACCAAGTGCGAGTCGGGCTCACACTCCAGGGGTTCCATACCTCAAATTAAAAAAGACTCCAATAAAAACACGTTTCTTATTTGAAGACGCCCTTCAATTTTTATTCACTTTATTTTATTATAACAAATAATAAAATAAAGTGAATAAAAATTGAAGGGCGTTAAGGCGACAATGGACACGCACTCTGTGAAAATGACAGTTGCCTGCTTATTAGGGTTAATGCCTGATGCAAAAAACGCTGAAAAAATAAAAATATTTTATTTTACATAAAACCTACATGGGACTTATGAAGCTAGGTGCATGGTTCTAATTTGTTGATTCATATAGAGTAGAGTCGGCAAAAACTCCACGGTTACTCTTTTAAAAATATCTGGCTTCTGCAATTGAAAAAAAAAAACTCGTTTCTTGTATGGGGAAGGCCTTTAATTTCTAACTTTGTTTTATTTTCATTATACATCCATAAACTCGCGCCTTTTTCTCACGAGGGTAGGCAGAAACTACAGAAAGCTACCTGCTACGATCCTAAACATACTCCCTCCATTTTTATTATTTGCTCTTTTTTTATAACAGCACAATTTTTGCGAAAATTTCAACTATCTACCTATTGCGGTTTAGAGATGCAGCCCGCTTTCTGACAGACATACGGACCGACGAACAGCGGACGCTTAGTTAAAGGGGTTTGTTGGCACCCTTTGGGTACGGAACCCTAAAACACACGGGAATCGTTCCTGCTGATACAGAATATTGAGTTGTGTTTTGTTTTTTTTTTTTTTACTTTTCTTACAGTTTTTTGTGTTGTTCAAAAGTGTGGTACTCACTCGATTCTAGCGTGCTTTGATTTTAACAACAGTGGTGTTTATTATTTAGGAGGTCCACTGTTTGATATCCATTTAAGTATATAATTTGAAGATTAGTTCGTTTTCGATCATGTTAAGCTACGGTTGCCGCGGTTGTTTCGTGGATGGGTGACAATCTTTACTCACCAAGACGAGGGATCTTGGTGTATAAAGATGGCCATGCCTCGGAAATCACGCTAAAAATAGAATAGAATAGAATATTTTTATTTCAGACCGGAGTCCATAGGGTTAGTAACAATTTTTCTTAACGTCTAGTGTTAGTTGGTTACATACACAGGTACAAATATAAAATTACTATTAAAATTCAGCACGGAGCCGCATCCTTCTCCGCAGCATCGGGGAATCCCACCGATCTGCGAATACACTGAGAATACTGTTGGTGCTGCCGCGAACACGAGTCATCAGGGATGCACACCTATTTCTAATAAAGGCGGCAAAACCATCAATATTATTACCTGCAAAAATCCCTGACGCACTACTACGCCACGGCAGCCGCAGCAGCACTCTCAGTGCATTGTTATATTGAACGCGTAGGTCGCTGTATGTCCGCTGAGTGAAATTGACTCACAGGCTGCACGGGTAGAAACACTGACAGTAAGCTAAGTCGTTGAACCCGCTTGTCATTTGTGGATCTTTTGATGTCATGCTTAACTGACAGAAGATATCATTGGTTTCTCCTCAAGAACGCAATGTATCCGTACTTACCTTAATTATACATGCAAAGATTTTAATGAAACTTTGCATATGAATAGAACTTTATATATCCTGGTATTACGTACCCGTGGACTAATTTCAGTTCTTGACAAGGAAGACGCCGCACAAAACCTAGTTCGGAACATAGTATACAAACACTACTTTTTTGAGTAGGAAGTCATCAAATGACGTCTTCAGGTCTGGGTGGAGCGGAAGGGCGTGTCAGACTTTTACTGACTAAAACCCACCAGTGTTCCTTCTTCCCTTTGCCAGGGCCACGATAACTCTTTGGAACAAACCCGTGACCCTGGCAGGTCCGCGACCCTGGCAGGAGAATTTTATATCCTAGTGTTACAATCCCGTGGAATAATTTCAGTTCTTGGTGAGGACAAAGCCACACAAAACCTAGTTATAATAAATTCAATATCAAAACTATAATTACAGACTGGCTCATAAAACAGGACTACAATAACACCGAATGTATACTGGCATACATCGCTTAACAAATCACTATTAAATATGAACACAAAACACTACACACAAATATACACCTCATAACACACCATATACACACCTATACAACACAACTAACATTACACTCACGAATATGAACACACCTGTCGTCCATTTACACCACACTCTTTCTCCATACTTGCATCCATCCATGCTCAAAATATATTTAAAATTACTTACTCAGCTAACTCACATTTTTGTTTTGTGGTAGATTAACATCTAAGGTCCATCATTAATTTAATTTACAGTTTAGCTCGGTCGAATCACTGTCTCTTAAGATGGAGGTCACCCCTAGTTTAGGAGACAGGATTTAATTTTTGGTTCATATAGACAATTATTTTTCTCCCCTTGTGTCCATTGTTAGTTGAATAAGCCTTAGCATGTAACTATTATAAAACCTGTGTATATGTATATCTTTGGATAAATAAACTTATTATTATTATTAGTCACCAACACCCGTCATGTTTATGTAACACACATTTGATGTTTGATCACCATCATCGATGGCCTTTCACATACAAGCCATTCAGCTAGATTCTCCGCAATTCTCATCCAGCTGCTACCAGCCATCCTGGGAAGATCGTCGCGCCACCTAGCCTGAGGGCGTCCTACATTTGCTAATTCGCGTGTGATAAGAAGCTCTATTCAATGGAATGTGGCTACGAATTGTATGATTATGTGTAAACGCAATAGTACCTAATTACCAAATCAAATTAAACATTGATTAAAATCGTTCTAAACTTAGCTCTCCATGAGCCTACAAAGACAGTGGCTGGCTTAAAACCTTTACAACATTTTAAAATTGAGGCACTACGTGATCTTCTATAAACAATAGTACAAAAAAATACTCATTTTCTTTCGTCTAGTTCTAAGTGCAGAAGGAATTATTGCCAAACTTCCTTGTCTTGAACGTAGTCTTTTGTCTTATAATGTGCTTTTTGATAAGGACACGTTTGATGTGTGTTTTGAACTTTCCATCGCTTAGTTCAGAAACAATTTTTGACAACTTGTTATAGAAGCGGATACTGTTGTAAGAAATGACTTAAAACATGTCAATCCAACTAAACGAAGACCATAACTGAGACTCGCAGCACAAAATCCCGTCCAATTACTACATTCATCAATATAGGATGCCCCCCTACTTCACCCAACAAGAGATGACATATTTAAAACAGATGTCTTAAAAAAAAACAAGAAAAATAACAAAGATGGATCGTAGCTCTAAGTTTGGTTTGACGTCATCGCAAGTTATTAAGTTAAGCTTAACTTAGCTAAGTTAATTGCAGAGTTTTGATACTTTGCTTATGCCACAATCTGGTAACTTTTGGTGCCAGAAAAAAATACATGTATGGCAGGACTTGGGATTCTTGGTGCAAGTTGTATTTAAGTATCATGGAAATAAGACAGTGACAAAAATATATACCGCGTTTAATTAAATTAGCTGGCAATACTATACGCACTTGTATACGGGTATCGATATCGAGAACAAATTAAATTTTATAAAATAACAATAAAATAAAAACAAATGAGATCATTCATCAAGTCCAGTTGGAATGTTTTTTTTTTTAATTTATTGTTTTTATTTTTTTCAATCAATGCAACCAAATGACTGTTATGATTTTATTTTTGGAAATTAGTAAACAAAAAAAAACTGAGTTCCTCAAAATATTACAAGCATAACTGATCGATTACGGACATTGACCTTCATCCATCGAATGATGACATGGGGAGGCCTATGTCCAACAGTGGACGTCTTTCGGTTGAAATGATGTTGATGATAACAAAATGCCATCTGATCTAGAAGCTCAAAAATAAGACACAATAATTAGCTACGATAAAAATTCAACACCATTATTAATATGTTTTGATACCAAAAGTGTGCCACAAATCAAAATCTACCGCTTTAAATCTAACAGCTAGCATTTATAAATCATCCTGTATAGGTCATGATCATTAATTTTGATTAACCTATGAATATTTAAATTGAAATGTTTGGCTTATTAGTGATCGTAGTGCTAGCCTAGCTAACAATACCTAGCCGAAGGCCATGTATCGAGGAATAGAGAGGGAATACGTTATCGCAACTCGTTTCAAAAGATGCGAAGAAAGGTTACTCGTAATAATGTTATCAGATGATATTAATCATCTCATCAGCATGCGTAGCATGAGCACCTTAGAAATGGGTTTTATCGACGGAAGAATAGATAAAATTACAGATTGTAGAAAGATTAAAGACAAAATTAAAGATTGTAGAAAGATTTGTACCATTTTATGCTGGTGTAGTATGACAATTCTGTCTCTATTCTACCAAGAATAAACAAAACCCATTTCTACGGTGGTCATGGTACGCATGCAGCAGCCTATAGTGTTCCCACTGCTGGGACACAGACCTCCTCTCGGTGAGAGGGAGCGGGCCACTATGCACCACGCAGGCCCAGTGCGGTTGGTAGATGTCACATGTCTTCGAACTTTTGGCTCATGACATGCCGGTTGCCTCACGATGTTTTCCTTCACCGTTTTGAGAGCAGTTTTGATGAAATAATTTACACAAAGTAAAGCGCCTGCTTGGGTTCGAACTCACGACCTACTACTTGAAAGTCGCGGTCGTTACCACTGGGCCACCACTGCACACCACTGCTCATCGCGCTACTGCTTGTGTATAACGATACTTATACAAAGAAATGCATTTTTTTTGTCTGACTGTCTGTTTGTTCCGGTTAATCTCCTACTTTTATCCCGGTAGCACGTTTCCGTGTGAGAATTTCTGACATCCACGCGGGCGAAGCCGTTGACCATTTTCAATAAATGTCTATGGTTTTATATGACAATTAATTATTCTATTCTCATATATCATTATATTTAAGCTACTATTATTTATCCTAGTTTTATAATATTTATACTTACTATGGCTGGACTCATTGATTTGATATTTTCCATAAACTAAAAATAAGTAACACCAAAAAAAAACATACTCATGTTAACACAAAAAAATTAGATAAACACAACTAAGCAGTACACCAAAAAGCTAAATAGAACGTACCTCAAACCATTACCCTTCGTTAGCGACTCGGGTCGAGCAAAAACGCTTCGTAATCCGTTGCCCAAAAAGGGCCTCAAACGGTCCTTCGAGCCGTATATTTTAACGAAGTATAGTATAATTCTGCCATAATTTGGAGGCAGGTGCGATTTTTTAATGCAGGTGTATCCTGCATCTTTATTAGGGTCTTTATCTCTTCGTGTGTTTGCATTTTGAGGTTATTTTGAAGGCTGTTCGTTTGGGAAGCTAATTTCTTGGTATTTTTGTGTGTTTATGAGGGTCGTGGCTGAGTAATAACAGCCGCATGGCTGTAGGTTAAGGTAATCTTGCAGCGGTCGGTTTGTAGAGATGGGTGACCATCCATTCCATGTGGAAACCTCTCCGTTCCTCTGAAAGTATGTTAGGCCGTTGGTCTTGCTTGTCATTTGTCGTGGAACTTCATAAGTCCAAAAGTCTGTCCCGTATTACCAAGGGGGGGGGGGGGATATTACTCAATAACTGGGTTGTGGAGGTCAAACAGGCAGTCGTTTCATGTAAGCACTGATATTCAGCTACATTCGGTTAAACTGGAAGCCGACCCAAACATAGCTGATCAAGGGCAGATAAGTAGATTGATGGGGTAGAAGACAATGATGTTTTTGTTTGGCTATGGGTGCTAATTTACCTGATATAAATGTATTTATTGACTGGCCTGTTAGTCTAGTGGTTAGTGACCCTGACTGCAAAGACTGAGGTCGTGGGTTCGATTCCCACCCAGGACAAATCTTTGTGTGATGAGCACAATCATTTGTTCTGTGTCTGGGTGTAATTTATCTATAATATGTATGTATTTAGAAATATATAAGTATATTTATCCGTTGTCTGGTTACCATAGTACAGGCTCTGCCTAGTTTGGGATCAGATAACAGTGTGATGGTTGTCCTAAGATATTTATTTATTTATTATTATTATTTAAGAGGACCTTGTTAAACTGTAGGTACTCTGATTGCGTAATTCTGGTGAAAAGACAATATATATTTTTTCTGACGATACTTTTACAGATCCGCGATATCCGTATTTACTATGTATAAAGAAATCTCTAATTTCAATGTCGGTATCTACATGACCTTGTTCATTTGTATTTCCGTGTAATTCTTATTACATGAAAAGAGACATAAGTACCACGTATATTTCATGAACATAATATTGTGTTTCCATTTTCTGTGCTTTCAATGTTAAGTGCAGCCTAGCCTTCAGACCCTCAAACAGACAATAAAATTAAAGGTTTAAAATCTAAAAGGACCATAAAAATTGAAAAGGGTTATCCCCATTGCTTGCAAACACTTTCAATATGGCGTTCCTCTCAACTGACCCTAAGGTCATGCGGAGACCATCGACTTGTACATTTTATTGTGACCATGGCATATCTTTCTAATATTTTATTGTTAAATTCGACATTTTACTAAAATCAAAAGGTGCTGGAGATGTAAGTACAGCAAAATCATTTGCTTAAAAACGTTTAGTAAAACATAAATATAACATGTAGCCTGTAATTCTCAAGGGGTGGGGCAGAGGTGTACTCTATTGTACGCCCACATCATACCACCTGCCTAGCCTTTTCACAACTATATTGGCGTCGGCTTCCAGTCTAACCGGATGCAGCTGAGTACCAGTATTTTACATGGAGCGACTGCCTATCTGACCTCCACAACCCGATACCCCTTGGTAAGACTGGTTGTCAGACTTTCTGGCTTCTGACAACCCGTAAGGACTGCCTAAGATCTACGAAAGACAGCCGGGACCAACGGCTTAACGTGCTTTCTGAGACACGGAAGGGTCTTGGTATGTAAAGATGGTTACCCATCCACGGACCAACCGCGACAAGCGTAGCTTAACCTGAACGATCAATCTGTGCGGCTGTTGTAACTTAGTCACAAACCCGTCACATTATACACACACATTTCACCAGTATGTTTAAGTCCTATGTGGCGAGCTTATTGCCATCAAAACGAGCACGTACAAGGGCCTGCTACTACTAGTCACGAGCCGGTACTGCTACTAGTCATCATCATCACTTCAGCCGAAAAACGTCCACTGCTCGACATAGTCCTCCCCCAATTTGGGGTGTTTGCCACGCTTGACAGGCGGTTTGGTAATCGCAGTATGGTGGTAAAATACATAGAGAACGCTGCTGCCCATTCTCTGGTAAGTCCCTTAGTCGCCTCTTACGACACCCACGGGAAGAAATAGGATTGCTACTAGTCGCGGGTACAGAACAGGCCCAGTGATAACGGCCGTGTCTTATGAGTGTCTAGCTGACATATGGCAAATAATTTAATTTTTTTGTATGTCTTAATGTTAACTACTTGAAATTGTTATAGAATCAAGTTTTTCTAACTTAACAGACAGCTGTGCTGCTGGGGTGTTAGTTGCGCCACTTCTTCTTCCCAGCTAAAGCACTAGGAAGCGGTGGTTTTGGGGGACTCTCTGATGTAACTTTGACGTTCAAAAAGTGCTGACTCTCAGCCTAGTTTGAATAAGCCTAGCCTAGTTTGGCCTAGTTTGTTTGTTGTCTCAGCATCATCCAAAGTATGACTGGTAGAAAATGCCTATGGCATTAAGTCCGCCTCTGTACATTTATGTGCTTAAAGTGTTAAATAAATAAATGACTTTTGATTTTGATTTGTAGGTGGTACTGACTAAAACCGACCCGTTTTCCTTCAGTTACCTGATGCCAGAGCCATGGCAATTCTTCCGAACAAACGAACAAATCCGCCACCCTGTCACATTCTAACCCCCTAACGTACAAATATTAAATACAAAAAACTTTTTACCAAAAAATTTAACCGCCGAAAAAACTGAAAAGCAAAAAATAATAAACCTTAAAATTATGTGTCGGCGCTTTGAGTGATCTTTGTTCATTGATTTTTTAGCGCCGACTCATAATTTTAAGGTCTATTATTTTTTGCTTTTCAGTTTTTTCGGCGGTTAAATTTTTGGTAAAAAGTTTTTATTTTATATTTTTTGTGGCTTTAATATACTTGTAATACTTGGCAAAGTATACCCTATCCAATGAATAAAGAATTATCAAAATCGGACTACTCTGTATAAAGTTATGCGTGGTTAAACATTACAATCAGTGGGAGAACAATCACAATCAATCATCCCCTGTTTTCCGACCCTTAGGGTTCGATTTTGTTTTCCAAATTTATATGGGACCACCCTCGGAGTATACACTTTCCAACAAAAAAAGAATTATCACAATCGGACTACTATGTAAAAAGTTATGCGTGGTCATACATTAAAAAAAAAGAAACAAACAAAAAAAAAAAAATATACGCGTCGAATTGATAACCTCCTCCGTTTTTTTTCGTCGGTTAAAAAGTGTTAAAAACGTTTACTGATTTCATGATAACCGTTTGCTCGTCGATTTCCAGTCACCATGTAACTGTGACATATCAAAGGAACATCGATTTATCGTTTTGTCATGTCGTTAAGACCGGACGAGTAGCTAGTTATTATTATAATGTGTTACTGTATATCAAATTGTTTATTACTGTTCATTGGACATCTTGACACGATATAAACCTGTCATTTTTCCTATAATTTATTGTACAGACACCAGCACATCAAGGTTCTCGAAACTGTCAAATTTTCCCAAGCAATCTTGAACCTTATAATTCAGCAATAAAGTTGAAAACCTATTGAATAGATTTGACAGATTGTAGAAGCTTTTTACGCTGGCGTCTGTACTATGATTTAGTAAATGTTGACCGTGCGGCTGTTAGTAATATGTTGTGAATTGTGTGATGTTCATTCTCAAACTCTCGCAAATCATCATCATAATCAACCTTTATTGTTCCCAATGCTGGGACACAGGCCTCCTCTCGGTGAGAGGGAATTGATCGTTATCTACCACGCAGGCTCTGTGCGGGTTGGTAGATGTCACATGCCTTCGAAATTTTGGTTCTAGGACATGACGGTTTCCTCACGATGTTTCTTCACCGTTTTGGGAGCAGTGGTGATGAAAATATTTAGACAAAGTGAAGCACCTGCCTGGGTTCGAACACACGACTTACAATTCAGAAGTCGGGGTTGATATCACTGGACCACCACTGGTCTAATGAGTAAATGCAAATAAATAAATAATATTCCTCTCTCCTCACTTTAATCAAGTCAGCCTCAGCTTGATACCACGTTACGTAGTATCACTCCAATAAAGCATGGTACATACTACAGTCCCGTTACGTTGACCGATCGGCGCGTGCGCACAGCGCTGCCGGAGCGTAAACATCTAAAGAACATTACCTAGTTTTTGCTCAACGGATAGCGGGAACAGAGATTTTGTTTTTTCGGTTGTCCGTCTGAGATGTAAGAGTTAAGTAAGTTTTAAGTTGGGGGAACTGGTCATCGTGATTGGCTGATTTTTAAGTTCTTCTAGACGTGTTACCGTGTGACCGTGTGGTGCCGGACGTAAAGAATAACACCACCCCATTTCTTCCCGTGGGTGTCGTAAAAGGCGACTAAGGGACTTACTAAAGAATGGGCAGCAGCGTTCTCTATGCATTTTACCACCATACTGCGATCGCCAACCCGCCTGCCAAGCGTGGTGATTATGGCAAAGCCCCCAAAATTGGGGGAGGCCTAAGTCCAGCAGTGGACGTCTTACGGCTGAAGTGATGAGACGTGTTACAGTTAACTTCTAAAATAACATCATACCTTGTTTGGCCAAAGGGTTAGGCACACCTAGTAACATTTACCATGTAGTAGAGGGCGAGCCTATTGCCATCAAACAGGCTTAAATTCAGACTCCAGGGTTTAGAAAACCTACATCTAACTTGAGGATTGATGACTGGCCTGTTAGTCTAGTGGTTAGTGACCCTGACTGCTAAGACTGAGGTCGTGGGTTCGATTCCCACCCAGGACAAATGTTTGTGTGATGAGCTCAATCATTTGTTCTGTGTCTGGGTGTAATTTATCTATAATATGTATGTATTTAGAAATATATAAGTATATTTATCAGTTGTCTGGTTACCATAGTACAGGCTCTGCCTAGTTTGGGATCAGATAACAGTGTGTTGGTTGTCCTAAGATATTATTAGATATTATCTTGGCCTCACCCGGGAACAAACTCAGAACCACATGCTCAGCAGTATCGCTTGTGACCTTAGACCAACGAGGCTGGAGGCAGTTAACTTATAATACGATAAAATGTTCTACCATTTTTACACGCTTTATATAAGCTTCACTTGTATGTTTGTATATTTGTATGTTTGTTTGTAACCGACTCCTTATAGCGCGATTTTGACCTACTTTAAACGACCAGATTTCATTCAAACTTTGCACACCTGTCAAGGACCGATGACAATGCAATAATTTCATAAATTTGTGCCATTATCCTTGCCAGGGTTACCAGGACAGCAAAAAAACTGTCTTCGAAAACTACGGTGACATACGTCACAAACTAATTTGCGCCATTATCCTTGCCAGGGTTACCAGGACAGCAAAAAAAAAACTGTCTTCGAAAACTACGCTGACATACGTCACAAACTACGCTGACATACGTCTCGAAATTCGAAACACCCTAAAAAATAGAAAATAAATAATAGTTTAAAAAAACTAAAAAACACGCTTCCATTGAAAACCAAACTAAAAAGTACAAAATAATGGAAAAAAGCGTGGGGTGCCTGATTTTTTTCCATTATTTTGTAGTTTTTAGTTTGGTTTTCAATGGAAGCGTGTTTTTTTACACGCTTTATATTAGCTTCACATGTATGTTTGTATGTTTGTATATTTGTATGTTTGTATGTTTGTATATTTGTATGTTTGTATGTTTGTATATTTGTATGTTTGTTTGTAACCGACTCCTTATAGCGCGATTTTGACCCACTTTAAACGACCAGATTTTATTCAAACTTTGCACACCTGTCAAGGACCGATGACAATGCAATAATTTCATAAATTTGTGCCATTATCCTTGCCAGGGTTACCAGGACAGCAAAAAAACTGTCACAAACTACGCTGACATACGTCTGAAAATTCGAAATACCCTAAAAAATAGAAAATAAATAATAGTTTAAAAAAACTAAAAAACACGCTTCCATTGAAAACCAAACTAAAAAGTACAAAATAATGGAAAAAAAGCGTGGGGTGCTGATATCAATAAAAAAATACCTTAAAAAGCACCACACGCTTTTTTCCATTATTTTGTACTTTTTAGTTTGGTTTTCAATGGAAGCGTGTTTTTTAGTTTTTTTAAACTATTATTTATTTATATTACTTTCGGATATATGAATTAGGCCCTGAAGCTTATGATTAAAGGCTTACATACCAGTAGCCTGTAGCCAGATTTCAAGGTAGAAGTTGATTTCCAGCTGCCAATAACTCTAATAAACGAAAGTATTTTTTTTTGTAGGTGGTTTTTTAAACGTTTTTTCACTTTTATTCTGTAACTGGAATATAGGTACTCCTTCTAGATATTGTGTTACATCTTTTATTTCTCCATTAGAGGTTGGAGACTACCTGAAATTTTGGGATTCATACATACATATATACAATCACGCCTTTTTCCCATGGGGGTAGGCAGAAACCACGGAACGCCACCTGCTACGATCTCTACACACTTCTTTTGCCTCGTTTAGGTTCATACAATTGGTCATACACACACGCCGGTTGCGAGTACTACGCACCTGACCTTTCTGAAGAACATCACCAATAAGGTCCCTATATGTCCTCCTAGGGCATCCCCTCCCGGCGTTTCCACTCACATCTGCCTTGTAAATACCTTTTGTGAGCCGACCTTCATTCATCCTCTCAACATGACCAAACCATCTAAGCATACTTTTTTCAATTTTTGTCACTACATCTTCTTTTAAACCACACCGTTCTCTTATCACATCATTCCTCAGCCTATCATTCATAGTCACACCACACATGCTTCGCAAGGAACGCATTTGGGCTTCAATTGAATGGTAATAAACAAGCAACATGGTAATGCTTCTGTTCTACTTATATGTATATCCTAGTAGTCCTACTAATCCTACTATCCTACTTTTTTACTATTCCTACTAATATTATAAATGTGAAAGCTTGGATGTTTAAATGTTTGGATATTTGTTACTCAATCACACTAAAACGACTGAACGGAATTGACTGTAATTTGGCACACAGATAGTTTATAACACGGATTAACACGTAGGATAATTTGAACCCCCTGCGTAGCACGTTCCTGTAGTATAACCTCTAACATCTACGCAGTCGAAGCCGCAGGCTGGTAAATTAAAAGCTAGTAATTTGATAAAACGTAAACCGACCTACTTTATACAGTCCATTTACCAAATGACTAAGCTAAAAACTTAACTCAAATATAGATATAATAAACAGTAGGTACACTACTTCACAGGTGTTAGCTTAATTACTTAGGCACGGTAAATTAGCCCGAAGTTGAGGTCGACGTGCTTAAACCTGATAATAGTTACTCCATTTATATCGAGTTGATGCTGCGAGTATAAAATACTTATCTTGTTATAGTCTGTCCAAAAAGTATTTGATAAAATCAATCATTCAACTCAGTCTATCTGCCAGGGCCGCGAGATTAGTTCGAAAGAGGTACCGTGGTCTTGGCATATGGGCAACTGAAGGAACACGGGTGAGTTTTAGTCAGTAAAACTCTGACACTCCCTTCCGCTCCACTCAGAGCGGGAGACGTGATATAATGATTTCAACAACCATTAAAAAATAAATGCTGCGAGTATAAAATATCATACTTATCTTGCTATAGTCTGTGCAAAAGGTATGTGATAATCAGTCAATCAAGTCAGCTTATCGCATTCCACTGATGAACATAGGCCTCTCCCATGGTGAGCCACAACACCTTGTCCTCCGCCTTCCACATCCAGTCTGTCCCAGCCACTTTCTTTTGGTCGTCGGTCCACCTAGACGGTGGAGGGTGACCCACGCTACGCTTGCCGATACGTGGTCTTCACTCCAGGGCTCGTTTGTTCCACCCGCCATTAGTCCTTCGACAGACATGGCCAGCCCACTGCCACTTCAGCTTGCTTACTCTGCGAGCTATGTCGGTAACTCCTATTGTTTTACGGATAAATTCATTTCTGATTTTATCCTTCAAAGAAACTCCGAGCATAGCCCGCTCCATAGTGCGCTGAGAGACCTTGAATTTGTGGACCAGCCCAACTGTCAGTGTCCTCATTTCGGCACCGTATGTCATTACAGACTGGTCGCACTGTTTGAATACCTTAGTCTTTTAGACATTGCGAGATAGGCGACGAGAAGACTTGGCGAAGTTTCTCAAACGCTCGATCCATCTGTCAAAATGTGAGCAAATTGCTAACATTCTTTGTCATTTCACACGAATTTACTCGCCCGAATCGGGTCGGGTGATCTTTTAAATAATATATTATTCTCTATAGGCGCGTTGCCCGAAGTTTATTTAACCGTGGGTGAATTGACATCTACAAAAGTAGGTACGTGTTAGGCAATTAGCAACTTTTGAATTTCGTGGACTTTATTGTATGTACTTGTAGTAACTTTTTTTCGTAACTTGTCATTATCATCATTCTTCTGCCGTTATTTGTTATAATCGCCCCTTTTCTATCCATATCGTCGCTCACCCACTCCATTCATCCTTTCTTTGGTCTTCCCCTACTCTTGTAGCTGTCGACATTTAAACTCAAAACTTTCCTCACGTCATTTTCCTCACTCCTCCTTATCACGTGTGACGTGCCTATACCATGACAACTGATTTCCACAAAAATTCAGTTATCGCTGCCACTTTCAGACTTCATGTTACGTACTCATTTTTTTATTCTATCCGTTCGTTTAACACCACATCTCCCTCTTTACGTTACTTGTATTGCATATAATTCAAAACATGCTAATTGCCTCTTGCACTTCATATTAGGGCACTGTACAGCTTTCGATTGATTTTATTAAAGAGTGATAAGCAACATTATATTATGCAGATATATCTACCACCCACGCTTCTAAATTCAAGACGTCGTCGAAGATTTAAAGGGTATCTTTCTGAACTTGAACTTTATTTTGGTTCACTGAAGGGTTAATGGAACTAAACAGACAGAAGAGGCGTTGCACTCCAAAAAACCTCTAATACAAACTTCGTAAGGCTCTCGATAATGTGTAGTCTGCACTTTGACAGTGTTAATCTTTCAAAACCTGTCTCCTTGGAAATATTTAATAACTACTATGGAAGATTGATTACTACTATCAATCAATACGTATTATAAATAAAAGTTTATTTTCGTGTCTGTCTGTGTGACCACGCTGTTCATCTAAACTACGCAACGGAATTTGATGCGGTTTTTACCATCATTTGGAGAATTTATTTCGAAAGGCTTTTGTCGATAACTAATTAATATTTAACTTACAAATCAGTAAATCAATTAATCAATAATTTATTTTGTAAAACATAGGTATGGTTACAGATAGTAAATTGTCTAAATTATGTGCACTATGTTTTGCCAATAAATGGCGTACAAAATTAACATAAAAACAAGCATTACAATTAGGGCATGAGCATGTCAGTAGATTACATTTAAAAATAAATTAAAGTAAAAAAGATAAGCAGGTCATTAAAATTTAAGATAGATAAACACATTTACACATGATCAATAAATACAATTATAAGTGTTTAATTAGTAAGTCAGAGCCGTCATACCTCTGTTTGTCAGTAGTAAACTATCATAAAGTTTCGATGTTTTGTCAAGTCGTAAATAAACCGTGTCCATAGTCCATATACGAAGGTATGAGCCCGTTCCAAAGTAGTTCATCCGTCAGAACAAGTGACAAATTTCAATTCTTAACCATCATCATTTCAGCCGAAAGATGTCCTCTGCTGGAAAAAGGCCTCCCCTAATTTGGGGGGATTTGTCATAATCGGCACACTTGGCAGGCGGGCTGGCGATTGTAGTATGGTGGTATGATAAAAAGCATCTAAGACAACGTTGCTGTCCATTCTCTAGTAAGTCCTTTAGTCGCCTCTTACGACACCCACGGGAGGAAATCTTTACGTCCGGCACCACGCGAAGCGAATCAGAAACCGGACATCGTACCGAGGTTTTCGGTGGCGTAATATCACATCGGGGGTAGGAACCACTGTCAAATCGCGTTGTATGTATCTATGTCCGCAAACGTTACGGAGTAGAAAATGCTCGTAGGTAAGTTCGGCTGAAACTACGGAATTCGTGTTTTTAAGACGTAGATGTCCAGGGACGTGCTGCTAATACACCTGTAAACAACACAACATCATGTCTTGTTTCCTCGAAGAGTTGGTCAGAGGTGTCCTATATTGCACCTACATTTCAACAGTTATGTTTGAGTCCCATATAATAGGGGGCGAGCATCTTGCCATCTTGCTCGAGCCAGCCCGCGCCGCTGAGCCTGTAGCTTTAAATTCGCCCCTAAATAATAATCTACCAGCGATGCCCTAAGCCGAGGTCCGTACCCCACAGGGGGTGCCCTTAGCGAGTAGTCGCTCTAGTTTTAAGTTTTTTAAGCCCTGACCTTAATTTATTAGATAGCCACAGGCAAGTTCAGTTAAGTAGCCGACAACCTCATAGGTAGACCTGCGAAATATCACAAAAAAAAAAAAAATGCCATCAACTGGACACAATAAAACTTTTCTAGACCTGAGAATCAAATCCAGAACCACATGCTCAGCAGAAGAGCTTGCAACCACTAGAGCGACGAGTCAGCTATAAATTACAAGTACAATATTGAACCTTAAAATACAAGAGTCATTGAACCCGTTCTTTGTTGTTTTTCTACTCAACGCATAAGTTTCTAAGTTTTCATGAAAATCTGTAATCAGCCTCAGTAAGTTCTGATAGAACAAATATTATTAAAAAACATAAAATAATGATCAAACAGAGAATAATCATGTGGTTTTTGAAGTAAAATTAAAGTTCTTGTATTAAACTATTAAAGAAAATATTGTTCTTCTTAGCTTTCGTTAAGTTCCACTTAACCAAGCCTTAGTTTAAAGTCACTTACTGTTTGTAATAAAAAGTATTTTTAACTAGCTCCTCGTCTTTGCTTTGCACGGTTTACACAGCTTGACTAAACATGGAGATTTTTCACTAACGTGCAAGACTCTTCACGTGACCAGAGGGCTGGCCTATTTTTTGGCTAAAGAATCAGCATTGCCTTGTAACGGGGCAATGCTGCCAGCCTTTTGAGAACCCTGACAACGATGCAGACGAATTTTATGATGCTCTATGATTCTTTATTTTTAACCGACTTCAAAAAGGAGGAGGTTATCAATTCGGATGTTTATATGTTTTTTTTTTTTTTTTATGTATGTTCGGCCATAACTCCGTCATATATAGACGGATTTGCAAAATTCTTTTTTTGTTCGAAAGGGGTTTATTCCGAAATGGTCCCATATAATTTTCATATAGATCTGATGATGAGTTCGGGAGACAGACACCGGAACTCTTTAAAAAATGACAGGAAATCAACCGCGATTTCTGCTATCGCATAAATATGCATTGTTTGTTTGGAATTAGTGCAGGGTGAATACCACAACTAAAAATTTAAAAATAAAAACTTTTTTGCAAAAAAAAAACAACCGACTTCCTTAAAAACACTACAAAGTGAAAAATAACTTTAATTTCGGAAGTCGGTGGCAAAAAAACCATAAATACAGATCCTAAGACACCGACTACCGAAATTGAAGTTATTTTTCACTTTGTAGTGTTTTTAAGGAAGTCGGTTGTTTTTTTTTTGCAAAAAAGTTTTTATTCTATGTACAAGTTGAATACGTACGTGTATTATACATAAAAACCTTTCGGAAGAAATGTTCTAAATGATAGTGAAAAAACCGGCCAAGTGCAAGTCGGACTCGCGCACCGAGGGTTCCGTACAAACCTGTAGGTCTAAAGTTTAAAATTTAAAAAAATATTTTTATTATATGATGTAACAAAAAATTTACTGTTTTCGCAATTTTTCCTTTATCTGTACTATAAGACGTTGCTTCGTACCAAATTTCAAAATTCTAGATCGACTGGATGTACCGTTTAGGTTTTGATTCCCTTGCGAGTTTCGAAAATTTGCGGAAATTTGCGGCATAAACGGCTATATCTTTTGATTGCGTTAGCTAAAAAGTTTGATTTTTTCACAGCTCCAAGAAACAGTAGACTTCGGACGGACGGACGGACAACAAAGTGATTCTATAAGGGTTCCGCTTTTTCCTTTTGAGGTGCGGAACCCTAAAAATGTACCAAAATCTATTGTGTGCTTTAGAAGAAGTAAGCAGAGAAACAGACAGACGAAAACAGCTTTATACTATGTATTAAGAGGGGAATTAAGATTTATGTATAAATTATTAGATTTTTTTAATTTTTAAACCAAGTTGAACTAACCTGTGATCTCAAAGAAACGCAGCTTACTCGTTTTCTACCTCGTTGTTCTAGTAGTCGCGAGCGTTACTACTGAGCATGATGTCCTGAGTTGCATTCCCGGGACAGACAAAGTGTTGTTGGGTTTTTACATGGAATTCCTCGATTGATGGCAAAAAGCTCGTCTTTTATAAGCATACATGGTTCTTTAACATAACGGGCGGAATGGGAACAAACTAAACTATAGATATACCTCAGTTAAGTTTTCGGGGAATACAGACCTGCACCCTAATTACGAAACGCACTATTTATCAGAATCTGATTGGGATTGAAGATTATTTCTAAACCATTGCGTTATTTGTTCGAATAAATTGTCGGCTCAGCAACGTAAATAACGCAATGAATGTTGTTTAACTATGAATATTAAACCAATTCCTACCGATAAAAAGTTCCGCAATTACTCCTCTGATCTTCATTGTTGATTCTAATAATTATAATTCTTTAAAGCCTTATTTATTTCGGTCGCAAATCATATTAAATTTAGCATACAAATTGACACTGACCTGCGAATTGAAACTAACCAAAAAACGTGAGTAAATAACTTCACGGGCTTTGTTGTTTTTAGGGTTCTGAACCCGAAGGGCAACCATCGGCACCCTGTTATTTAGCCTCCACTGTCCGTCTGTCCATCCGTCTGTCTGTCAGCGGGCTGTATCTCATGATCCGGAATAGGTAGTCAGTTGAAATTTTGAATTTCTGCTACTGCTATAACACCAAACGCGAAAATACAAACAAAGTTTAAAATTAAAGGGGTGTCCATACAAGAAACGTGTTTGGTCGGCGTTTACTGCCTTGTAGTTCGGAACCCAGTTTTATGTTTTCAGCCCATTGTATCTGCTTGGCACCATTTTTACACAGCACTAACTTATCTTGTTTACAAATAAAAAGGAAGAAAAATATGTTTATCTGTCACAGGAGCTTCCTATTTCATATAATATAATTTTACCTACTTAGGTTGACCTAGGTTTGTAATTTTATAAAGAAACGACCATTATCTTGATGTCTGCGTTAGTTCAGCTTTGTTATTTGATCTCCAATATTAAGGTCACGAGATATACAACCTTTCTCTCCTTTATCATCTAAATGACGGGACCAGGGATGTTTCATTCGGGCTTTTGACGTGCTAAAGTGCTTTCCAAGGCACTCCCCAGGGTATTGGGATGTAAAGATAGTCACCCAGGAACCAACCGCGGCACGCGTAACCGTAGCATGACCACTATGGACAGAACTTTGTCTATTCTTGGTAGAATAGAGATAGAACTGTCATGCTACGCCAGCATAAAACGGTACAAATCTTTCTACAATCATTAATTCTGTCTTTAATCTTTCTGCAATCTGTAATTTTGTCTATTCTTCCGTCGACAAAACCCCTTTCTACGGTGGTCATGCAGGGCTGTAGCTAGACTCGGATTTGAGGTAGGGCAGCATTGGCTACAGGTAGGGCGGAAGTAAAAAATACACTAGTCACAAAAATTAAGGGATATTAAAAAAAATCTAAATTTTTGGGTGATTTTCAACAAGCTGTAACTCCGAGGAAAATGATCATACAGCAAAAAATAAAAAAGCACATTGTAATTCAATGTATCTAGTTTTCAGATACGGCCACGATTTTTATCATGTTTGGGTCTGGAGAAATAACAAGGAAACAATAAAAAAAAAAACCAAAGTTTTTCTCGTCTAAAAAATGGTATACGGGGTTCAAAAAAATTTTTTCCAGTGTTTTACTCAAAAATTCTTTTAGAAAATTAAATGTCCTTTAATTTGAGGTACACAGAATGCCTAAACGATAATTTGCCGTGGAGTTATCGTCAGTCGAAGCAAAAAAGTACTTTTTAACTTTGACAATTAATAACTCTGGAAATAATGATTGTATAGAAAATCGAAGGAAGGTTTTGGAAACTGCACAACATTTTCTTTAAGATACCTTGAATGGCTTTTGTCGAAAGTGTTTTTTTGACTTGAAAGCTATGACTGAAAAAAAGACAAAAATTCGCATAATTAAGTATATTTGGATAACTTGGTATAACTTTGGATAATATGGATGAACGAAAGATATCGTGGGTAATTTTTCAACCTCAAAGTGTCCCCTAAAACCCCTGAAAAATTCAAAGCGCTACGATTCTTTTTCCATAGTGCTCCGAAGCTTAAAAATCCTTTGTTTTTGCAAAAATCACCATTATGAACAATTTTTAGGGTTCCGTTGCCAAATGGCAAAAAATGGAACCCTTATAGATTAGTCATGTCTGTCTGTCTGTCTGTCTGTCCGAGTATGTCACAGCCACTTTTTTCCGAAACTATAAGAGCTACGCTGCTGAAACTTGGTAAGTAGATGTATTCTGTAAACCGCATTAAGATTTTCACACAAAAATAGAAAAAAAAAAACAATGATATTTGGGGTTCCCCATACAAAGAACTGAAACTTAAGAAAAAATTTTTCATCAAACCCATAGGTGTGGGGTATCTATGGATAGGTCTTCAAAAATGATATTGAGGTTTCTAATATCATTTTTTTTCTAAACTGAATAGTTTGCGCGAGAGACACTTCCAAAGTGGTAAAATGTGTGTACCGCCCGTAACTTCTAAAATAAGGGAATGATAAAACTAAAAAAATATATGATGTATTACCATGTAAACTTCCACCGAAAATTGGTTTGAACGAGATCAAGTAAGTAGTTTTTTTTTAATACGTCATAAATCGTTAACCACAATTTACCTTTCATTCAATCAACTCAAATATAAAAATTTAAAAAAAAACATTTAATTTCATAAACATAAACCTTATGCATAAACCGTGAATACCAGGTTTGTACGGAACCCTCGGTGCGCGAGTCAGACTCGCACTTGGCCGGTTTTTATTCGTTTTTCGATGCCAAAAATTTTTTTTCTCAAAAATCTTTTTCTTCTCAAAGATTTTTGAGAAAAAAAAACTAATCAAAATCGAAATTGTTTTTGCAAAAACAAAGAATTTGAAGCTTCAGGGCACTATGAAAAAAAAATCGCAGCACTTTGAATTTTTCAGAGATTTTTTAGGGGACATTTTGAGGTTGAAAAGCTTTCAATAAAAAAAAAATATTTTCGACAAAAGCCATTCACGGTATCTTATAGAAAATTTTGTGTTGTTTCCAAAACCCTCCTTCGATTTCCTATACAATCATTATTTCCAGAGTTATCGATTGTCAAAGTTAAAAAGTACTTTTTTGCTTTGACTCACGACAACTCCGCGGCAAATCATCGTAGAGGCATTCTGGATACGTTCAATTAAAGGGCATTAAATTTCCTAAAAGAACTTTTGATTGAAACAATGGAAAAAAAAAATTGAAACCCGTAGACCTTTTTTAAAACGAGAAAAAATTTGTAAAAAATTTATTTGGTTGTTTCCTTGTTATTTCTCCAGACCCAAATATGATTTAAAAAATCATGGCCGTATCTGAAAACTCGATACATGGTGCTACAATATACTTTTTTATTTTTTGCTGTACGATCATTTTCCTCGGAGTTACAGCTTGTTGAAAATCACCCAAAAATATGTTTTTTTTTTATATCCCTTCATTTTTGTGACTAAGTATATCATAATTGATCTGCTCTGAAGCACGGGCTACTAAATCAATCAACATCACCTCTAGGTCAGTGATGTACATTCAATAGCTATTCATAGACAAATAATTTCTGTGACAGAACATGAGCATGGATTTAATTTAAAGGACAGCTATTAAATCCTCACTGATGAAGAACAAGCGAACAAGACGGTTGAAATTTTTCTCTGCATTGGCATATTATAATTAAATAGACCCATTGCTTCATGTGATGGCGCTTCAAATGCCATCTATACACAGATAATATAATTATTATAATAAGAAATGAATGTCCCAAACGATGGTATGTTCGGAAAAGTTTAGATACCTATTGCTACATTTTTTTATCTATAACTATTAACATACAATCCAATTCTAATAGGTTCTCTTCGTTTTTGGTATTTTTAAGGTAGGGCATTGTGATTTTAAGGTAGGGCATTGCCCCACAATGCCCCCCCCTAGCTACGGCCCTGTGGTCATGCTACGCATGCTGATCGATCGACCCGTCTGTTAACACTTAGTCACAAGCCCCTCAAACAATATAATAGTAATTAACAAAAGAACTTTCCACGTAACAAGAAGAAACTGATTAAACAACGATAAAATATAAAAGTTGCACTTGTTAGCACAGAATAAGATACAGGATGAAGCGTGATCGTGATCCCCTTTCAAGTGTATCGTGATGCAACTACTCGCTGGATTTGCCGACTTACTAGAGAATGGGCAGCAGCGTTCTTTATGCATTTTACCACCATACTGCGATCGCCAACCCGCCTGCCAAGCGTGGCGATTATGGCAACACCCCCCAAATTGAGGCAATGGACGTATTCGACTGAAATGATGATGATGATGATGAATATTCGAATATGTTAAAATATAAAGGACCCTTGCTCTAAAACAACTTATTGAATACCTAATCTAGACACGCGGTAGTGTCAAGCCAAGTTCAAGTAACAAAACTGGCGAACAGCACCGTGTGCAATTTTACACGAACCATTTAGAGCCACTTTTGACCCCCTCATAACTCAAAAAGTGCTTAGTGCTTATTGAATACCTCATATATTTAACATCAAAGTAGAAACTTATGGATGGGTACGTACCCAAATGCATTCAATCGTCATTACTCGATAATCTCAAACTATAAACTGACTTATAGGTATTACAGGGTAAGGAAAATAACATGTAACACATTGTATCATTTAAAGGTACCACACACCTCATTTATTTCAAATAGGCACACCTTTAAATAGAATTGACTCTAGTTGCCCATTCCAAACGGTAATCGCGGTTGGAGAAGAACGGGCAAGAAACTCCATCGCTACTCTTTTAAAAACGTTTTACAATGTTATAAGTACCTAATATTTAAGAATATTATAGTAACAAAACTACATGAACTGGTGGTCACCAATGTACCCTATATTGTTGACCACTCATAACACGTCCGTCTTCGATGCTGGCCCCGAGTGAATAGGCCGAGTGCCACCCCGTGTTCTCTACTGTTGTCTCAGAACATCATTATTTCAAAACTAGTGTTGCCAGTATTATCAATCAAAAGTCCCAATGATCGACTAAGTCAATATTACAATTTAGTATATTATTTTAAAACCTAAAAACTGCCGAAAGTTTGGGATGAAATTTAGTAATAAAAGTAGTATATAACCTGGATCAACTCATAGTATACTTTTATCTCGGTAGTACGTTGCTGTGGGAAAATGCCCAAACTCCACGTGGGTGAAGCCGCTGGCAAAAGCTATGAGATCATAAAATTAGTTATTTGCAGAAGTAGCATTTCATCATCATCGTCATCATTTCAGCCGTGAGACGTCCACTGCTGGACTTAGGCCTCCCCCAATTTGGGGGGCTTTGCCATAATCGCCACGCTTGGCAGGCGGGTTGGCGATCGCAGTATGGTGGTAAAATGCATAGAGAACGCTGCTGCCCATTCTCTAGTAAGTCCCTTAGTCGCCTTTTACGACACCCACGGGAAGAAATGGGGCGGGATGAAGTAGCATTTACCATTATCTAATGCGTCTGAAAACGCTGCATCGGCATTATTTTTATGAGTCCCCCATGTTCTGCAGTGGGTTACGGCATTATATGTTAAACTGCATTGCAGTTACCACCACAATTCCCAAAACCACATTTCAACTGGAGCGTGAATGATGAAAATATAACGGCTTTGTTGTGCAGAATGTCGGATTTTCGTCACAAATAAAGTAGGAATGCTGTGCGGGATATATTGCGTAGGGCAAGTTAATAGGGCCTTGGGACAAGGTCAGCGTACTTAACGGTGACCTTGAGATAATTTGCGAGCCCCTAAGGTTCTTTTGCGTTATATCGGAAGAGGCCAATTAATATATGGTGGCCTGGTAGGTAAAGTTACAATTTAGATACTATGGCGACACTTAAAATTGGGAATCGTACCTAATCTGTAAAGTGCTGCAAAATGGTAAATTATGAACATTGCCATAATTTACTATCTTCCAGCATCCTAATTGTGCAACACACTATCTATACTGTAATATTATAAAGCTGAAGAGTTTGTTTGTTTGTTTAATTGAACGCGGTAATCTTAGGAACTACTAGTCTGAATTGAAAAATTACTTTTGTGTTGGATAGCCTATTTATTGAGGAAGGCTATATATAACATCACGTTACGATTGAAAGGAGTGGAGCAGCAATGAAACGGAAAAACTGGCAAGCAATTCGATGCGACGGGAAGGGTAAAGGAAGCAAAAATTTAATGCAGACGAAGTCGCGGGCAGAAGCTAGTCAATAATAATCTGAATTATTTTGAAGGATATTGTTAATCCATTGCTTCTTATGTTCGGAGAATTCGGCTGCTCAACGAGATTAAATAACGCAATGTATGTTGTTGAACTGTCAAAGTGAAAGCCATTCCATGTTACGCAATTACCCCTCTGCTAAATATTTTTTAACAATACACCGTGATATTTCGTGACACATCCATAAGACAAAAATTATTATTTGAATAACTAAAAAATAAAAATATTATTCATTATGATGACGCACGACGTGGTTTGAAATTTGATATTTTGTTTCATGGAAAGTGGAGATGGAATGATCTAGTCGATTCATGCGCTGGGTAGGTATGTTCTGTACCGTCTGATACGTAAACATTATAAACAGGATGTTTCATTATTCTAATGCATTATTTCTTTTTCTTAGTACCTATTATCTTAACTAATGGTAACAATTTTTTAATCACGCCTAGAGGTATATTATGTCGGATACATTGAGTGGACAAGCTTTGTAACACGACTAAACTGTCACGATGATTGTTAACATAACCCAAAAATAATAAACACAATTTTGTTAATTTATTACAAACAAGAGACTCTTAACACTCCATTTAATTATCATTTCCCTGTACCATAAAACAGAACAATCTACCCTCACATAAATATTTCAACCCTATCATGCCGCATTTCGACCATCGCTCACGGCCCCGGGGTTCACGTTAACGATCTAAAAATAGTTAAAATTAGCCAAGAGAGGGTTAAGGTCGCGCCAATAGAATTAGTAGCATGTAGCGTGTCCTTAGGGGTATCTATGGGGACTCGTAAGTTATAGGTTAGGGTTTTGTTGGGGTAGAAACGAGATTAAATAGATTGTTATAATGCCAAGGTTCTGTGGAGGATCATCTGATTAAATCATAGCAAAATCAGACTATAATGTTCCCACTGCTGGGATACAGGCCTCATATCTGTGAGGGAGAATGCGTAATCTACAATGCGGACCCAGTGCGGGTTGGTAGATATATATATATAAAGATATTCCAAAATAAATTTTGAAAATAAACGCCTCCCATTCATCATAAGGATATGTATATATGCCACCGTCAAATTGTAAATACCGTTAAATTATAATCTATCTAGCGAGTAAATGTAAATGGTTTTTGCAGTTCACTATTTTTACCACGTCACCCTGGGACCAATTGCTGTAAATGGCAGTACTCTCAAGGTTGTTCGAGAATATCTTTACCACGGGAAAACTTTGCAGTTTGGTAAGAACAACTTTGAGAAGGAGGCTAACAGTAGAGTTTAGCTGGGCTGGGCAGCATTTGGGAAGCTTCGTCGAGTTTTCTCGTCGCGTATTCCGCAGAGCCTATTACAAAAACTAAAGTCTTCATCCTTATCTGCGTTTCTGTGTTAAAAAAAACTTTTACAAAGTGAAAAATAACTTTAATTTCGGAAGTTGGTGTCTCTCAGGATCAGATCTGTAAAAAAAAAACAGTCGAATTGATAACCTCCTCCTTTTTTTGAAGTCGGTTAAATATATATATTTCATCTATCTGTTATCCACAAAACACATGACAAATCGTCCTAAGACACAACGATCCTAAGTCTAGATACAAATACAACAAGCAGCAAGTATCTAGTTGAGAAACAAGTTCTTTAGAGAAAGTTGTGAGCTTTCTACAGAGCTTTTACCATGCACTTATTAACTGTAATACGATATTTGCTAGCTTTATGAACTATGCAAAGAGCTTAGTACTAAGTTATGTCTAGAATCGTCAGGCATTTTTGCATAAGCTTTTTCTTTGTAACAACCTCGTTGGACTAGTGGTCACAAGCGAAGAGGTCCTGGACTCGATACCCAGGTCGAAAAAATGTTATTGAGATTTTTCAGCTGGAATTTCTCAGTTACAGCCCGCTGCCTGGATTTGTACCCGGTTGATGGCAATAGGCTCGTCTCCTGTTACGTGGGGCTTTAAATTGGCAAAATGAGTATGTATTATAGGTGGGGGAGATGTCTTGCCAAGTGGGGAAATGCTTTAATGTAGTGTAAGTTTTTTTTAAATCCGGTGTTATTATACTTAATTTTGATGTAGTTGTATGTAGGACTGTCTGTCGTGAGAAATACTTTGGAGATACACTTGAAAATCAGCACACATCATGTAAATTGATGTCGTGAACAGTAATCATTGTCATTGTTGTTGTGTTGTTTGTTCAGTCATCATTCATCGTTTCAGTAGTCCTTCTAATTATGCTCGTCTGTCTCATCAATGACGACATCAGACTTTATCACTTAAAATAAATGAAATCACATTCTTCTTCTTCTTTCGTGTCGATGGTACTCGTACACTTTATATCGTTTGAGCCCAGTAGGTGGCCACGTTTATTGCGGCATCAGTGGCATTTTTGAGATCATCTGAGGTGCAGGTGAACGGGCACTTGGGACACTCCAGCAGGTGGGTCATGGTCTGATCAGATGTACCGCACTCGCACTGGGTGTCGGATGAGTCCATAATCTTCCACTTTGACAAACTGTGTCTGCAGCGGCCTACTTGGGTATGCAATCGATTGAGAGCTTTTCATATAGGCCACTGCAGATCACCGATGAAAGGCAAGTGTTCCTGGGGTTCAACGAAATCGGAAAGGTGGTGGATAGTTCTCTTCCCATAGTTTGGTCCTCACAAAGAGTGGTTTGTCCTGGATGACCTGCGTAGAGCGTAAGAAGCTCTGACGACTTTTAAGCCTGCCTGGTGTCGTCTTATAATTGTAGAGGGGATGTCGGGAATCAAATTCATGGTTCTTTTTTTCCAGCGCAAAGAAATCACATTCTGTCCACTACTTCCACCTCTACACCTGTACATGTATACCTTTAAAACCTAACATATTTTTTGGCAGCTAAACACAAATTATCGAAAAGGTTTATTTTAACGTTGCTGACGTTTAAACGTCAAAAAACGTATGTTAAAGCAAACTTTGCCTCACACTTAACTTTCGTCATCATCAACATTTCAGCTATAAGGCGACCACTGCTGGACATATGCCTCCCTAAATTTGGGGGGGGGGGGGTTGCCATAATCGCCACACTTGGCAGGAGATAGGTTTTACGATACCCACGGGAATAAATGGAATAGTGCCATTATTTACGTCCGGACAGTCACTCATTCCTCAGTTATTTTTAAGCAACTATTAAACTAGAAATATACCACTACAAATCCACTTAACTGAAATAAACGCTTTTTAGTACATCCAGAGCTTAATTTCGCAGCCTTGCTCTAACGTAAAGCTGGCCCACAACTGCAAGACCTACACATTCCTGGGCCCGTCACCCTTGTGCCGCGTACCGGTACTTTTACCTCGCCCGGCTTATTAGAATATCGTCAACTGGTTTGCGGACGCCGTACCTGCGAACCGGCGACATTTTGTTACTTATGCTCAAGGTGGCTCAGATGCGGTGTGGGCAGACATCCAAGTTATATGTCGATTGATATCGTATGTTTTTCAATCAGATATCGATTTGTTGGCTGCTATCTTATTGGTCTGTATTATATCATTGGCAGGCTGAGTAATGATTGCTCTACACTATGTGCATTTTAACCACAGTTCAGTTGTATTAATTTCAATATTAAAAGTTAGTTGAAAAAGTTAAACTGGACTACTGCAAAATCACGCTTAATAATCTATTTCTTCTAAAAATGATCGTCAAATTGTCAAATTAAGATAAACTGAAGTTATGAGTGAACAGATGAACATACATACCGGTCAAAATCATAAACTTAATTATCGCTTCGCTGTTTTCGAGTTAAAATAAATCATTCATGTGGTTTGCTGGCTCAAATTCAACAACTTCTTCCACATGGGATAAGTAGCCAAGTCAGAACTCCCAGGTAATAATACCATGCAACGGTACTTCACACAACTTCGAGGCCTTTTTCAAGATATCCAGCATTTTGACGTGCAACAGATGATGCTCATGCATTTTCTCTGTATCCCAGCCACAATTATCTCGTTGGTCTAGTAGTCTTAAGCGCTACTGCTGATCACTTAGGACCTAATTCCTGGGTTCGCTTCCCTGGTTCGTTAAGGTGTTAAGGTTTTTTTATCTGGAATGTCTCAGTTGCTGTCTGGATTTGTGCCCGGCTGAGGCATTTACTTCGCCCTCTATTACATGGGACTTAAACAAAACAGGCAAAATGTGGGTGTACTATAGGTACACCTCTGCTCAACACTCCTAGGAAATAATAAGTGGTGTTATGTTGTATTATACTTAAAACCGTTCAGCCGAGCGTGTCAATGACACAAAAATAACATCGGTTACAAGAATATTAATGTCCCATACAATTTTATACTAAATATTCAATGTAGCACCATTAGTAAAGCCCCATAATATATTCGATATATCACACAAAGGCTATTATCCCGTCCTTGTATAAATCAGCTGTTTTGTCTAAGCACTTATGGATTCGTAGCGCGTCATCTTCCAGGCACTTAGCCTTCTGGGGACAACAATCGGTAGCTATACTTTTCACGTCAGTCAGTGGAACCGTCCTTGTGACTGCATTAAGGCAACTGCAGCTGATATAATATGGCACATTTTTAGTTTAATGTACAAAAACATTACATTTCGTAATGGTAATTACTTTGCTGGTAAGTACCGTGTGGTGTCGGATGTAAAGAATAACACCACCCCATTTCTTCCTGTGGGTGTCGTAAAACGCGACTAAGGAACTTACTAGAGAATGGGCAGCAGCGTTCTCTATGCATTTTACCACCATACTGCGATCGCCAACCCGCCTGCCAAACGTGGCGATTATGGCAAAGCCCCCCAGGTTGGGGGAGGCCAAAGTCCAGCAGTGGACATCTTACGGCTGAAATGATGATATGATGATGAATTACTTTGCTTACGATTGTATAGAATTAAGTTCTAACCGAACAGACAGATGTGCTGCTGGGGAGTTTGTTGCGCCACTTCTTCTCAGTTAAAGTAGTAGGAAGTGGTGAAGGGCGGGCGTTTTGGGGGACTGTCTTATGTAGTTTTGATGTGCGATAAGTGCTGATTCTTCAATCAACTCAGCTCAGCCTATCGCAGTCCACTGCCGGACATGGGCCACTCCCGGGTTTCGCGCCGTCCCTATCCAGTCTGCCCCAGCCACTTTCTTAAGGTCGTTGGTCCATCTCGCAGGGGGGCGTCCCGCTTGCCGATTTTCAGATTAATAAATGCCTTTTGATTTGGTCAATCAATCATGCCTTTGTACAGTCAACAGCAAAAGTAGATGATCAAAATCAGAAATTCAATACTATTAGAACGGAGTTCGCGAATATATGGCAGCTGTACTAGTAGTAAATGTTTGGTATAATTTACAATCACATACTTTTGAATCACTTCGTCGCCACACAGTTCTGACGCGAACTCCGTTCATTAGTATTGAATTTCTGATTTTAATCATCTACTTTTGCTGTTGACTGTACCTTTTTTGTGTGCGAGAAGTTTAAATAAATAAATACACGATGTATACAGTGATCATAACGGCCTGCCCAGCCCTTTTTTTGGGTGGAAAATCATCAAATGACGTCTCCCGTTTTGGGTGGAGCGGAAGAGCGTGTCAGACTTTTACTGACTAAAACCTAACGTTGTTCCTTCAGATACCTTTGCATTTAATCATGGATTAAATTATATTTAATCATTTTATCAGTTACGGAAGCATGGGAATTTTTTATTGCAAGCTTTATTGCAATTTAAAACTACTTTATCATTATTACCAGCCTACACCAAGTCACTGCTGGACATAGGCCTCTCCAATTGCACGACATTCAGCTCTTTTCTCGGAAACTCTCATCCAGCTGCTACCAGCCACCCTGCGAAGATCGTCGGTCCACCTAGCCTGAGGGCGTCCTACCTTACGTTTGCCGATTCGCGGTCTCCAGTCAAGAATACGTCTACCCCAACGGTTATCTGTTCTACGGCTAAAACTATGTACATAATTAGAGTATGTTTTACTTCATTACCTTATGTTTAATTTATTTTTAAATGGTTGCCAGACTTTAGATCCTTGTAATAAATTAATATTTATTGACTCTGGAAAATTATAATAAGGTGCCGCTACAGATATACCACAAAACAATGTTAGGCACGTTCTCACACAACATATAAGGAATAAATACATGTAAACATTATGCCACATAATATCCTTTATAATATATGCAACGTCTAGACATAATAGACGGTATAATCACGAGTTACTATTAACGACATAACTAGTTTTGTCTACAATCAATCGGAAGGTGATTTATTTATAGTGTTTTTGTTTAGAATATGAACATATAACATCACGCCTATGTTCTCCGAAGGGTTTGGCAGATGTGTAACTATAGTACACCCTCATTTCGCCTGTTATGTTTAAGTCCTATGTAATAGGGGGTGAGCCTATTGCCATCAACCAGGCACAAGGACAGACTCCAGACTGCTACAAATTCCATATGGAAAAATCGAACCCACTCACACTTTATACAATATTCTTCCCACTTTTACACTTTGTTCGACCCGGGAATCAAGCTCAGGACCTATAGTCAGCAGTAGCACTTGCAATCACTAACAACGAGGTAGTCATGAATCAGAAATCTATACTAATATTATAAAGCTGAATAGTTTGTTTGATTGAACGCGCTAATCTCAGGAACTGTTGGTCCGAATTAAAAATTATTTTTGTGTTGGATAGCCTATTTATCGAGAAAGGCTATATAACATCACACTACAGTTAAGAGGAGTGGAGCAGTAATGAAAAATGTTGCAAAAACGGGGAAAATCACACGGGTAGGCGATTCGACGCGACGGGAAGGGTCGGGGGAACAAGAAAATTAACGTGTACGAAGTCGCGGGCAGAAGCTAGTGATAAATATTTCATTTTGAATGTCATCCATCTCATAATTCCTAACCTTTCCTAAACTTTGAGGGGGTTGGCTTTCTGCCTAAGTTGATACAGCTGAAACTGACTAATATTTTATGTAGAGCGTCTGTCTATCTGATTTTCACAATCGAGTTATTATTATACCCTCTTTAAGACTGACTGTCAGAATTTTGGACTTCTAACTACCCGGTGAGTCTGGACTCCAGAAATTGTAGGGAAAAGGCTTGGCACAAGATGATATTTCGAAAATGAAATAATTTATTGAAATAAGTTTCAACAAATTACTTAACTACCTATCAGATAATTTAGCACCCCATAAATTTAATTCTAAATCAGCTTTTTAGTAGCTAAGTGATTTTTTAAACAGAACCAAAATATTGTTATTAAACTTAGTGCTTGAAAAACCTGTTATAGGTCATTAAATATGTATTTTTATTCAAGGTTACACAAGAAAATAGGCATCAGCATAAATGCAAATTAGTGTATTTTTTTTTTCTTTATTATGACAAGACTTTAAAGGACTTAGATTTTTTTTTAACAGCTAAGACAAAAGGACTCTGTAAGGATCGTAGCAGTTTCTACCTACCCATGGGAAAAAGGCATTTGTTTATATGCCCTTTAATTATTGTTCTCTAAGGAATAAAAGGCCAACTTTGTTTTACACAACTTTTTATTACGTATCTGAACAAAACTGAAACTATTTCACTGATTCACGTCTCCAGATATGAGATAAGACGCTCATTCATACATAATTATCTAAAATGTGTTTATTAATTAAAGAATTCGCAAACAATATAAATGATAACAATTCCTCGAATAATGTTTAGTGACCGACACGATACTAAGATCAGAAGTCACGTCACCCGAGATCGCAATAATTGCTGTCCTTTATCTGTCGATAAAAATGTGGGGGGTGACGTCATCGTCGCAGGCGCAAGATTAACCGGCGACCAACTAAATATAGAGTGTAAACATGCCTTAAGTGAATCATGTGTGCTCGCTTTAACCGTAGTAAGTAAACACTCGTGGCATTGAATGTCTTGATTGTTCAACTAAACGCAGTTTTATGTTTTTTAAATTAAGTGTTCAATATCCAACCCTTGTTTACCGCGTGCATTTGAAACTTAACCTCCAAAATAGTTAAACCATTGTCCGGCCCGTAAAAAATGCAGGTCGGTTGGCGAGCGAGTCGCCGGCAAGCGGCTGCCTGCGTGTAGACTTGTAGAGCGGCACCGGCAGTCTCTCTCGAACCTCGGGGCCGACGACTCGTTCGGTACGACCGGTTTCAAGTCGCAACTTCTCGATAACTTATCAGCAAATAATTGCATGAAGTCATCGGTAATATTAAGTGCATTCTAACGTTTATAACTTATAACTCAGTTGTTATTATAACAAGTTTCTTGAGTAAAGTTTGCGAAGGTTCAATGCTAAAGTTTGACAGTGGTGAACTCTACAAGTGTCCGTGAAAAAGTTGTGTGCGATCGGATTGGTCGGTTTTGTTTTGTTTTGTTGAGTCGTGTCCGGTAGCAGGATGAATGGGACGCCGGCTAGAAGGCCTAAGAGCGCTTTCTCTGAAATGGTGAGTTCATCTTGAGATATTGAATAGTCCACGTAAGAATGTTCATCGAACTGCATTTTCTTGTTGACATTACTGTCAAGTTGGGATAAACATTTGGTGCTAACCCTATCTCGGTCGCAAGATTTATTGGGCGTACCGAAGCCGTTGAAGTCCGGACATTTCCCCCGGATACAGTGTCTCTACTGATTTGAAAGGGTTACAAACAAATGATAAGTTATACTACCGTTTATGTCGCGAATTAATTGCTCAATAAAATGCATGCTTGATTTATTGTTTTGTTTACAGTTTGAGTAAGGAATGAGTAATGCTGTTTAACTTTAACTTAATTAATATTAAGTGTGGTCCAACATATGTTTTTTGTTGTTTCATTAACTCTCCTCGGTTTTATCAGCTTAGCTGGCAATACCGTGTTATCTTTGATGATAATCTTAATGTCTGTATCCACGGTCGTTTATCAATTAGGTGCAGTGCCAGGCTGGGTATATCAATTATCAATTATTGACTATTAATATAGCTCGCTATTACTAGCTTGCTTTATTCATTTATCAATAAACGGACTGATAAACGTAGAGTTGAGTTTCTTTTTGTAACAACAACATTTGAAGACATTGTTTTTTACATTTAAACTAATTAATATACCACGTAATTATAAACAATTTACTGTTACAATCTTGTATAGCAACATCCAAAAATTACATAGCCTACCTGCTCCAAGATTTTTGCTCTTTTTTTTTCATCAACAAAAAAATGTTCTACAAGTTTTGTAGTTGGCCATGAACCATACATACAGACATATAAGGGAATGCGACTTAAAATTCCGAGTATTATACGAGCATAATGGTCTTGCAACGGGTAAGGGACCATTAAGAATAGATTACTTGAACATAGGAAGGAATTAACTAGGCAGGAACCAATTACGTGGTAGCTAGAACTATTTTACTATTCTTGGTAGGAATAACCTTTTCGCTTTGAAGGTGTAGAATATTGAAAGCCTGATCTAGTATCTATGATAAACGATGCAAGTAGGTTTGTACAAACACTTTTACATGTCAATCATATTTTTTAAACTGGTTGAGATTGGCGTTTCCTATCTGACGAATCTGAGAAGAAAGGTCGAAAAAATCTCAGAGGTCACATTCTCTTTTAAAGTCCAGTCTAAATCTTGGTCAGATCATGTGAAGACCATGTAGATTGGTGTCTGAAAAGGTCTTTTGAGGAAAGAACCACACAGCTTGAGTGGACCTGTCCAGTCAGTGCACGTATTAGTCAGTAATCGTGGTGCTCAACTCACGACATAAGAAGCTCAACGATTCGACAAACAATGCCAAAGAAAGGGGCATTTGGATAGCTCAAAAAAATATTGATGATCAAATAATAATGTGAATAGTTGAAAAACAACATCTTAACTTGAATAACAACAATATTAGTATTGATGTGACAAATATTGTGATTCATCTCGGCTCAAGTTGGCTTTTGGTTAAGAATTAATAGGCCATTGGGTCCATCGATCGGGTTAAGCTACTCTTGCCGCGGTTGGTCCGTAGATGGGTGACTATCTTTACATACCAAGACCCCACCAAGCCTCGGAAAGCATGTTAAGCCGTTGGTGTCGTCTGTCACTCGTGGATTCTTGACAGCTGCTACGGGTCGTCAAAAGCCCAATAGACTGACGTACCAGAAACTGGGCTGTGGAGGCAGTCGCTGCATGCAAAATACAGGCATTTAGCTGCATCCGATTAGACTGGAAACCGACCATAACAAAGTTATGGATAACCATTTGAATTGCGTAATACCAGTAATAAGTAATAATAGTAAGTAACTATGTTTTCTGTCTCTTCAGGTCAAATTAGTTTAGAACTTCTATATCAATTTTAGCAAAAAAATCATGTAAGAGAACGAACAAACAAACCTATACATGAAACAGACTGCTGAATCATATAGCTCCTCTAACTTCTCAAAATGGAGAGCAAAAACGCTTGGCAGATGATAACTTCAGCTCAAGTTTAAAAGATTTTTTTTTTTCACTTGTTATAAAATCTCATGTGTGTCGAATGATTAGTTGTTGTTATATCAGTCAGACAAATATTGTTGACATTTGTATTTGACAGCGTGTTAGTAACTACTGATGAGACGATGAGACTTAGTGTTAACAACAAATTAAAACATCTAAAAAGTACATGATCCATTTTCTGGTAACTAATTATTATGAGTTGTCATTAGATGCAATGTCAGGGTAATGAAAGAGTTCCTGAAATGCAAAGTTTGGGTCACGGCTCACTGAAATCAACTTCATTACCTTCTCATTACGTCTCTGGCGAAAATCAAAGATCATAACTATTTCGAAGCCAGGTAAAGCAGCAGACTTCTACAGTTATACTTGTACTATATTCGTCTATTTGACATTAAGTTTTTACCACAGAGTTGTAAATAATCTTTTATGATCGATCAAGTATAGTCTCCGTCGTTTGGATAGCAAAGTATAATAGAACTACAAGCCCAAAAGTATATGCTAATGAGTTACCAACCTTTTACAGCATTCTAACATTGATATCTTCGGTTTATGGCTAATTTATACAGCTTTGTTGAAAATGTTACGTTAGAAGAACCTTACTGACAAAATTACCTTCCAAAAATTTTACTTTAATTCGATAGATCCTATTATCATACTAATCCTGCTATATCTCTACTTAATATTTTAAATGCGAAAGTAACTTTGTTTGTTACGCGTTCACGACTAAACCACTGAATCGATTTTGATGAAATTTGGCACGGAGTATGTTTGAACCCTAAGAAAGGACATAGGCTACTCTTTATCCCGCGACTTCGTCTGCCTCCGCGATAACTGACATTTACGCGGACGAAGTCGCGGGCAAAATCTAGTAATATTATAAATGTGACAGTTTGTATGTTTGGATGTTTATTACTCAGTCACGCAAAAAGAGGTCAACAGATTTACATGAAATTTGGCACACATATAGTTTATAACCTGGATTAATAAATAAAATATTATTTATCCCGGTAGTACGTTCCCATAGGATCATTTCCGACCTCTTAGTATCAGTACCAGACCTAACCTAGTAACATTAAGATTCACATACTAGGTATGCCTTATTCAAAACTAGCTTTTGCCGTCAGCTGGAAATTATACCACGGGAAATATTATCGGGATAAAAAGTATTCTTTCTCCTAATCCAGGCCATGGTCTAACCGTGTGCCATATTTCATTGAAATCCGTTCAGCTGCAAGAGATAACAGCGAGACACAAACAGAACTGCATTCACATATTAGTATGGATTCTTGTTATCTATATAAAACTATTATCTACGTAAGCCGAATTGAATATAATATACAAATAAATACAAATCAAAGGACACTTAGGCGTCGAAGTACTCGTCCGCATCACTGTCATCTGGAAACGTGCCCAGAAGACTGGCAGCATTGCCACGTTGAATGGCAATGCTAATTCTTTGGCCAAAGAATGACCCAGCCCTCTGGTCACGTGAAGTGTCGACCAGTCGATAAGAAATTTCCTTAAAAAGGAGGCGTGCACTCGAGCCCCATGACCCGAGCGTTTCAACCCCAAACGGCTCAAATTGTAGTTATCTATAAGGTTACAGTATTTGCGCCGCTTGAGGGTTTCAGCAGCCGCAGCAGCGGCGCCAGCACAGCCCGCCGTGCTAGGAACATGAGATGGCGCAAGGGGGTCAACACAGGTTGCGTCCCACACCAGAAGTCTACCCACTTCCCAAGGCAACAACGTCATGCCGTCTGGTCTCTTCCCATCGTCACGTACCAAGCCGTTTAGTTCTAATACCGCTGGTACGCCGGCGGTGACAAGACCTCGACGAAAAATATCGTTTATGATGGCGTGCCGTGCTACGCGGCCTGCGCTCCTGCTGCAGGACAGGCCATGGTGCCCTACATATAATATCGTCCACCATCATCATTTTAGCCGAAAGACGTCCACTGCTGGACATATGACTCCCCCAAAGGAGGAAATTTGCCATAATCGCCACGCTTGGCAGGCGGGTTGGCGATCGTAGTATGGTGATAAAATGCATAGAGAACGCTGCTGTCCATTCTCTAGTAAGTCCATTAGTCGCTTTCTGCGACACCCATGGGAAGAAATGAGACGGTTCTATTTTTTAGGGTTCCGCACCTCAAAAGGAAAAAGCGGAACCCTTATAGGATCACTTTGTTGTCCGTGCGTCCGTCCGTCCGTCTGTCAAGACCCTTTTTCTCAGGAACGCGTAAAGTTATCAAGCTGAAATTTATATCAAATACTCAAGTCTACTGTCCCTTAGAGCTGTAAAAAAATCAAACTTCTAAGCTAACGCAATTAAAAGATATAGCTGTTTATGCCGCAAATTTCCGCAAATTTTCGAAACTCGCAAGGAATCAAAACCTAAAGGGTACTTCCAGTCGATCTAGAATTTTGAAATTTGGTACAAAGTAACGTCTTATAGCACAGACAAAGGAAAAAATGCGAAATCCGTAAATTTTTAGTTACATCATATAATAAAAATATTTTTAATAATTTTAAACTTACTACCCCTTTCCTCATGAACGCGTAGAGGTATTAAACACTACAGGTTTATACGGAACCCTCGGTGCGCGAGTCCGACTCGCACTTGGCCGGTTTTTTACGTACGGCCGCACAAGAAACCGAACAAAATATGAACTTATAAATACATTTAGGTTTAAGAGCTTCAAGTTTTCTTTATATTAAGTAGAGTCAGCAATTTACATGAAAAAAAGTTATAAATGCTACCGTGCATAGCACAAGGGACAATTTATTGAGACCTTGCTTGATATTTAACATTGGCCGATACCTCTCCTTACGTAGCGAGTACTTAATAATTATGAATGTTATTTAGTATGTATATAGCCTCGGCAAGGCCCGTTAAGCCGTTGATCCCAGCTGTCATTCGTTACGGGTCGTCAGAAGCCCGAAATTCTGACAACCAGTCTTACCAAGGGGTATCGTATTACCTATTAACTGGGTTGTGGAGGTCAGATAGGCAGTCGCTCCATGTAAAATACTGGTATTCAGCTGCATCCGGTTAGACTGGAAGCCGACGCCAATATAGTTAGAAAAAGGCTAGGTGGATGATGATAATGAATTTAGTATGTTTTATGACTTAGAAATAAAATGTTTCAAGTTGTCAAGAGATTTTTATAGCCGTACAAAATACTAAAGGTTTACAAATAAAATTTTAATAGTATTATAGTAAATATTGAATATTTTTTACTTAGTATTAAATTAATACTAAGTAAAAAATATTCAATATTTCGAACATTTCATCACTTGAAACTTTCTTGAAATTTTGACTCATACCTTGACGGTTTAAGGTATATTTCAGAATTGTTGGTAAATCCACAATAATTATCTCACGGAATGTACTACTGGGACAAAAAATAGCATTATCATCATCATTTCAGCCGAAAGACGTCCACTGCTGGACATAGGCCTCCCCCAAGCTCCACCACTTCGACCGGTTTTGTGCTTCCCGCATCCAGCGGATTCCTGCGTCCTTCACAAGGTCATCGGTAAAAAATAGCATACCTGTACATTACTACCTATAGTAGCAGCTATCGGCCATTGTGAGTTCCATCGAAATCACTCCAGCCGTTTCGGAAACTAGCCGGAACAGACGGACATTACCTACAAAAATTTGAAAAAAGATATTCTTTTGATTTTCATAATATGCATTTAGTAGCAGGCAGTTACTATTGAGCCAGGAAAACTACTGTCTTAATATGATCGAAAACGTGCAATGATTAATAAAATAACTAAATTTGATATCAGAAAACAGAATTCCACGGGTTATTACAGCATATCACTTTCCCAATAATGTTATACCATACAAATAATACATTGTTCGCCTTGTTTAGCCCTAACATAAGCCGTGTTGAGTCCACATCGGATTCCACTACGTCTATAAGGGATATGAGTTCATGATGAGGAGACCGGCTACTTTGACACCTAACAAAGGTCAGTGATCCTATCCAACCTCATCTAGTTTCCATCGTAACCTACTTTTCTTGTTATGATATAAATACGTTGGCAAAGGTTTTCGGGGAAGACTATAACCCACCTTATTATGATGTTATTAAAGACTAGTTGTGCCTGTGACTTCGCCCACGTGGATGTCGGTAATTCTCCCACGGGAACGTACTACTGGGAAAAAGATTTAGCCTATGTTTTTTCTTTTTACATCAGCTATCTGTCAGTGATAGTCTCGCCAAAATTGGTTCAGCTGTTTCGGAGATTAGCTGGAACAGACATAGGGACAATTTTTTTAAAGTTTTTTTACTGGTATATTTATCGTATATACTTTCTTATGTATTAAGTAAAGAATTGCAAATTGACAACTTGTGTGAGCAAGTCATCACCATCACCTCAAAATAAGGAAAAAAATATTAAAATGACATCAATTATTCGTATGTTTGGGTAATACATATACTTTGTAATTTCAAGGTAAAATTTGCACATATTTATTGAGAACACAGGCACAAGAATAACCATGAGTTATCAATAAATTCTGGGGAACTATTCCCAAAGCACGAAGTCCGTATTTTCGACCAAAAACATTTCCTACTCTATACCACTTAAAGACATAAGATTAGATCGGTTTCCGAACTAAGAATGAAAGACAACACGATATGACAGTTGTCAAGACAGTGGCGGTTGGTGTTGTCAGTTGTCAGTTGTTGTTTGTTGTTGTGTTGTGTTGTTGTGTGTTTGTGCCCGTCAGAAAAATTGAACTTGACACTTGTTCTGACGGATCAACTACTTTCGGAGGTGCCCGTGTCTTCGTGGATGGACTCAAAGAGTCATCATCATCATCATCACCATTTCAGCAGAAAGACGTGCACTGGTGAACACATAGGCCTCCCCCAATTTGGGAGCTTCGCCACGCTTGGCAGGCGAGTTGGCATCGCAGCATGGTAGTAAAATGCATACAGAACGCTGCTGCCCATTCTCTAGTAACTACTCAAAGAGTAGATTCCCTTGATTCTGAAATGTTTCAGTTCTTGCAATAACATCGTAGGGTCCTACGTACTCATATTCAGTTCACCAATTTTCCCTAGAACTAGACTGAATGACTATTTCCTCGAATCGTTTCCTAAATAAAGGCACAGCTTTTATTTATATTACACGGGCTGCTAAACACAAAACGTTGCCTTCCGTGTACCAGCTAGAAATGTGTTTTCAAACAAACACGTGTTGTAAATAAAAGCTGCATTTCCACAATAGATTTTTAAACAACGTACAATTTTTTATTTATGTTAGTAATTCTTTGATATCAATTTCATGGTTTTTTAAACTTTGAATTTCAATTTTGTCACTCTCCTGCCAATATCCTAATTTATTTGGGATCGGCGCCACATGTCTTTTTCTTCCATACTTCTCTCCTCTCTTCTCTGTTATTCTTCTTCTTTTGTCAGATAGGCAATCGTTCCATGTAAAATAAAGCATCTTGTTAGACTGGAAGTCGAACCCAACATACATAGGTGGAAAAACGCTAGGCAGATGATGACTTTTCTAATGAGTCAGTTGAGAACAAACTAAGCAATGCAATTAATTATATTGCTCATAACTTTTGACTGGGTGACCCGGTTTTGATGACTTTTTATTTTTATTTGAAAGCTTGTGATTTCCGAATGGTCACATTTAAATTTGATTCCATTCGGATAATGGAATCCATGTGAAAACCATATAAGTCTTAAATTTGCATTAAGTATTTGCGCGACAAATGAACGAATAACGCGATTAGATTAGTGCGTGGTATCTACCATAACTAAAAAGTTAAAAATAAAAACTTTTTTCACTCGTTTTTTCACACTTACAGGCCTAACCATTAGACCATTTCGCTATTACACACTACTGAACATCTAAAGAGCGTCCTTAATCCCCTATTTTGTTCAGCAGTCATTAGAACAAACTGCCCATACTAACCGGTAACGGACCAGGACATTACCATAATCACTACGTCCACTACTCCTGGCTCTTGGCAGGTGAGGTGCCCCCAATAGCATGTTGTTAGCCCAAATGTAGCTGTAGTCGCCGTTCATGATAATAAAGGAAATATGTAGCTGTTCCATTTGGAAACAAGGACACGGTTTAATGAAGAAATAATGGCTTTTAAAGCTGAACGTAGACCAGAATGCCAATAGCTGTGTTTAAAAACATTTAAAATCTTGTTCGAATCTCATCTTAGCGATAGTTAATGTCAAAAAATTGACGTTGACTATCGCTAACATAACGATTTTAAGAAGGCCGGTTTGTAATAACAGCGACACGGTCATTGATTTAAATAGTAAAGATACGGTCGTCCAAACATTTTGACGGACGCGGTCGCCCAACAAAAAACACTAACGCCATCTATTAGAACTAGTATGAACTACGATGTCAATCCGCGTGGTCTGCTCCTAGACGTAACCTTGTAAGAGGGGGTGTGGTATTTTTCGAGGTACAAAGAAATAAAAAAAAACCTTTTATTTTTGAAAATTTATATTTGTTGCAGTTTGTTGGTGTTATTAAGTTTTCATTAGCCTTCGAACAAAACAATTGTTTTAAATTATTTATAGTAATATTCTATCTTTCCATTTCATCGGCTACAACGAGCGCCGCTGCAAAGTTATGTCGTACTTTTACGCGGCTTCGCTTCGTCTTTGTCAAAGGTTGAGACAAATATAAAAGAAAATTGTTTTAAATAATGTTAGCAGTGGATTTAATGACATATTTTTAACTTACCGGTGATATGAAATTTTATCATTTTTTTATTGTGCTTTTTGTCGTAGTTCACGCAACCCTTCACGGCACAACTTGGCATTTTTGCTTGCAAAATATACGACCGTTCCGAAGACAGCCGATCGCGTTCTAGTTCACTTCGATAAAGGGAAGACCATTTTGGGACCAAGTTCGAGGCGTCATTGTAACATGCGGTCCGCCCTGTCCTTACGCAGTAATATAATATGTCAATGGACACGGTTCTATCGGTTGGACTGTAGATGGATGACCATCTTTATATACCAAGACCCCCCCGTGCCTCGGAAAGCATGTTAAAAAAACCACACACAAATTATACCCGTTACAGGTCGTCGGAAGCCTGAAACTTGGACAACCAGTCTTACTTAATAACTGGGTTGTGGAGGTCAGAAAGGCACTCGCTCCATGTAAAATAATGGTTTTCAGCTGCACCCGGTTAGACTGGAAGCTGACCCCCAACATACTTTAAAATGTTAGGCAGATGATGTTTAAGATTAAACGAGTACGCAACTATAAATTAAAATGGTTCTACTTTAGAAATATAAAATTTGGATTTAAAACCTGCAAGTTTTTCACTTAAACTATAATATTAAAAGCCAAGTTGTCATAAATACGTCTAATTTACCTATCTTTTGACATTGATTGTCGCTAAGTCTGAGATTGAAATTCGTCATTTGCAGTATTCCTCAAGCATAAGACACACTACACTTGCTGTTAAAAGTCGCATGTTTTAAATAGACACAAATTATCTATTTTTACAACGTAGAACCTAATTTGAATAAACAGTAGTGGCATTTCTTATTTCAAAATAATTGAAGATAAAATAATAACATGGCGTCATACATGTTCGGCATTTGAATTCGAAAACGGAATTCAGTTATCTGTCCAATAAAATCGTAGGCGTTCCGATTAAACTGCGATTTATTTGTACGTTCATTATGAGAGTTCCACTCTTGCGTATAACGAATTACCTCTCGCCTTTTATTTTATTGTTTTAAACATGACATCTCTTAATTGCTTTAAGTTTAACTGAGTAAGGAATTAATATCGCTTATTGTGTAAGGACGTAGCCCGTTGACGGAGCCGTATCGTTCCGGACTTAAAGAATAGACCAATACCATTTCTTCCCATGAAGAAGGCGACTAAGGGACTTACTATAGAATAGGCAGCAGCGTTATCTATGCATCTTACCACTAAACTGCGATTGCAAATCTGCCTGTCAAGCGTGATGATTATGACAAACTTTGAAGGAGGCATATGTCCAGCAGTGGACGTCTTTCAGCTGAAAAATGTTGATGATGATGATATTTTATTTATTTTATTTTATTTCTTCAGGATAACAAACAATTGCGCAATAATGTTTAATATTAAGGTACAGATATTGTCATAACACTTAAGTAATAACGCAACCAGCATCGTTATCCACATAATAATTAAACTTTAAAAAAAATTAGTTTGAACAAGGTACAAGCAAACTTAGCAAACAAATTGTGTATTATAGATTAACTATTGTGTCTTGTGAAATAAACTTGTGACAAACTAGATGTGAAGAGATAAGAACTGAAGCTATGTTTTATTTAAAAAGGATCTTTATGAATACATTTTTTAAACTGTTCGAATGACATTGCAAATAAGTCAATATCAGCAAAATTATTGTTGTAACTTTTCATTATACGACGTAAAGGAGCTCGTTCTCCTGCGTTGGTTCTGCACCGCTTAGGCGCGAAAAGACTGTGAGAATAGGTATCACGAATGCGCTGGGACCGACTAGGTATGCGAAGGTAAATTTGATTTATTAGACTGTTGCAATCAAATTTATTGTGACAAATCTTGAATAGGAACGATTGGTCATGACACGATCTTCTTGTTTTAAGAGTTGACAGGGAAAATTTTTATAGAAGAGTGTCATATGATGACCACTTCTTAAATAGTTTATAGTTAAGATACCTAAAATATTTACGTTGCACTGATTCCAATTGATCACTATATTTATTGATATGATATGATAATTGCGTTAATAATCCAACATTTTTTTTTTCACTATTTTATTAAGAAATCTTTGCACAGTTATAGAATTCAGAAATCTAAAAACCATATTTGTTAGATTATTTGTTAACTACATCATTATTTTCGATTTTTCTTTAAATTATTTATTATAATAAAATAGTTCTCACTTTTCCTCTACGAATAAATCAATCAATCGATTACAAATTCTTAAAGGATACAAGAGTCTCCTATAGAAACAAGTTTCTCAAAATCTAATTTGATGACTGCAAAAAGATAATACGAAGCTGTAGAGGAAAACTACTAGCGACTGAGTCACACCTATTTATTCGACGAATAACGTCCGAATCAATCGTCGCATAATATGTCCTTTTGAGGTTACAAAATAAAACGAATCAAAAACTATTTATAATACACCGCTCTTTTATTTCTGACTCGACTTTACCAAAGCACCTATACTAGATTTGGTACCGATAAAACAAATTGTCTCTTCATACCTAAAAATGTCTCTCTAAAAATATAGCTCTATTTATTTAGTCTGGTAATAACCTTACCAAAGTAAAATAAAGCAATAGCCTATTCCGATCCAGCCCGTCTCTTGCTGCCCTCTTCCAGCGCCCTAAGCCAAGATCCGTACCCCAGTGAGGGTGATTTTAGCGTGTAGTCGCTTTAGTTTAATAAAATTGCGGCTTTCATTTACTAAGGTAACCACAAGTAAGTCCGGCTAAGCAGCCGACAACTTCATAGTTTGACCAGCGACATATCATTACCGACAAAAAACCAAGAGATTTTCGTAGTCATCTTGTAAAACTCTTCGAGTTGGTACGCCTACAAAGCAATTTTTCTCTTAATTTTTAAATTATAACTGACGGTAAAAAGGGAATCCTATTGGATTTGCTAGAGGCATCTTTATGTATTTCTAAAATATTAACTCTACATATACATAGTGACCGTATTGGTGATGTTTTTCAGAAAGGTCAGGAGCGTAGTACTCGCAACCGGCGTGCGAGTATGACCAAATGTATAAACGTGACCTAGGCAAATGGAGTATGTAAGGATCGCGGCAGGTAGCATTCTGTAGTTTACTGCCTACTCCCATGGGTGTCGGTATTAACTCTTGTAATACAATGAACAAACATGTCTTCTGAGTAATCAAATAATCTTACTTACCCACTATTTCACTCGACTATGTCAAACTGGACTATACTGGACCTTAATCTCCCTTGACTTGTTAAAATTGTAGTACAAAATATTGAAAAACTGAAAATTTTTCTTACTCAAACAATACTTTCCGTAGGTGCGGTATGGAGAAACGACAATTACTCAAACTATTGACATGACAACAGAAATTGGGCATTAATGTGCCATTAGTTTCTGAATAGAATTTCAATATAGTGAACAGATGCGTCCACCATACCGGAAACTAATAGTAGTATCGATATTCATAGAGAAAAAGTTTAACGGTATTGTCATTAGCAAATACACTATCACTCGATTTTTGAATTGAGAATTTGAAGTTGAGATCGTGTTAAACACTATTTTGGCATTAGTGATTACTTCAATGTACCCCGAGGAATACCAAAACTCAGGTAAGTGTCAGGTGGTATGTTGATTGAAATAGGATTCGTGACAAAAATGGCTTACAGAATTATAATCATTAAAATTATCAATACAATCCTCTAAGTTTGTATAATCCCATTGACTCATGAAATAATCTTTCATATTTTGTGCAATATATATGACACTGACCTGGAAATTGCAGAATAATTAAGAAAATTTGAATTTCTTGCGTTACCTGGCCGCTTACTCTTTAAGAAATGCTAAAGTATAATTTGACAAGGCATCAAGTCCATATTCTTAATTCAAAAAGTAATGCTTAAATAGAGTTTAACAAATCAACCACTTCATATTCTCAATTCAAAAACCGGGTTCATAAATAACTACTACAGTCCTTCTCAAGTAGCCTTGAAAAATAATAACACAGGCATGTGCAATAAAGAAGGGAAGCCTGCATTGCGTATCGGAGATCAGGGCCCGCCCACCTGCCATACAAATGATGCAAGGGAGTCACGGCTCAGGGGAGCCATTGAACGAGACGTATGCATGTGCGCAGGTAAGGTAATTAAATCAAGATCAACTGAATCATGCATAGGGAAATTGGTTTGGAAGTGGATTTTTGCTGTGTGAGTAATTCTTGTTAAATTGGTTAGCACTCAACTACCTCATGAAGTCCAGGGCGTAGATGGCGGGAGGAACTCGATGCAGGTAGTAGGGATTCGTCCAAAATGACTCAGAATCAAGTTGAGTGGAAAAAGGAAAGATAGACCTTGGTCCTGCAGTGTGACAATACAGGCTGATTATATAATATATGTATCTGATGATTATTGAAGCACTATCATTAATATTAATATAAACAACTAATCTTGTGGCTTGGTTGTTCGTATTAATATTAATGCCAGGTCAACGACAGGTCACAGGATAAACTTGCGACCCACGGATGACCCTCAAGTTACAGGGGAAAATTTATAAGTTCATGATAAGGACTATCGTATCAGAATGCTGGTCCGTGAAGAAACCGGATGAAAAGAGATTGGATACAGCGGGTTGAAAATGTTGAGTTGGATATGTGGAGTGGTGAAAATGAATAAAGTTAGAAATGAGTATATAAGGACAAGTTTGAAAGTGACGTCAGTGACAGAAAAGTTGATAGGAAATCATTTGCTACTCGTATTTATGTATGGGCATGTGATGAAGAAGCAAGAATGATGCTAATGATGATGAAGTCCAAAGAAAAGATGTATGGATTGTGTGAGGAATGATATGAAAGAGATGGAGGTTTATGGTAGCATTTTTGATGTATGAGGAACAGGGTCGAAGTTCACTTAACCTCCATAGAAAAGATGGACAACCAAACCTGTTGTACACGTTCGACATCGAAAAGTAATCGTCGTGTGACCTTCATGATCAAATGCCAAAGGTTCAGTGAACTCTCGGATCAAGATCACTTATAGACAAGTTTAATAGTATTCAACTGTCAAGAGATTTGTATAGTTTGCCAAGATTAATTGTAAACAAGACTGCACTCTAAACTTTTTGGTTATTGGCTAAGTTTAAGCTTAAAGTTAGTGATTTGTTTTCTAAGTTATTTCTGTATATATTATTGTATGACAATCTTGTAAAATTAATTTATTAAAAATATACTAACACAAGCCTGTGAATATCTAAAACATAAGCTCATAGATGTAAGAATCAAGATGCTTCGAAATAAACATTCGTTGAATAAGCAATGTTTAAATAGCGCTTAAAGTTTGGTGCGCTCTTATGTCCTCTGCAGATAATAAAACTGCATTTTACTCCACTTTTGTCTTCTTCTTTTACAATCTAATTTACTATTTAGTGAAATATTGTTTAGACTTCAAGGGGTTTGTTTATAAGTAATGATTAGCAACTGTTTATCCCGTTGAATGTTTCTTTCTTATTTGCATTGCTTAATAAACGTGTGGAGCTAAGGGGTGCAATTATATATACTCAGATTTATTACGTATAGGATCACAATTACATAATACAATTTCAGGTGGTGAATCTGCCACACTGCATTTAATAAAAAGCCTTTACCAAGCACTGGACTATAACATAGGCTGTTGGCGATGAATGCCACCGACACAAAGCCCAGACACATAGATCGATTTACGCATACAATTATACTGCATACCTGTACGCCCACATTATAGAAAAATGCGCTTAACTTACTGTATCGCTTCCTGTTGTGTATCAGATTACTATAAAGTTGCAGTCATGAATGGAAAAAGACGATATGACCTACAAACACGCATTTCCGTATTTTATGTATATTTTTTTACTCTTACTCAGGTTTCGTAGACGTCATGTTTAGGTCCTATGACACAAACGAATTAAATTTACCTTTCATGTTATTCTATTACTTACTGTTTACATAGCCGGTGTGGGATAGGTAATTAGGTACCATAACTAAAAAGTGTAAAATAGAAAAGGTGTCTTTGGATCCGTGTTTCAGTTTTTTTGCTATCAACTTAGGAAATTAAAGGTTGTAGTTTTTTTTTCACTTTGTAGTGTTTTGCTGGAAGTTGGTTTTTGTGTGTTTTCGTTGTAAAAAAGTTTTTATTACTTCTGAATATTACCAGTTATTTCACCAATTTCATCAATACACGTTACAAATATTCATGTTTTTACCAGACTTTAAAAAAGGAGGAGGTTCTATGTTTCGCTGTACATATTTATTTTTTTATTCACCCTTCACCGATTTATCCGCTGTTAACTGTTGACCGATTTCAAAAACTCTTTTTATTACTATCTCTATAGTTGTGCTTCAGAGATGGTCCCATGTAAATTTTTATGACTGCTTAGATAATAATGTTGAGGTTCTAATACTCTTGTCACTGCTATGAACTTGACGTATACGAATGAATGCGTGGTGGATACTACAGCTAAAAACTGAAAAATAAAAGAGAGAAGATATTTGTTCGGCAGTTTATACAAGCTTCCAAATATTTTTGCCACAGCCAATGTTCTAAACGCCTATTAAATAATTACCTGTTTACATAAATCATAATTACCGATAAATAATATAATAAAACAGCAGTTAAAACAACACAAATCAAGTAAGTGACGCTAACGGCGCGGTTAATGATCTGTGTACTTACTTAACACAGTGTTGCTCAAGCGATACGAGTGTATTAACTTAATGCCAACTTAGAGCCGGCTCGGCTGTTGCTAACGGGATCAGATGAAGCATCATGAAAAGTATGTGTCGGACGGATGAAGTGTGCGGGCTTGCATGCGTGACTGCCAGGCGTCCTACAAAATTAAATGTTAGATCATCGAATACTGTGCTAGCTGACATATAATTGACATTACCTTATTCTTTTATTTGACATTCTATGTTTTAAATGATTTGTTTTATTGATGTATTAGTTCGTTTATTTATTTTCTATAATATTTCATTACATTTTTAAACATATATACAAAAAACATATATACAATAGTGGTCCACCGGTATCGGGAGCAGGGTCCAAGCTACCGGTCGTTAGGGCATTAGAGACAGGAACCTCCTCACGATGCGAACCGTATCGTATACCATATGCCTTATTTATGTATTAGTTTATTATTATGTAAGAATATTTTGTGCATTATGTCTATGAGCCTTTGTTGTCTGATAATAAAGCAATTTTTTTTAATTATTATATGGAAAATAATTTAATTAATGTTATATTAAACGTTTCGTAATGTTACTTACTCACTATTTATTGTACATAATCAATTTCGTCTCAGAGCAGTGGTGGCCCAGTGGTATCAGTTCCAACTTACGAGTTGTAGGTCGTGAGTTCAAACCCAGTCTAGCGCTATACTTTGTTGAAATTATTTCATCACCACTACTCTCAAAACGGTGAAGGAAAACATCGTGAGGAAACCGGTATGTCCGAGTACCAAAAAATCGAAGTGTGACATCAACGAACCCGCCCTGTGTCCACGTGGTAGATTATGGCCCACTCAGTCTTACCTAGAGGAGGCCTGTGTCCCAGCAGTGGGAACAATATAGGCTGATTAAGAAGTTCGTCTCTGCACAAACAGCTACACTGCTCGACAGTTTGTTGCGCCCCTTCTTCTCAGTCAAAATTCTACAGTTTTGGGAGACTGTCTTATGTAATTTTGACGTCCAAGAACCTATCGATATTGATGCCCAAAAAGAGCGTAAAGTATTGCCTTAAATACAAGCTCTACGAGACTTGGTTTTTATGATTTTGAAACAACATCTCTTGTTCCTAACCATTTTTCTTTGCCGTGTTGCCCCAGCTTACAACACTATTCAATAACAAAGAAGAAATATTATTCTCGATGTTGGCATAGCCTCAGGAATACGAACAGTAGACGTCTGATACCTTAAACCAGGAATACAGTCCTCGGAAGAGGCTTTAGACTGCCTTGCAACCTTAGTGCTTTTGTGGTGCAAAGGGTACAAAGAATTGTTACTGATCGAATTTGAAATGGCAGTATTGGGAGTGAAAATAACTTGATTTTATTTGTTGGCTAGGTTTTGCAAGCGGAGGGACTGTGTGGAGATCGGAAATTATTCCACGAGAACGTACTACAGGGATAAAAAGTATAATAATTATGTCCTAATAAGACTTATGATCTATCCAGGTGTCTCACCTAATTCTGTTCAGCCATTGCGGCGTGAAAAGGTAACATGTAGATAGAGACATATAATTACTTCAGCGTTCATATTATTTGTATGTTCGTAAGATTTACAGAGAAATTAAGATTTTTTAGGATTCCGCACCTCAAAAGGAAAAAGCGGAACCCTTATAGGATCACTTTGTTGTCCGTCCGTCCGTCCGTCCGTCTGAAATTTATATCAAATACTCAAATCTACTGTCCCTTGGAGCTGTGAAAAAATCAAACTTCTAAGCTAACGCAATCAAAAGATATAGCCGTTTATGCCGCAAATTTCCGCAAATTTTCGAAACTCGCAAGGGAATCAAAACATAAAGGGTACTTCCAGTCGATCTAGAATTTTGAAATTTGGTACGAAGCAACGTCTTATAGCACAAATAAAGGAAAAATAGCGAAAACCGTAAATTTTTGGTTACATCATATAATAAAAATATTTTTAATAATTTTAAACTTACTACCCCTTTCCTCATAAACGCATAGAGGTATTAAACACTACAGGTGTGTACGGAACCCTCGGTGCACGAGTCCGACTCGCACTTGGCCGGTTTTTTATGTTAAAAAATACCTACATGTTATGAATAACCAACTCCCGAGCACCGACATGCAAAAAATACATATATACAAATAAATACCTAGTTATTTACTTTCCTACACATAGTCACACACATATGTTTAGGAAAACATATAGATTTGATTTAACAATAGGAACCATGAAATTAGGATAAATATTTTAATTTATCCTCTTACATCCGGCAAAAACTTTCAATGTATTTATATAACGAATTGACTGAAAATAACCAATGTCAAATCTCATGAAATTGTGAGGCTACTGCAGGATGTGGGTCCCATTCAAATTGTATCTACTTCGTCTATGATAGTGATATCTTATTTATAAGCAGTGACAATTACAAACTGTTTTTATCTATACTATATAATATTATAAAGCTGAAGAGTTTGTTTGTTTGATTGAACGCGCTAATCTCAGGAATTACTGGTCCGAATTGAAAAATTATTTTTGTGTTGGGTAGCCTATTTATCGAGGAAGGCTATATAACATCACACTACAACCAAGAGGAGCGGAGCAGTAATGAAAAATGTTGCAAAAACGGGGAAAATCGCACGGGTTGGCGATTCGACGACGGGAAGGGTCGGGGAAATAAGAAATTAAACGCGGACGAAGTCCCGGGCAGAAGCAATAGTTATTAAAATTGAAAAGTAACTATTTCATCATCGCAGCCGAAAGACGTTCACTGCTGGATATGAAGGAGGGGGGTTTTACCATAATCACCACGCTTAGCAGGCAGGTTGGCGATCGCAGTATCCTCCTCCTAGTGAAGGATCCTCAAAGACCATAAAGACAACCAAATATTCCTATTGAGTAAATTGAAATCCATTGCAAACTCATGGGTTTGCGATTTTATTAATTAATGTAGATATTAATTCGCCTAATTGTATGTTTACCTCGTTATACATATTGATAGCTAGTTTCATTAATTAACAAAAGTTTCCTTCCCTATCCAGCTCATTTTGCATTAGGTACGAAGAATCTGCCAGGGTCGCGAGATCTGTTCGAAAGACTTACCGTGGCCCTGGCATGTAGGCAACTGAAGGAACACTGGTGGGTTTTAGTCAGTAAAAGTCTGATACGCCCTCCCGCTCGAGAATAGAGCGGGAAACGTCATTTGATGATTTCCCACCCACAAATAAAAGGTAATTGCCGCTCTGTCATGCAGTTTGGTTTCATCGTACTACAATACAACAAAATATTTACTTAAACACAACAAGAACTTACGAATGTAAGAAAACAATGACCAATTAGATTAAAACACTTACATATGATGCACGGAGGCACTTTTGGAGGGCATAAAGTAGCAGATACGCTCTTACTTACAATCTCTCATACACTCTCACATACAACGCCAACATACCAAAGGTAAAAAATAAGGTAGCGCTTTGACTGTCATAAAAAAAAACTTCCACACATAACACACAGAAACAAACTAATATAGGAAGGATGAATTTAGGATAAACATTTTAATTTATCCTTCTATAGACTTCCGTCAAATACTATCTGCGAATTTATAAAACCACCAATATCAACAGATTTTATCATCTCTTTCCATTCCATAAAAAAGTTAAAAGTAAAGTGACAATATTCAGTATTGATTCAAAATACGTATTCTGAATTTAACAAAAAATCTTTTTGCGAGAACCGAGTCCCGTAATCATGCAAACCAAATACTCGTCTCACACTTGATACTAAATGCGATATCATTACAAAATACCAACATAGTCTTAAAACAACATTTTATATGGCGTTAACGACAAAACGAGTCCTGCGATTCAAACAAGCAGATTCCACTATATTTATATTTATAGCAACATTTTGCGAAAACAACTAATTCTTGTTGTATCGAATTACGTCACCGGCTTGAGGTTTGATCACAGAGTAGAAGTGCACAGAAGACCTACTTCGATACTTGTTTTTTCAGCAGCTCTGCCCTGTCTACGACTACTCAAGGAAAATACTAGGACTATGCTACAATTATGTTACGTATTACTACGTAAACGCTACGACTGCGCTACGGAAACGCCACGATTGTGCTACGAAAACGCTACGACTGCGCTACGGAAACGCCACAGCTGCGCTACGAACACGCTACGACTGCGCTACGAAAACGCTACTACTGACCTACGAAAACGCTACGACTGTGCTACGAAAACGCTACGACTGCGCTAAGACTGAGCTACGAAATCGCTACGGCTACTTTACGAAAACTATATGAATTTATCGAGTCTTATTCTGCCGTACTAAGCGCAAAAGCGGTATCTCAAAAAATTGTAAGGTTGATTTTAATGCATCTATTGGCATTAAAATGAACTTTACGATTTTTTTGAGATACCGCTTTTGCGCTTAGTACTGCAGCATTGTCGTCATCTCACGCGTTTAAAAAAAAGTAACATTTAATAATACAATGGCGGATAAAGTTTCATAGGTCGGCTTCAGATTATTTTAAATGTCGCCCAGCATTTAACTTGTAATTTGTGAATCTACTGATTTTACCTCGTTCGTAGTTTTATGTTTAATTTAATACGGGGACGTTCGGCGGTTGCGTAGGAGCCAAGGTTGCGGCTTGTGGTGCGACCGGATGGTGCAGCCATGCAATTTTGAGACTCAATATGACGAGAAATGGCAGAAGTAGGAGGTGGAATGTCCAACGAATCAACTATTATAGGATACCCAGTATGCTTAAACCAGAAGAAATTATGAGTGTTTCGAGATACTGGAAGTCAAAACTACAGACAAAAATGGCCAATATTGGCCATATTAATACCGTGTCAAAAATTCAGTTCCTTTTTCGCCATATGGTAAGATATATAAGATAGTCGTGAGTCAAGTAACTCGCTCTTATCATCATCATCATTTCAGCCCAAAGACGTCCACTGCTGAACATAAGCCTCCCCCAAGCTCCACCAGTTCGATCGGTTTTGTGCTTCTCGCATCCAGCAGATTCCTACGGCCTTGACAAGGTCATTCCGTCCACCATGTGGGAGGCCTTCCAACCCTACGTCTCCCGGTACGTGGTCGCCACTCCACAACCTTTCGGCCACATCGGCCATCTGTTCTGCGAGCAATGTGCCCTGCCCACTACCGTTAAATGATTCCGACCAAAATTAAATGGATTTCTTAAGACTAATCCTACGGCAATTGAATTCCATACGGCATGCGATTCGAAAAGAGAGAAAACGCATCTCGCATTCGAGAAATAGTTCACCGCATGTTTGAGCGCAGACTTGAACGCCTTGGTGACTCAACGCGAGTGATATTTATGTTCTATAATGTCAATTATAAGGTCTTGCAGGAATAAAGTTGAAGGCGACTGAGAATTCTTCACCTACTTTAAGTAGCTGAGATTATTTAAAAATATGATGTGTCAGTACTCCGTAAGAACAACGACAAAAAAAAAACAATATTTTTCACTGTTCTCACATGTTATCTTGGTTACAAGACGTATCTTGTACTTGTGGAGATCAGATAGGCAGTCATTGCATGGTAATTCAGCTGCATCCGGTTAGACGGGACGCTGACTCCAAGATAAATTATAAATGGCTAGGCAGATACGTAAATTAAGTTGGTAGGTAATAGTCGACTTTGTCATTTCTTTCCCAATTTTGCCAACAATCCTCAGTAAATTGAACGGCTTAGTGGTTGAAACTTTGTATTCTAGCAAATAGATAAATTTCAAAGGTATTTATGGTGACTCGCACAGGGAAATCATAAACTAAACGAACACAATATACTTGATGGAATCCTACTATCCTACTTCCTACTTTATAATATATCCTACTAAACTCCATTTGTTTAGGTAGTTAACTAAATGTAAACAATCTTAACATGTCTTTTATCTAAAAAACTGTCTAAAAATTGAATCTAAAAATGTTTACAATTAGGTATTTACTTAAACCGATGTTAGGTAAGTAACTTAATTTAAATAATATTTGTTGGTCTTTTATACGATTTATTTTATATAAAAAGACATATCAAGATTGTTTACCTTTAGTTAACTACCTAAACAAATGGAGTATAATATCATAAACGCGAAAGTTTGTATGTATGGATGTGTGGATGTTTGTTCCTCTTTCACGCAAAAACTACTGAGCCGATTTAGATGAAATTTGGCACACAGAAATAGTTTATAACCTGGAATAACACATAGGGTACTTTTTATCCCGGTAGTATGTTCCCGCAGGGTAATTTCCGACCTCCACGCGGGCGAAGCCGCTGGCAAAAGCTAGTTAAAAATAAAGGAAAAACAAAAAGCAGAAAGTCCTATATGAGACCAAAACCTCAGCGTGACCAATACCAGATAGACCTATCCTGGATATACTTACTTTGTCGTGCCATGAAGTGTAAGCGATATTCGACCTTACTGTGAGAACGATAAGGCAAATACGATGTCGACTAGATCCATCGACCAAACAACTAACACGCAATCCTAGATGGACTCTATGAAATATTCATACCTCAAGATAATGTTTCGATTGTTTTGGCTAGGCCCCCAAAAAGGTGAACCGCTGGTGTCGTGAAGGTCACGGAAATTCGCTAGTGGTGGTTCTGATTCTTGGTCTAGGAGATATCTTTTGGCTGGAATGATACATAGATATGACACTTAGCTAAGTATGTGTTTTAGTAGGCATGGAGTATGACGCAATAGTAGTTCAATGAATCTACCTAGCCGTCTCCCAACTATGTTGGGGTCGACGGCTTAACGTGCCGAGAGCTCTTTAAGTAATAGATGGTCAAATCAAACACATCCACGGAACAACCTAAACAAGTGATGCTTAACCTTGAAAATCAACCCATCATTTCAGCCGTAAGACCTCCACTGCTGGACTTAGGCCTCCCCAAATTTGGGAGGCTTTGCCATAATCGCCACACTTGGCAGGCGGGTTGGCGATCGCAGTATGGTGGTAAAATGCATAGAGAGCGCTGCTGCCCATTCTCTAGTGAGTTCCTAAGTCGCCTTTTACGACACCCACGGGAAGAAATGGGGTGGTTTTATTCTTTACGTCCAGCACCACACGGTACAAAATCAACCCGTGTGGCCTTTATTATTTAACCACGAACCTAGTAGTAGTTATCCGTGTATAAATATAGTAACACCGAAAAAAAACAAAAAGATGGCAACTTATGCCAAACTTAAGTGCGTGCGCTGTTCCGTGTGGTGGTAGACATAAAGAATACCACCATCCCATTTCTTCCCGTGGGTGTCGTAAGTCGCGACTAAGGGACCTATTAGAGAACGGGCAGAAGCGTTCTCTATGCATTTTACCACCATACTGCGATCACCAATCCGCCTGCCGAGCGTGGCGATTGTGGCAAACCTCCCCAAGTTGAGGGAGGCCTATGTCCAGCGTTGGACGTCTTTCGGCTGAAATGATGACGTGACTGCTATATACAGCATATTAAAAAGCAGATCCTTATCGGCCAATATATGTAAATGGTAACATCGCATATTAATGTATTAATTGCTTCCCAATCTGCCCATAAATCTTATTGATTGCTGTATGAAACGCTTATGTTCTAGGGATACCTATAACGCGATGTTGTGTTTACAGTCTCACAATTTTGGTCAGGAATGGCGATCGACATGAATACCTATAATTTATTGACATATAGTTCTTTTTTCAAACCCTATCTCGTAATTTGACAGGTGGAATGTCAATCTCCTATACCAAAAAGCAAACACACACAAAACTTGAAATGTCAGATTACTATCTAGGATTAAAAAACTAACTTTAGTCTTTATTTGTTATCAGTCTGTCGGCGTGCGATGTAAAACATTTTTGGTTTTTGTTTTCAAATTTTTATTACTTTTACTGACGACAGTTTCGTGGCTACGTGATAACAGCCGTACAGCACGCGTAGCATTAGAAAGGGGTTTTGTCGACGGAAGAATAGACAAAATTACAGATTGTAGAAAGATTAAAGACACAATTAAAGATTGTAGAAAGATTTGTGCCGTTTTATGCTGGCGTAGCATGACAATTCTATCTCTATTCTACCAAGAATAGACAAAGTTCTTTCTATGGCGATCATGCCACGCGTGCTGGTCAATCTAACACTAACGCTCTTAACAGGTACGCTTACTGCAGTAGCTTCGGGGATGGGTGACTATTTTTACATACGAAGAACGGAAAGCACGTGAAGCTGATGGTCCCGACTATCATGCGTGGATCTTTAACAGACGTTGCCTGTCATCAGAAACCCGGAAGTCTGACAACCAGTCTTACCAAGACATTATAGAGTTACCCAGTAACTAGGTTGTGGAACCTATCCAAAACACTTATCAATACCAAGCCACCACATCAAACTGTTCAAACATCCAAACACAACGAAACAAAGTGCAAATACCAGTTATCATAATTGACAGCTATATCCAAAGGAAACTAGTCCTTATTAACATTGATCACGGTTGCTTTCTATGTCAGGGGATTACTTTCACCTCAATCATGGGTAATGCAAAGTTCTATTAATAGTGTTGTGTTACTGAACTTGAAATGGAGCGATCGATGGCTTTGTCAACATGGCAACCCTTTTTTTAATATAGAAACGGTATTTTGAGTATGAACTATGAAGGGTTTTTATTATTAACCGACTTCAAAAAGGAGGAGGTTCTCAATTCGGATATTTATACTTTTTTTTTTATGTATGTTCGACCATAACTCCGTCATATATAGACGGTTTTGCAAAATTCTTTTTTTGTTCGAAAGGGGTTTATTCCGAAATGGTCCCATATAATTTTCATATAGATCTGATGATGAGTTCGGGAGACGGACACCGGAACTCTTTAAAAAATTACAGCAAATCAGCCGCGATTTCTGCTATCGCATAAATATGCGTTGTTTGTTTGGAATTAGTGCGGGGTGAATACCACAACTAAAAATTTAATTTTAATTGGTATGATATTCCAGTGCTGTATGGTCTTTTACGAGCACTCGTGCCCCAGTATTAACGGTCCCATCTTACAGGATGGTGGCGTGTGTACGTCATAGGTTTGAACCCGAACAGGCTCTTTCATTATTGTTCCCACTGCTGGGACACAGGCCCGAGTGGGCCGTAATCTACCACGCGGACCCAGTGCGGGTTGGTAGATGTCACAAGTCTTCGAATATTTTGTTCTAGGTCATGCCGGTTTCCTCACGATGTTCTCCTTCACCGTTATGATAGTAGACTGGCCTGTTAGTCTAGTGGTTAGTGACCCTGACTGCAAAGACTGAGGTCGTGGGTTCGATTCCCACCCAGGACAAATCTTTGTGTGATGAGCACAATCATTTGTTGTGTGTCTGGGTGTAATTTATCTATAATATGTATGTATTTAGAAATATATAAGTATATTTATCAGTTGTCTGGTTGCCATAGTACAGGCTCTGCCTAGTTTGGGATCAGATAACGGTGTGTTGTTTGTCCTAAGATATTTATTTATTATTCATTTTTAATGGTGATGATATTATTTTAACTAAAACGTCTGCCTGGGTTCGAACCCACGACCTACGGCTCGTAAGTCGGGGCCCACCCGGATACCACTGGGCCACTACTGCGCTTACTGAACCACCACTACTATGACAGGCTTTTTACTTTGTGTAAGTTATTTCATCTCCATTGTTCTCCAAACAGTGCAGAAAACATAGTGAGGAAACCGACACGTACTAGAACTAAAAATTCAAAGTCGCGTGACTTCTACCAACTCGCACTGGGTTCATGTTGTAGGGCTCTAAAATAAAGAGGAGTCCTGTGTCCCACCAGTGCATTATAAGCTGATTTTGTATGTGTCTATGGTTTTTTATAAGGCAAAGTGATGCGTTCTCCATAATGTAAAATTTTTCTTCTGCATCGATTTTCATTTTAATCGGATTACTTGTTTATATGTACCTAATGTGATTGTAACAAACCAGTTTACCTACTTTTAGAAACTCAGAAGTTGAGTTTACCGTGACCATCGTAAATAATAATCGTAACAAATACAATAAGAAAATTAAACAACAAATAAAAACAACAAAACACATGTCATCTAAGTAAACGTTCTTACATAAAATGTGTTCTTAATTTGTAAAACGGACATTGTGCAGTTAAAAAGCTTGCATTTTTTTGTTTTAACAACACCGTTTCACCGGACCGAGATTGTATCACTAAAATATGCATTGAAATTATATACGTATTTTATTTTGGGCTTATCGGTTGATTTTATTTTCATTGATATTTCGCGCTATTTACGTTTAAAATTCGAACAAACAGTTGAACGAATTCGAAGTTTCAGTGTTGTGATGGGACAATCAATGGTTTGTTTCAATTTTAAAATGGACGTATTTATTCAAAATAACTACATATTACTAAATAGGTAGATTTTGATTCAAAAATCAAAACTCATATTATCAAACTGCACTTTTGAACGATACTGTGACATTGCCCTAATAAAATCCTACTATAAATGTGAAAATTTCTGAGGATGTATTGATTTTTGTTACTCTTTCTAAAAAATGAATTTGGTTGGGATTTGGCACCCAGGTAATTTATCACATTACTTTTTATCCCGATAGTGCGTTTCCGCGGGATTATTTCCTACCTCCACGCTGGTGAAGCCGCTGTCAGAAGCTAGTACAAGATAAAGTGCATTTTGTTTTCCCCTAGCCTTTTCTATTTTTCTGTTGCAAATAAATGTATTTTATACGTTTTTATTTACCACTTCAGGTTAATATTTTTGTGAATATAAACAAAATGATCCTACAATAACCAGTAGTGTATGACGAGAAATCTGATAAAACGGATCCGCCATGTTTTTCAACGATTTCCACCACTTTAAAAAAGCGGAATCTGTTAAAATGGCTCAATTAGATTATACAGTTAGTAGAAACGCAATTTCTCTCCGAATATTCGTGGTTTATTAAAGTATCAAAAATAGTGCATACAAAATGGAAAACATTTAGTTTCCATGTTATTTGAAATCTCATTATTTGAGCCGAAAGTGCTGGACATAAGCCTTCCACAATTTGGGGGGGGGGTGGGGGTGCCATAATCGTCACGCTTGACAGGTGGATTGTCGATCGCAGTATGGTGGTAAAATGCATAGAGCGCTGCTGCCCATTCTCTAGTAAGTCCCTTAGTCGCTTCTTACGACACCCACGGGAAGAAATAAGATGTTAATATTTTTAACGCCCAGCACCACACAGTACAAAAATTACTCTGCTACTAATAAATTACACCATTCAAGCACCAGCAAAACCCTAGGAAAACGCACAAAAACTACAAACAGACGCATTCCACGTCACTACGCGGACTCATTGGAAAGCCGTCCGACCAACCGGACGGATCTCGCCCACCGGTGATCCGGCCAATCTGTAACTGGACCACTTTGATGGAAAACCGGATTGACACCGCGTGCGCTACGTACGCTTCGGCCCAGCCAGCCGACCGAATAGAGAGCTGTTTAAATGTGCTTTTACTTTTAATCTTGTGAAAATACCTTTTTGGTGCAAACTTTTTTGTGACTACCTTCAATTCTAAACGATTTGAAATATCGTATTTCCGAATCGATATAGGCAATTAGGCATGTGTATGCCAACATTTTTTTATATTAAACAAATGTTACAGGTTACATTTTTATACCTACAAGATCCATCGGCGACACAAATGATGACCAGAATTTTTTTTTCGGAAATCCAATTTTTCAGTGATCAGATCTCATTTATCTGAAATATGAATATGGCAATTTCACATATTTTCTATAAAGAAATTGTCAAACCACCATATTTATTTCTAAAATAAATGTTATCTTAAATAATAGGTAAGGATTGAAAAGCCGGCCCTCAATAAAGTTACATTGACACTTAGCTCAATTAAATCTAACCAATGTCTGAACTCATCGAACTCAGCTATTTTAGGCATCATAATTTCCTCAGCCAACTGACCCTCACTGCAAGTGATTCAATTTCGCAGAGTGTGAGTGTGTGTGAGTGTTTCGTCAATGTACATAGTTTCTCGGAACCGTTTTCAATGTAACGAGAATATTGGGACATCTCTGAGTCCTAATATATCTAAGTTAATATAGTTCAGTCAGAGTATACTTTTTAGAACACGATAAAGTTAACTCGACATGATTTTGGAAAAAAATGGTCCACAACGCTATGATTTCGGCGTCGGCAAACCCCTGTTTTTTGTATATCTGTATACAAATATGAGAATTCACTGTAAAATTCGTAAAGCCAATTTATTATTTTGTTGAAAGATCACGGACTATTGAGCTCAAAATTGCCAGGTTGCCTACCTGATCTCGGTCATGCCTGATGGAAAGTTATTGATGACTTCGACCACATTTTCTTAATTTTGGAATAAGTGGCAATAGCTAGGGTTTAAGTACCGAAAATTTTGGTTTACTATGCAACAAATATAAATAACGATCTTTGTCCGTGGTTTCACCCGCGTGGAGGTCCAAAATTATCCCACAGGAACATACTACCGGGATCCAAATCAAAAGTTATTCGAATTAGGCAATCAGCACTTTTTGAAACCCAAAATTACATAGGCAGTCGCGGAAAGCACGCGCCCTTCCCCACTTCTTGATGCTTTCTTGTGTTAATCCCGGTTATATCTATGAGCCAAATCTCATTCAAATCAGTTCGACCGGGAGCACTTTCCCGCGGGATAATTTCTAATATCCGAGCGAGCAAAGCCGCGGGCAGCAGTTACTCAATCTATATAATATGATTAACTTACTGTAATAACTCTAAAACTCTGCCAGGATGCACAATACTTCATCAGGGTTAGATCAAGTGACCCTTATCCCGTCTCCAACCATTTATGGCAACTCAAGGCTCGTTTCGAAATCGGATTAGTTTCGCAGTATCCTATTGATAGCCCATCTAATAGGCACCATAGTCATCCCTTTCAATTAGGGCTCCTACTGATACGGGCCAAATATGGCCGGCTCGGCGATAAATAGAGTTTTATTTTTTCTAGTGGGTGTGAAATCATCAAATGACGTCTCCCGCTCTGGACGGAGCGGGAGGATATGTCAGAATTTTACTAACTAAAACCCACCCACGTTCCTTCAGTTGCCCATATGCCAGGGCCACGGTAACTCTTTCGAACAAATCACGCGATCCTGGCAGGATAAATAGAGCCTTAGCACCGTTAAAGGTGACTCAAGAACCAAATGGATGGACAGTATCAATTTGAAAACTGATAACATCAAACTAGTCATCTTGTAGCCTTCTAGTTGATTATGGCTTTATGTATAGCTAAACATAGACTTCGTTCATAAACTTGAACTAACGTGGATAAGGGAAATTGGACCATATTGCGACGCTACCGACAGTGCAATTTACTACACGATACTTTACTTCCGTTGAAGATAATTTCTTTCATGTCCTGAACGACATGGCCAAAGATTCTTTTTGTTTGCCGTTCAAAAGTGGTGACTCTCAGCCTAGTTTGAATAAATAACTTTTGATTTTCATATTTTGTTTCATTGCACAAAGTGGAGCGGTTAAATGAATAAAACGGGAGGCCTTTGCCCAACAGTAGGACACCGTGCAGGTTAGCAATACAAAATCCTGAACAACACAACTAACACTCAAGGCACTTACTTTCTAAGTCCGTCAACAAAGATAGAGGCCTACCTATTACATTTTTCGCAAGGAAAAAAAATATCAACTGCTAGGCCAAATGTCAAATCGTGTCATTCATCATTAGTTCGGCCTCCAAAGTAATCTTATGTCCGATGCGGAGTAGGAGGCGCCTGTAACTTAGGCCCAAATACCGATATAGTGGTCCCAATATCCTTTACAAATATCTTTAAGCAAATGTTTGTTCCAACTCAAACACAGCCGTGAAAGAAGTACAACAGTAACCGATCAATCAATGCACCAAAAACAACCACCTCTGACTGACAAGCTTACTTCTCTCTAAATTACATCAAAGTATTCTCCTATCAACAAATTACAGCACACAACATCTCAAGCATGATTGTATCCTTGTTTGTCGTGTGAATAACATCGACCATGGCTATCTGCGTACGGAACGCATCACTCAACGAACCATTTGCATCACCAACATAACTTGGACCGCGGTAACTTAAGGCGATGCCCAAACGTCGAGGACACCTTAAAATGTTTTGTCGCATAGTTAAGCGTCTTGGCACATATTACATGCCAAAAGAAAATTGTGTGCACGTAGTGTCAAATGTTCAGAAAAAAAAGTTCAAAGCAAAAATCTTTACATAGTATAAAACAAAGTCTGTACATCTTACGATCGGTACGGTCTTACCACGTCGGTACTCTTTTAAATCACGCAACGGATTTTAATGTGGTTTTTACTAATAGATAGCGTGATTCAAGAGGAAAGTTCATATGTGAGCTCGTAATTAAAAAAAATAAATGAGTATCATTATAAATCATTCTTATTATTTCTAGTCACTTATTTATTGACGCGATGCGTTATTGTCAATTATGGAACTAAAATTCAAAAATGTATTGAATTTGACAGATCAACGCGTTCTGCCAGCAGCGCCGCCCCATCGGTTCAAGTTGAGATAGTCACTGTATTGTTTACTGATTTGCTACGCTACTCGCCGGCAAACAGTTAACATGTGCTGTATATGGGAATGACTTTTATTCAATATGGCGGCGATCTGTTTTGTATGGGCTAGTGATCTAGATATTCTTGGTTGTCTGGAATTGATCGTTGTAAGATAAGGACTAGAATGGTAGTCTTTGATTTTTATCTTTATGTTGTATTTCCTTGAAGATTAAATATGTGGGCAGTACCATAGAAATCATGATAACTGTTTTATTGTTTGAGCCTAAAAATATTGAACCATCTAACGAAAAGCATTTTTAGAATTTAGCTGAATATGACTACAATGAATAAATAAATTCTCTGTTGCCATAAAAACAGGTTATAGAAAAATGTGTAGGCCTTTCTCCAGGGCTAGGTTAAAGTATATATTTGTATTTCAAGAGTCAGTAACTTCTTACATTTAAGTTACAATTAAGCAAGTTTTATGCAGCAAAAGGTAATATAATTATATTACTGAAAATTAAGTTTAATAGTAAAAATTTACATAAAACACTTATAATAGAATTAGAAAGTATAATTAAACTTAACTTCTTTAACCCTAATTACCTACGTTATGCTCGCATCGTTTCAAACGATTCAGAGCCTTATTTTATCATACAAATAAGGTTAAAGTTCGCTGGTACGCGGCGAACCAAATGTGGTATCTCAGTGCCTTACAGGAAAGCAAATTAAATAGTCTCGTTAAATAAAACTATATACAATATATGCAATAAGCATTCGAAATAAAAGTCGGCCAAGTACGAGTCGTACTCGCACATGAAAGGTTCCGTACTTTTATTATTTGTTGTTATAGCAGCAACAAAAATACACATTCTATGAAAATTGCAACTGTCTACCTATTACGGATCATGCGACACAGCCCGCTGACAGACAGACGGATGAACGTACAGCAGACACTTAGCAATAGGGTCTTTTAGTTACCCTTCGGGTATGAAACCTTAATAAGTGTTACATCCTCAGCAATTACAATTTCATTGAAAAAGTGCTGTTTAGTTGCACCCTATAAAAATGAATAAAAATGCACCATTTTACACCAACAATGCGCAATTTATAGCCATTATTAGTAACAAACGACGGCCGATTGAAAAACCAAAATAATTCAGGACGAGGTTGCATTATGGCCGGTGGTGGTCAGCCGCGGAAGGCCCAATTGTGGTATCAAACCACGCAGTTTGTAACCACAAAACAAATAAAATATGTAAGTGCTTATATATTTATACCGACAATGTTCCTGAAACGTCCATTAATTGATATGTATTATTATGTAGAAGTAGAATAGAAATAGGTTCGATAATCTATACTAATATAATAAATATAAAGCTGAAGAGTTTGTTTGTTTGTTTGTTTGATTGAACGTGCTAATCTCAAGAATTACTGGTCCGAATTGAAAAATTCTTTTTGCGTTGGGTAGCCTTTTTATCGAGGAAGGTTATAGGCTATATAACATCACGCTACAATTAAGAGGAGCGGAGCAGTAATGAAAAATGTTGCAAAAACGGGGAAAATCGCACGGGTAGGCGATTCGACGCGACGGGAAGGGTCGGGGAAACAAGAAATTTAACGCGGATGAAGTCGCGGGCAGAAGCTAGTGAATGATAAATATTTATCAGTTTCTGTTAAATTAAAAAATTCGCCACAGCAGATTACGACTATGAGTTACGCCAGTGAGTGTTTCGGTGATTTTTACCACCATACTTCGATCGCCAACCCGCCTACCACGCGTGGCGATTATGGCAAACCCCCCCAAACTGTTAAAGGGAGGCCTATGTCCAACAGTGGACGTGTTTCCGCTGAAATGATGATGATGTTGAGTCACGCAAGTTGAACACACACCCCACTGGGAGGAGGTTTGTGTTCCAGCAGTAGAAACATTATAGGCTGAGTATGCATAACATTATAACATCACGACTGTTATCCCCAAAGGATTAGGCAGAGCTGTACCTATAGTAGAGTGAGAACAGTGGTGGCCCAGTTGTAACGGCCGAGTCTTACAAGTTGTAGGTTCACTATCATCATCATTTCAGCCGTAAGACGTCCAATGCTGGACTTAGGCCTCCCCCAATTTGAGAGGCTTTGCCATAATCGCCACGCTTGGCAGGCGGGTTGGCGATCGCAGTATGGTGGTAGAATGCATAGAGAACGCTGCTGCCCATTCTCTAGTAAGTCCCTTTGTCGCCTTTTACGACACCCACGGGAAGAAATGGGGTGGTGTTATTCTTTACGTCCGGCACCACACGATACAGTTGTAGGTAAGTGTCAATTATTTCATCACCATTGCTGTCAAAACGGTGAAGAAAAACATCGTGAGGAAAACGCCATATCCTAGACCCATAAATTCGAAAACATGTGACATCTACCAACCCACACTGAGCTAGCTTGGTATATTACGGCCCACTCCTTCTTTCAGGCTGGAGGCGTGTGTTCCAGCAATGAGAAGTTTAAAGGCTGATTTTGCGGTACACATTCATTTCGCCAGTTATGTTTAAATCCCATGTAATAAGGGGCGAGACTATTGCCATCAACATACATACATACAATCACGCCTTTTTCCCATGGGAGTAGGCAGAAACCACATTACCATCAACTGGACACAAATCCAGTCTCCACGCTGCTACTGGAGATTCCTTGACGGAAAAACCCAGTTACGCTTCCCAAACTGAGCACACAACGAGCAGGGTGCTTACTCTCGAATATCATTCCAATAGATCGACATTGGAATTGCCAGTCAAACGTCAGTGATTGGCTGGACTCACTGAGTCTAGCCAATCCCTGACGTTTAACTCAACCAAATGACGTTTGACCAATGTCGATCTATTGGAATTATATTCGAGAGTAAGCACCCAGGTATCAGTAAACCGTTACATACAACTATGTAGCTTTCAATTCCGAACTCGAGTACTTTATCAAAGCCACAAAGTCTATCTTAATTAAATGCTTATCCGGATTGACTGATATTATCTGCCCCAACCCTATCAGTAGCTCTGCCTGTCACCACTGTCCGAGGGATTAGCACAATCGACACGCCGCGGACGTTATCCAAATCAGTGAGGTCATATCACTAAATGTATAGGATTAAAGAGTTTGTTTATATTATAAGTATGTATTAGAGCAAATATGTATGTGTATAATTAGTTTATAACCTATTTTAGTACTAGTGTTTTTCTCTTATTTATAATTGATTATTATACATTTTTCACTATTGTTCCTCTCAAACAAAGCACCTGCCATATAATCTCTTCACCACCCTTGGTTGACTGGTAGAGAATGCCTAAGGCATTAAGTCCGCCTTTGTACCTTTTTTTTGTGTGCGAAAAGTTTAAATAAATAAATATATGGGTAGTATTTGGGATGGTCAAGTGTATTTTAGTATGATTGCTTATTTCATTATTTAGCGAATGTATTATTTGCTCACTTGCTGTTTGCCACTTCCTTCCCATTTATTCGCGTGCGTGTCGTAAAAGGCGACTAAGGGACTTACAAGAGAATGGGCAGCAGCGTTCTCTATGCATTTTACCACCATACTGCGACCGCCAACCCGCCTGCCAAGCGTGGCGATTATGACAAACTCGCACATAGTTTTTATTCTGAACTCATGTTTGTTAATTCTGTATGTTGTTTTTAACACAATAAAAACTTCTCCATTGGTCGAGCCAGCAATTGTATCAACTGTTTAAGAAAGTTTCCAAACAGCTCTACAACATTCTCCTAACATGAAAACTGCACCGCATCATGCACCCTAATTAAAAGTATTTAATCAAATTACAAGTAACTTTTAACACCCCTATTGTAGGTAAAGTTACTGGCCTGCGACCCAGTTGCATAGTTTTGGAACATCGCCGGGAAACCGGCAGACAATGCCTGTAAAAGTTTTTTGGAAAAAGCAATTTCGTTCACGGTCAAATTATTAGGCACTAAAGTTTAAAATGCAGTGAGGAATAAAAGTATACGTGTAAGTATGATTTTATTCAAAGAACAAAAGTGTGCATCTGTTTTAAAAGTTCTCTTTGCTTAACGAGGTGTCTTTTTAGGGTTCCGTAGCCAATTGGAAAAAAACGGAACCCTCATAGATTCGTCATGTCTGTCTGTCTGTCCGTCCGTATGTCACAGCCACTTTTTTCCGTAACTATAAGAGCTATGCTGTTGAAACTTGGTAAGTAGATGTATTCTGTGAACCGCATTAAGATTTTCACACAAAAATAAAAAATAAAAAAAAATTTTGGGGTTCCCCATACTTAGAACTTAAACATACGTGTGGGGTATCTATGGATAAGTCTTCAAAAATAATATTGAGGTTTCTAATATCATTTTTTTCTAAACTGAATAGTTTGCGCGAGAGACACGTCCAAAGTGGTAAAATGTGTGTGTGTCCCCCCCCCCCCCCGTAACTTCTAAAATAAGGGAATGATAAAACTAAAAAAAATATATGATGTACATTACCATGTAAACTTCCACCGAAAATTGGTTTGAACGAGATCTAGTAAGTAGTTTTTTTTTTTAATACGTCATAAATCGTAAACCACAATTTACCTTTCATTCAGTCAACTCAAATATAAAAATTAAAAAAGAAACATTTAATTTCATGAACATAAACCTTATGCATAAACCGAGAATACCTGCAGGTTTGTACGGAACCCTCGGTGCGCGAGTCCGACTCGCACTTGGCCGGTTTTTTTAATACGTCATAAATCGTACACCGCAATTTACCTTTCATTCAATCAACTCAAACATAAAAATTAAAAAAAAAAACATTTAACTGCATAAACATAAACCTTATGCATAAACCGTGAATACCTACAGGTTTGTATGGAACCCTCGGTGCGCGAGTCCGACTCGCACTTGGCCGTTTTTTTTTTTTTCATTTTGTGCTACGGTCATGCAGAAAGCTATACAAAGTGATATGTAATTTGGTGTTTTCCTTCCAGCACATGGTAGGGTGACCCATTAACAACAATTAAGCACCCCATAAGAAAGGCGAAAATTCAGAGATTTCGAGAAAACACAATTTTTATGTATTTAAAAAAAATCCTAGAGTTCGTCACTAAATATCTTATCTCTATGACTCTTTAATTTCTATTCTAATGGATACACTAAACCCGTAAGTTAGGCAAACGTATACAGGACTTTTGGCTAATTTACGACTTTTTGTATAGTGTAAATCACACACAAAATCACAAATCACAGCACACTAAACAAACAAAAAAAACCGGCTAAGTGCGAGTCGGATTCGCGCACGAAGGGTTCCGTACCTTTATATATTAAAACAGCAAAAAAAATCACGTTGTTTGTATGGCGCCCCCTTAAATATTTATCCTATTCTGGTTTTTAGTATTTGTTGTTATAGCGGCAACAGAAATAAATCATCAGTGAAAATTTCAACTGTCTATCACGGTTCATGAGATACAGCGTGGTGATAGACGGACGGAAGCACAGCGGAGTCTCTGTAATAGGATCCCGTTTTACCCTTTGGATCCCCACCCAAAGGGTAAAACGCCGCAAAACCCTAAACAATCAATCACAGATAAAATCATGTACAGTAACAAATATCAAATACAATAAAACAATACAAATACAGAAAACAATTTAAAAAAACAAAACAATACAAAATTCACATTCGATACAGCTCTGCCCAATTATTCAGGAAAACAAGGTGTGATGTTATGTTTATGTGTAAACAATCCATTGTTTCGGTTGATACTACCATTATTACACTATTACTCATTACGTCATCACTACCCTCATTACGTAACGTACTATCAAACAGAATCGGAATGATTTGCGGATATTTGCTAATACATTGCTTCATATATTCGAAAAATTTGTCTGCTCTACACCGTAAACAACTCAATGAATATTGTTGAACTGTCAAAATGAGACCATTCCGACTATTATTGTGATGTGGTGCCATGCTGAATTTTAATTGTATATTTTTATCTGTGTCTATAACCTACTAAATACTTCTTCTTCTTCTTCGTAATACTCTTGTCAGAGCGATCGTGGTTCTCATGAAATTTCTTGACTAGGGGCTGATGTGATTCGCCTCACGATTTCTCGCCATCCAATCCGATTTTTGGATTTCTGGGTGTACGAGTACTATAATGGATCGCCCACTGCGGATTTTATTTGGTCAGTCCATCTCATGGGTGACTGTCCACGTGGTCTAGTCCACTCTACCCTGCACGACAAGGCGCTCTAAAGAGTCACCGTCACGCCTCAAGACGTTTTCGAAGAATTTAGTATGCTCGTTGGACCAGATCAGATAGATACTAGACGTTAAGAAAAATTGTTACTAACCCTATGGACTCCAGTCTGAAATAAAAACGTTCTATTCTATTACCCCGCTGATCACACTGATGGCAATTTTATTATGGTAGCTAGTATTTCTATCTATCGATCTGCAACCTCGTTAGTGACTCAATCAAACCTTCCAGTGCAATAGACAGTTCCTTAAGTTGTCCCACAATTAGTGGTAAAACTATGCTTCGTCCCGACTTACTTGTTCTTTGAATGGGTGCCCTGATTACAGGTGTGGAGGTTTTCAAGTTTTAAGACGTAAGTACGTTCTTCAAGTAAGCTTTCTTACAACTTAAAACCACTACTAGTAGGTTGTGATAGTTCTCTTAAACCAAAAAAGTCTAATTCAGAAGTAATTTATCCAAACTAGTCAGCTAGAGTCAGCACGTTTGAACGTCAAAATTACATAAGGATAAGGGAGTCTCCAAAACGTCCGCCCCTTCACCAGTTCCTAGCACTTTCATTCGTTCATTCATTTATTTCAGACATAATCCATACAATTACATCAGGTTTGGTCGGTAAGAAGATTTGCAACAAACTCCCAAGCAGTAGAGGAACAACAAAATTAAGTCTCTCTCGTCAGAATATACATGACAAAATAATGCGAGGCACGATTTTGTTTGCATGTAGCGCAATTAGCCCATAACGTTCCCACTGCTGGGACCCAGACAAGAGGTCTATCTCTATGAAAGGGAGTAGACCATAATCCACCCTGCGGGCTCAGTGTGGGAAAGTGGTTGCCACTTCGATTTTTGGCTGTGACTGTTAGCTCGCGGTTTTTTTTCATCGTTTTTGAGCGAATAATTTATTAAATAAATAACACAGTAGTACACATACAAGTGTGGCTTCGACATCACGAACTATTGCTTGTATCAGAAGCCATTACTTTTGGGCCTTCATTGAGCTCTGGGCCACCGCTGCTCACTGAGCCATCACTGCTCATTGCACTATAAACTTGATGTAAGTTATTTAAAGAGGAATAAACAAACTGTCGAGGCTACTAAGGGACTTACTAGAAAATGAGCAGCAGCGTTCTCTATGCATTTTACCACCATACTGCGATCGCCAACCCGCCAAGCGTGGCGATTATGGCAAATCTCCCCCTCTTGGGGGAGGCCTATGTCCCGCAATGGACGTCTTTCGGCTGAAATGATGATGATGAAACTATATGAGTGCCTTATCAGAAGGCTCAAATCGTTCGTCCATCCGGCTTGGGGTAGTTCAAGCAAATAATATATTACTTAGCTGCACAAGGTTTTAACTTATTAGCATTAAAATAACTTTCACACATGACCAGATAGAGGCCACGCATTAATTAAAATATTTTTAATTGCACTTAATTAGTGGGTAATTTGACGAGGCTGAAGCATCAGCGAATGTTAGTTCCGTTGGAGTATGTGAGGCGTGAAGAGTGTGGTTAAAAAATTAACTTAACGAGTGACTTTATTAGATTTGCTCTACATTTATTTTTGGGTTTTTTTTTTATTGGATGTTAGGATTCAGTTTTGCTTGAGAAGGGCTTGTGGCTAAGTAACAACTGACGTACGGGTCTATAGATCAGGTTAAATCGGATCGGACAGATGACCATCTTTACGTACCAAGACCCCTCCGTACCTCGGAAAGTCCTGGCTGTCATTAACGGATCTTTGATAGCCGTTACGAGTCGTCAGACGCCCGAAAATCTGACAGCTAGTCTTCTCATGAGGTTTCGCATTACCCAGTTACTGGGTTGTGGAAGTCGAGGTGATCATTAAGTTTCTCACAGGTCAGTCACAGAACACGCTGACCACTAAGCCGGGAATTACGGTGTGCTAGATTACAATGTTTTTTTTTTTTTTGGATGGGAAATCACCAATTGACTTCTCCCGGAGCGGGAGGGCGTGTCAGACTTTTACTGACTGAAACCCACCCGTGTTCCTTCAGTTGCCCATGAGCCAGGGTCACGGTATCTCTTTCGAACATCACGCGACCCCGGCAGGCATCGGTCCTAGCAGACCCCTTCAGTGCTGCTGACATCTCTTTGAGGCGCGCGTGGAACACTACGCGCCGTCGACCCAAGCTTGGTCCTTACCGGGAGGCGAGCTACCCATTGCTCGCCGCCCGTAAGCTCGTGCCTACGGTGGCCGGGAGTCCGCAATCGACTCCCGACGCCCGGGGCGTCTCCTTCTGCGGCGGCTCGGGATGTGAGGGCGCAGAGACTGCCACTCCCTCACGCGCCCCACCTCCTCCTTCGCGTGCATTACTGCTTCGCAAAAGGAGGTGATGGCTTCCCATGCCCTCTCGCTCCGTACCATAGCTCGCACCAGGGCCGGACGCGAGAGGTTGCCGTCGCCGATCGCCTCCACGAGGACACGGCGGTGCTCCACCGTATGCTCCACCGTGTGATTACAATGATTAGATTACAATGTGATTATTACTTATAATTTAACAAAAAGTCGTGTGGGGTCGGCGGAACCCTCCTCAAGAACGAAGTCGAAAAGAATCATTGGTTTCGTAAAGCCGTAAAAACCGTGGAAGCCTCCATGGGAAAGTCCTTATATTTTAATCATTAGGTATAAGGTAAGTAGCCCAGTATGAATATAAAAACTGTATTAAATTAAGCCTGAATTTAAGAGGACTGTAAATATTTACCTTATAACCTCCTCGAAAGGTTCTGCAAATATGACAAAAAACGAACTTCATATTTGTCAAACAATGTCCCGTCTACGCTTTATTGTTTTTACCCGACCACGGGGAAAGCCAAAGGAGGGTTGTTGTTTAAACAGGCTATGTGTATGTACGTTCACGTGACCTGTTCCCTCACAAACTTCTCGTCGTATTTAATTATTTTATTTGACAAGCAGGATATGTATATTCATTACCAAAAATTCGATGCCAAAAACACACAAAACTATATTTAGAGATCTCCTAATTGATGACATAACGCTCTTAAAATGGACACAATAAGAGTCAACTCATAAATTCACAATATTATTGTCATTCCAATTTAATAAAGGTTGACCCCATTGTTTAACCTCTGTGATGATATCAACGAATAATTTATGTAAATTATGTCAATACCTAAGTACTTATTATCTATTATCAACTGACCTGTGCTGTGATTTTGCTAAACATAGCATTCTAGTTAAACAATCAATTAACTCAGCCTCACAGTTTTACACTTAATTATTGTGCTTAGTACACGTCTTAAACTATATTTATTATTTTATCAATTGGAACGAAGTTCTTGGCTAATACGCAGCTTGCGATGTGAACAAAATTTAAAAATCAATACGCCACCTATAAAGTAAGAAAATACGTTCATTTGCGGTTAACATGACACAAAAAAGACCAGACACACAAAAATAAAGAAAAAAGTTGGGGAAAAATATGCGTCAAATCCACGCAAACGACCATCGCTCAGCATAATGCTGCGACCCTATGCGAGACAGAGTCCCAGCGGTGGTTTTCAGCTACAGCCTGCGGTGACGTCATGAACTGGTGACGTAGGCCGGTGCAGCAAACAATCAGTAAAATTCATACAAATACTTAATTCTAACTTAAAAAGTAGCAAAATTCCGTACATGCGAGTTTTTATCTTACAGGGTGGACGAAAAAACTGTCTCCATGAATTCAGGACATGCCTGTTGTGCGTTGATGTAGGTAAAATAATCTATATACATATATGTATAAAATTCAAAGTCCTGAGTGACTGACTGACTGACTGATATATCAACGCACAACCTAAACCGCTGGTCCTAGAGACATGAAATTTGGAGGGTGTGTTCTTTGTGAAGAGGAGGTATCCACTAAGAAAGGGTTTTTTGAAATTCCATCCCTAAGAGGGTGAATTGGGGGGTTGAATTTTCACGCGGGCGAAGCCGCTGGCGGAAGCTAGTTCAGAATTTATTCTTTAAATGTTGAGAGCCACACCTAAATCCACTGCGTAGTGCATAAGAAGCTTAAACATAGACTTACACTTAAACCGACTATACTCGTTTAGTCTAATAAAGATGCTCAACAGAAGTGCGAATTAAGCTTACCAACCATATCTTTACTATAAATAGCCTGAAATCTAATAATAAATGAAGTGTAACTAGTTTTATATAGAGTGAAAGGTCAGGCGGATGTCGGAAGTGGGGTACTCGGGCTTCAAGGCCTGCTGGATTTAATTACAGACCGATGGGGGACAAGGGCTGAGATATAGAAGGCCATCATTTATTGGGAATTATCTGCCTATTGACATCTAAGTGCCCTTTTTTTAGTGTACCTCTAACTAGTGTGAATAGTTGTGATTAAATGTCGTTTATATAATATACTAGCTGACCCGACAAACGTTGTTTTGCCGGGTGAAAAAGTGTGAAAATTTAGAGTTGTATGTATTTTTGTATGTTGTATCATAAAAAAACAGAAATTAAAAATTTTGTCTAAAAAATAAAAAATAAAATTTAGGGGTGGACTACCCCTAACATTTAGGGGGATGAAAAATAGATGTTGGCCGATTCTCATAGATACCGGATAAGCACAAAAAATTTCATCAAAATCGGTCAAGCCGTTTCGGAGGAGTATGGCAACGAAAACTGTGACACGAGAATTTTATATATTAGATAATATTTTCTTACCTGAAGCTTTGGTTTAGAATTTGTTTTGAAAATAAATTACGATACGAGTACCCACGACATCACCCACGAGTACCCTACCTATACTATTTTATAGTTCTTGTGCCAAAAAGTTGCACTCAAGTCACTCTTTTCTGTGACTTAATTAGTGAATGAATGACTACTTAATTCATTGAAAAACTTTTTACCAAAAAAAATACCCGGCGAAAAAACTGAAAAGCAAAAAATAATAAACCTTAAAATTATGAGTTGGTGCTTTGAGTGATCTTTGTTCATTGATTTTTCAGCGCCGACTTATAATATTTTAAGGTTTATTATTTTTTGCTTTTCAGTTTTTTCGGCGGTTAATTTTTTTGGTAAAAAGTTTTTTTTTTTTTTTTGTGGCTTTAATGTACTTATAATACTTGGCAAGGTATACCCTATCCAATGAATAAAGAATTATCAAAATCGGACTACTTTGTATAAAGTTATGGGTGGTTAAACATTACAATCAGTGAGTGAACAATCAATCATCCCCTGTTTTCCGACCCTTAGGGTTTGATTTTGTTTTCCAAATTTATATGGGATCACCCTCGGAGTATACCCTTTCCAATAAAAAAAGAATTATCACAATCGGACTACTATGTAAAAAGTTATGCGTGGTAATACATAAAAAAAAAAAACAAAAAAAAAAATATACGCGAATTGATAACCTCCTCCGTTTTTTTTCGTCGGTTAAAAAGAGTGCCTTGAAAGTACAGGTTTAGGTCGCACAGTAACACTATGTGACGTAAACGCGCACTTTTAAAGAAAAATAGATTATGAACTGGAGGCTGGTGTGGTTACTAACCAATGCGACATTTTAGTCTTCAATGACCAAATGTCAATCAATCAATTATTCGCAATCTCGGAGACTACCTCCTTAGTTCGGCCTAATTTAACACAATATGCGTTTTAGATATTTTTATTTAATTTTATAGATGACAGAATTAAGACATATTACATCGATCCCAAATCAATTAAGATATGGGCAGGAGAATGAGAAAGTGATAGAATTAAGGGCGAGAAGGAGACAGAGAGTGCTCTCCAAAGATTTAAAGACTAGTACAAATAACTTTTCCGAAACTTCAATATCAAACAAGCATCATCCATTACAATAATCTGTACTTAAAGCTCATATTTCGGCTATTAGATATAAATGTCACATTAAAACCCCGGCAGAAAGTTCTTCGCTGCATTTTATAACATTTAAGTGTGATATACGTCTTCACATGTGGTGGTTATTAGAGCTATCCACCGGCGCTTAGCGGTCGTAAATATACGAAGCGCCGGTTACGTATGTGTATGACTGTCTTTATAATAAAAATAATAGTTTAAAAAAACTAAAAAAAACACGCTTCCATTGAAAACCAAACTAAAAAGTAGAAAATAATGGAAAAAAGCGTGGGGTGCCTGGTATTAATAAAAAAATAGGTACCTTAAAAAGCACCCCACGCTTTTTTTTTAGGGTTAGTTTTTTTAAACTATTATTTATTTTCTATTTTTTAGGGTGTTTCGAATTTTGAGACGTATGTCAGCGTAGTTTTCGAAGACAGTTTTTTTGCTGTCCTGATAACCCTGGCAAGGATAATGGCACAAAAGTTATGAAATTATAGTATTGTCATCGGTCTTTGACAGGTATACAAAGTTTGAATGAAATCTGGTCGTTTAAAGTGGGTCAAAATCGCGCTATAAGGAGTCGGTTACAAACAAATATACAAACATACAAGTGAAGCTAATATAAAGCGTGTAATAAATGAATTGTCACTTGAAGAAAATAATAACGAAACGAGGCAATCACAGTCGTCAGTAAGTGATAAATTATTCCTCATCATTTCAGCCGAAAGACGTCCACTACTGGACATAGACCTTCCCCAATTTGGGGGGTTTGCCATAATCGCCACGCTTGGCAGGCGGGTTGGCGATCGCAGTATGGTGGTACAATGCATAGAGAACGCTGCTACCCTTTCTCTAGTGAGTCCCTTACGACATCCACGGACGAAATGGGATAGTGCATTCAGAGTGTATTCTTTACATCCAGCACCACAATATATGCAAGTTTTGGCGCTGCGCTGACAAAACTATTGAGTAAGTAATTATTACCATCACAATAATCCGCCAAAGGAATGGTCGTTAGGCCGATCATCACAAATGTAATGTGCAAACATTCGTACAATGAGAAATCCTACTAATATTATAAATATGTGAAAGTTAGTTTGTTTGGATGTATAAAAAATTTGATGTTTAATACTTAATCACATATAAATGGCCGAACGTATTTAGATAAAATTTGGCACATAGCTAGTTTATAACCTGGATTAATACTAAGGACTTTTTATCCCGGTAGAACGTTCCCATGTGATAATTTTCGGCCTCCACAAGGGTGTAGCCGCTGGCAAAACTAGTACTAAATAAAGGACTACTTAAAATAATATACATTTACATTTAGGTCCCTATTGTTTAGTGGTTATTTGCCAACCAGACCAACGCAATACTACTCACTTGGTACAAAGACATCAACTCTCGCATAAAAAGAATTCTGAGTTGAACTGATTACTGACCAATGCGTACACTGATTGGACAGGTCCACTCAATCTGTGTGGTTCTTTCCTTAAAAGACCACTTCAGACACCAATCCACATGGTCTTCGTCAGATCATGCTGACCAAGATTATGTGTGGACTTTAAAAGAGACAGTGACCTCTGAGTTTGTTTCGGCCTGTCTTCTCAGAGTCGTCAGATAGGAAACGCCGACCTCATCTAGTTTAAAAAAATATGATTGACGTGTAAAAGTGTTTGTACAAACCTACTTGCAAAAATAAAGTCATTTAACATATTGAGTATTATGTTATATTGTTTATTTATCATACTGAGTTTTTAATAGCCTTTTTAGAAGACACGATAGCCGACAATGCATGTCCTTTAAAAAGGCCATAAAAAGGCCTCATAATAAACTCGTTACTGATTAACAGTTTATCGTAACGCTCTGTTTAGAACGGATTCCCTTCGCGAAGGCTGATGTAATTTCGTACAGGCATATTAACTAGATTATATCTTTACTGTAGAATTGAAGATGGTATCGTTTGCATGGTATGACGAGGTTTTGGCGGTACAGAAGTTGTATGAGGAGCTAGGTCCTGAAAATATAAATAGATTTAGTCAATGCTTATCTCTACATAGTATAAAAAAGTCGCATTTGGTGTCTATAAGCTTAGGCCAGAGGGGTAATTGCGTAACTTGCTATCAGTAGGAATTGGTTTCATATTGATAGTTAAACAACATTCATTGCGTTATTTACGTTGCTGAGCCGACAATTTATTCGAACAAATGACGAAATGGTTTAGAAATAATCTTCAATTCCATTCAGATTCTGATAAATAGTGCGTTTCGCAATTAGGGTGCAGATTGGTAGAAGTGGTGGCTCAGTGGTATCGGCCCCGACTTATGAGTTGTAAGTCGTGGGTTCGTACCGAGGCAGACGCTTTACTGTGTGTAAATTATTTCATCACCACTGCTCTCGAAACGGTGAAGGAAAACATCGTGAAGAAGCCCGCATGTCTTAGTAATAAAAATTGGAAGACATTTGACATCTACCAACCCGCACTGCGCCCGCGTGGTGGATTACGGCCCACTCTCTCTCACCAAGAGGAGGCCTGTGTCCCAGCAATCATAATCAAAAGTCATTTATTCAAACTAGGCTGAGAGTCAGCACTTTTTGAACGTCAAAGTTACATAAGACAGTCCCCCCGAAACGCCCGCCCTTCGACACTTCCTAGTGCTTTAGCTGGGAAGAAGAAGTGGCGGAACAAACTCCCCAGCAGCACAGCTGTCTGTTAAGTTAGAAGAGCTTGATTCTATACAGTATTATGTAAGTAATTTTTTTTTTTTTTTTTTTTGATTATGAGAGTTAAATTGATATAAGATATTTAAAAAAAAGTATTTGAGAAGCAAAACCTACAAATGAAGAAAAAAAGATGTGTTGATATTTCCTTTCAAAGACAATCTTGGCAACAAGGAGCTGTCTTTACACCAATTTTCATGTTCCTCACATCTTCTTGTTACTAAAACCAGGGTTTAGTACAAAATTCGTTGTTAATTGAAGCGTGTGTATTCAAGGCGACACCCCACGGTCGCCGTGGTCCGTTCCCACACCAATCTGTCTTTATTTTTGGACCAGCACTGTTGTCAACTTGATCAACACTTTGTTACCGAGTGATATAAAATTGGGCAAATTTATACCTACTATAATCGCAGGGTGTCTGGTAGCAGCTGGATGAGAGTTGCCGAGAATGGAGCGTAATGGAATGCAATTGGAGAAGCCTATGTCGAGCAGTGGGCTGCTACAGGCTGGTGATGATGATGATATTATAAGCGTTTTGTTTTTCTTTCATTAAAATATTTGCCGGAACACTTAATGACGTAGGTACGATTCTTAACGATTAACCTGACTATAAGTAACTGTTTAGTGTCACATAAATAATTACTTTGTGGCTTTGTTAATATGACTGCTTCGTTAGTTTAGTGACTGCCTTATTAGTCTAGTGGTCGCAAGGGCTACTTGCTGAGCATGATGTCTTGGGTAAAATCTATCTGGTAGTTTTCCTTAGCAGCCGACAAGTTTGATTTGTGCCCAGTTAATGGCAATAGGTTTTCCCCTTTCACATGGGAGTTAAACATAACACGCGAAATGTGTGTGTTCTATAAAGCACGCGTCTGCCTAACTATTCGGGAAAACGACGTGTGATGTGTTTGTATGATTTTATGTTAATTTAAAAACATAGTTTTCAAGTATAGGCAAGCATAGGGGAAATTACATCCTTTCTCGTTCAGTGTTTCCAATTGGAAAACACACAGTTAGGCATTTCAGAATATCACAATTAGGGTCGAAAGATGGGTGACGGCTTTTTCCTCATAAAACCACGTGTGTAACACAGTACGGTTAACGTCCAAAGGAAGGTCGCATTTAATGAAGTTGTAAGAGTAAATTTCATGGGCCAGACAGACAGATTTAACATATTTTTTATTTTTATTTTACTATTTATCTATTTTACTCCGAAGGTCCTACTTTAATATTTGTGAGTTCAAGTTATAGCTATAAGAACATAATCTAAAATTGCATATGTAAACGGGTACGTCCTTTTCGCGTCAAATTTTTGCTCCCGTGACTTTTCCCGTCGCATCGAATTGCCTGCCAGTTTTCGTCAATTTTTCGTTACTGCTCCGCTCCTTTTGATTGTAGCGTGATTTTATATAGCTTATAGCCTTCCTCAATAATAGGCTACCGAACACAAAAATATTTTTTCAATTCGGACCAGTAGTTTCTGAGATTAGCGCGTTCAACCAAACAAACAAACTCTTCAACTTTATAACATGAAGTATAGATTTCTGGGTGAGTATAGTTTTCAATGTTATGTTGGTATATTGGCGTGTGCTAGCGTACCCAAGGCAAATAATTTAATCCAAGATGTTGTGTATCGCAACGTAAATTACTTAGTATTGTATAGAATCAAGTACTTTTAACTGAACAAACAGCTGTGCTGCTTGAGAGTTTGTTGCGCCACTTCTTCTTCCCAGCTAAAACTCTTGCAAGAAGTGTGCGTTTTGGGGGACTGTCTTATATAATTTTGACGTTCAAGAATTGCTGACTCTCAGACAAGTTTGATTAAATGACTTTTGTTTTAACAATTAGCTACGAAAACATGGCAGATTTACGTCCACACCCTTTCTTCAGAGTGTAACTAGATATCGTCATGTTTCGATTCGACGTGCAGCCACCGATGCGTGAAGCCATCGGTTCTTGTAAACATACTTGTAATAGGAATTATTAATTGCTCATTCAAACAGTACATAAAACTGTGAAAAACATGTTAAGTGATCCTCAGTTTTTAGATAGTAAACAGTTAGCAAATCAAAACAAAGTTGCACAAGTGATAATGCGAATGAAAACATGCCAAAGTAAAATGGTGATATTATAAAGAATCAGAATCATGCAAGTCCTCTACATGAATTCAGATCGAAACAAAGCGAGGTAGACCGCTTCTCACTTGGATGTCAGTAGTCAATAACGACCTGAAGCAAGCCCAAATGAATGGCTCGACGACCAGAACCGAAACATCTGGCAAAGAATGACGAGGAGAGCCAACCCCAAATGAAATGGGATAAGGCTAGGCAAAGAGAGAGAAAGAATTAGAATCATGGTTGAGGTCAATATTGTTAAATCAGTCAGATATCCCCATTTCTTCCCGTGGGTGTCCTAAGAGGCGACTACGGGACTTACAAGAGACTGGGCAGCAGCGTTCTCTATGCATTTTACCACCATACTGCGATCGCCAATCCGCCTGCCAAGCGTGGCGATTATGGCAAAGCCCCCCAAATTGGGGGAGGCCTATGTCCAGCAGTGGACGTATTACGGCTGAAATGATGATGATGATGAATCAGATATCAGCTAAATACCAGTAACACGGACAGTTTAACCTTCCTGACCGATGGAAGATCCTCCTAATGCAAATTTAGACGTGAGTTGCCTTGGCTAACCTGGAAGTCTTTAAACAGTCTCCGAACCCAGGTGGGTCGAAGTGATCCTCCTGATCAGATGAGGATTTATAGACCACTCCGCCTAGAAATGCAAATGTGTTGCTATTCCACAAACGATGGAACATCTTAACATCGTGTCTTACGTTTCCTGTCGTCTGCACGTTATAGGAACATGCATGCTAGTGATGGCGTCAAACATGTTGCCGAATTCTGGGTCCAAGTCCATTTAGGCATGGGCGTGCTAAGAAGAAACAAAGAACTGAAAATTCTGCACACATTTAAAGATCGATTAATGTGAAGATTGTTCCGTGTAGTGCGAAACGTAAAAAATACCACCATTAATTTCTTCCCGTGGGTGTCGTAAAAGGCGACTAAGGTACTTATGGGCAGCGGCGTTCTCTATGCATTTTACCAAAGTCCTGCGATCGCCAACCTCCTACCAAGATTATGGCAAATTCCCCATTTTGGAGGACGCCTTTGTCCAACAGCAGACGTCTTTCGGAGGAAATGATGATGACGTAAAGATCCATATTAAGCAGTCTTAGAGCAAAAACAACTGGTAGAAATTATTTGAACGCATACACACTATACCGTTGTGACTTAGTATTTTTCTGATTGTGCACTGTGATTAAGCGACCGGAAACGATCAATTGGACCCTGCACCTAGTTTCTGACGCTTCACAATTCCCTATATACAATCAATCAATAACATTTACTTCAGAATCAAAATCCATATTTCAACACACACATTTCGAAAACACACATCTTAAAAACATACGTTTAAAAAATAACTAATGCCAATTGGTTGTTTACATTAGAATAAACAGAACAAACACAACACGCAAGTTTATGTGAAATTTAATATTTTGAGCTTGAACCTGGTACAAATAAATTTATATTCTTTCTTTCATATACTTAATTATTGAACTCCATATACGGAAGAGAAAAATAAATATACGTGTTGCGACCCAACTATGTCACATTATAAGGTGAAAAAGGTCAAAAGATACCTCCGCGAACCTTGACGGACTGCCTAATTTAATATATCCGTCACGGCGCTTTCGCCTTAATAGCCTATTGGCTATTTAAGAGCCGTAGTCGGATCACTTATACGACCCTTTCCTGGAGTATTTACACCTGAATATACGCCAATCTTGACATTCGTTCAGTCAAGGTCGAAAGTTCAGTGTTTTATAGTAAAAGTAGTACCTACTAGCTGTGCCCGCAGCTATTCCCAAGTGGATGTCGGACAGAAAGTTTATTTAGGTACTCGTTATGAAATCATCTATCTGTCAGCGAATCTCCCGTCAAAATCGATCTAGCCGTTTCGTATAATAAGTACCGTAATAAAGGTACAATATAGGTTATATACATTTGGAAAAAGCTATAATTTTGTCATTATTGACACTTCAGTTTCATTTATTTGTAAATATGTATTGATTCAGCGTTTTGCAGCTTTCAGTAAAACAACATTTATAGATAAAATAGTGTTTAGTATAGGCTAGGTAATTGTGGCTGTACCATGAGCATAGAAGCATCCAGAAGCATAGAATTAGAGTAAAGGGCCGAAAAACTTAGCAAAAAACTTAAATAAAAGACCAAACACACCTTTTTATGTAATTTTTTTTTTTCATTTTTTATCTATCCGCAAGCTTAGTTCTTATCTACTTAAATCTAATCCTTCTTATAACAATTCAAGTGATAAAATCACAAATACAACAAAATGTACTACAAAAAGCCACCTACTCATTTCCTCCTCTCTCTCTCTTCCTCAAACACATTTTCCGTACATCTCGGTTCCCAAATGAAACTTGCGAATGAAAGGACGTATCGTATTTTTCGTTTCTAATTTAAAAACTCCACGGTCGTGAAGGAAATTTGACCAGATGCATAAACGAAGGCAAAAGGATATGTCGACATGCAATATTTCCGGCGTGAAGGTCGGATGTGTAGTGAAAGGACGGTGAAGATTGGAAAGGATGGCAAATGGGATTGCCAGCCGGGAAAATAGAATATGTCCTTTACCCAACTGCAGGAGGGAAAGGAAAGTAATGTTTGTGAGTAAACATAACACATATAAAAATAGTAAAAAGTATTTTTGCAAGTTAGGAAAATGTTTCTTGAAGAACATCTCAACTATACTTAGTTGGTGGTAGGTAACTGTTAGAATTATTATTATACTAGCTTTTGCCCGCGACTTCGTTCGCGTAAATGTCGGTTATCGCGGACGCAGACGAAGTCGCAGAGTAAAAATAAATAATAGTTTAAAAAAAACTAAAAAACACGCTTCCATAGAAAACCAAACTAAAAAGTAGAAAATAATGGAAAAAAAGCGTGTTTTTTGCTGTCCTGGTAACCCTGGCAAGGATAATAGCACAAATTTATGAAATTATTGCATTGTCATCGGTCCTTGACAGGTGTGCAAAGTTTGAATGAAATCTGGTCGTTTAAAGTGGGTCAAAATCGCGCTATAAGGAGTCGGTTACAAACATACATACAAACAAACATACAAACATACAAGTGAAGCTAATATAAAGCGTGTAAAAAGTAGCCTATGTCCTGTCTCAGGCTTTAAACTATCTGTGTACCAATTTTCATTCAAATCGGTTCAGTAGTTTTAGCAGGAAAGCGAGACAAACAGACAGAGTTACTTTGCATTTATAATATTACTAGCTTTTGCCAGCGGCTTCGCCCGCGTGGAGGTCGGAAAATATCCCGCGGGAACGTACTACCGGGATAAAAAGTAGCCTATGGTTTTTCTCAGGCTTTAAACTATCTGTGTACCAAATTTCATTTAAATCGGTTCAGTAGTTTTAGCAGGAAAGCGAGACAGACAGACAGACAGATAGACAGAGTTACTTTTGCATTTATAATATTAGTTTGGATTAATAGTGTGGATTATTAACTACTAGTTTTTGCCAGTGGCTTCGCTCGCGTAGTAACATATAAACCTTCCTCTTGAATCACTCCGTCTATTAATGAAAATCGCATTAAAATCCGTTGTGTAGCTTAAAATATCTAAGCGTACAGCATGCGTAGCATGACCACCGTAGAAATGGGTTTTGTCGACGGAAGAATAGACAAAATTACAGATTGTAGAAAGATTAAAGACAGATTAAAGATTATAGAAAGATTTGTACCGTTTTATGCTGGCGTAGCATGATAATTCTATCTCTATTCTACCAAGAATAGACAAAGTTCTTTCTATGGTGGTCATGCTACGCGTGCAGATGCAGGAAGCGATTTTGTTTTGTACCATGTAAAGATTAGAAAAGCAAAAACAAAACTACACGTCCAAAAATTTGATGGTTTTTTTTAAATAATATGATTGAGGGGTTCGTGGTTAAGTAATAACAGCCGCACGAGTCGATCGATCAGAGGGGTAGTTGCGGAATTTTTTATCGGTAGGAATTGGTTTAATATTCATAATTAAACAACATTCATTGCGTTATTTACGTTGCTGAGCCGACAATTTATTCGAACAAATGACGCAATGGTTTAGAAATAATCTTCAATCCCATTCAGATTCTGATAAATAGTGTGTTTCGCAATTAGGGTACAGATAATTGGGAAATGGGTAAGCAAATGTTGTTTTTTTTTTTTTAAATTTGCCGATTTTATTTACTTGCGTTGACGGTTATCAATATAACCACTAACACATACAACCATATCGCACGAAGGACATTTCTGCGATGACTCAATGTTTGACATAAAAAAAAGAAATAAAATGGTGAATGGATCGACTTAACTCTTTAATAAATAGGCTCGTTGAGCATCTGATTAAATAACTGAAGTAACAATGATGTGTTGGCTTATGTACACATACTTAATACATATAGGCGATGACTTCATACTCTCGAATCAACAAAAGCTTTACGTAGGTGTAGGTACATAATAAAGGCGCGGGCCCACCGCGGCGCGCGGAGAGGCTACGCACGTGTATTAAGCTTCGCTTTGTAAGAAAATGTATGTGGTTGTGTCCACTGCAACCCACGGAGAGCTAAGCATGAATTGACGTCATTGATACACGCGTGGCTTGCTTAAATAGGCGGTTACATAGCTCAACGCTGTCGACGTGGGTCTACGTTTCCACACGTTTTTGGAGTACAAGAATGTGACCCACGATTATGTACAGTTCGCTTATCGCAGCGCAGTTTTCAGACATACACCTTGTGGAACTGACGCGTTTCATGTTTCTCGTATAGGTATATCTTATCGAGGTACTCATAGAATGGCATTGGCACTGACTTTGCTAGACAGTTCTTCTGAGGATGAATCTGGCACGTGCGTAGCCTCTCCGTGCGCCGTGCCACGCTATACATAGTTGTGGGTCTGCGTGTACTCCAGTGGAAACGTAGACCCACGTTGTCAAACAAATTATTACACGCAGCTAAAATGCGCCGCGTGCCCGTGCACAGCATGCGCTGCGGTGGGCCCGCGCCTTTATACATTATAAACTTCGCTTATGAAGGCCAATGACGTGCAAATATTGTTTCTTAAAACCTCATTTTCATATTTCATATGTTCATCTTGTAGCAATAAGGTCGTATATGTACTACTGTGTAGTTACGCCTTTCTTGCTTCAAGATGGTCCTTATTGGTTGGTAAACCTAATTTTAATATTTCATCTGTGTCAGTATCTAGGAAAATAAGATCGTATGTATCATATTACTATTATTTCTTTACGTGTGTTCTACAAATAAAACTGTTTGAATTTCGAATTTATATATTCTAGTTAATATGAGTTCTTTTTTTAACACGCTTTTATTAGCATACGTATGTTAGTATGTGACGGAAACTTTGAACATGATTTTGACACCCTTCAAAATGTTGGATTAATTCGAAATTTGGCATATTTATCAAGGACAAATACAATGACAATACAATAATTTTATAAATTTGTGCCGTTATCCTTGCCAAGGTTAGGGTACCAGGATAGCAAAAAAAAACTGTCTTCGAAAACTACGCTGAAATACGTCACAAACTTCGAAACACTAAAAAATAGAAAATAAATAATAGTTTAAAAAACTAAAAAACACGCTTCCATAGAAAACCATTTACTAAAAAGTAGAAAATAATGGAAAAAGCGTGGGATGCTTTTTGAGTTAGCGTGTTTTTTAGTTCTTTTAAACTTTTATTTTGTGCCACGAATATCATGGACTATGCCATCATCATAATCATCATTTCAGCCGTTAGACGTCCACTGCCGGACATACGCGTCGCCCAATCGGATGTGCTTTGGTATAATCGCCACGCTTGGCAGGTGGGTTAGCGATCGCATTATGGTGGTAAAATGCATTGAGAGCGCTGCTGCCCATTCTCTAGTAAGTCCCTTAGTCGCCTCTTACGTCTCCCACGGGAAGAAATGAGATGGTGCTATTCTTTATGTCCGGCACCACACGGATCAGATAAGATAAGATAATATTTATTTGCTTAAACATGTGTCATACATACAGAAAGACATGCATGCAAGATGATCAAAACATTTGAAGGTACAGACATGTTTACCACATGATGTGACATGCAAATATCAAGACATATTATTAATTAAAACATTCTCTTAAAACAACAAAAAAATAAGCAATTAAATTATAATTATAATAATGTAATAATCTAGATATCTAGACAAATAAATAAAATTGGAGTGTCTGTTTGTAATATTAAGATGACCACTTTTTACTAAGTGTATACAAGGTACATATACCAAAACAACGTTTTTTGCAATTTTTGTCTGTCTATCTGTCTGTTTGTTCCGGCTTATCTCTGAAATGGCTGGACCGATTTTGACGGAACTTTCACTGGCAGATAGCTGATGTAACAAGGAGTAACTTAGGCAACTTTTATTTTAGAAAAAAATATAGGTTCTCACGAAAAAAAATAAAACGAATGAAAAACTTTTTTGTCAAATACCACGCGGACGAAGTTGCGGGGAACAGCTAGTTTAAAATAATAATAAAGCAAAGACAACATTCCACGGACTTTGTCAGGAATTAATGAAATAATATTATTATAGTAAAATTTTACCACGCACTTAATGTTTTCTTAGTTTTATTAATAATTGAAATGGATCACGTATCAAATCGGTGTTCATTTTAAAGCAGATTCCGAAGACAAGTTTAACGACGTTGCCGTTAAGTGCAATGTAAGATTGAGTTAGTTATTTAAAGGCATTGGCAAAATGCCAAATGGCTACGGCACAGGGTTTTAGGACAATTAATTCCATCGCCAGGCTCCTCCATCTCGTTAAAAATGCAAACTTACATAGTACTACTGGATAAGGAGCTCAAAACACCGGCAACGGCGCGGTGGAGATCGCACTTACATTTTTCACACGCTTTATATTAGCTTCACTTGTATGTTTGTATATTTATATGTTTGTATGTTTGTTTGTAACCGACTCTTTATAGCGCGATTTAACCCACTTTAAACGACCAGATTACATTCAAACTTTGCACACTTGTCAAGGACCGATGACAATGCAATAATTTCATAAATTTGTTCCATTATCCTTGCCAGGCTTACCAGGACAGCAAAAAAACTGTCACAAACTACGCTGACATACGTCTCAAAATTCGAAACACCCTAAAAAATAGAAAATAAATAATAGTTAAAAAAAAAAAACTAAAAAACACGCTTCCATTGAAAACCAAACTAAAAAGTACAAAATAATGGAAAAAAAGCGTGAGGTACTTTTCAAGGTATTTATTTATTGATATCAGGCACCCCACGCTTTTTTTTCCATTATTTTGTACTTTTTAGTTTGGTTTTCAATGGAAGCGTGTTTTTTACTTTTATTTTAAAACTATTATTTTTAATTTATGCCTAATATTCAGTTATTGTATATTTTATTTTGTTTCCATATTTTTTTTCAACGCAGAACATTGGTAAGTCATCCTGCCAGGGTCACGGATTTGTTCGAAAGAGATACCATGGCCCTGGCACATGGGCAACTGAAGGAACACAGGTGGGTTTTAGTCAGTAAAAGTCTGACACGCCCTCCGCTACACCCAGAGCGGGAGACGTCATTTGATGATTTCACATCCCAAAAAAAGCACATCAGAAATACCGTCATGCCCACTGTGTGTACTTTCTTATGCACTTAAATTAAAGGACTAAGAAGTATTTTTCTTACTTTCTTAACACATTACAACCACTTTACAGTATTTTGCAAAAATATAGGTAGCCTACCAACGCAGCTACCAAGGTTTGCTTGCAATGCTCGAGTTTACTCTGATTTGTAATGAGGTCTCTAAGTCTGTTATTCCATTGGTTTACAAAATAGACTCTATCTACATGATTTTTACCATGCAATTTGACAAAAACATCTTGACAAATGTTTCGTTGAATTTTATCTACATATTCTTCACGAAAAAAACTTTTTTACAAAAAAAAAATCATAAGTGTGTTTATGGAAGCCATTTGTTTTTTTTTTTACCCCTACCCCCCTACCTTTAGTTTTGGAAATTGGTGACGTCGGATCTCTATTTTAGTTTATTGCCACCGACTTCCAAAATCAATCCAAAATTGTCGGAGGTATCATGCACACACATAAATCAAATGAAGCATTCAGTCAAACATTGAACCTTTTTTTGAAGCCGGTTAAAAAATAACTTAACGTAAGCATTCATGTTACAATGCCTGATGTAATGTCTTCGTTAAATGTTTTTATGGACGATTTTTCCTCTAATTTCAATATCATACATGACATATATACAGGTACGAAAAATATACCACCGATACCTACTGCTACATATTTTTGCTTTCTGAAGTGCACATGACGGTACGTTCCAAATGGAGCTTGCTAGTATCAAAGTGAAACGGACTAAAATGTCAAGGGTTTCGCTTTGATAGAGAAGATTTTATGAAAGGTCTGGCTTTTAGAGCAAATATGAAAATTTTTGAGATGGCTGGATCTATGGATTCGTAGTTAGCTTTCAGCGGATACGATGAGATAACCTAGACCCTGTTTAATATACCTGAAAATGCGTCATGTTTGTCATAAATTTATAAAATCTACACTACTGTCTATGAAACAAGAAAATGTAAATTATCGCCTGTCACATTTCCTCTATCGATTTTATTTTGCTTAATCCCTTAAACCCTTGGTAAGTACTTAAGTAGGTGTGAGGTTTATAGGTCTCACATCTATTTATTTGCTGGATTGGAGGAACTACTATTCGGTTCACTTATTAAAACTCACTTTAAAACTTGAAGACGTATTTATTTCTTTAATCAGTCGCCCATGGCGTGGTTCTTACAACTAACTTAAAATTCGAACATGCCTATATTTATAGTTAAAACACATAGGTGCAAGTTGCGCCGACTGCGCCGAGTTATCAAATTTTAAATTATCCAATTACATAACTAATTAAGTTTTAGGTTTTTGCGATCGACTCCGAGTCCACCAATCAGAGGCAGGCAAGAGCGTCTCGAGGTTTGGACAGGTTTCGACACGTTCTGATTTGACCAAACTTGACTCCGGAATAGATCGCAATTACAAAGATTCTTAGTTCCTAAATTGAATAGAATCAAACTATATCTAAACTAACTTATAGGTGCTATTATTTACATTGATCATACATAGATACATATTATTACAGTACATAGAATGTATATTATCACATAAGCGATCTATGCTATGGGTGTCCTGTACAATACACATTATTACTTAATCAATCTATGGGCGTCCTGCACATTCCTCCCGCCGTGCGTCGTCCGCTGCTGGCGTCGCAGTCGTAGCTTCCGGTGCAGGATCGTCGTGGTCTATTGATAGCACCACTATCTTCTTCACTGGACGTCGCAGGATACCTCCTTTCGTCGATACGTCCACTGTGCGCACCACTCCATCAGGGCCGGGGAATGTAGCACAGATGCGTCCTCTGATCCACATGTTTCTTGGGAGGTTGCCATCTACGATGAGCACTAGGTCGTCGACCTTGGGAATTATGCCTTTAGTGTGTGGCTCTCTGCGATTCCTTAGTTCTGGGAGATATTCTTTCAGCCATCTGGCCCAGAATATATCGGCGAGCCTTTGAGCTGCACGCCAACTGGCTCGTAGACGTAAGTCACTGTCGTCGAATTCCCCTGGAGTCGCGATGCGACCTGGACCGCCCAAAATGAAGTGATTGGGCGTCAATGCTTCAGGATCTTCGGGGTTCACTGACACGTGTGTAAGTGGTCGGCTGTTCACTGTGTGTTCGGCTTCGATGAGGAGTGTGTTGAGCACTTCTTCGCTCGGGAACCGCTCGTTCATTGTGGTGGCTAGTGCTGTCTTCACCGACCTCACCATACGTTCCCAGGCGCCCCCCATGAATGGTGCCCCAGGTGGGATGAATCGCCAGTCGATCATCTTCTTCGACGCTTCCTCTGCTGTAGCCGCGAAGATGGCTGCTCGCAGTTCCTTTTCGGCGCCGTGAAAGTTCGTCCCGTTGTCGGACCACAGCTGTGCTGGACATCCTCGACGTGCCATCATACGTCGTAAAGCCATGATCGCTGAATCTGTGTTGAGCGATACCACAAGTTCAAGGTGTATGGCGCGCGTTGTCAGGCACGTGAATAAGGCAACGTACCTCTTCTGATGACTTCGTCCCACTGTGATTGTTAATGGTCCGAAGTAGTCCAAGCCGGTGTAAGTGAATGGCCTCTGATGATGTGCTAATCGACAGGAAGGGAGGTCCCCTGTCATTGGTTGAGGGGGAGAGGCTGCCTTTATACGACATCGCAGACACTTGCTTATAATGTTCTTCACGGTTGGTCGTAGACGTAGCACCCAATGTTGCTGACGACACTCGTTGACTATGGTCTCTGTACCCGCGTGATGTAGTTTACGGTGGACGTGTTCGATCCATAATCGTGTCGTGGCGTGGTTTCCATCTAGGATCATGGGTTTCTTCAGGCGCTCTGTGATGTCCGTCATGGCGGTTATTCTGCTTTTCAGACGAATCTCTCCTTCGATGAATTCTGTGCACAATGGGTGTAGGCGACTGCTTCGTGAGATGGGCTTCTTGTTCTTCAGGGCTTCTATTTCTTCCTGGAAGGATTGTTGTTGTGAAGCTCTCAGGATCAGACTTTCGGCGCGGTGTAAGAGTTCAGCAGTGAGAGGTAGGTGATTATTTGTGACCTGTAGTCTCTCTTTCGGTTTGACCCGCACCATCTGCTCACCCCTTCTCCAATCAGGGTCGTTGCTATTGTTCTTCTTGGTTCTCTTGTAGTTAATATTCTCCCCTGATTGGCCGCAGAGTTGCAGGAACTGTAGAACTCGTGCTGTGGCTCGTAGGTACCTCTCCCAGCGCGAGAATCTATTGACTTTTGGTATAGCCTCGCTGAGCTGCACTTTCTTGTGTACGACGCTGCAGGTTCTTTCTTCTCCTGTGATTATGACAGGGTTCTTCTCATCAGCTGGCCATGTATCTGGGGGTCCTCGGAGGAATTCGGGACCGTGGAACCAGCGGTGATCTGCATCATAGTGTTCGGGTACATCTCTCGTAGCGTCATCTGCTGGGTTCAATTTGGTCGGGATCCAGCGCCATTCGTTGGTGGAGCTATGTTCTTCGATGGCTGCAATGCGGTGAGCGACATATGGTTTGTAAGACCTGGCTCCAGTCCTGATCCATGACAGTGTAGTTCTGCTGTCGCTCCAGAACGTGGTTGATTCTGGTACTCTTTCATGTTCTTCCTTAACCGCTGTCGCCATTCTTGCACCAAGCACTGCTGCTTGCAGCTCTAATATTGGAATTGACATTAGCTTCAGTGGTGCCACCTTGGCTTTGGCTGTTATCAGGCAGACGTAGGTTCTTTCGTCGCTGGTGACCGTTCGCCAATATAATGCTGCTGAGTATGCAGATTCGCTTGCGTCGGTGAATATGTGCAGCTGTAGTGATTCCGTAGCGCTGAAGCCTGGATAAGTTCGGGGAATGGAGACAAGTTCAAGTGCTCTGAGATGAGCGAGCCATTTCCTCCAGCTTGCGGCTAGGTCACTGTCTAGGGCTTCGTCCCATGCTGTTCCACGACGCCAAACTTCTTGTAGTATTTGCTTGGCTCTGATGGTCACCGGCGATACAAGTCCCAATGGGTCGAATAAGGACATGACTATTCGGAGGGCTTCCCTTTTAGTAGGCGTGTCGTTCTGTAGGACGTTCTGAGGTATGCGTGTTAGGTTTAGATTGAAGGCAAGTGAGTCTACTATTGGTCTCCATATCAGACCGAGAACTCGTTCTGTCTGGATGTCGTCTTCCAGCTTGATGGTGTTTTCAGTCTCGGTTATCTCCCCTAGTGCTTCAAGAAGGGCGGTAGAGTTTGATGACCATTTCTTGAGTTCGAAATGTGCTTCGCTGTGAATGCTACGCACTGCTTGTGAGACTCTTACTGCTTCTTCTAACGTGTCGAAGCTGTTCAAATAGTCATCCATGTAATGTTTCCTTTTGATGGCTTCGACTGCCTCTGGTTGGTCATGTTGGAATCTCTCGGCGTTTGTGTTCTTCACATATATCGCTGTAGCTGGCGAGCAAGAGGCTCCGAAGATCAGCGACTTCATACGGTATTTTTCAGGTGGCTGGTTGTCTCTTCGGTCTCCTCGCCATAAGTAGCGGAGAGCGTCCCGGTCTTCTGGTCGAAGTTCTATTTGTAAGAACATCTCAGTAATATCAGCGGTCACGGCGATTGAGTGCTGACGGAAACGCATTATTACTCCTGGTAATGATTGCAGAAGATCTGGACCAGTGAGCAGTTGATCATTTAGCGATATTCCTCTGGTCTTGGCTGCAGCGTCACAGACAATTCTTAACTTGTCCGGTTTCATTGGATTGAAAACCGCGAAGTGAGGTAGGTACCAAGTCCTATGTTCTGACGTGGTCGATGGAGCTGGTTCGGTGTATCCCTTTGACACTAGTGCTTCCATTTATTCATAGTACCTCTTCTTTAGTTCTGGATCTTTATCGATTTTCTTTTCCACACTGATGAGCCTGTTCATAGCGCTATCGTAGTTGTCTGGCATTCTTATGTTCTTCTCTCGCCATAATAGAGCGGTTTGGTACCGTCCTTCTGTGGTCCTCCTCGTATGGTGCTGTAGAATACGAAGTGCCTTTTCATCCGGATCATTGATGGGTTTCCTTGGATTGACTTGCATGTTATCCATTGTGATGTATTCCTTCACAAGTTCATGAAGATCGTCGTCTGTGTCAGCATGTCTGATGAAGTTCACTGTGTGGCCAAGCGCTCGTGTGTGGCTACCGTGCAGGACCCAACCGAGTGGCGTTAGTGATGCCACTGGTTGGTTCTTCTTTCCTATTTTGATTTCTATTGTGATGAGAAGATCCCAGTTGTCTTGGCCGATCAGGAGTCTGGGTCTTGCATCTTCAGTCACTATATCTTTGGCTATGCCTCGAAGATGTTCACAATCCCTGACTGCTTCTCCAGGTATCCTCTGTGCAGCCAACTCTAGCTGCTTCACCGTTCTTGCCTGTAACTTGCGTTCAACTGTGTGACGTCCCTTGATGCAGAAGTTCACTCGACGAGATGTCACGTCGATTGTGGGTTCGCCATCGAAGGATGATATACGTAGTGGTTCATATGATCCTTCTGCTCCGATCTGATTGGCCAGGCTATCGTCGATAAGTGTTACCGTGGAGCCATCATCCAGGAGCGCGTAGGTATCCACAGCTCCCGCCGGTCCAGAAAGGTGTACTGGTATTATTTTCAGGAATGACACCTTAGGGGTCCACGCTGAATGTACCTTCTCTTGTTCTTCGTTGGGGCACTCGGGTTCTTCTTTCTTCCTGTCGGCGTGTAACATCTTGTGATGTAGGTGGACACAGTCGTTTATTTCGCATTTCTTTGGTTTACAGCTGTGTTGCTTTGTTCTGTATTTGAGGCAACGAAAACACAACCGATTCTTCTTAGCAATGTCCCATCTAATATCGACAGTTGCTTTCTTGAATTGTTCACATTCTATGATGCTGTGTCCCTGTCGTTCACATAAACCACACTTCGGCTTGTTAGTTTCTTGCGTGGCATGTACCCGTTGCTGGCGTCGCTGCGTGTTCTGTTGAGTAGGTTGTGCGGTTGCAGCGATGTTTTCAGGCAGGGCGTACGGGCTGCATATTTCAGCTTCGATCTTGATGAATCGGGTGAACTTCAGTAGATCAGGTTCAGTTCTGGAGTTCATCGCTGAAAACTGGTACCACTGTCTCTTCAAGGTAGGTGTGAGCTTCTCAACAATAGCTTTAGTTACTTCGGGATTGTAAAGATAATGTCCACAGTTCAGTGCTTGCAGAGTTCCAACTATACTTTCAACTTTAGTAGCGAAGGTGCAAACATCACGCGGAGATTCGGTGAGGCGCGGTAGAGTTCGTAGACGTTCTATCTCAGCCATTGCAATTGAGTCTGAACGTCCGAAGCGTAGCTCGAGTGATTTCATAACTTCACTTGGGTCTGCATTCACTATTAATAGACCCTGTACAGCTTCCTTGGCTAGACCTCGAAGGCTTCTTCTAAGTCTGGACATGTTCTCCCCTGCTGTTAGTCTATGTGCCGTCTCATAGTAGGCGGCGCGAAACGTGAGCCAGTCTTGATGAGCTCCGTTGAAACAGGGTAGTTCGGTGTATCTCGTGGGCTGCTGGTACTGTGTAGATTGCACAGCGTGCGTGATCGCAGCAGCAAGTTCTTTCAAGTCCGTCCTTGGTTCTTGGACGGTCATTGTTGTAGGCTGACGTGCGGTGTGCGTAGATGGCATAGACTGTGGCACCCGGGTCCCGGCGGCGTAGCCCGTCGTGTAGTCGTGATGTGGTGCCGTAGTGTAGATCGGTTGCCATGATGTGTTCGTAGTTACGTACGTCGAGTTCTGTGGCCAAGGAGCGGCGGGTTCCGCCGACGCTGACGTTGGTTGCGGCTGCGCAGGCACATAGTTCGGTTGCCAGGATGCGGTTGTGTACACTGGTTGTAGGTTCGGGTGTGGCTGCATAGGCGCGGTGTTCTGCTGCCAGGCGGCGCTCACTGGCAGCCGGTTCAGGTGCGATTGTTCGATCGCAAGGTTTGACTGCCAGGCGGCGATCACTGGCGGTGGGTTCAGGTGCGGCTGTTCAGTCGCAAGGTTCGGCTGCCAGGCGGCGGCAGTGCTCACTGGCAGCATGTTCTCGGGTTCAGTAGTGCTGACTCCCGCCGGTAAAGTCGCCGGGATGTTCCAGGACACGGCAGCGTTCACTGGAACTGCAGGTTCGGTCGACGACTTTACGTTAGATTCATGTGGTCGATCGGCGATAGCGAGTAGCTGACTTGTTTGTAGCCACGTAGTCACTCGTTGATCATTGCCAGCTTCCGAGGCCACTGAGGATAGATCTTCATCGGTAGATTCAGCTTCGACCTCGGCAAGGCGTGCGGTTGCTAGTTCTACTAACCTTTGTGCTAGCTCCGCCTTGGCTTTAGCTACGCGACGCGATTTCGACACTTTTTCACTCGTAGACTTCATACGGCGACCACTTTCTTTGTTCTTAGGTTCATCGGCGACTCTTTGTTTAGCTGTGCGTTTAACTGTTGACTCGGTCGCGGCGGGGGCCTCCGATGTATCAGCTGTCGTTATCGTAGGCTCCGTAGTGGTCGTCTCAGTCGTAGTCTCAGTAGTGGCTTCTGTAGTGGCTTCCGTAGTGGTTTCAGTCGCTGCTTCATTTGCTTTTTCAGTAGCGGTTTCGGTTCGTTCTGTAGCTGTAGTCGACGGTTGTCTACCCTTTTTCCCTGTAGACCTCGTAACTGGCATTGTTCTTGATGAGTTGTTATAAATATTCTTCAAATAAGTTCACACTGGAGTCTTGTTTAATAGCGTTTTCACTCGAATCCGGCTCGCGAAGGACCAGACAATGTGAGGTTTATAGGTCTCACATCTATTTATTTGCTGGATTGGAGGAACTACTATTCGGTTCACTTATTAAAACTCACTTTAAAACTTGAAGACGTATTTATTTCTTTAATCAGTCGCCCATGGCGTGGTTCTTACAACTAACTTAAAATTCGAACATGCCTATATTTATAGTTAAAACACATAGGTGCAAGTTGCGCCGACTGCGCCGAGTTATCAAATTTTAAATTATCCAATTACATAACTAATTAAGTTTTAGGTTTTTGCGATCGACTCCGAGTCCACCAATCAGAGGCAGGCAAGAGCGTCTCGAGGTTTGGACAGGTTTCGACACGTTCTGATTTGACCAAACTTGACTCCGGAATAGATCGCAATTACAAAGATTCTTAGTTCCTAAATTGAATAGAATCAAACTATATCTAAACTAACTTATAGGTGCTATTATTTACATTGATCATACATAGATACATATTATTACAGTACATAGAATGTATATTATCACATAAGCGATCTATGCTATGGGTGTCCTGTACAATACACATTATTACTTAATCAATCTATGGGCGTCCTGCACAGTAGGAATTAAAAATGTATCGATAGCCTGAAGTAATTATTTGTTAAGGCAGTTGAATCAAAGGTCTAATAAAAGACACTGAAACACACAACTGACTAAACTGCGTTATAACATAAACCACGCCTTGTTTCCCGAGGGGGGGTGTGCAGAGGTGTACCTATAGGACACCCACATTTCGCCAGTTTTGTTTAAGCCTCATGCAATAGGGTGCGAGTCTATTACCATCAACCAGGCACAATCCCTGACTCCGGGCTGCTACTGAGTAATTCCAATTAGTTCCAAAAACCAATAACAGTAAATTGGGAAACAAGACCAAGACCTCATGCTGAGCAGTAGTCTGCATACTCTGCATTATTATTTACCTTAATTAAAAAAAAATGTTCCAGGGCGTAAAAATAAGAAAAAACGTTAAAAAAAAATATAAAATTCGGAACGCGGTAGAAGATTTATAATTTGACGCGGAAGAGCTAAGAAAATAAACTGCAGGCAATTTAATCACAATGTATTTTTTTTTTTTTTTTCGTAACGTACTGTTTTATTCGAAAACAAAAACAAACCTACTGGTTCCATTTTCAGTTGTACATAGCCATCACAATTTAAACTGTAACCTTTTAAAAATGTATTTCTGTTCTATTTACTTCATGGCTAGGTTTATATAACGGGCAAAGTGATCGAACTTTGTCGGTCATTGTTGAATTACTGACAACTTTGCTCAACCGCTACTGCTTGAATACTGCAGTGGGCGCCCGAAATGTTTTAGTGGAAACCATTTTGAATAACTTTCAGCTTTAGATAGGTATATTAGTTACTAGCTTTTGCCAGCGGGTTCGCCCGCGTGGGGTTCGGAAATTAACCTAACGAGGGTAAAAGTATCCTGTATGTTAATACAGGCTATAAATTTTAGATACGTTTTTACGTGACTGAGGAAGAAACATCTTAACCTAAATGATGGAATGATACTGATCCAATTGTGTAAATTATTTTATCACTACTGCTCTTAAAATGATGAAGGAAAACATCGTGAGGAAAACGGCATGTCCTTAATAATCGAAGACATGTCGCCAACCTGCACTGGGCCCACCTTTTGGAATACGGTCCTCTCCCTTTCACAGAGAGAAGGCCAGAAGATGGAACATTGTAGGGTGCTTAAGTATCCATTTCCTCAGTCAATATTGATTGCAAAAATATTAAACGTCAGGCGCTATCTTACATTCCCAACTTTGCAGGCCAGAGTTTTCACACATTTCAAAGTAGACTATACATAGCATAAGGTAAATCCCTGAACAAAATAATGGATCAGCTTCTATTTTCTTGAATTGCCACAAACTATCTTAAATTAACTGTAGGTGTTTAAAATGAATATGACATTCAAAGATAAGCATTAATAGACAACTTAGGTGCACAGACGCATTCCGGACAATTTTCCAATAAGCGAGCAATTGGTCGAGAAGACTCGTTACCTCAACTATACAAATAATGATGAAGAGGAATGTTTGGTGATAAATAGTGGGTACGTGTGGGCCGGGCCTTATTTGGTGAATGGTACTTCCTTTTTTGTTACCCGATTCGGAGTAGTGTTTGGCAGTTTGTGAGTGGACTCTACTTGGTGTTTGGCAAATTGGACAAGTGGAGTCAATCTTGCAAGAGTAATCGTATAATTTGTCAGTGTCCAGCTCAACATCAACCATCTTTATTGACCCAAATAATGCCTAAAATCCTTTAAAATCCGTCTAGTGTAACATCCATTTGTTTAAACACTGAAATAATTATTATTCAGCAGCAGCATTAATTAGGGAATACTCCTTTTTTCTTCGTAAGGACCATAGCAGGTGGTGTTATGTAGTCTCTGCTTATCCCCATAGGAATAAGGCGTGAATTTATTTATGTTTATGTATGAGAACATGCGGTACCATAATAACCACGATGAAGAATTTTGCTGTTATTAGAGCACGTTCGTATTGACGTAAATTTATCGTGGTGGAATTTTATCGCGCATTGCTCTTTCAACTCTCGGTGTTCGAAATAACACAGCGTACGATTTCAACTCTAGGCGTTAACACCTAGAGTTGAAAATCGTTCATGTCGTTTGTACTGTGCGTTCGAAATGTAATGCGCGATACCGCAGTGATATTTTTACGTCCGTCCGAACGAGGACTTATTAGTGGCCTTTTAAAACATCACCATAAAGGTGAAGTGTTTCTGTGCGCTGTTCTTTTCGTCGTTCGAGTCTCTCGTACCCACACTGCTGTCATGTAATGTGGTCATCATCAGCATCTGCTTAGATATTGGGGACGGCTTTCAGCCTAACTGGTTGCATTTGAATACCATATTTTACATGAAGCGACTGCCTATCTGACCTCCACAACCCAGTTACTGGGTAATGCGATACTCCTTGGTAAGACTGGTTGTCAGAGTTTCGGGCTGCTGACGACCCGTAACGACTGTCAAAGATCTACAAATGACAGCCGGGACCAACGGCTTAACGTGTTTTCCGAGGCATGGAGGGGGGGTATGTAAAGATGGTCACCCATCCACGGACCAACCGCGGCAAGCGTAGCTTAACCCGATCGATCGACAAGTGCGGCTATTATTGCTTAGCCTAGTTATAGCTTAACACTAGAAGCGAACATACCGACTAAGGTAAATTTGGATAAAAAAATATGTATATTGCAATTACGTGGTTGAAGTCTCGTATAAATAATAATAGGTAATCATCATATTTCATAAAAAGTTACGATTATATGCATAATAAAATATTAATTAGAGCAGGAAGAACATCGAAATGGGTCAAATTTGGGACGCCCGCACTTCTAGTGTTAAATATTAACCAATTTATATCAAGGCTATTTACTGCGAATTCAAGTATATACCATTTGTCCTCCCACACTTCTATGTACACATAGTGTAAAAACTAACCAATGAATGATGTAACCTGCTAATGATTGTGGGATGAACCAGAGTTGTCAATTGGCCATAAGTAAGTACCAAAGACATCATGACATATACAGGATGTCCCAAAAATAACGTCAAGCCGAAAACGGTTGATAGGCCAGGTGGTGACAGTTATCAGAAAAATAATTTAAAAAAATCGATGTTTTCAAATTATTGACATTTTTTTTTTTTTCGTTAGTGATGTAACCCTAAATAACCCTTCTGTAAACTACGGTCCAAAATTAAAACACAACTACCTCAGTTTTAAAGAAAACATCACTTTTTTGCTCCACCATGTACTAAAAATTATTACATCGCCCAACTTTAACTGACTGTACTGAAAAAAAAAATGCTACGAGTAAGTGGTTTGAATTTTTTTTTAAAGACTGCACCAACGTATCGTGGACACGTAGGTACCCTAAAAATTCCAAAAGGACCAATTTTTTCCAAGGAAAAAGTGTGTATAAATAGGTACCTTGAACAAAAAGCTTTAGCATCAGCTTCCAGAATGTTAAAAACACGATTTTCCTTGTAAAAAAGATGACTCTTACAAGCTGACTAAGCTTAAGGCTATTGTTTGTTTTTTACTAAGATATTTTTGTCGTACAACTACTACCGTAATATATGTACTTATTATAATAACGAAAACACGATGTATTTTAGTTATTATTTTAAACCGTATGAAGCAGGGTTTTTTTTTGTGGGTGGGAAATCATCCAATGACGTCTCCCGCTCTTGAGCGGAGCGGGAGGGCATTTGAGAATTTTACTGACTAAAACCCACCCGTATTCCTTTAGTTGCCCATGTGCCAGGGCCACAGTATCTCTTTCGAACAAATCTCGTAATCCTGGCAGGAAGCAGGGGTTACAAGGACATCCATGAGGATTTCCACACGAAAAAAAAGGAGTTACAAGTACCTAATAAAATAAATTGAAAACGAGTCTCTCACAATCGTCTGTGATCGACTGAAGTCATCTGTACTACTATGTTCAATGGAAAATAAGCTTACCTATGTCCTATAGCGTTTACATCGATGTTTATTTATTTATTGGTCTACACTAACACTTGTATGCTATGATATAACTTGCGCAAATCATTCCACCAAGAACTATACTCTCTTGCATTCTCTAACAACGATAACCAACTTAGTACAGCCAATCAGAAGGACGATAACAAATGGCTTTCCGATTCCATTGAGGAACGCAAAACTGACATGTGTCACGACACTACTGGACATCGTACGTGCTCTGCATGGTATGACAGTTGCTACAGAAAATTAATAGTTAAATCACAACGTCCATGCTTTATTTTATGCTCGAATTACTATCGGTCAAATAATTCGTTTCGTGTAACAAGGCATTTATTTTGACAGTTATTTAAAAATGGAATCGACAATGTGAAATATTAAAAATCTTGAAAATGGAACGTCCTTTTATGTTCGTGTCGAGGTCGTGATTTGGGTCTATATCGTGTTGTCTGTGCTTTTATGTTAAAAAGTGTGACAAGAGGTAGTCGTGATGCGAAATTTTGCTCTTCAATGAAGATCGTCGTCATCGTTATCATTTCAGTCAAAAGACGTCCACTGCTGGACATAGACCTTCCCTTACTTGGAGGGGTCTGCCATATTCGCGACGCTTGGCAGGCGGGTTGGCGATCGTAGCATGGTGGTAAAATGTATAGAGAACGCTTCTGCCCATTCTCGTAGTAAGTCCCTTAGTTGCCTCTTACGACACCCACAGGAAGAAAAAGGATAGTGCTATTCTTTACGTCCGGCACCACACGTTCTCATTTTGAATAAAGTTGCTAATTTTGAATGTAGATATTGTATGATTTTGTTATCATCTGCCCTTTTTGAACAAAACCCAGCGTAATACGAAATGAATTCAACATTATTCACATTGTATGCGGGATGAATACTGTAGTCGAAAACATGGCTACCGAGGCAAAATGTAATTGAGTTTTACTCTTGGACAAATCTCAATTGCAGGCGGTTCTCTGTTTGAAATCGTGCACTGGCCAGTCATTTTGAGGCACATTTACTGCTACGAACATGTACTGTTATGGACATGTAGACGCCAGCGCACAAAACTACTACAATCTGTCTAACTTCTTTAATAGGTTTTCAATTTTATCGCTTAAGAATTAGATTCAAAATTTATTAGGAAAATTTGACCATTTCGTGTAGCTTGATGTGCTGGCGTCTGTACTACTGTTAGAAGCTGATGATCAATCATCGTGGTGTTTGTTTGATAAAGTGTTAGTCAGAGCTTTCAATCGATTTCAACTCGAATCATGTAACGAATTGACTTAAAAGGGTGTCCATAAAGTTTCGTGCCTGTTCTTCTCTATACGTTTTGGAATGGGCAACTAGCTTCATTTTTCTGAATGACGGATTCCTTGACAATTCAAAATAGCCTGTAATTGGTTTAATTGAAATAAATGCTTTGTGTTTGAGCAATTACATGGGCTAGTACAATCTTATTTACATGTCAACAATATTATGAATCCAATTTATTAACACAAAGTTATTTTTAAACGACTTCTGCGACGCAAAAAGGAGGGTTATTATTTGACCGGTACGTATGAAGGTATGTGTGTTCATCTGTTCCCTCATAACTTCTAAACTACTTATCATCATTTGACAAATGAGGTATCGTTGGAAGAGTCTTCATCTTCCGCTGGTTATAAGCCAAACAAACCCTTTTGGGCTAGCCTAGACCTATACGCGTAGTTAAGATGTCTTAAACCTCTACTTACCTCAAACCAGGAAATAAGAAGTTTTTGACACAGAGGGAAAACCTAACCTCCTACGTATAAAAGAGTACCAAACAAACACACTAGAAACAAAACATAATAATTACAACTGATTCACACAATCGAAAATAATGTTGATGAGTCCAAATATGGCTGATCAAGTGGGTGCGCTAATTAACGCTAATTGAAGCGTTAATGATGTTGCCTCACTGTTCCTGGCCGCCATTTTAAGATTCGAGATAGACTGTGAGGTGGTTGTAAACAACGGTGGCTTTTGTTATGGATTCATTGGCAAGGATGTATTGAAGACCTTGGATTATGGAGTGCTAGCTTTTGCCAGTGGCTTCGCCCGCGTAAAGGTCGGAAATTATACTATACGCGGGAACGCACTACTGGGATAAAAAGTACCCTATGTGTTAGTCTAGGTTATAAACTATCTGTGTGCCAAATTTCATCTAAATCCGAACAGTTATTTTGGCGTGAAAGAGCAACAAATATACATCTATACTCAGAAACTTTCATATTTATAATATCAGTAGGATTTTCTTAATTATTAAAAAACCTCATGGATTAATGATTATAGCTGTCGAACAAAGGTGAATCTACGCTTGCCGTGGTGGATTTGTGGATGGGGAAGGTGGTCACCCAACTATTATGTATCGAGACACCTCCGTGTCACGGAAAACGCTTAAGGCTTCTTCAGACTGGCGCGACGCGACGGGCACGTGGTTGCTTGTAGAATAATATCCATTTAAATTATTCTACGACTCTCGCATCGTGCTGTCGCGTCGCGCCAGTTTGTTGGACCCTTTCAGCCGCTGGTCACAACTGTCAGTCGTAGTTCTTTGACAGTGGTCACGGGTCACGTCTGTAAACTCACGTAAATCAGCGAAATCGGAAAAGTTTCGTATACGGCCTCTTATGGATTCTAGTGCAACAATATTTTCCAGTTTGACGATATAATAAAACATACTTCATAGCGTAAGCCGCAAGTAAGCAATAAGGTTTATAGGTATGCAGAAGGTATAATAAAGAATAAACGTGCACTTAGATACTAATGAAAACTGGCAGGAAGCCAAGAATACTAAAATAAATTAAAAATAAGAGAAACATAAATTTATTGCACATAGTCAAGTGAGGCTACTGCTACTGCACTAGAAATGTGCACAAAAAGTTAGTAAGAAAAGCTAAGCCTGCAGTACGAAATTGTAGATAACACTGGGTCTTCTCCAGTCTTGACGGTACTTCTATCTAGCGGGCTTCTCACAATAATTGCCGGAGACAAACATTTACAGACAGATATTTTCTTCAGAAAACATTACCAGCCTTCTGCCTGTGTTCCCTGAAAGTTACCAGCCAGCTTCCAGTACAAATGTACCTAATATCAGTGTAATTCATTGCAGAATTCCTATGAAACGAACTCGAATACATTCCAGAAACAACAGTCATTTATTTGATCGTCACTTGTTTTTTCGCAGAACCGACATGACACCCAGATAGATATTATTCAGAATTGCCACCTACCTACTAAACGGTCAAGTTCAACATTCCCGTAAGACATTCATTCAAGACTTAGGTCACTCATACACAATATATGCATTTATGTATATTTGTATACATATACAAATATTCTTGTTGACCGGCGATTGTTCACGAACGTCAGAGGAGACGGATGCAGCAAATTCGTCATTTTAGAGTAACATCCTGTTAGGTGTATATTTTGGTAAATATCCTCATAAACAGAGGAACACAATAAGATGGATGACATCATTAGCGAAATGTGGTGCAGTTACCTGTCTAACTTCGCCTTATTCTGAATCTAATGGATGATGAATAGATTTCCCAGCCACCTAATTTCCATATATAGGAGTATGATAAATTAGCGAACGTAACACACTTCCAGTCACAATCTGAATCATTTTGAAGGATACTGCTAAACCATTGCTTTGTATGTTCGAAAATATTGTCTGCTCAACAACATAAATAACGCAATGAATATTGTTGAAGCAGTCGCTACTGTTAATTTGATACGAAATTACCCCTCTGGTTGAAACTGGGGGAAATACGAAGGTAATTCCTTTGCTGTATATTTAAACAAAATTATATCTTGTAATTATAATATGTTTTGTAATATATTAATATCAACGTCTTCCGTCTATGTTCGATAAGCAATCTATTCTTCTTTTTATCCATTTCTGCTTTACGTTTCTCTTGCATTCTAGTGATCCGGATGTCTCGTGAGTCAATGCGGAGTTTTGGTTTTCTACAAATAAATTCACAATACAGATTACGTGCCAAGATTAAAGTAACTTTTGATTTCTTTTCTTTTGTCTACTATACTGTATATAGGTAGATATAAGATTTCTAAATGCAATATGCTTTAAATTAGCTATAATTTATAGACATAAATGAAGGCTATATTCTATACTCTACACGTTCTGCTAAAGTGAATTGTTCATTTTGCCAATTTTGGCACGGAACAGGGATACTAAAAGCGCCGTATGTTCTAAATATTACCTACTAGCTTTTACCAGCGGCTTTGCCGGCGTATTATACGGATAAACATTCCTCTTGAATCACTCTATCTATTAAAAAAACCGCATCAAAATCTGTTGCGTAGTTTAAAAGATCTTAGCTTACGTAGGGACAGACAGAGGGAAACAACTTTGTTTTATACTATGTAGTGTAGACTAGTAGGGCTTAGATACTCTAAGCACTAGCTCTGAAACATTACATCTACCAACCCGCAATAGGTCCCGTGGCATAGATTACAAACCGACTCCCTCTCGGTTTCTCTCGCCTTTTGTGGCTACCCATTGCATTTTTTTTGCGAAATAATTTTGTAGACAATTCTTAAATGAATTCTTGTCGACCGACGTATGACATCTTTTTGAGGCTACTGTACTCCCTGTGTTATTCCTTGGTGCATTTTTCAACATCCGACATGCTGGCTCTCACACCGGGTATCTCAACATGCCGCCATCGCTTCCTGCACCCTGCTGCAAGTTTCTAGACTAAAAGAAAAATATAAATTATGATAAGTTGACAGTTCAGCGAGAAGTTGGCTGCATTCCAAACTCAGTGTAGGTACACGGGTAAGATCGTTAAAGGCTCCTGCAGACAGGCACGATAAAACAGAGCGACAACTCTTGTGGAAAAATTTCAATGAAAACTTTACGGTGAATCGCACCGCACGGACGTGTCGCGCCTTTTTTTTTTTTTTGGATGGGAAATCATCAACTGACTTCTCCCGCTCTGGGCGGAGCGGGAGGGCGTGTCAGACTTTTACTGACTAAAACCCACCCGTGTTCCTTCAGTTGCCCATGTGCCAGGGTCACGGTATCTCTTTCGAACAATCTCGCGACCCCGACCCCGCGACCCCGGCAGGCGTCGGTCCTAGCAGAGCCCTTCATTGCTGCTGACATCTCTCTGAGGCGCGCGTGGAACACTACGCGCCGTCGACCCGAGCCTGGTCCTTACCGGGCGGCGAGCTACCCATTGCTCGCCGCCCACAAGCTCGCGCCTACGGTGGCCGGGAGTCCGCTATAGACTCCCGACGCCCGGGGCGTCTCCTCCTGCGGCGGCTAGGGACGTGAGGGCGCAGAGACACGTGTCGCGCCTGTCTGCGGGTACCTGGTCGTTCTTTCTGTCTCTGGTATTTTTTATCTCGGTCATTAATTTGGTTATCTGCAACATTTTTTATGTTATGCAAAGGTCACGTACTAGTAAAGTTACGCGGGTTGGGATAGTTTATAGGTAGAAATAGTGGTTTTTAAAAGTTAAAGCTTTTTTATTTAAATAATTGTTTTATGCGATGCCAAAATGGGAACGATCCTCCAAGGCCAAATTGAAACGGATATCGTTTCCCGTGTATCGTTAATTTTTTACAGTTTTACGACAATTCGACCATAGACTTTACTCAGCGTATCTAGAGTATAGTCTCACCCTACTACCTACTATATTCCACTAATATTATTAATATAAAAGATGGTATGATTTTTTTTGTGTTCAAATTTAACATACAGATTGTTTATAACCTTCGATTCGATACTTTCATCCCGGTACTAAGTCTCCGTGGGACGATATCGTATAACACACCAGGGTACGGGTTCTAAGCTAGAAAACCTTCAGAACAATGATATACCGTCCACAGTCTGACTTAGTCTAGTATATCAAATAAGTACGAAAGAAAAGTCTCACCGTAAAATTATAACTAATTAAGACCACAGATCAACCCCACTATTTATCCAACAGATCATCAGATAGTAATAGAAAATGACTGCATTGTGTTCGTTTGCTGTTAGAACACCGTATTTGAATGAGATATTGTCACACGTCCGAGCATTGCCCCCAATTTTATTTACTTTCCTACTCGTCTATATGTACTGGATGAGTAGGTACACTAATTAACGACCACTTTGTAAACAGTCATAGCGGTGAGATCACTGCTTAAATACTTTTGGACTTTAGGTAGCCACGCAGATAGGCACAATAGGTGCACATACATAATTATGTACACTCACAAATGGATAAGTTTTGGATTCGAACAGTTTCACTCGCCCAAAACGTGCGACTTGAGTCTTCTGTATATTATTTTCGGTGGGCAATTCGTATGAAGTTGATTCGTTTGTGGGGCAATCGGCAACTTAAAAAAATCGTTTTAGTCAATAAGCTCATTTTGAGTTTTATGCAATGAAGTAATAACATTAGTTCGATTTTCTCCTATTACCTAGTAAGAAAATATTTACATTTTCTTCCTAACATAACATATCGTCACGTTTCACTTGTTTTGTTTAGGGTGAGCCTATTGTTATCAACCGGTTACAAATCCAGGCTGTTACTGAAAATAGAATTGGTTCAAAGCGCGATTCTAGGCTAAATCTGAAAAATAATAGGCTATTCTTGAGAGGTCTAATATCTAATATATTTAAGTACAGCTAACACCATGAATACGTAACACACTATTCATCACAATCTGAATCATTTTGAAGGTTATTTTTTATCCATTGCTTTATATGTTCCAAAAAAAAAACTGCTCAACAACTTAAATAACGTAATGTATGTTGTTGATCTGTCAAAATGAAACCCATTCCTACTGTTAGTGTGTTACGCAATTACCCTGCTGTTTAGATAAGTGCAGTGCAGACGACGAGATCACTATTCAAGCACCTTTGGTACCTACTGATGGGTAGGTAGGTAGATATGTAGGTACGCTCAATATTCTCGTGGGCCCACTGTGCAGCCAGAATCGCACCGGTTTAGTCACTTGTGGTGAATGGTGCAAGTTATAGACTGAAGACAACTACGCTGAAATTTAATAAGCGTTATTAAAACCCAGAAATGCCATGCCATGCCCAGAAACCCATTTCTGGGTAAAAAAGCTGTGTATTGGATTTTCGATGTAAAAGAATTTTTTGAACTATTATAAGACTAATCCTGAATCCAAGAATTACATTTTTGTAAAGTAAATGGTTGAAAATCTATCATTTTTTAAAATATACAGTTTATTTCCGGTTTTTCTAATACGAATGAAGAATGAATTGCACTGACCCCATCAGTGCAATTCGCAAGCGTGTTTTGATAATCAAATTAACCCTAAGAATTGCACTAGCCCCTGAAACCTCATGTTTCATGGTGCTACAGAAACCATTGCATATCAAGGCATCAAGCGGAGGGCGCAGTAATGACAGGGAAGACGTGGCCTTACCATAGGAAAGGTTGGAGCCGTTCCCCCTAGAGAGGAACCTCCTAGAGTAGACATTGAACTTGTGGAGAGACGGGTGATATTTATCCATGGGATGGGATCTTGTAACGACATGGTCGCCTGGTTAATTCAGGTTGAGCTTCACGGGGAACAGGACATATTTGATCTGAGTTCATTTGTTTATCCCGCTATCTCTCCTCTCTTCCACCAACCCAAATGAATCAGTCTTCACACTCCACGCCAATTCATTAGCAGCTCCACTTGTTTGCAAATTAGTGTTTGTGCTACACAATGGACTCGCATAACATTACACGACATCATACTTAGTGCTAAAGGACTCAGTGACCTTAATTTGGTAGACCATTGCCACATCTTAATATGGCGCGCGATGGCTTGAATTTGATCGGGACTCGTGGCTAAGTAATAATAGGGGCCCAAGTCGATCATCATAATTTCACTACAGTATAGGCTTCCTCCCCAATGGGGGGGCGGGCTTATCGCAGTATGGTGGTAAACTGTGGAAAAAAAAGAAGAAAAAGTATTTATTGGGACACGCACAGAAACTATACAAAAAACAATACTTAATAAAATAAAAAATCAATTATTTACAAAAGAAACATAAAAAGAAAATTTCAAAGAAAAAAAAATCAGAAAGTCCTGTACGAGGCCAAAGGGCCCTCTATCTCAGCATGATGCTGCAACATTTAAAAATAAGTGTCACAGCTCTGGTATTCTGATAGGGCCCAGTATGTTGTGATGTCACGGACAAATACAGAAATAAATAAATTATAATAAGATAACGTATTGTACGTTATCTTATTATAATAAAAAAATCAAAATCAAAATAAAAAAAATTATCACCAATAATGTATTCAGCGTGCCAGTACCCGATATAGCATCAAGTTACTTGTTTATACCCTAGCGTGTCACAGATATTTGACACTCTATGGCATCGTTATGACAATTAAAGAGACGCAGGCGCCGACGACGCTAACGTAAAACAAGAGCAAAACAAAAGTTATTTGAATGATAGATAGTTAGTGATAAAGTGTTAAGACCGTTTTGAAATACAGTCCTTTTGCTTTAATTTGAGAATTAAAGATAAATGAAGGAAATGCGTAGAGAACGCTGATGCCCATTCTCTAGAGAGTCCCTTAGTCGCCTCTTACGACACCCACGGGAAAAATGGGATTGTGGCCACTACACGGGACTGGTCGATAGATCAGGTTAAACCAGTCTTGTAGAGGTTGGTCTGCAGATGGTTGACCATCTTTACATATCCCGACCCCTTTGTGCCTTGGTCCCGGCTGTCAGTCGTGTATCCTTTTACAATCGTTATTGGTCGTCAGAAGCCCGGATAAGTCTCCAGTCTGAGCAAAGGGTATAATATAATGTTCCCTAGTTACTGGGTTGTAGAAGTCATTCATGACTGGCCTGTTAATCTAGTGGTTAGTGACCCTGACTGCTAAGACTGAGGTCGTTGGTTCGATTCCCACCCAGGACAAATCGTTGTGTGATGAGCACGATCATTTGTTCTGTGTCTGGGTGTAATTTATCTATAATATGTATGTATTTAGAAATATATAAGTATGTTTATCAGTTGTCTGGTTGCCATAGTACAGGTTCTGCCTAGTTTGGGATCAGATAACGGTGTGTTGGTTGTCCTAAGATATTAATTTATTTATTCATGTAAAAAATTTAAATCTATCATAGTTCGTTACTGGTCCCGCTGCTAGTTTCATTGACTCCTAAATCGTATGGATAGTGACAATTACATTTACATACCTACATTTATCAAATAATTATATTTTAATTACCATCTCTTACATACTTGTATATTTTGTTATCAATATTACTGGTCATAGGTATAGGTCATTATGTTGTTATAACTTACATAGTTAAAATCAATAACACTCCGATATGCATCGCTTTTATACATATAATAAATTGTTTATCAATATAGGAATAACGAGACTTCATTCTGTAATATCATCATCATCATCATCATTTCAACCGTAAGACGTCCACTGCTGGACTTAGGCCTCCCCCAATTTGGGGGGCTTTGCCTTAATCGCCACACTTGGCAGGCGGGTTGGCGATTGCAGTATGGCGGTAAAATGCATAGAGAACGCTGCTGCCCATTCTCTAGTAAGTCCCTTAGTCGCCTTTTACGACACCCACGGGAAGAAATGGGGTGGTGTTATTCTTTATGTCCAGCACCACACGGTACAAACACGGTACTCAACACGGTATTCTGTAATATATATTATTAATAATACTGAAATAATAGGTTGGGGAAAAAGTTTCTTCGCAATTTTTAAGGAAATTCAAAACATTTTTTAATAAAGTTTATTTACATTTAACTAAAGTATGTAGGTACCATTTTGTTCGATAACTTTTTGCCATCTTGTAGGTAGGGACATGATCCCATTGCTATAGAAATTTTGGGACTTCTGGTCAAAATACCGCGACGAGTGGTTTTGGCAGTCCTCTCGTAATGTTAACCTGACACTGCCTAAAGAATTCTGAAGAGACCGAAACAGGTGGAAATCTGAAGGTGCAAGGTCAGGACTATACGGCGGATGCATTAACACCTCCCAGCCAAACTCTCTTAATTTTTGTTGGGTGGCTAAAGATGTGTGAGGTCTAGCGTTATCATGATGAAAAACCACACCCCTTCTGTTGATTAATTCCGGCCGCTTTCTCTCAACTTCTTGCTTTAATCTCATCAGTTGTTCGCGGTAGAGTTCAGAATCGATGGTCCTGCCTGGTGGTAACAGCTCATAATGAATAATGCCCTTCCAATCCCACCACACACACAGCATCACCTTGTTGCGAGTTAACCCGGGTTTCGCCACAGTCTGTGAAGCCTGACCGGCCTTTGACCACGACCTTTTTCGCATGTTCTTGTCATACGTGATCCACTTTTTATCACCAGTTATCAGCTTCTTCAGAAATGGTTCGGTTTCATTACGTCGTAATAAAGAATCACAAATGAGTACACGGTTCATTAGGTTTCTTTCAGTGAGCTCGTGAGGTACCCAAATGTCGAGCTTTTTTGTGTACCCAGTTTTTTTCAAATGCGCCAAAACTGTTTTGTGGTCAATTTCCAGCTCTTCAGCTACGTCGTAACTACTGGTATGCCGATCTTGCTCCACTTTTTCAAAAATGGCATCCATTTTATCCGTAATAGGGCGACCAGAGCGACGTGCATCTTTGACATCAAAATTTCCGGATTGAAAACGCTTAAACCAAATTTGTGCTACTCTCACAGACACTACACTAGGTCCATAAACATCGCAAATTTTTTTCGCGGCTTGCGTTGCATTTTTACCTTTTTTGTAGTAAAATTTTAAAATGTATCGAATTTCTTCATTAGGTTCACTCATCTTGACGGTACGAAAAACAAATGAAAATCACACATTTTCCTAATTTGAATTTGGAATTATGTTCTTTAAAATTTAAACTTTCAATGATACCAAAACCAGCCAGATACAGATAGTATAGCCAAAGAGATTTTATTACAAGTTCATACATACTATAATGCGAAAAGACTTTTTCCCCAACCTAATATGTAATCACCCGCCCGTTCTGGTGCGACAACCTTTGTCCATTTCCCACAGGAGCCGGGTGCTACGCCCTAGTCCTATCGCTCATCATGTCATTTCCTCTCATGTTGCTGGTTTTGGTAAAGTTTAACAATCGGCCGCTACTCTGACACCAACCCTCCTTAGGAATGCTATTGTTGGTTGTTTACCCACCAACAATAGATCACGGGCGACCGAAGGTGCTACAATGGAATGCATAAGGCCCCTAGTTCCCTCAGTCGTCTCTTACGACACCCATGGGATGAAATGGGGTGGCCATATTCTTCAAATCCTAGACCACACGGCGCGGCGCGGTGATCGCGGTATGATGGTAAAATGCATAGAGAACACTGCTGCCAATTCTCTAGTAAGTCCTTTAGTCGCCTTTTGCGTCACCCACAGGAAGAAATGGGGTGATGCTATTGGTGAAGTGTGACACCACACTACACTTTTACTCACACACAATGTTAAAAACATTTTATCTATTTTAAAAATTTTGTATTCCTATTTCATTCTTTATTTTTGTTGTACGTGTTCTCCTGCCAAAGGTTAAAATTATTTTGTTTCATAATATTATCGCTAAGATTAAATCCTCAAACACTGTGTCTGGGGGGGGGGGGGGGCTGGTAATCTGTGTGACAGATGTTTCCTAGTGCAGATACCAGTCTCTCCCACAAAGGATTTATGCTGATGTTATTTCTTCGTAATTTTAAGGAGCATTTGTGGAAGACAAATAATTGTTTAACACGAGACCTACCTGGAATAATAATTACATTAATTGAACGTTCAATATAACCGCGGCGTTTAAACACACAATAGAGCTCCCTGTATTTCCAATTGACAAAGACTTAAAAATACAAACTGAATTTAAGTTCGAAATTCAAACTGCATTGAAATCAAAGGTTCTTAAAAAAAGCAATGTTATATAACGTCGGGGCTAAAAATAACTTTCAGCGTTTTTTCTGAAAGCGATGGCTGAAAATTATTCTTTGAAAATAAAATGTTGAGGGAAAATTGCATAATTTATTGTTTACCTTTATTATTGGTTGTAGACTAGCCACGCCTGTGGTAGCGCCTGTTTTTTAACCAACGAAAAAAAAAAACGAAGGAGGATCTTAATTCGACGCGTATACTTTTTTTTAAATTATGACCACGCATAACTTATTACGTAGTAGTTTGATTGTGATAATTCTTTTTTTATTGGAAAGAGGTGGTTCCATATAAATTTGAAAAAAGAAAATCTAACTCTGAGGGTCGGAAAACAGTGGATGATTGATTGTTCACTCACTGATTGTAATGTATGACCACGCATAACTTTATACATGGTAGTCCGATTTGATAATTCTTTTTTTATTGTACCTTGTCAAGTATTATTAGTACATTAAACCCACAAAAAATGATAAAATAAAAACTTTTTAACAAAAAAATTTAACCGCCGAAAAAACTGAAAAATAATATAAACCTTAAAATTTTGAGTAGGCGCTGAAAAATCAATGGACAAAGATCACTCAAAGCGCCGAGTCATAATTTTAAGGTTTATTATTTTTTGCTTTTCGGTTTTTTCGGCGGTTTAATTTTTTTTGTTATTCCATCTTTTATGCTGTTGGCTTCTCTATTATATCTTTGTATCAAAAGTGACAGAATACTTGGCAACATACTTAGGCCGAAATCTTTAAACGTTACTAAGCACAAGTTTTGAACAAGTCCACGTTTGCAGGGACTTACAAATACAACAATTTCTTCCATATGTCTTTTTCTTCCATAATTTTCTATTAGTCGTCATCTCGGTAGTCACCCCATTTCTAACCATGTCACCATTCATACAGTCCATCCATTGTTTCGTTGTTCTATAAAAACATGATCAAACGTAAAGTTAATTATTTTGATGAATTCTTTTTGAGGTCAGCCGCAGGTAGTAGCCGCGAAGCCCGTCATATCTGCTCGTTTTGCTAGTCAATTCAATTTGACCCGGTACATCATCTTAATAAAACATGATATCAAATTAAAATAAATAAGAACTGTAAAGTAAAATTAAATTAAAATGTTGGTAATGCAAAACACCCAGCACAGAAACAGCGCTGTTTTGTATAAAAATAAATGTGACGTAGCTCGCGGTTTTTCTGCATCACCGCGCGAAGTAGCTTCATGAAACTTAATTAGAAACGTTTGCGAAAGGAAACGAGGAGGTTTCCAACTTTAGTTTTGTCTGGTTTTTGCATAATTTGCCCTGAACTTTAGCTGGCGAAGGTAATTCATGTGGTTTGAAATGGATTCACATTTTTCTTTGCTGGACTATATGAATGGTGACACCATTCATACAGTCCATCCATTGTTTCGTTGTTCTATAAAAACATGATCAAACGTAAAGTTAATTATTTTGATGAATTCTTTTTGAGGTCAGCCGCAGGTAGTAGCCGCGAAGCCCGTCATATCTGCTCGTTTTGCTAGTCAATTCAATTTGACCCGGTACATCATCTTAATAAAACATGATATCAAATTAAAATAAATAAGAACTGTAAAGTAAAATTAAATTAAAATGTTGGTAATGCAAAACACCCAGCACAGAAACAGCGCTGTTTTGTATAAAAATAAATGTGACGTAGCTCGCGGTTTTTCTGCATCACCGCGCGAAGTAGCTTCATGAAACTTAATTAGAAACGTTTGCGAAAGGAAACGAGGAGGTTTCCAACTTTAGTTTTGTCTGGTTTTTGCATAATTTGCCCTGAACTTTAGCTGGCGAAGGTAATTCATGTGGTTTGAAATGGATTCACATTTTTCTTTGCTGGGTGGTACAGAAACTAGTTAATGCTTTGATAAACTTGATATTAGGAGCAGAAAAACAGCAGGAGAGACGAGTTTCTGAATCACGTACTTTGGTTAAGCGGTGTTCCTGTCTCTGTCAAACTATAAGTGCAAGATAGAGACGAAAATAAATTAAGGCAAAGCACGTGCTAACTAACGTTTATAGATCTCAGTCTGAGTTTCAGTTTTATTTTTTACTAGAGACAATTGTCAATCTGCTTATTATGTTCCCACTGCTGGGAAACAGGCCTCCTCAAAATGAGAGGGAGTGGGCCGTAATTCGCCACGCGCTCCCAGTGTCGGTTGGTTACTGTCACGTCTTCGTTTGATTCTAGGACATGACGGTTTCCTCACGAAGTTTTCCGTCACCGTATCGAGAGCATTGATAATTAAATAATTTACACAAATAAAGCGCCTGTTCGGATTCGAACTTACGACCTATATATAACTCGTAAGTCATTGCTACTGAACCACCAATACTCACAACATCGTATGTATGTTTTGAACATTGGTGGCCCAAAATTTCTATACACATGATAAAACCATTTCACCCTTATTTTCTTGAACGCACCTGCTTATCTCCTGACAGAAGTTTGTGTGGTCCGTCCCTCACACCGACAAAGGCCGGAACCACACGTGGGTTATACGAAGACACTGATGCGGGTATCTCTTCACAATGGTCTGTCCTCATACACAAGGAAGTGGCGAAGGGTGGGCGTTTTTGATGTCTGTTGTTCTAAAAGTGCTCATTTTCAACGTACTTTGAATATAATGAATGAATGAATATTATTCAATCCACATCAACATCATAAATTTTGCAATTTAATTATAATATATATTTATAAATAATTATTTATAAATAATTTAATAATAAAATCAAAATTAATACAATTAAATTAAAATTAATACAATTAAATTAAAATTAATACAGTTAAATTATAATTATCAGTAAAATAAAATAATTAATAATGCTGCCTCTGAGTCATTTGTTTGTTTGTCAGAACATTAATCATATAACAATAGTTAATGTACTGACAGTCAAACCAAAAGAATGAAAGCATTTTCTAAAGTATCTATTTTCAGTGTCTATATTTGGTAGCACTTGCACTATGAAAATTACCTTACTCATCATCATCATCATCATTTCAGCTGAAAGGCGTCCACTGCTAGACATAGGCTTCGCCCAATTTGCGAGGGTTTGCCATAATCGCTACGCTTGGCAGGCGTGTTAGCGATAGCAGTATGGTGGTAAAATGCATAGAGAACGCTGCTGCCCATTCTCTAGTAAGTCCCTTAGTCGCCTCTTATGACACCCTTGAGAAGAAATGGGGTGGTGCTATCTATACGTCCGACATCACATGGAACAACACCACTTAATACGACGTCATAAAGGCTCTGTCAATGTCAAAGTGATACTGATGTGCAGTTGACCGTATATAAACTTGTGAAAGCTTGTGACGTTTTAGAGACTTACATAACCAGCCTATATTGTTCCCACTGCTGGGACACAGGCCTCCTCTCGATGAGAGGGAACGGGCCGTAATCCACCACGCGGGCCCAGTGCGGGTTGGTAGATGACACATGTGTTTGAATTTTTGGTTCTAAGACATGCCGGTTTCCTCACGATTTGTTTTTTCACGGTTTTGAGAGCAGGGGTGATGAAATAAGTTACACAAAGTAAAGCGCCTGGGTTCGAACCCACGATGTACTACGACCGAAAGTCGGGGCCGATACACTTGGCCAGCACTGCTCTTTCTCTCTGCTTTTAGAGACTAATATCGTTCGATACTTTAACTCTGATATCCTCATTAAAGTCAGTGTAAACTTTAGTCCTCATTGACGCGTTATCGTGTGACTGCACAAAATCCAAATTGATCGCTCGCACATACGACACGTGACGTAATCACGCCCGTCTGTATAGAAGATACTAAGCTCCTGTTACCGCGACATTGCCCGTCTGAGCTAACCCTAAATTGGACTGAACCGCGTTATGTAATGTTCTGCACGAGATGGCATATACAACATATTCCTATAGATTTTCCTTAACTCTAGGGTAATCCAAAAAATATCTACAGTTTTCTAGAAAAGTGCAATATCTACACGGCCATAAAAACTTTTTAACAAAAAATTAAACCGCCGAAAAAGCAGAAAAGCAAAAAATAATAAACATTAAAATTATGAGTCGGCGCTTTGAGTGATCTTAGTTCATTGATTTTTCAGCGCCGACTCAAAATTTTAAGGTTTATTATTTTTTGCTTTTCTGTTTTTTCGGCGGTAAATTTTTTTGTTAAAAAGTTTTAATTTTTTTGTAGCTTTAATGTACTAATAATACTTGGCAAGGTATACCCTATCCAATGAAAAAAGAGTTATCAAAATCGGACTACTCTGTACAAAGTTATGCGTGGTTATACATTACAGTCAATGAGTGAACAATCAATCATCTCCTGTTTTCCGACCCTTAGGCTCTAGACAGACGGACTGCATTTCAACTGCAATCCAACCGCAAATTGCAGTTCAAGTGCAGTTTGAATGCAGTTGGCACGACTGCAATAGAACTGCAAACCAACGGTGCAGTTCGATTGCAGTTGGTGTGCAGTTCACACGATTGCACGCCGACTGCAATCGGACTGCAGGTTTGTTACATGCTAAGTTTATTCGTGCAGTCCGATTGCAGTCGGCGTGCAATCGTGTGAACTGCACACCGACTGCAATCGAACTGCACCGTTGGTTTGCAGTTCTATTGCAGTCGTGTCAACTGCATTCAAACTGCACTTGAACTGCAATTTGCGGTTGGATTGCAGTTGAAATGCAGTCCGTCTGTCTAGAGCCTTAGGGTTTGATTATGTTTTTCAAATTTATATGGAACCACCCTCGGAGTATACCCTTTCCAATAAAAAAAGAATTATCACAATCGGACTACTATGTAAAAAGTTATGCGTGGTCATACATAAAAAAAAAAAAACAAAAAAAAATATACGCGTCGAATTGATAACCTCATCCGTTTTTTTTCGTCGGTTAAAAATTAATGTTCCTGTAAGTCCCTGAGATACCACATTTGGTTCCCCGCGTACCAGCGAACTTTAACCTTATTTGTATGATAAAATAAGGCTCTGAATCGTTTGAAACGATGCGAGCATAACGTAGGTAATTAGTAATAAAGAGGTTAACTTTTATAAAATTCCTAGACGGTAATCTTAGCGAAGGAAACTTCGTGGATTTGTTCGAAAGAGTTACCGTGACCCTGGCACATGGGCAACTGAAGAAACACGGGTGGGTTTTAGTCAGTAAAACTCTGACATGCTCTCCCGCATCACCCAGAGCAGGAGACTGATGATTACCCACCTAGAAAAAAAAAACTAAAGCCGTTAGCCCATCATGTCCTGAATTCATGCTCACAATTTCCGCACTGGTTAATTCCCTTTTCCTCCATTTTTGCTGCATTTGTACACCACGTCCAAATATGGAAATCTCTATGATTATTATTCCAATGCACCTAAAACCCACATTAATTCTGGTCCAGGACCAGTCGTCTATTTTCGTATGACCTTTACAAACAATCAGATACAACAGGGCTATTTCCGTACGACTTACATAATACAAAGACTACGGCGAAACCAACTTACATCCCTCCATTTATACCCGTTCTTGTACCCAGAATATCGTATTCATGAAATTTCGGATAGCGTTTCTCCATGTAGATGGGGCAAGTAATGAAAGAAGAAGGCGTTACTATTGTATTAACTTGTAATAGGGTTTGCTGAGGGGTAGAACGATTTGCTGGTACTCGAGTAGACAGATGAAGTAAAATAATAACTAAATAAATTACTTTATTTCCAATTTCACAATTAACATACAGGCGATAGGATAAATAACACAACTGTTTTCAAATTGCATAAATCACTAAGTATCTTCACTGGCACCCAAACTAAGATTAAACTTGTGTTATGGATGCCAGATTAATAAGTGATTGCTGGAAAGTGGAGGTATTGGTTACGACCAAAGCCTACTCTCTACTCGTTTTCAGTTCTTAATTCAAAAACTGGCTGACCTGGTCTGACTTAAAACCTTGTTTTTTAATAAAAAAGCTAAACTTCATGCTTTAGCTTTACCTCTTTACGTAATTTGTCTCTTGGTCTGCAACCGGCTTCGATCTCCTTTAGGTACAGTAAACTAAAGGTCTATGACCTAAGAATATAGCCCGCTTCACTTAACGACTCATTTCGCGGTGTTATTTTAAGGTAACAAGTTTATTTCGGTGTTGGTATAATTTAAATGTGAGGGTGTGCATTTGCTGGTGTTTTATGTGGCCCTAAACGATCAACTTTATTGCTCAATGTCACGAATTGCGCAATGTTTTTGAAAATGGTCAAAAACATTGCGCAATTCTTGGCATGAACAGCCTATACTGTTCCCACTGCTGGGACACAGGTCTCCTCTGTTAGAGGAAGTGAGTCGTAATCCACCACGCGGGCCCAGTGCGAGTTGGTAGATAACACATGTCTTCGTATTTTTGATCCATGGACATGCCGGTTTCCTCACGAAATTTCCTTCACCGTTTTAGGAATAATATTGAGATAGCGAAATTATTGAACAAAATTTTGAGCGAGCTTAAATTTATTGCACCGTGTTGGTAAGATTATTATTCGTAGATCTTGGTCACGTAAAAACATTGATGTTTATGGGCGGTCAATGTTACTGCGTGTCACTCTCAGTAATGGATCGTTGGAGTGCAAGGACTGATTCAGTCATATCGCGCAGTATAAGTATTCATCATCATGACAGCCGAAAGACGTCCACTGTTGGACAAAGGCCTCCTCTAATTTGGAGGGTTTGCCATAATCGTCACGCTTGGCTTTTTGTTTTTTTTTTTTTTTTGGACGGGAAATCATAAAATGATTTCTCCCGCTCTGGGCGGAGCGGGAGGGCGTGTCAGACTTTTACTGACTAAAACCCACCCGTCTTCCTTCAGTTGCCCATGTGCCAGGGTCACGGTATCTCTTTCGAACAATCTCGCGACCCTGGCAGGAATCGGTCCTAGCAGACCCCTTCAGTACTGCTGACATCTCTTTGAGGCGCGCGTGGAACACTCCGCGCCGTCGACCCGAGCCTGGTCCTTACCGGGCGGCGAGCTACCCATTGCTCGCCGCCCGCAAGCTCGCGCCCACGGTGGCCGGGAGTCCGCTATGGACTCCCGACGCCCGGGGCGTCTCCTTCTGCGGCGGCTAGGGACGTGTGGGCGCAGAGACTGCCACTCCCTCACGCGCCCCGCCTCCTCCTGTCACGCTTGGCTTGGTTGGCAATCGCAGTATGGTGGTAAAGTTCATAGAGAACACTGCTGCTTTAGTTCTCTAGTAAGTCCCTTAGTCGCCTCTTACGACACCCATGGGAAGAAATGAAATGGAGCTATTCTTTACGTTAAGCTGGAATGCTAATCAGGAATTTGAGAAATGCAGTCATTTCCAGATACCTACTGAACTTAACAGTAAACTGCATTGTTTATCCTTATTTAATGATATTGGTGTAAATTGTTTGTATTTATAATGAAAATTAACATAAACACGTGGCTTATAATGTAAACTGTTTTGATATTATTATGTTAAAATATAAGCGTGTAGATTTCCGTTTAAAATCATTTTACAATATTATTAATTAAAACAAAATTTTCAAATTTATATGTGTTATTTCCTGCAAGGCAGATGTTGATCACAATTCAAATTAACTTACAATATTAGTTGGTGTCTATACAGGGTGGCAACTGGTAGGGACGGCACCCGCGCAAATTGAAGCCATGAATTCAGTTCATGATTCTAGACTCCTTAAAGAAAAAATTGTTCGTCGGTTTAAAAAAAAACGCTCATTCATAAAAATATGCAATACATACGCGGTCAAAATGAATGACAGAGCAATTTTTTTTTATGAAAGAAAAACTTACCTTTCGTTTGACTGGGTGCTAAAGACGGAGGACAGCGTGTTGAGGCAATGGGAGTAGCATATGTCCAGCAGTGGACTGCGATAGGCTGAATTGATTGAGGTTTTACGTTGATGTCCCTGCCACCCTGTATAATGCTGGGTGCATCGCCAAGAATATTATTTAATAACTGTCATTAATATTATTAGATAGTCCATAAAGATAGTAATAAGGCGTAGGAATTTAAAGTAAAAGTTAACTTAAATGTGAACTTTAAAACTTCGACATAGAGTATGCTTGGCGGAGTGCCAGAACCAGCCTTGCTCTCGCAAATTGAGCAGCACTTGTACCTACAAATGTGAGCGGTAGTATTTTTATTAAATATGACTTGGTTTTTACTCCTAATTTCCCAAAGTTTCCTTCTTTCGTCTGAAATACAGAATACATCCACATAAATAAATAAAAAGGAAGTATCTGTTTGTCAATTTAAAATAACAGATTTTTACTAAATATATAAGAAAGGGTTTGCAGTACTTATACGTTAAAAAAATAATGTTAGATAGGGTCTTTCACTGATAGATAGCTAATTTTATAAGGAGCAATATAGGCTTTAAGCTTTTTGTACCGGTAGCACATTCCAGTGAGATAATTTCTAACATCCACGCGGGCGAAGCCGCAGGCACAGCTTTTTTTTCATAACTTTTTATTTTCATCTAAGTATTGCAACAATATTTAGATATCAAAGAGTATCCGTAGTTTTGCCCGTCCTCCATATGAACCTAGTAAATTTTAAAAAAGGGTCACTTCCTTCATTTTTCTCACTGACCGACCCCTTGGCAATTCAAAAGTGCCTGTAAATGGTTTAATTGAAATAAATAATTTAAGTTGAATTTAGAATTGATTAATGTTCCGCGTAGTGGACGTAAAGAATAGCACGATGTCATTTCGCCCCGTGGGTATCGAAAGAGGCGGTTAAGGGGCTTGTTAGAGAATGGGCATTAGCGTCCTCTATGCATTTTACCACCAAGCTGCGATCATCAACCCCCTGCCAAGCGTTGCCATTATGGCATATCCACCCAAATTGGGGAGGCCTATGTCCAGCTGTGGGCGTCGTAGGGCTGAAACGATGAGAATTAATACAGTTAATAAATAGCTAGTTATATATAGAAAGCAAAACATTTACCTTCACCTTTCCCATAACATAAACACATTCCTATATAATATGAGTAAATAGGGTACACTTAAGTGCAAAAGTAATAGCCTGTGGTAGGCAGGCACGCGGAAGCCCATTGTTGGCACATTCCTCACAAGTTTACTGCTTAGAGACTTGCTTGCACCATATACAGTAACCGGCCTCGATTGTACCTACGAGCAAAGGACGTTTGCTCCTGTTTTTTTTTTCTATTTATGTGTAGAACTCGAACTGATTCTAAATTTAATTTCTTTTTTGAATATTGCCGTTATCATAATTGCATAAACGAATTTAATGCAGTTTTTTAAGTTTGAAATTTTAAATGTTCTGATTTTAAATGTAAGAAAAAAAAACTAAAAAGTCATGTAAGCCCTTAAGTTTTTCGTCGTTCAATTAGACGAGCCAGAAGAAAAGTGAATTGTCAAATTTTGAAAGAAAGGTTCTAATGACAAAACGTTCTATGACAAAAATAAACATGTTAAATGAAAAAAAATAAAAAATAAAAATAGTGATGATGTATTTTAATGAATTTTATTTTTACTGGAATTTTTTATTTTGTTTATTTTGTCTTAATAAATGAATAAATTGAATTGAATTATGTTCTTTTTGAAGTGGGTGGCCCGCCTGTGCTAATTACCTATATCTTGTTAGTGCACTGGACCGACCTTTGCCCTGTCATATGATAAGTCTTATCAATACTAAGACTAATAATGTTGTTTTATTGTTTCAGGTAAATATTAGATCGATGTGTGTGGGATGCGATTGCATTACACCGTAAAGAATATGGTGGTGTATTTTAAGCGTGGGATATTTTTTTGCGGATTGTGGTAATGTGAAACTTGAGTTTTATTACTTGATGGTTGCTAAAACGGCCATAAATTATTTTAATACTTACGTAAACATAGAAATTAAATATTTTCTTGAGAACTTGAGGTTAAACTTAAAGTGTAGGAAAGACGTTCACGTCAGTATTTATGATGTTAAATAACTTGTGTAGTAATTTCTACTTTATTACATTATTTTTCTTGCTCTCACTCCTTGGCAGAGGCCTCCCTCCACTCCTTTCATCTTTACATATTTTTTTTTATTCGATATTATTATTATTATTTCAAACCAGAGTAAGTACTTATCAATGGAACCCAAACTCGATGAAATTGCGTTTTTTTAATTACAGAGTCCCCATGTCCAAATTCCGACTCTATCATCAGATCTGCTTCATGTCACAATAATATTGCATTCTTGGCGATTAAACAAGAAAAAATGTGATAAATTTATAATATTGAATTTAGGTAAGAATAAAACCACGGAAATTTATATCATCACGCTACACCTACTAGAAGCTAAGCAGTAATAGTCAGCGCAGTAAACAGCCTATCGGTTCCCTGACCCTGTAAGCCATGGTTTGTAAGTTCAATTCTCCACAGATTTTTTGATATTGCTGTAGAAATATTGGTATTATAGTATGTATATTTTTGTGTCTTTACACGTGAACAAAGTCACAGACAGAAAGGGTATCTCGCAAAATTCAAATTTTCTTGTATTTTTGCAATTTTGCAGGTACTTTGACACGGTTGTATGTTAAACAAAATATACTTCGCGAGTGTAGCACCTATGTATTTAAAGAATTATAACCATTGTTACAAAAATACAACCCTTTAAGTTCATATAATCCCATTGAGTGCTTATTTCCAATCCGAATTATATAGGTACATATATACGCTACGGCTTGTAATCATTTCCCTAGCCTAAGGACACGTCATCTCTACCATTACAGCGCCCCCGGTCTACTCCTTGATATGCAATGGTCTCTGTAGTACCATGAAACATTAGGCCTCAAGGGCTAGTCAAATTTCGGGGCTCAATCGATTAATCGACTCTGCCACTCTAGCGTCGCACATGCTAGAGTGGCTTATTAATCGATTTGCACGATGTATCGATCCAATTGACATTTTAAATAATGTGTCATTTTCCAAATTCAAAACGTGCTAATTATCTACTACGTATTTCTGGAGTTGTTGCTTCGGCCACAAATAATAATTAGGTACATTATTTAAAATGTCCATTCACACGCTTCGCGCAATTATAACCCGTTTTTTTTTTGTGGGTGCAAAATCATCGAATGACGTCTCCCGCTCTGGACGGAGCGGGAGGGCGTGTCAGACTTATACTGACTAAAACTCACCCGTGTTCCGTTCAGTTGCCTATATGCCAGGGCCACGGTAACTCTTTCGAACAAATCTCGCGACCCTGGCAGAAATATAACCCGCTGGGGTCAGTGCCCTATTATTGAGATACCTATAGGAAAAAAAAAAGAAGAGTTTTATCATTTTATGAGTCAAACTTGAAATCTTGAAATTTATAATTAGGTCTATATAATTCTGAAGGTGCGAATTTATTCATTCTCAGTGATTATGGCATTTCCTTCTAATTGAAAGTGTGTTACGCCATTAGTGTACAAATACATATTATTACTACACTAACAACAACACACAATACATTGTAAGACCATCGACACAATACCTAGCACTCGATCGTCTCTGCATTAGAATCACAGATAGTCTGATGTCGTCATAGCGTTTGCATGAGGAGTTGCAGCAGTCCTGCGTAACTTTACACTTAGTCATAACTACTTGTAATGTGATAAAGGGCTCTTTCTATATACACTTTTGAATGGATTCTTACTAATATTGTAAATGTATGTAGACTATCTTTTGTTCGCCGCTTCGTCGGCGTGGCGGTGGCGGTCGGATTTTTTTTCCACAAGAACGTACTACCGAAATAAAAAGGGTCATGTTCTAACCTTGAATTAATTATTAATATATACCAATATCCTTCAAAATGATCCAAATTCAGATTGATAGTGTTTTAAGCAACTAGGGTGGCTGCTGTTATAAATACAACGTAGGAGGAGTTAAAAACATACAGTGTTCAAGTAAAAGCACTTCGCAGTAACGTAGAGACACGGGGCAACAAACAACACAACTCGTCGCTGTCTAACTTTACATTCAGGCTGAAATTCTCACAGTAGAGGCATGCTTGTTAATCTATACTTAATATTATATATTTATATATTATTATAAAGCTGAAGAGTTTGTTTGTTTGTTTGATTGAACGCGTTAATCTCCGAAGCTACTGGCCCGAATTGAAAAAATCTTTTTGTGTTGGGTAGCCTATTTATCGAGGACGGCTATAGGCAATATAACATCACGCTAAAACCAACAGGAGCGGAGCAGTAATGAAAAATGTTGCAAAAACGGGGAAAATCGCACGGGTAGGCGATTCGACGCGACGGGAAGGGTCGGAGGAACAAGAAATTTAATGCGGACGAAGTCGCGGGCAGAAGCTAGTTTGTATATAATATGTTCCTACATGGATAGTAGCTTAGTATTTTAAAATGTTTTAACTTCTCTGAGTATCATCAGCATCATTACAGCCGATAGACTACAGTTCTGGAATCTGGAGATAAGCTCCGCCACTTCGACCAGTTCTGTGCTTCCCGGTTCCAACGGATTCCTGCGGCCTTCACAAGGTCATCGGTCCACCTTGTAGAAGGCCCTCCAATTCTACGTCTTCCAGTACACGGTCGCCACTCCAGAATCTTTTGGCCCCATCGGCCATCTGTTCTGCGAGCAAGGTGCCCTGTCCACTGCCACTTAAGTTTGGTAATTCTTCGGGCTATGTCGGTTACCTTGGTTCTACTGCGGATCTTATCATTTCTGCTTCGATCGCGTAGTAATACTTCAAGCATAGTCCAGAGGAGTAATTGCGGAACTTTTTATCGGTAGGAATTGGTTTAATATTCATAGTTAAACAACATTCATTGCGTTATTTACGTTGCTGAGCCGACAATTTATTCGAACAAATGACGCAATGGTTTAGAAATAATCTTCAATCCCATTCAGATTCTGATAAATTGTGCGTTTCGCAATCAGGGTGCTGTCCATCGCCCTTTGGTGACTTTTAGCCTTCTAATGAAGCTCACTGTGAGGCGACCACGTTTAAGAGTCACAGGTCATCACTGGCAACCCGCAGTGGTAAAATAGTTTCTTCTTGAGACACTGCGGTATGTGGGACGAGAAGACATTGCGTGCTTCCCGAACACTGCCCAGCCGAGTCGAATTCGACAATTGACTTTTTTCTCGAAGTCGGACCTACCTGAGTGTGAAGCCAATATAAAGAATAAAATAATTACAATATGCAATGCGTAACTAACCTTGTCAACACCAATTTACATCAAGGTCAAGTAGGACTATACATCTCATCTCATCATCACAGGATGGCAGGGACGTCAACGCGAAACTTCAAATCCATGTACGTATAGATTACATACTCTTGATTTTAATTACTTACTTTGTAATTATTTCACTAATTAAATTGGCTTCATACTCAGAATTTTGGAATACATTGATTTTTAAGAATGTCTTTGGAGTTTCTTGCCCTTTCTTCTCCATAGAGATCTACATTTTGGAATGAGGTTCAACTTTCTGACCAAATTCCAACTTTTACCCTACAGGCACTTATAAACATTTCAAAAGTGCCTGTAAATGGTTTAATTGAAATAAATGCTTTTATTTTGAGTTTTGAAACACAGAATACTGCCGATTAAATGTAACTGGGCACGTCCTAAGAATTGATTCAAGTGCAATGAAAAGATCAGCTGTTCTCAATTTTACCATTATTCTATTACCCTACTACCATTTCTCCCTAAATAGCACACAAAACATCGCATTACAAGTACCTGAACAAGCCAGCAACTCCATAATGTTTAAACAAATATGCTAATCTGTGGCTCAGGCGCTGAAACTGTAGTAAAAGATCAGCACAATGTTGGGAACGATAATTGTTGGTAATTGTTAATTTTGTTGTTACTGTTACCTTTAATCTGGAGCAGGACCGGACTAGGGAGTTAGACGAAGGTGCAATAAATTGTACTCCAACGCTTTTACATTGAACTTGTTTTCGCACAACAAATTAAATTAAATTAAAATTGAATTAAAATTGTTTATTTCAATTACAAGGGGCATTTCGATACATGTTATTGGAGATCACCTTTTAAGCAAGGAATTGCTTGTGTTAGGAGACTCCGCGCTTCCACTTATCATTATCTTATGCAATTGAAGTGTAGACAATGTAAACATGCAAACATGCAAAACTAAAAGTAAATGGATAACTTAAAATTATACAAACAGCACTGTAAACGAATGAGCGTAGTGCATAGAATGGGCCAAAACGCGCCTGAACGTGTGATATGTGTGAGTGTGGGTGAGAGTGTGAAGAGTGAGGGTGTGTAGTGTGTCAGTTTTTTTTTTTTTTTTTTTAATTAGCGTATTTAGTTCTCCTGTAATAATATCCAGTCTAATATTATAAATACGAATGTGATTGATCATTTATTTCATTGTTTGCTTGTTACGCTATCACGCCAAACCGGTTGAACAAATTGTGGGTTAATGTAGGTTAGGTTAGCCCTGCGACAATGTCTTGGGATCGCAAGAAGTCAATTAAGTCTTCTTCCACTAACCATGCACACAACAAACCGAATGTAAATAATTTGGTCAACAAAAAGACATAAAAATAACAATATGAAAATGACAACAGCCCCAAGTTCCATTCCTTAATGCATCCAATGCACCCAGCTGCAAAGCTATGCTTGCCGCGACTGGTCCGTGGTTTGATGACCATCTTGACGTACTAAGATCCGTGCCTCGTAAAAGCACGTTAAACCGTTGGTCTAGGCTGTCATCCAGGGATCTTTGTGAGTCGTTACGGGTCGTCAGAAACCCGAAAATCTGACAACCAGTCTTACCAAGCGGTAACCCAGTTACGGGGTAATCCCCGTAACTGGGTGGTGAGGTCAGATAGGCAAACGCTCCATGTAAAATACTGGTATTCTGCTACATCAGGTTAAACTGGAAGCCGACCCTAAAATAGTTGGGAAAAGGCTGAGCAGATGATGACTTGTTGACTGTTTACGGGCCCCGTCTAAAATTACCTTTCAACTGCCGTCTGCTGTAAACGATCCCACACAGAACATGAATGAAATCAATAACAAAATGCTTACTTATCCCAATACGATGATCCTATTTTCTGGCTAATATATCATGCAACCAAACACTGATTTCCACGTTTCTTGCACCCAAACACCTCCCCAAATATATACCTGTTCACAAAACAAGCACACGACATGCGCCCATTAATAAAATGTCGACTCATCTGAACTTCTGCTACAAATGCTCATGTTATGCTTATATAAATATACGTCACCTTTTATAGACACACAGCTTTGACAACATTGAAGCATGTAAGTGAAATTGTTACTACATTTTCTACAAACTTTGTTGCCGCCTCCCTGTCTGTTAACGAACGTCTGAATAATGTGTGACTCATTCGATTCGGGTTCACTGACCTAGTGCTTCGGGTTAGTTTGGCAAGCTTTTCATTTAAACTTTTTTTGTTGGTGTTTATTCTGTTTGTAGTTTTTATTCTGTTACTAAGCTGTACAACCTGTACTGTGTATCGACGCAATGACCATTAGCTGTTATACCATCTCTACTTTATTTACACACGGACTATTTTCATCGCCTCTATTAAAGCCACTTGTTCAATTGGCATCTTGGTTCATGGATAACCCATAACAATTTAACTATAATTCTAGCCTAAAGCTCCGAGACAGTTTTTGTATTGCTGACTACAGTCGATTTAGGAAAAGTTCTTAATACAAAAACAACAACTTAACACCGGGCTAAGTTGTCAGTTTGTAAAAAGGACTGCATTTCTACACACACTGGGTTCTTAATTCAACGTATAGCTTGGTATCTAAATTTTTTTTTTTATAAGGGACTAGCTGTTGCCAGCGGCTTCGCTCGCGTATTATACGTTTAAACCTTCCTTTTGAATCACTCTATCTATTAAAAAAAAACCGCATCAAAATCGTTGCGTATACATGGGACAGACAGAGGGAAGCAACTTTGTTTTATACTATGTAGTGATGATAAGACTTTACTAAATCGACTGCGTCACAACATCTTGTGTGTCAGCCTTGTTCTTCCAGTCTTCCAGTCTCGTCTTCTGTGTTCTAGTCTATCTTTCTGTCTGTGTTTAGTCAAACACAGACAAAAAGATAGACTCACAATTTAAATTGATCTACGCACCATATCCACAAAACGTATAAGCACTAACTTCAAATCTATGATATGTTCGCCCACCTGTGTTGACTCATCCGCAGTTAATGATCCCTTAAAACCAGCCGTTACCGCCTTTGATCGTAACATTATAACACGAAGCGCCCGTTCAAACAAGCCGACCGATCTGCTGACATTTTAAAGTTCATATATTTTTGCACTGTGGCGTGTGGGTGAGAGAATAAAGCCTGTATGTATTTTGTATCTGACGTTTTGTTACTGACGATTCTTATATGCCCATGTAGACTTATGTGAAATTAAAAAAAAATTGATTGATTGATTGGTTTTATTTGAATACCTTTCGGAAATATTATTTGATTCAAATTGAAATTCAAGTTTTCGTGCTAATGTCAGGTTGGAGTGGATCTCGGTTTGTTATTTAATTTGCAACGTTGCCGCGTTGTTCGACTTCGGGAAATTCAATTCAATTCATTCACTAACAATTTGTATCATTTTTTCTTGATAATCTTTTGTATTGTGGACAGATTATTTTTATACACTGGGTATACAATTTTTTATTGTGTGCGGTTATTGAGCCACGAGCCCCTGTGATAACCGGAAAATCAATTTAGTAACACGGTTCAAATTTTTTAGCTCTCTTGAATTCTATCAAAGCTGGGAAGGAACAGTCTACCACCTATTACCAACGAGCAAAGTTGAATGATTAGTCAATTCTCACGTTTTCAATAATATTCAGGGTCAAATCAAATTAGCTGACTAAAACAGTTTTCATCATTCGATGGGTGAAGGTCCGTGGTCTGATCAGCTGTTGGTCAGATTGATCAGCTGTTTTTGTAATTTTTCGACGAACATAAATATTTTTTACCAATTTCCAAAAACCATTGCTTAACATTCGTTTGGTTCCCTTAATAATGTAGCATGTCAGTGTCATTTAAAGATATGAACAAATCTGGAATAATTTTATTTTTTATATCATTAAGGTCATCAACAACTACAGAAATTGGTAGTAAGCAATTAGCAAGTTTAGAATTATATATATACAATAAAGTTATGAAAACTGGTTAAAGATCTTAAATTGTCGCTTCGCCCAAACCCGGCCAAATGGTTTAGCGTGATTGAATAACAAACAACCACACATAATAACTTTCAAATATAAATAGGATTAGTACGATTACTGAACCATTAAATCATGACAAAAATTACAAACACATACCGACACAGTAACATATGTACAGACGCCAGCACATCAAGCTACCCGAAACTGTCAAATTTTCCCAGTCTTGAACCTAATGCTTCAGTCATAAAGTTGAAAATCTATTTAAGAAATTTGACAGATTATAGTAGGTTTATGTGCCTCTCACCCCTCAAATATCTGCTTACCCTCCAAACAGACTGGGAACAGAACGTGCTATGAATATTTTAACCGCGCACATGAATCCGCCGCGCTGGCCGCTGCGTCACGTTTGGGTAATCAGTCAAACTGTGACAGATGCAGTCCACGAATAGAATGGTGCACTGGCCTTGGAAGCTGGTCTTAGCCCTGTCAATTACAGAAAGGATAATAGAAAAAAAAACTGCAGTAGGTACTTAAAATATTCACAACGATAAAAATATTATAATATATATATATATATATAAAAATCTTGTGTCACGATGTATGTTGCCAATAAACTCCAAAACTACTGAACCGATTTCAATCAAATTTCACATGAAGGTAATCGTATTTTGGTCTAACTTACTGGATAGGATAGTTATCATCTCAATTATTCGCTTGTGTCGTGAATGTAAACGAATAAAATGTATCAATTAATTGTTTCTTAAGCAAGTGTTTATTTACTGTTTAGTTTTATGAAGTTCTCATAGATGGCGGTGTGCGTTGATTCATCGATAAAATTCTTCAATATTGTTTGACGTCTAGGTTGCAAATACACCCAATAGATGGCGCTGTGTTCTGTTTTTTAGAATATAAAATTCTATTACTTTATTTCACGTAATATTTATTTAAGTTCACGATATAACCGTATTATTTTAATGGTTTGTGACTGATATTTTTGTAATTATATGCGTATTATGTTACAATATTATTACCATTAATAACAACAACAAAAAATGTACTATTTTTGTTAGAGAATTATTAAAGTCTTGGCGCCAAATTTTAATCAAAGTTTCAAGATCTGGCCATCAAATTCTATCGAGTCGCCATCTCTGGTTTGAATGTCCAAAGCTTTGGTATCTCATTCGTTCTCGAGACCTCTGAGCGTAAACAAAGCTCCCTCTCGAACCATCGAGATCCACTATTTCGAACAATCGATCAATCAATTCTTCTCGAAGCATGCGAACTAGAACGTTCGGGAAATTCAAGGTTCAGGTATAAATACTGGCGCCGAGTGTCACCGCAGTTCAGTTCCTTTTTAAACGAGTGAATTAATACTATCTCCCGGAAAGTGATAGTCTCAGTAAAATCTCAGTGCAAGTCTTAGTACTACTCTCTGCGTCAGTCTCTACGTAAAAATACCTGTGCATTTACCAAGTATATAACCTCTGCAAGTATCAATCAGTGCAAAATCATAACTTTATACACATGTAAGTATTTTTTGCTTGCATTTTATTTTATTTTCTTCATGAGTGTAAATTTCGCAGACTTAAATTCATTTTTTAATCTATACAAATAAATAAAATTGGAGTGTCTGTTTTTAATATTAAGATAACCACTTTTGACTAAGTGTATATGGATGTATACACGGTACATAGGTATACCAAAACAATTTTTTTTACAATTTTTGTCTGTCTGTCTGTTTGTTCGGGCTAATCTCTGTAATGGCTGGACCGATTTTGACGGGACTTTCACTGGCAGATAGCTGATGTAACAAGGAGTAACTTAAACTACTTTTATTTTAGAAAGATTCTTTTATTTTAGAAAAAAATAACTGTCTTCGAAAACTACGGTGACATACGTCATAAACTACGCTGAAATACGTCTCAAAATTCAAAAAACCCTGGCTGAATCCTACGAAATAGATCAAAATATTGTACTACAGTATTGTACACCTTAAAAAGGCCTACAAAAATGTCCGCAATGGTATATGTCTATCTCTTAGGGATAACCCACAATAACCATTTTTTATCTTTTACTTTTTACGAGAAATAAGGGCTTATTTACGAAGCAATTTTAAGCAATACAGCATTAATCCTTATCCAATTAAGTACCTTAAATACATTATGGCCCTGCCAATATGGCCCTTTACAGCATTTAATTTAAATTAATATCTTAGAAGATATTAGAGATTTAAAAAGCGGGCGCAGAGCAGCTGGCGGGTCGTACGTCCGTCCCGTCCATCCGTTGGCAGCGGCCGGGTAGTACAGGATAAGTAGGATTGTAATTCATATTACTTTGGCTTCATAGTAATTGCGAATATCATGTGTGTTCATTATACTCAAAATAAACCTAATAGTATTAATCCAAGTAAGAGACCGCGAAATGGCTTAGATGTTTAGATTTTTGGATGTTTGTTTCTCAATGATGCAAAGACGGCCAAACGGATTTAGATCGAATTTGGCACAAAGATATATTATATCATGGATACGTAACAGATAGGATACCTACTTTATCCCGGTAGTAGGTTCCCAGGTGGTATTTTCCGACAGCTATACGGGCCAAGCCACTGGCAAAAGTACTATTCCTATAATTATGTTCGGTGTCTGGTAAATGATTGAGTGTCTGTATGGGTAAAATAGGAGCGTTAAAAAAAACCAGGAAGACTTATATTCAACTAAACCAAGCCCTATGTCGCAGTCTTCTTACTCTGAATACTATTACTCTTATTTTAAAAACACCAACACACGATGTTCTCATAAACTATGAATCCTAAGTAATATGAATTATAATCCTACTACTACTAATATTATAAATGTGAAAATATTTATGATTGGGTGTTTGTTTCTCAATCACGCAAAAATGGCTGAATGGATCTGGATCGAAAATAGCACACAGAGTCTATATTACCCATATAACCTGGAATAACACATTCTTATCGCGGTAGTACGTCCTCTTGCATTAATTTCCGACATCCACGCGGGCGAAGCCGCGGGCAAAAGCTAGTATAATATATAATAAAATCAAATTAGCAGCTTTATGTTATTTCTCGATGAACTAAAAACAAATACATTTCTTAGTATTTAATATTTTCTTTGAGAGCTTAAGAATCATTTTGAAGGATAGGTATTGCTAATCCATTGCTTCAAATGTTCGAAAAATTTCTCTGCTCAACAACGTTAACAACGCAATGAATATTGTGAACGTTCAAAATTATAGTAAATCCTACTGCTACTGTATTACACCGGAGATCCGTAGCTGTGCCACCTATTTTCTTTTTATTACTTACTAGGTTTTGCCAGCGGCTTTGCCCGCGTATTATGTTATACGTATAAACCTTCCTCTTGAATCAGTCTATCTATTAAAAAAACCGCATCAAAATCCGTTGCGTAGTTTTAAAAATCTAAGCATACATAGGGACAGACAGCGGGAAGCGAGTTTGTTTTATACTATATAGTGATGTACATCTTACTTTCAAGATAAATATTATTGTAATAACAATATCCTATTATATTTACTTACACATTTCTACTACCGTAACGTGTGGTGCCGGACGTAAAGAATAACACCACCCCATTTCTTCCCGTGGGTGTCGTAAAAGGCGACTAAGGGACTTACTAGAGAATGGGCAGCAGCGTTCTCTATGCATTTTACCACCATACTGCGATCGCCAACCCGCCTGCCAAGCGTGGCGATTATGGCAAAGCCCCCCAAATTGGGGGAAGCCTAAGTCCAGCAGTGGACGTCTTACGGCTGAAATGATGATGATGACACATTTCTAAGAAAACTAACGACAACCTTTTCGCTTTTCGGCCTTGGTAACAAAAAAACTGTACAAAATTAATATTGAAAACTGATCGAACCAAACTCCGCTCAAAGTTGTTGAAACAAAAACATTATCAAATGCAAAACTCAGAAGTTTTAATGATGTAACAAGATATTTGTTGCAATTAGAACACAAAGGGCTCAAGTCTCCGTTAAGTTTTGTTAACAGGGACCAAGTTGCAACCTTGGACCTTTACTTAGAGACTACGAGCCTAAGAACTTCGTCTTTTTGACAAGTTTGCAGAAATATAAGCATAGCTCGACAGATATGTTATATAGAGATATTTCATTAGATCATTATTATATTTTTATTTGATTATTTTTAGTTCTGAAGTATGCCGATTTCCTCACGATGTTTACCTTCACCGTTTTGAGAGCATTGGTGATGAAAAATTCTTCTTTGGTTTAACGTTTGCGTATACTTACCGAATAGTCTCATATAAATTTAGTTAAGATCTGCACCCTAATTGCGAAACGCACAATTTATCAGAATCTGAATGGGATTGAAGATTATTTCTATACCATTGCGTCATTTGTTCGAATAAATTGTGGCTCAGCAACGTAAATAACGCAATGAATGTTTTTAGGGTTCCGCACCTCAAAAGGAAAAAGCGGAACCCTTATAGGATCACTTTGTTGTCCGTCCGTCCGTCCGTCCGTCCGTCCGTCCGTCCGTCTGTCAAGACCCTTTTTCTCAGGAACACGTGGAGGTGTCAAGCTGAAATTTATATCAAATACTTAAATCTACTGTCCCTTGGAGCTGTGAAAAAATCAAACTTCTAAGCTAACGCAATCAAAAGATATAGCCGTTTATGCCGCAAATTTCCGCAAATTTTCGAAACTCGCAAGGGAATCAAAACCTAAAGGGTACTTCCAGTTGATTTAGAATTTTGAAATTTGGTACGAAGCAACGCCTAATAACACAGATAAAGGAAAAATTACGAAAACCGTAAATTTTTAGTTACATCATATAATAAAAATATTTTTTTTAATTTTAAACTTCACACCTACAAGTTTGTACGGAACCCTCGGTGCGCGAGTCCGACTCGCACTTGGCCGGTTTTTTTAACTATGAATATTAAACCAATTCCTACCGATAAAAAGTTCTGCAATTACCCGTCTGATAAGTGATGTTTGCGTTAGTCTCAGTAATACATATTTTTCCACGTCGTTTACTACTAACTAGCTGCTGCCCACTGCTTCGCCCATGTGGATGTCAGCAATGGTCCCACGGGAACGTGCTACCGGTAAAAAAGTAGCTTAAACTATGTTAGGTACTCCTTATAACATCAGGTATCTGCCAGTGAAATCCACTTTAATATCGGTCCCGCTGTTTCGGAGATTAGCCTTAACAAACAAACAGACAGTTTCTTTAATAAATGTTATATTTACTGTAGGTACTTATACATTTAAATATGCATTTATTAAAAATCTGTTATATTGACATTACAAACAGACACTTCAATTATATTTATTTCTATGGATGATATAATAATTACCTGATAATTTTACTTACATAATTTCAATAAAATTTCGTAAATTATTTTACAAATATTCACGAACCACGCCCACCTTTAAATGTCATTGAAGCGCCAAAAGATTTCTGTAGCAGTGTGTATACGTGGGTGAAATGGCAATTAAAGATATTAAGTGCAAAGGTTGAATGGAGACTGAGATTAGGCATTACTCCTACGTCTGTTTATCAATACTAGTATTAATTTCTAGTTTTGGGGTTATTAGTACCTAGCAGCAGTGTTTTCCGAGCCTACTGGAGGCTTCTTTTACAAGCTATTAGTAACGATATCCTAGCTTGATCGAAACTCATTCCGATCCAGCTGACGTCTACCAGCGACGCCCTAAGCCGAGGTTCATACCCCACAAAGGGTGCCTCAACGGGTAGTCGCTTAATTTTTACGTTCTTAAACCTTGGTTTGAGGCCTTTATTTAATGTGGCAACGACAGGCATGTCCAGTTAAGCAGCATCCTAGGTTCCGTTTGGTGTCGGATGAAAAGAATGGCACCATGCCATTTCTTCCCAAGTGTGTCGTAAGAGGCGACTAAGAAAGAATGGGCAGCAGCGTTCTCTATGCATTTTACATCCATACTGCGATCGCCAACCCGCCTGCGAAGCGTGGCGAATATGTGCAAACCTCACCAAATTGAGGTGGAAAGTGGATTCAACTCATCATCATCATCAGCCTATAGCAGTCCACTGCTGGACATAGGCCTCCCCAATTGCACGCCATTTAGCTAAGCACGTCATTTAGTGGATTCAACTAAGTGTGGTCTATTATTATGTATTTTATTGTCCGGTAAAAATTTCATGTGAAAACTTCGGTGAAGTTAGCCATCATATGACAGCTCACTTCTGCTAAAATGACATGCTGGGAATTTTACGGAATATACCGGCTAATATTTGTATGGGACAAAACTGAAGTACTGTTCTGAAAAATCTTACCGTGAAAGTTTAGGTGAAGTGAGCTTGTAGTGAGGTGTCAATAGTGGCAATACCTACCCCCAAGTGGAATAAAGGCTCACTTCAAGCTCTTAAGTGTTCATGGTGAGATTTCACAGATTACCCCTGATTTCATGTGCTTTCAAAATCCACATAGACAAAGTCACGAGTCTATAAATAAACTAATGTCTAGACGCACCAATAAAACGTCATTCAATTACATATTCACGGAACGATACACACTGCATGATCATTTCTAATGTCCCAACGTTCGCTGCAAGATATAACGTGCCATCACTCCATTGGAAACCTAATGGCTCGTATAGACGCGCGGGATGCGCGATTTACATACGCATTTAAATCTTGTTCGGAATTGTAACTACTCGTTCTTAGTATTGTACTCAAAATGGAGGACGAAATTATTCATGAATCTTCTTGAAATACAAAACATATCAACAATCTATAAAGGCGCTACTATTATGTTTGAATTGTTTTTCTTTTTTTACTATAGTATCTCACAGGTATCTATCTAGGTGTACCGTGTGGTGCCGGACGTAAAGAATAACACCACCCCATTTCTTCCCGTGGGTGTCGTAAAAGGCGACTAAGGGACTTACTAGAGAATGGGCAGCAGCGTTCTCTATACATTTTACCACCATACTGCGATCGCCAACCCGCCTGCCAAGCGTGGCGATTATGGCAAAGCCCCCCAAATTGGGGGAGGCCTAAGTCCAGCAGTGGACGTCTTACGGCTGAAATGATGATGATGATGATGATCTATCTAGGAGGTTCATCATCATCATTTCAGCCAAAAGACGTCCACTGCTGGAAATAGGCCTCCCCCAAGCTCCGATCGACCGGATCTGTTTCCCGCATCCAGCGGATTCCTGCGGCCTTCACAAGGTCAGCGGTCCACCTTGTCCATGCACTTGCTTGTACAGTCATTATTACCGACACAGACAGCTTCAACTCTGTGTCGCGAGCTAAAAATATCCATACGGATGAACCGTACGGTCCATAGTTTAATGTAAAATAGCTTTGGAAGACGCATTAGGCATGCGCACAGCAAGAGCTCATCAATCCTTATTTCATTCTTCCTTAAAGAAACCGTTATAAATATTTTACTCGAAGTTTTAGAAATTATATGTTTTACTCGTCGTGCAAGCGAATCTTTGGGAATCCGTGTCTACACAGTCAGCCAGTGCACAGGAGCAGGGCTGTTTTACACCGCAATAGTCATTCAATGGGAGTTTATCAACATAGGTACAACCTAACTCGGCTTGCTGTGCTAGCGCTGCCGCAGCGGCTGCGGAAAACCTCAAGCGGCGAAAGCATAGGGACCTTATTGATAATTATATTTTCGAGCCATTTGGGGTTGAAACCCTCGGCCCGTGGGGTCCGAGTGCTCATGGCCTCTTTAACGAAATATTGAAACGGCTAAATCTTGAAACGACTGGTTGGACTTCCCGTGACCCAAGGCCTGGTTTTTATTTTGGCCAGCGGCAAGGTATTGCTATACAACGTCGTAACACCGCCCGTCCCTTGTATGGTGTGGTACATTACCAGTCGACAGAGAAGTAAATGAATTTTTCGACGCTTTATTTTAGTTCGTGTATAAGTAAGTTTAGTTTAGTTCGGATATTATTTTGTTATTAATGAGTTACTAAATGAAACCAACAACCTGGCACTGACCTGCAAATTGCAAAAGACGTAAGAAAATCTGAATTTCGAGGACTACCTTGGCAGTCCACCCTTAAGTTGCTAGCTCTACTCGGTTCTCGTTAATCGCCGGCGATGGAACAGATTCCTCAACCTTACCAGTTCGGTCAACCAGCATAGCGACTAGCAACAATTCGCTACGCACTTCATCGTGACTTGCATTCCAATCAGAAAGCCCAGACGACGTCTGAGTCTACCCTCGTTATCATAAATCAATCAAATGTATGGGAGCGTTACATCACGTACGGTCAACAACACAGATAAGTATGCAGGCAGCTTACTATCACTCCTTTAAAGTAATGCTGTGCGTGGGTTGAGTAGTCAAATTATTGAAACAAGTTCGGCTGAGTGCGTTTAGTGTTTAAAAGTTTTATCACGTATGCAATGTCATATAAATTTTGTGTCAGACAATTTTTTTTTCTATCCATACTAAATGGTTTGCCAGAGCGCAGTATTCTGGGGGTGCGACTTTCGGTATACGGAACACAACACTGCGCGCCAAAACCAAGATCACCCAGAAAGGCACTCTGTGGAACTGGGTGCTTACTCTCGAATATAATTCGAATAGATCGACATTGGTCAAACGTCAGTTGGTTGAGTTAAACGTCAGGGCTTGGCTAGACTCAGTGAATCCAGCCAATCACTGACGTTTGACTGACAATTCCAATGTCGATCTATTGGAATTATATTCGAGAGTAAACACCCAGGGCCGGACATTGCTGCTGCATGTCAGATGACTAATGGGCTAAGAGAACCGCTGATTGGGTTCCACTAAACGCACTATGCCATCGCGGCAGGCCGAGACCAAGTTGGCGGGATGAGCTTGACTTCTACCGAAAGGACTAACCAGCAGCAGAAGACGGAATTCTGTGGAAAAGAGAGGGAGACTAGCTAATAGAAAAATCCCGTCCTGGTAATAAAACTTAAGACCCTACGCTCAGCTTTTGCCCTTCCCACTACAAAAGAGACCTTAGAGACGATACATTCAAGTGATCTTAAAACTACTTAAAATACTTTAAAACAGTCGTAAATGTTCATAATTTTATTATGATAATCAAGGAAGCAACGCCATCTATCGCATAAACCACAAACTATTCAAACCCACATACAATCTTCATGTAAATTGGTATTGCCGATAGACTAGGTAATATTTAACAACAAATGGTAGTGCTTTCGAGTACTTGTCAATCGGATGTTAGTCATCACCAACACTCATTACTTCATTAGTGAGTGAGGGGTACTAAATACATTATCAGATACACAGTATATTATGTATGTTAGTTCATTCATCCGGTTCTAGGAAACAGCACGAAATTGGAATTGGTGATTAATTTTCCATAGGTATAATTAGAGTAATGGTAGTGCAGTGGTGGGGTCTGCTAGGAGCGAGGCCTGCCAGGGTCGCGAGATTGTTCGAAAGAGACACCGTGACCCTGGCACACGGGCAACTGAAGGAACACGGGTGGGTTTTAGTCAGTAAAAGTCTGACACGCCCTCCCGCTCCGCCCAGAGCGGGAGAAGTCATTTGATGATTTCCCATCCAAAAAAAAAAAACGGGGTTGTAGGTCCTAGGTTTACTTTGTGTAAATTGGAATAATTTACACAAAGTTATCACCACGGCTCTCAAAACGGTGACAGTAAACATAGCGATGAAATCGGCACGTCCGAAAACCAAAAATCTAAGACAAGTGACATCTACCAACCCGCACTGGGCCCGGGTGGGAAATTACAGCCCACTTCCCTCTCACCGAGAGGAGGCCTGTGTCCCAGCAGTGGGAACAATATAGGCTGAATATGACGGAGTTCGTCGGGTTTGAATATGCGGATCCCCCTATAGCACGGGGCCATAGCAATTGGTACTCTTGCTACGTGGTTAATCCGGCATTGAGTATTATAGATGCGAAAGTTTATCTGGGTCACTCTATAACCTTTTTACGTAATCTATTTTGATGGGTATTGAGACAACCTTATACACAAACACTAACTACAAATGCAATCCAGTAACAACACTTGTCATGATTTCCAAATATTATATGATTTAATTCACCCTCATGAAGATCAGAGAATCTACACTTGACTTCTCTATCTGTGACGTTAAAGTCAACCTGTCAAAATTATAACTCTACTTTTTGCTTCACCGTAGTCGGGCTTTTTGTACCGTGTGGTGCTAGACGTAAAGAATAACACCACCCTATTTCTTCCCGTGGGTGTCGTAAAAGGCGACTAAGGGGTTACTAGAGAATGGGCAGCAGCGTTCTCTATGCATTTTACCACCATACTGCGATCGCCAACCCGCCTGACGTGGCGATTATGGCAAAGCCCCCCAAATTGTGGGAGGCCGAAGTCCAGCAGTGGACGTCTTACGGCTGAAATGATGATGATGATGATGAGTCGGGTAAAAACAATCACATAAAATATGAGGGAGCGCTATGGAGTGTCGTTTGTACAGAAAAAGTAGTCGCGGCAACAGCCCTAGCAGAAATAGTGCTGTGACCTTTGGAGTTGTGAGCGAACTAACACGCAACCAACGCATAAACATACCGATTCCCAAAACCCCATGACATACGACACCGTAAATTAATTCCACATAAAAAGAAACTAGGTATGTAATATATAAATAATACAAACATGAATAATAGTTTGTCCGCACGCCGTCACGCCAGAGTATAGCGTGACAAGAACTCTTAGTTAAATTATACGGGTGCGGTTAATTCTTTAGTTATAGCCGGTTTTTAACTCGCTTTCTATGTCTCTTAGTGATGAGCAGGGCGGGAACTAATGAGTACCTACTTTGTAACACTCTAATCTGGACTGAGGAAGATTCCTAGAACTCATCCTGCAGGGTAGTTGCATAACACACTAACAATAGAATGGGTTTCATTTTGACAGTTCAACAACATACATTGCATTATTTATGTTGCTGAGCAGACAACGTTTTCGAACTTGGAAGCAATAACCTTCAGAATGATTCAGATTCTGATTAATGGTATGTTACGCTAGAGATGTATCTAAATACTAGAAAGCAACCACGGTGTCCAGAGAAGCGCAAGTGTTATTGCCGTTTGAGCATTACATTATTGCATTTACTTTCATCTTTATTTTTCTCTCTACACAAAAGTTCACAAAGTATGAACAAAGAAACAAGAGTTATAGTGTTTTGACAAAATATCACAAAATATAATAATTTATGAGAAACTGGCGTCCATTCTAGGATACCCTGATTGCTCTCACCTCGAATTAAATAACGGCTTTCTCTCCAACCGTCGTTTCTTCTTAAAAACAAACATGGTTATCTACTAACAACCAACGTTTTACACAACGACAACCTCTGACCTTCGAATCCTAAGTTACAAGGTCATCCCTACTTATTTCTTAATTAAATTTAAAAAATTATGAATACCTGCTTTAAACAAACCACAAAAACACATTGGTGAGTCAACATACCGTATACTTACCTACTCGTCTTCATAAGCAGAGTCACATTTCTTCAGCAAACTGAAAACACATGTTTCCTTTATTTGGGCATCGTTTTATAAACAAAATGTCCACTGATTCATTGCGCGTGTGATTCGCGGTGTGATGTGCGAGTTATGAGAGGATGGCGGTCAGAAAATATTGCCCAAGAAATATGGCACGATTTGGATCAATAAAAAGCTATTTTAGAGCATGTTCCGTTAAATGCTGGAAAAAGTGGGTAGAGGGGCTCGCCAGCACACAGATACACCCTGAAAGGTTTTCATAGTTTGGCTGGAATTTAAATGTAAATAAGTGTTTTAGAAATAAGTAACAAAAATTTAAATAACTTATTATTATTTGTAATTTTTGTAGTTTATATTGTAATTTAGCTAGATAACTATTCGGATTAAAATGAGCGGCTCCCCACACAGATAAACCCTGAAAAGTTTTCGTTGTGTAGCTTAAATTTATTGTGAAATAGGTTAAATGTTTTGAAAATAAATAAATAATAACTGTCCAGCTATCGGTGCACCCTGCTTCTGATCATCGAGTAGCATACTGAATCTTATAAGCATTTAGATGCTGCCCGCGGCTAGTCCACCAAATTAATGTCGGTGAACACGACCTTATCCAATACACATTATAATGGCTTGAATGCCACAATTAATATCCCTGTATTCTTTGTTTCTAACACACAATTAGTGCAATACACATTAAAGTACGTGCGATGTAGAACAGCCCTGCCTCTGACGACTGTCTGACTTTGTAGAGACGGGCTCCCAAAGGCACGAAGAGTAAAACATACAACTATATAAGAGATAGCCGTACTTTTCTAACCATAACTCGTCTTTCAAAGTCGATACCTAGTCATTAGGCCAGTCACAGACGTCTCCATTCTCACTGGAGAGCCCTACACCCACCAAATACTGAATCAGCCTCCCTGGCGATACTTACCCAAAGTACGGCTATCTCTTGTAATATATGTATGTGTAGATAGCTTGTCGCTTCGTCGATAGCGATGTGACAGGTGTCTTAAAGGCCATATAAAAATCGCTATCCTCCTGTTCCTTACACCAACCCCCCTCTTCCCTATTCGGTCCACAAGGCCGCTACAGTTGCGTAATCGAATATTTCGAGTAGTGATCGGACGGTTAAGACCGATGACAGCATGCGCCGTTTATGTGACGATCCAGTTCGAATAAGGAATAATATCGTAAAAGTGATTTATAAGGTGGCGCCTACGCATTCCGACGTGAGATATTAGGTAGAAGAAAATGGTGATTAATTTTGTTTGTTTGTTTTTAATATGTCACTGCCGATTGGTGATGCGCAAGCTGTTAAAAGTAATGTTTAGATGGGATCTCCAATAATAAAGAGTAAACTGTTTCGTTATTTTGGAAGATACCGTGTTATTTATACACGTTATGTTTAGTTAAATGATAAGTAACGTCCGCTTATGCGTAGAGTTTCTGACGAATTTAAAACGTCTTTTAACTTTAAGCAACATTTTTATCTGAATATTATTAAAGAATACTACTAATATAAAAATAACGTAAAGTATCGTGTGGTTCCGGACGTAAAGAATAGCACCACCCCATTTCATCCCGTGGTGAGTGTCGTAAGAGGCGACTAAAGGACTTACTAGAGAATGTGCAACAGTGTTCTCTATACATTTTACCACGATACTGCGATCGCCAACCCGCCTGCCAAGCGTGGAGATTATGGCAAATCCCCCCAAAAATTGTACCGGTCAAATTGGCGGTGAATGGGGGAGGCCCGTGTCCAGCAGTGGACGTCTTTCGGCTGAAATGATGACTAATATAAAAGCGAAACCTAAAGTTCTGATGCTAAAAAATCATTCCCGCATTTTTTTTAAACTGAATTTAAAACTTTTGTGTTCAAATGTCCTTCTAGGTAAAACTAAAAACTAACACCTTAATATAACTCTAAAAACTTAAAATGACAAAACAGTAAATAAACCATACTTTTCCAACAATTAAAAAAAGATCAGCCGTGCGTCTGAAACGAACTTAAGACTAAATTGGCCAGTGCTAATGAATGCAACTCACTCACGATTAATGTTCTGAGTAATAGTCCATTTATTTTAATGAATAAATAGTTAACTTATTAACATTTTGAAGTTTTTTCTTTTATGAATGACAAGCTGCTTAAACGGACTTGCCTGTGGCTACCTTTATAAATTAAGACCTCTAGCCAGGGCTTAAAAAACTTAAAACTAGAGCGATTACTCGCTAAGGGGGCTCAGTGGGGTACAGACCGCGGCTTAGGGCATCGCTGGTAGAGGGCAGCAAGGGATGAGCTAGATTGGAATTATTGATGATTTAATGACGGGGCTTCTCCTTAATAAAAATCAATTGGTAACCAGAAGGGTAGTTGCGGAACTTTTCATCGGTAGGAATTGGTTTAATATTCATAGTTAAACAACATTCATTGCGTTATTTACGTTGCTGAGCCGACAACTTATTGGAACAAAAGACGCAATGGTTTAGAAATAATCTTCAATCCCATTCAGATTCTGATAAACTGTGCGTTTCGCAATTAGGGTGCAGGTCTTAAACTTGGGGCTTATTTATAAACGTTGATTAACTTTTAACATTGATTAACGTCTGCATAAATGTTTTAGCGTTTAAACGTATCTTGATGGTAAGCAACGTTTGATAATTCATCGAGTTTTGTCTAAATTTGCTCTAATTAAATAGAAACGATTCCTAGTTTCTTGGGATAGTCGTGATGTAGCCTACTAGACTGTAGCTTCATCATCATCATCATCATTTCAGCCGAAAGACGTCCACTGCCGGACATAGCATAATCAGTCTATACCGTTTCCACTACTAGAACACAGGCCTCCTCTCGGTGAGAGGGAGTGGTCCGTAACCTACCACGCCGTTTGGTTCATGCCGTTTTCCTCACGATGTTTTCCTTCACCGTTTTGAGAACAATGGTGATGAAATTATTTATACAAAGTAAAGCGCCTGCCTGAGTTCGAACCTACGACTCGTAAGTCGGGGATGATACCACTGGGCCACCACTGCTCTTGCTGCTGGACATAGGCCTCCGCCGAAAGGGGGCGTTTGCCCGAATCGCCACGCTTGGCAGGCGGGTTGGCGATCGTAGTATGGTGGTAAACTGCATAGAGAACACTGCTGCCCATTCTCTAGTAAGTCCCTTAGTCACCTCTTACGACACCCACGGGAAGAAATAGGGTGGTGCTATTCTTTATGTCTGGCACCACTCGGAATTCCTAGCATGAAACTATAATTTTCAAAATACTATTGCGATACTTTTCTAAAAAAAATCCTCCGGGGGTCTATTAAACCCGTATCTCATCTTTGTCGTGTTAGCATAAGCAATAAATCCATTGGTCAATAGCGAGAATTGCCGTTTATTCAATTATTTGTCCAAACCAGTGTTAATCTGTTCACTAAATAATTGTATTTGTTCACATTATGTGTAGGTGTAACTTCAATGTCATGTTAGCATTGCGGTATGTTTTGTTATTTTGCTAAACATCTACTCATTTTTCGAAATGCATGGGAGTCGATCGATCAGGTTAAGCTACGATTGGTTTGTGGATGGGTGACTATCTTTACATAGTAAGACCCCTCCGTGCCTCGGAAACCACGTTAAGCCGGTGTACCGGCTGTCACTCGCGAATTTTTGATAGTCGTTACGGATCTAGGGGGATGCAGAGAGTGCACTTTTATCCAGGCGGCAAAGATTGAGGGGCGGCCAGCCACCGGTCAGTTTTTCCTCAACATAAATTCACCATACCAAACAATCTCGTTTACGACATTGTAATTGCCGATTTTACTGAAATTAGTTTAATTTGACAAACCATTTATTAAAATTCGCAGTACATTTTTTTGTTAAAAAATGTTTACTCTCTCAAAACTTCGTAAAATAACAAAATTTTCAATTATTATTCGCAATAACTCTTGCATCCTCTTAATAAAATCACAATGGCAGCTTAACCACCCAAGTCATTTTTTTTTCACAAAGCATTACCCTGCCTCCGCTGTTTGTCCGTGCGTCCGTCTGTCAGCGGGCTCTATCTCATAAACCGTAATTATTATAATTTATTTATTAACTCAGACAACATGATCCATTTCGATAGTAAACAAGTGCTCAAAACCTATGTTAGTTCACACATAAACGCATACAATTTAAAAAGAATAGGTAGACAATTGAAATTTCCACAGAGTGTGTATTTCTATTGCCGCTATAACAACGAATAATCCTACTAATATTATAAACGCGAAAGTTTTGTTTGTATGGATGTTTGTTCCTCTTTCAGGCAAAAACGACTGATCCGATTTAGATGAAATTTGGCACACAGATAGTTTATAACCTGGAATAACACATAGGGTACTTTTTATCCCGATAGTATGTTCCCGCGGGATAATTTCCGACCTACACGCGGGCGAAGCCGCTGGCAAAAGCTAGTAAAGTTATAAATTAAAGGGCTTCCCCACAACAAAAGCATTTTTTGAGATGTTGTCTAAAATATTATACGATGGTACGGAACCCTTCGTGTGCGAGCGAGACACACACTTGGCCGTGTCTTAAGGACAAGTGCTCAATAATAGAGATTAGGTCAAGATTGCATATAATTAGCAGGTTCCTAATTAATTAGTATTATCGTATTCTGTTTAATCACAGCAATCAAACATAGTGCATAAGTAATGGCACTTAATTCGTTGAATCAGCTAGTTTCGGAATGCACTGCAAGTAATACATAATGAGGTAAGTCAGTCTCAAAATAAATAATAGTTTTAAAAAAACTAAAAAACACGCTTCCATTGAAAACCAAACTAAAAAGTACAAAATAATGGAAAAAAAGCGTGGGGTGCTTTTTAAGGTATTTTTTTATTGATATCAGGCACCCCACGCTTTTTTTCATTATTTTGTACTTTTTAGTTTGGTTTTGAATGGAAGCGTGTTTTTTAGTTTTTTTTTCACGCTTTATATTAGCTTCACTTGTATGTTTGTATGTTTGTATATTTGTATGTTTGTATATTTGTATGTTTGTTTGTAACCGACTCCTTATAGTGCGATTTTGACCCACTTTAAACGACCAGATTTCATTCAAACTTTGCACACCTGTCAAGGACTGATGACAATGCAATAATTTCATAAATTTGTGCCATTATCCTTGCCAGGGTTACCAGGACAGCAAAAAAACTGTCGCAAACTACGCTGACATACGTCTCAAAATTCGAAATACCCTAAAAAATAGAAAATAAATAATAGTTTAAAAAAACTAAAAAACACGCTTCCATGGAAAACCAAACCAAAAAGTACAAAATAATGGAAAAAAAGCGTGGGGTGCCTGATATCAATAAAAAAATACCTTAAAAGCACCCCACGCTTTTTTTCCATTATTTTGTACTTTTTGGTTTGGTTTTCCATGGAAGCGTGTTTTTTAGTTTTTTTAAACTATTTTTCATTATTTTGTACTTTTTAGTTTGGTTTTGAATGGAAGCGTGTTTTTTAGTTTTTTTTTCACGCTTTATATTAGCTTCACTTGTATGTTTGTATGTTTGTATATTTGTATGTTTGTATATTTGTATGTTTGTTTGTAACCGACTCCTTATAGTGCGATTTTGACCCACTTTAAACGACCAGATTTCATTCAAACTTTGCACACCTGTCAAGGACTGATGACAATGCAATAATTTCATAAATTTGTGCCATTATCCTTGCCAGGGTTACCAGGACAGCAAAAAAACTGTCACAAACTACGCTGACATACGTCTCAAAATTCGAAATACCCTAAAAAATTGAAAATAAATAATAGTTTAAAAAAACTAAAAAACACGCTTCCATGGAAAACCAAACTAAAAAGTACAAAATAATGGAAAAAAAGCGTGGGGTGCCTGATATCAATAAAAAAATACCTTAAAAGCACCCCACGCTTTTTTTCCATTATTTTGTACTTTTTAGTTTGGTTTTCCATGGAAGCGTGTTTTTTAGTTTTTTTAAACTATTATTTTTAAACTATGATTTATTTTCTATTTTTTAGGGTGTTTCGAATTTTGAGACGTATGTCAGCGTAGTTTGTGACAGTTTTTTTTCTGTGCTGGTAACCCTGGCAAGGATAATGGCACAAATTTATGAAATTATTGCATTGTCATCGGTCCTTGACAGGTGTGCAAAGTTTGAATGAAATCTGGTCGTTTAAAGTGGGTCAAAATCGCGCTATAAAGAGTCGGTTACAAACAAACATACAAATATACAAACATACAAGTGAAGCTAATATAAAGCGTGTAAAAAGGTAAACATCGACATGAATTTATTTGGTGGTCAACAATTTGTTTATCATAATACCCAGTAATGTCATACATTATCAGCCTAAAATGTTCCTACTCCTGGGAGAGGACTGTAATATACCACGCGGCACAGTGCGGGTTAGTAGATGTCACTTGTTTCCGAATGTTTTGCCGGTTCCCGCGCATTTGCGACTGGCCTGTTGGTCTAGTGGTTAGTGACTCTGACTGCTAAGACTGAGGTCGTGGGTTCGATTCCCACCCAGGACAGACTTTGTGTGATGAGCACAATCATTTGTCCTGTGTCTGGGTGTAATTTATGTGTATGTATTTAGAAATATATAAGTATATTTATCAGTTGTCTGGTTGCCATAGTACAGGCTCTGCCTAGTTTGGGATCAGATGATATTGTGTTGGTTGTCCTAAGGTATTATTATTTATTTATTTCACCATTTTGAGAGCAGTGGTGATGAAATAATTTACACAAAGTAAAGCGCCTGTGAGTTCGAACCTACGACCGTACAATTCGTACGTCGTTTTTGTACGCTTAGAAGCGGATTTTAATGTGGTTTTTATCGATAGACAGAGTAATCGAAGATGAAGGTTTATATTTATAATACGCGGGTGAAGCCGCTGGCAAAAGCTAGTATAGTATAATTAACTAAAAGAACTATAAAATTTTAAAAGAACAATAATCAATTAAAACCTAATAAGGAACTACGCTTCATGTTATTTTTTCTAACAAAATGTTATTACGTGCCCAGTGGCAATCAATCGTAAAATCGCACAGATTTACAGTCGCAATAAGTTTCATAAAATCGTTTAGACAGCAATCAATCAATGTAAATGTTATTTCGAATAAGAGAGAAAAACTAAGTTTCCGCTGTAGTGGAAAATGTATGTTCTGTTATAAATTTTCTTGCACAAGTCAAACGAAATAGGTCACTACAGGATGCCTTGTGCAAGTTAGAAACAATTTTGAACTACATCTTTGATTTTTTTTTTCTCTTGTATTGCAAATTTTCTGTTCAGAAATTCAGTTACAGGTTAACAGCCGGTGAACATTTATCTATGTATTTGCCATCCAACGTGGCCACGCTGCCAGCCTTTTGGGCAATTTTCCCACAAACAGGGATGCGAACGAATTTATTGAAAAAATAAAAATACAGTCGAATTGATAACCTCCTCCTTTTTTTGAAGTCGGTTAAAAAGGGTAGAGCTCACTGCTCTATCCTTTTTTTCCTTCATACACAAAATATATTTATTTTAGTGTCAGTTTTTACGTATATATTGCATTATCGTTCATAAAAATCTCATCATCATCATCATTTCAGCCGTAAGACGTCCAGTGTTGGACTTGGCCTCCCCCAATTTGGGGGGCTTTGCCATAATCGCCACGCTTGGCAGGCGGGTTGGCGATCGCAGTATGGTGGTAAAATGCACAGAGAATGCTGCTGCCCATTCTCTAGTAAGTCCCTTAGTCGCCTTTTACGACACCCACGGGAAGAAATGATAAAAAAGATAAAAATCTATGCATCAAATAATAATATCACGTGGGATAGTAATTTATTAGTTCTTGATTTGTAGGATCAGTTTATGGCCAATTTTCTTTGCTTCATACTTGGTTGGCTCCTACTCTACATAACACTTAAATTAACTTTTCCATTATGTAGGCAAAATGTTTTATAACTATTACCTACAGTATTTGCTTTCTAAAGGCTCGTGCAGACTATCGCGACGCGACGATCGCGCGGGATTTGGCGATTTATATACATAAAGGCTCGTTCAGACTAGAGCGACGCGACGGTCGCGCGCGAATCGGCGATTTATATCCGTAGAACAATTTCTATGAAAACGCGCGCGACCGTTCACACAGGGGCGACCTGTCGCGCCGCGACACGGTCGCGCCGCGTCGAGTAGCACGACAGCTTATTAGTACATTTTGTATGGCGTCGCGGCGATTTCGCGGCGATATCGCCGCGAATTCGCGGCCGCGACGCGACGCGACATGAGAGTATAAAAGACGGTGCAATCCAAGCTGAGCTCAGTAGTAGACGATCTTCGTCATAGGACGAAGGCAGGTCGGTGCGTGTTTGCTTAGCTTGGGGTCCGAGGTTCGATACCCTGGTCGATCGACATTTGTAGCTACTTAGGTTAGGTGTAAGTTTTAATAGCTATGGGAGGAACTGTCCTCGTAAGTGGGCTGTCAACAAGTAGGTACCAGGTACTTAATAAAATAGAAAATTGCGTACTGTCCTATAAGGCCTACAACCTTCTCACATTCGAATCTATTTTAATGATAGTAGGTATGTCATAAATAAAATATAATAACCTATTTAAAACAAATGTCATTATGGCCATGACAACCAATAATACTGGGTTCAAACTACATAGTTGTAGGTCTAGAATCTATACTTTAATATTATAAAGCTGAAGAGTTTGTTTGTTTGTTTGAACGCGGTAATCTCAAAAACTACTGATCCGAATTGAAAAAATCTTTTTGTGTTGGGTAGCCTATTTATCGAGGAAGGCTATAAGCTACATAACATTACGCTTCAACCAAGAGGAGCGGAGCAGTAATGAAAAATGTTGCAAAAACGGGGAAAATCACACGGGTAGGCGATTCGACGCGACGGGAAGGGTAGGAGGAACAAGAAATTTAACGCGGACGAAGTCGCGGGCAGAAGCTAGTGTCAAATAAAGAGTACCTAGATTATGTGATAGACATAAGTAAAAAAAAAAAAAAAATGTACATCGTCGTTTCATCAGCAGCCTATAACGTTCCCACTGCTGGGACACAGGCCTCCTCTCGGTGAGAGGGAGTGGGCCATGATCCACCACGCGGGCCCAGTGCGGGTTGGTAGATGTCACATGTCTTCGAATTTTAGTTCTAAGACATGCCGGTTTCCTCACGATGTTTTCCTTCACCGTTTTGAGAGCAGTGGCGATGAAATAATTTACACAAAGTAATGCGCCTGCTTGGGTTTGAACTCACGGGTCGTGGGGCTTTAGGGACCGGGACCGCGGTTCCAGAATCCACCTATTAATAAAATAAATATTTTTAGTAGTACTTTGGGACCACAAGTAAAATAAACAAAGTTATGTCTTGGGAAAGTACGGTCAACCAAAAAATTTTGAATTTATACCAATAAAATTATTTTTATAAAACGATATAATACTTTTTTTACAATGGCAGCCTTTTATAAGAATTAAACCTTAAAAGAATACACAATAATATTTAAAAAAAAATTAATCTTGAGTGTTTAAATCACCTATCGTCCCCCTAATCACCCACCAAAACGTAACAATAAACTTTTAAAAAACTTCACAACTTTAATTTGACACATCAGTAGCAGTCATAATCATTACAATTATTGAATATCATTATTTTTGTAAATTAAACATAATCAACTGACATTCAAAAAATGCTATCATAATAATACTAGCTGACCCAGCGAAAGTACCGACTCAGAGTCAATAAGTGATGTGTTGACTTATTAGGCTCCTACCAAGTTATAACAACCTGGTACTTTGAAGGCATAAAGCGATTTCTAGCTGACACTCCTAAGTTTGGTAAGCTCCTACAACCGTACGCAAAATACGCGCTCAGACGTGGAGTTGCGGGCACCAGCCCGTTCTACCTATTCCTAAGCTCCTACTAAGTTATGACAACCTGGTACTTTAAAGGCATAACGCGTTTTGTAGGTGACACACCAAATGTATGAGAAAGTGAATTATTATCTTTTATTCTCGTAATTTTTTTGGTAACAGTACTTTAATTTCAATTTTCTTGTGGTCTCAAAAAACTGCTGCAAAATGATTATTGTTTTTTAGGTAGAATCCGGGACCGCGGTCCCGGTCCCAAAAGCCCCACGACCCGTGACCCGAACTCACGACCTAAGTAACTCGTAAGTCGCGGCCGTTACCACTGGACCACCACTGGTCTCATCGTCATTTGAGAGCAGTGGTTATACCGTCGATGAGGTACAGGGAAACTGAGAAATGTAGGGTAGTTACCTATTTGGTGGTTACCAAATAGGTAGTTACCCTACATTTCTCAGTTTACGGTCTCTATTTTCGATTTCGATCATTGTAATCTAAAATCATTGAATTTAATATAATATGTTAGTATGAGTAAATTCAAACTGACTGATTCTGCTACAATACCGAAATAGTATAGGTTGCAATGGCAGTATAGTTTGGAAATATTTTTGCCTTTAAACATCCACATTACATATTATGTATATCTCATCATCAGCCTATAATATTCCCACTACCGGACACAGGTCTCCTCTCGCAGAGATGGAGTGGGCCTTAATCCACCACGCGGACCCTGCGGGTTCATAGATGTTACATGTTGTCGAATTTTTTGGTTCTAACACAGTTTGACACCGGTTTGAGAGAAGTGGTGAGGAAATAATTTACAATAAAAAAAACTAAAAAACACGCTTCCATTGAAAACCAAACTAAAAAGTACAAAATAAAAGTATAAAAAAGCGTGGGGTGCTTTTTAAGGTATTTTGTTTATTGATATCAGGCATCCCACGCTTTTTTTCCATTATTTTGTACTTTTTAGTTTGGTTTTCAATGGAAGCGTTTTTTAAACTATTATTTATTTTCTATTTTTTAAGGGGTTTCGAATTTTGAGACGTATGTCAGCGTTGTTTGTGACGTATGTCAGCGTAGTTTGTGACGAATGTTAGCGGAGTTTGTGACGTATGTCAGTGTAGTTTGTGACGTATGTCAGTGTAGTTTCTGTCGTATGTCAGCGTAATTTGTGACGTATGTCAGCGTAGTTTTCGAAGACAGTTTTTTTGCTGTTCTGGTAACCCTGGCAAGGATAATGGCACACATTTATGAAATTATTGCATTGTCATCGGTCCTTGACAGGTGTGCAAAGTTTGAATGAAATCTGGTCGTTTAAAGTGGGTCAAAATCACGCTATAAGGAGTCGGTTACAAACAAACATACAAACAAACATACAAGTGAAGCTAATATAAAGCGTGTCAAAAGACAGTTGTGAGTAGTGCGGGAGCTGACGGTACCGTCCTACCGTGGTATCGTCCGACTTCCGACTTCCGACTTATCCGAGACATAACCAATGTGTGTTTGTGTTCGTGTATGTGTTATGTGCTGACACTACTCGTCTTCCCGCACACACTCACAACGTGTTTGTTCACTTGGTTACCAAAATGCGTTGCTTCGTGGGATAAAAGTTATGTAAGTGTGAACTTAATTCAAAGACGGTTGTATTTTGCTTAAAAACTTTTTAATCTGGTAGTGGATTAGGAGAGCGCACGCGTATCGGGGCTGCGCAGCGCTGCAAATGCGGCGGAGGCTTCTCTTTGAAATAGATGCGAACGGCGGGCGTGGCGTCCGTGAGAATATAGCGCCTTTTATTTTCATTTTTGCAATTATGCTTTGGCATTATTCAATGATTACAAGATAATACTTTGTCCAACATTTTTATTCGTATCTGCAGCGAGTTTAGTTGTTCAATAATTTAAATGGTGCTCTTCAATATTACAGTCAGCAGTCTGCCTCCAACGCCTGTAATTTTTTTGTCAATATAAGTAATTTGTTTGTCAAATTAATACTTTGTATGTAGGCTAAGCACGTGTTGTACATCCTCTTACTATGCAGTATGTATGCACCTAGCAAAATACCGCGGGCCGCCAGCGGAGCCGCAGCATTCACTCGGCCGTAGGCCGCTTCTTCCCTACCGACCGAACATTACCGAACCGCGAGGACCATCGGACCATCGCGTTGAGTCGCTCCGGCCGCCCGGCCGCCGCGTCTCCCATGCACGGCCCGCGCCCTTCGGACGCCTTCGCCAGTCCACTAAATCTAGAAACCTCAGCCGTGAATGCATGCCATTCCTAGATTGCGCCGTGTATGTTACATAATAGTGATAATAATAATTTTATAATACATATTTTAAAGTAGTGTTTAATTACGTAGATAAACCTACCCCGAACACACAACTAATTATATATCACTAATAATAATACCTTCTTAATACCTCTAAATGGGCTGGTGCACCTCGAGTTGAAATGGCTCGCGGCGGAGCGTGCGCCCGATTCATAGTAAGAGCGCTAAGTCTCCGCTAGCAGTCAAGTGCGTGATGTCAGCTGCGCGAGGGTCAGTTCGAGTTCAAACGTCAACGTGTGAATGCGAGCGAACGACTGTGTGTGCATATTACAAGCCCCTGGACCGCACGCGCTGTTGTACGTGTGACCGCTAGACCAACGAAGCAGTTTGTTAGAAGTTACTATATTTACAATTAGATCACTCATTGGACATCATCATCATCATCAGACTATAATGTTCCCACTGCTGGGACACAGGCCTCCTCTCGGTGAGAGGGAGTGGGCCATGATCCACCACGCGGGCCCAGTGCGGGTTGGTAGATGTCACATGTATTCGAATTTTAGTTCTAAGACATGCCGGTTTCCTCACGATGTTTTCCTTCACCGTTTTGAGAGCAGTGGCGATGAAATAATTTACACAAAGTAATGCGCCTGCTTGGGTTTGAACTCACGACCTACTACTCGTAAGTCGCGGCCGTTACCACCTGGGCCACCACTACTCATTGGACATATTAAGTTATTACTGAATATTTCTTAAACACACACATAACATCGCCCCTGCATTCCCCAAAGGGTTACACAGAGGTAACGGTACGTATAGTACCTACACCTACATTATGCCAGTTATGCGTATTTTACGAGAGTGTAAATTAAGATTTCAAAATCACAATATGTAATCTCCTCATAAAAATTGTTGTATCGGAAAATACACCGTTGCCAAATGGCAAAAAACGGAACCCTTATAGATTCGTCACGTCTGTCTGTCTGTCTGTCTGTCCGTGTATGTCACAGCCACTTTTTTCAGAAACTATAAGAGCTATGCTGTTGAAACTTGGTAAGTATTCTGTGAACCGCATTAAGATTTGAGAAAAAAAAATCATCAAACCCATGCATGTGGGGTATCTATGAATAGGTCTTCAAAAATGATATTGAGGTTTCAAATAACATTTTTTTCTAAACTGAATAGTTTGCACGAGAGACACTTCCAAAGTGGTAAAATGAGTGCCCCCCCCCCGTAACTTCTAAAATAAGGGAATGATAAAACTAAAAAAATATAGGTATGATGTACATTACCATGTAAACTTCCACCGAAAATTGGTTTGAAGGAGATCTAGTAAGTAGTTTTTTTTTAATACTTCATAAATCGTAAACCACAATTTACCTTTCATTCAGTCAACTCAAATATAAAAATTAAAAAAAAACCATTTAATTTCATAAACATAAACCTTATGCATAAACCATGAATACCTGCAGGTTTGTACGGAACCCTCGGTGCGCGAGTCCGACTCGCACTTGGCCAGTTTTTAAACAACTACTACGTAAAAGTACTTCAAGCTTAGGTACCCCTAGTTGGATTGAGTTATGTGACATTACCTAACTTAAGTAGGTACTAACCTATGTCGACCGACCAGGGAATCGAACCTACGACTCGCCAACACCCACATCCCTGCCGGCGTCCTCTGATTAAAATCGCTTACTACTGAGCTCAGCCCGGATTGCACCGCCATTTATACCATTTGTGTGGTGTCGCGGCGATATCGCCGCGAAATCGCTGCGACGCGGCGACGCCATACAAAATGTACTAAAAGCTGTCGCGCTGCTCGTCGCGCGCGAATCGCGGGCGATTCGCGCATGAGTGGTCGCGCCAGTGTGAAAGGTGTTGCGTCGCGATTTATCGCAGAATCGCCTCCGCGACAGGTCGCGCGACATGTCGCGCCTGTCTGTACGAGCCTTAAATCGGGTTAGTTATTTTGAAAAATGGAAAGCTGTTTGAAAAATCTGTCGACCTAAATTGCATTTAAATGGTCCGAAACGCCGCCAGCGGCTTGCGTAGCAATTCACGAATCGGAAATCATCGCCATGGCAAAAAATATATTTGACGTTAGGTAAAACAAAATCCGAGGTTTTTCTCGCTAACACAAAACATCCGACTTCCAAAAAACACTTTTATTTCCAAAAAACACTGCAAAGTGAAAAATAATTTTCGGATGTAGATGGCTTTGGCTTTGTATTTAGATTTTTGCCACCAAGCTCTTTGCCAAGTAAATCGTTATAAAAAAAAGTAAAAGTTATTTTTCACTTTGTAAAAAAGTTTTGATGTTTTCACTTTTGATACCTATTACCTGCCCCACACCATTTTGTATACCACTATTTGCTATGTAAAAAAATACAGTCAAATTGATAACCTCTTCCTTTTTTTTATTTGGCTAAAATGGTATTGGGACATAAATATGATACGCAAAGAATTAAATAAATAATACCGAAGCTAACGCAAAGCTAAACAAACGTAATAAAACGTATACATATGGGACCATCCCTGAGTCAATCTATTAAAAAGCGAATTTTTTATATCGATCCACAAAGATAGCCGACGATATCGCGGAAAATACGTACCGAAAATAATACAAAATTAACTAACGAATTGAGAACCTCTTCCTTTTTCAAGTCAGTTCAAGATAAGCAACTCCTGTTTTAGTAACTAAGCCTGATGCTAGAAAAAACTACTAACTTATTCTTAGGAACAGTTTCGTTATCAACACCTTCCTGCTCTTGTCCCATATCACACGAGTTCGGCAAAACACGTTTTATTTCATTCTCAACTGTCAGTCGTCACACTCGTCACTCTATCATTCACTCCTTTTTGTTTATATACGTCACACAACCTGTCCATCTACCTATTAGGGACTATTATTCCTATTTTGCAAAAAAATAGACCCGTAGAACCACATCATTTCCTAACATGCAATTTCCAACCTCATGTTAGGAAATGATGTGAGTTTTTTGATAAAAAAATTATATTTGTAAATTAAATTCTTAAAATACTATTGCATATCGGACTTGGGTAGACTGTTGAAACCAAAAATTTAATGTTTATTAATAGACCATAATGTACGCAGTTACGCAATAAATATATCTTTATCTTTAACTAGCTTCTGGCCGCGGCTTCGCCCGCGTGAATGTCGAAAAATATCCCACAGGATCGTACTACCGGGACTAAAAGTACCCTATGTGTTAATCCAAGTAAACAATGGTACCGATTCCCTTGTTCACAAACTAAACTAAATTTAAGTTCAGTGCATCTTTTTTCATCAATTGATGATTGTGACCTAGTCGTTTTATGATGTCATGATGGCAGGAGGTCTGCAGGTTTATCTATACTAATATTATAAAGCTGAAGAGTTTGTTTGGTTGAACGCACTAATATCTAAAACTACTTCAATTGAAAATTTCTTTAAGTGTTTGGTAGCCTATTCATCGAGGAAGGCTATAAGCTATATAACATCATGCTACGACTAATAGGAGCGGAGCATCAATGAAAATGTTGGAAAACGGGGAATACTTATCCTTTTGAAAGCTACAGTTGCATGCGCTGCGTAAACGGTTAAAGTAACAAAGAATCATGTATGACAAAATTGTTTCTCTTAAAAGTTCTAAAAAAATCCGTGATAGTATATGTCTATCTTTTAAGGTTGGCTCACTATAACGTTTTTAATTGTAATCAAATCTAAATATTATAACGCTGAAGAGTTTGTTTGGTTGAATGTTCTAATCTCAGAAACTACGTTTAGTGTTGAATAGCCGGTTTATCGAAGAAGGCTATATACTTTATAACATCAAGATAGGACCCTACGGAGCCGAGCAAAAAGAAAAAGTCACAAATACGAAGACCTCGCCCAGGCAGGCGATTTGATGCGACGGGGAGGGTCGGGGAACAAGAAATTGTATGCGGACAAAGTCGCGGGCAGAAGCTAGTCGTGAATATTACTAATATCTGGGTAGATTTTAACTATTAGCTTACAGGGAGAATTAGTTTATTATCCACATCTTCGAAGCCCTATTTGACTCTGTAAGGGGATGATTTTGGAAAAACTGTGATACACATATCTCATAACTATAACCGAAGAGTATGTGTACCAATTTTTGTCTCAATCGACCCACATAATAAAAAGTTTCACAGAAAATTCAACCCCCGATTTCACCCTCTTAGGGGTGGAATTTCAAAAAACCCTTTCTTAGTGGATACCTACTCTTTACAAAGAACACACCCTCCAAATTTCACGTCTCTAGGACCAGCGGTTTAGGCTGTGCGTTGATATATCAGTCAGTCAGTCAGTCAGTCAGTCACTCAGGACTTTGAATTTTATATCTTTATCTTTAATGATGTGGATTTCCTAACATGAGGTTGGAAATTGCAATCCTGTTCAATGCTAACTTACTTCTAAAAATGGTTACCGCAATGGAATGAGAATCAAGTTAGCCACTGACAATAGTCCCGACATCTATTGGTGGGTAGAAGTACTAATGAAGTTCAATCTTGACATAGCATCGTTAATTGATATCAAGATTGGTAGCGAGGCTGACTTCCAAAATGTCGTCACACTTCAAAGCCAAAAATAAATGACTACCTTTATAATCACACGTCGTACTTACGAGGTGGGTACTTCTTTTAAACTCCCTAGTTGGTCTAGTGGTCGCAAACGCTACTGCTGAGCTGGAGGTCCTGGGATCAATTCCCGAGTCGAGCAAAGTGTTGTCGAGTGTTTTCATCAGGACTTTCTCTATATCAGCCCGGAGTCCGGATTTGTTTGTTGATTGATGGCAATAGGCTCGCCCCACATGGGAGTTAAACATAACTGGCAAAAATTGGGTGTAGTTTAGTATAGGTAGCTACACATTTGGGAATGCTGGCGTGATGTATTGGTATGCTTTTCTTAAGGCGCGGACTGACTACCATTTTAAATGCTACAACTACATGCTACAGCTCCAACAAATAAGGTTGAAAATTGAATAAATATTTGGATTGACGATGTGACTAAGCTGCGAATTGGCATTTATTTTACGGTTTTATTTAGATTATTCGGACTACACACATTAAATTAAATAATTGTCTGGTTAAAGTTTTAAAGTAATGTTTATTCTATTGAACTCTTAAAAAAAAAATGTGTTATCGCTGAAAATACAGAGATGTTCGACGTCAAAGTTTTTTTTGTGAAACAATTTTTATTGGGAATATCAAACAATTTTTCACTATTCTATTTAGAATTTTTCTTTAAACCCTTCTCTGTCCACTGTATTTTTTGTGTCGTATATTTTCATTGCGTTACGTCATACTCGATTGTCAAAGACACCAGTGTTTTGTGAATATTGAGGTAACACCGCGCCTTAAGTTCAAAGCTTCAAAAGCGAATACAAGAAGCAGACGTCACATGAAAGCCCCGTTCCGTGTGGTACGGAAAGAATAGCATCATCCCATATCTTCCCGTGGGTGTCTTAAGAGGCGTCTAAAGGACTAACTAGAGAATGGGCAGCAGCGTTCTATATACATTTTACCACCATACTGGGATCAACAACCCGCCTGCCAAGCGTGGCAATTATAGCAAACCCCTCAAATTAGGGGAGACTGGAAGGCTGAAATGAATGAATGATGATGATGATGATGATGACATGAAAGCTGTAACTCCAAACAGTTACTGAGCCCAGCCAACATCTTCACTAACCACTCAAGTTTGTATTTTAAAGCCAGGTGACTATAACCACTCTTTTCAATTAAAGTTACAATGGATGCCAGGAATACCGTTTATTTGCTAACGACACCAAAGCGATATACAATGTTTATTCGGAATGGTAAAACAACGAAAGCCACCAGCCCCTGGGGTGACGTAAAAGTCAGATAGTGTATGTTCCGCGTCAGACTATCAATTTACATAACACGTGAAATTCGGTAGATACAAAACGTAAAAATGTAGGTACCTTGATTCTGCTGAAGATAACTTGAAAAGCATTATTTATAGTTATTATATTTTTAGTAGTAAATAAAAAATATATTTTTTCAACCGGTAACTTTAGAATGGCGTAAAAACATCTAATCACCTTTCTTATATCCTGTTCCATTACGTCGTAACTTGGCAAGTAAATCGCAGCTGCTATTCATTATGTTTACCTGTAATATCTGCACGCGTAGCATGACCACCGTAGAAAGGGGATTTGTCGACGGAAGAATAGACAAAATTACAGATTGTAGAAAGATTAAAGATAAAATTAAAGATTGTAGAAAGATTTGTACCGTTTTATGCTGGCGAAGCATGACAGTACTATGATGGTCATGCTACGCGTGCTGGTCTGTTTTGCAATGTAAAATGTAATTTTCTCAAAGCTTTTTAATAAGTTCTGTGGTACTATTTGTTATGCAACGAAGGCTCTTGTTTTTCGCATGTGTAATGGGTTTCAATATGGCCGTATGTATGCAGCATCATAAATGTAATAAAGTCGTTCATTTCGTGACTAGAATACATAATAAAATCGATATTGCAGTATCAAACATTAAAACATTCATTCAGAAGTTTCCGCAACCGAATTAAGGCGTCATTGTCCTTGTATCTCCTATCTTGTTTACTAGGAACTTCATGAGGAAAATATATAAATAACTACACTATTCAGGTAATTTAGGTCAAAATAATAACGCTTATTTCTTTCGTTGTTCGTTATAAGTAACAAGCACGTACATTTTAATTATACTACTCGATAACAGATGGCGTTAGCTCCGCGCGCTGTAAAGTTGAAACTTAGTAGTAGAGGAATGAAACTATGTGCATTGTTCGAACCGCTTGCCAGATGGCGCTGTAAGTGCTGAGAATTGAGTTAGAAACATTCTCGAATATTAACAACTTTATTACATCGGAAACAATAATTGTCGTTTACATTTTATTTACTTCAGTTTTACTATCTTAAAAACAACAACGTAACTCACAACAATGTCTTGTTTACAACTGCGATAAAACTGTTTATATACCAAACATCATGTCACTGACCCCGTTCAAATAAGAGAGCTAATAAGGGTAGAAATTTAACAGGCAATACGTCCCAAGGGTGTTGCAATTTGTCGAGTCATTTACTGTGGACACATTTAGATCTGTTTGCATGGCCGTAAAGAGTCCACGCCCTTGCCATAACCACCCACCCACTGGTCCAATTTACTTAGAACCCTCTCACCCCCCTGTCTGTTCAATTAAACAACGACTACAGACTACGCCCTTACAACCTGATGTGTCTTTGTAAACTGGTTTAGAAGAACACCGTCCACCCATTGGCAGGTGACCACCATCACGTCACCTTCACAATAGAATCGTAATCGTAAAACTTGACTAGTTTTCCGCGGGCTCCGTCACAGGGAACTACCCTCATTCACTCCCTTGTCAGTCCATTTAACTAAAAGCCTCATTTGGAATATACAAAATGATTTGATGGCGACTTGGAAATGAACTGGAAGACCGGAAAAATATTGACGAACATAAAAAAGTTTATCGCGACACGTTTGTGCAGAAGAAGCAAGAAAATGAACAATATGAGACGACGAAGAGAATCAGTTGCTTCAGTTTACAGAAAAACTACTAAATTCCTGACATCGAACACAGCGAATTTTCTTAAGAAAAAACCGAACAATAAGAAATCTCAAATCCTAATGGAAGCTGTGGAAGATTGCGAAGACAATGGCGAAGAAATTCATAACAAAGTCGATGAAACGAAAACAGATGATGACGACATAGGTGAACGAGACCTTGATTATTATCTAGGAGTTAGAGAGAGAGAGAGCTACTGGCGGGACCCAGCTGGGAAGGAACAGATAAGGAAAGACTATCTTGTCTATCATTGCGGTATCACCGAAGAGGATTACGATAAAAACTATAAGAAAACAATAGTCTCTAAAGTATCTTATGTCATACAACCGAGACTGAAGCAAGTACCATTCAAAATTCATAGAAAGAGAAGGAAGAATGGAGATCTGAGAGACGATTCTTGGCGGGAGAAGACTGGGATATTCAAACTGTTTGCGTATAGGCGTGATAGTGAATACTCTACGTCGGATAGTTACAGCGAATGCGATTCTAATGACGATAAGGTTTCTGAGAGACTGCGCTCCACCAATGAAGATGATATGGAAGATATGATTGGGTATCTCAATGAACTAGCGACGTGTGGTTCTGACGATATACTTTCTGAGGTTCGTGTGTACATAAGATTCAAAGCTTTACAATCTTGTTGCCATGCAGACTGTTTGTTGACTTTATTTAGGCATTTACTGTTTACGTTGAATTTTGTATACCGAACAAATAAATGATGACGACATTCTACGAAAAGTATTGTTTCATTTGAGCAAACGAATGAGAATTTGTGCATAATATTTTTATTATTTTCCTGTTCGCGTGTTGTCTTGTAATTTTCTTTTGAAATATTCTTATTTCTTCGTTACTATTTAGTATTATGTTTACTCAACTTTTTTACTTTGTACCTTGTTTTTGCTTCTCTGTTTTAACAATTTTCTCCTTTCTTTCCAGGGCGTTCGGATTAAAGAAGTATCTGAAGGCCGGCCCTGTGACAATTGTCCAGAACTCTGCCCAGGGTTCATCCCGCACGCATGGAGGTAAGTCTTTAGCTCATAAAATAGAACAAGGAAACTATAACTTTATCATCGAACCTTGGTCCCACGACCCCGAAGCGGTTATGGCGTATACGTTGTGCATACAAATAGAGAAAATGTTTTCTTGTCTATCTGCATCATTTGCATTTAATACTATCAGCGTCTTCCATTGACACCTTCGTCACTTCAGTTGACTCAAGCATACTTCGTTTTCTTTGTTTCTCGTGTATGGAGTCACGTAGATAGTTTTCCTTCATATTTGGATCACAATGATTGGGACTCATTATCTACATCGTGTCCGGTTTCGTAAGGAGTGTCTTTGTTGTAAGTTATCAAAGAATTTGGCACCGAATCACCGTATTGTTACTCTGTGTTGTCTGACGTATTAAACCATTCATTGTTAGGGTATAAGGCTATATCTAAAAATAAACATAATGACAAACCTACCAAAATATAAAAGTCAATAATAATGTTAGATTACATTCACTGCAAATGTTATCGCGGCAATAAATAAAACTGACAATACTTAAAAAATCGCTAATAACCATTACGTTATCAAACTGTTGTGACCGGGTCACAGATACCTTATCAATGATCGTTCACGCCACGCCAACGAACGTGATCGAAATCAACTAACGAGCGGATAATCAGCCTTGCGGTGAGGCCAGCGCGTGCGCCGAGCATCGAAACAAATGTCCACTCTTGCTCACGCGGTCATACCGAACAGTCGCGTCACGCTCAAAAATCAAACAAGCCAAACAATGTGTCTCTCGTTGAAGCAATTGGAGTGGGCGGATGTGTACAGACGTATCACTGGAAATGATAAAGAACCGGTCAAAGACAAGAAGATACAGAAGTTCCCTTCTAGGGAACGAAACTTTGCTGTGAAGAGGAAGTTTAACAACAACATGAGGTCCCACGCTAACTGCGAAAGTTGCGCCAGAGTTGCTGAGAAAGAAAACAGATGATCAATCAAGTGTGTGTGACTGTGAAGTTACAGGATTCAGTGGATCTACGGATCAATATTGTACGTCAACAATGTGTAACCGAACTATAGTGACGATAAATCTCTCAAAAAATCTAAGTGATATTATTATTTATAAAGGCTATAAATAAGTTGGTGCAAAGTGCGAAGAACTGGCTTTGTTGGCTTCGGCGGACGATCTAAAGTTGGTGTTAAATCCTTTTTGCTCAACGTCATTCCATTTATTTTGTTTTTGCTCAATATGTTTTTCTAAAATAACTTTGCAGTGGCCATTTGCAAAGTTTTATTGTAGAATATAATAGGGATGTAAACTAGGAACTGAAATTTTAACAATGTTACTAGATATTGTATTCAAAATTACAAGGCTCTATTTTATAAGGAACAATCTTTGAAACAAAAGGAACTTGGCCTGGTTATCAAATCTACTTGTTTATTTTTGGAATCAATTAATTCATGAAACAAGTTCTCATTAACTCTGTTTCCTAACAATTGTTTACTTAAATACATCGCTAATGTTCCATGATAAATAATGTGTCTCGTTAGTTTCCATACAATGTGTGTTATCAACAATATTGTTGGTCTGTCGATCCCGGATGTCGCCAATGCATTCAATTTTAAGACTTATCGATGCTCTATATGGTTCAGAATTGTATAATCCTGTAAACAGGTTTCCACTACGATGTTTTGTGTTGCAAAAAATAAACAAATCATTTTAAAATATTTGTACGTTCATTCCACCGATGTATATGTTATGTAAGATGGTGCATCTTAAGTGGATTGAATTGAGATGAAGGCTATATTACTTCATAAAGTATGACTATGCATATGACTATAAATAAACGAGTTCATGAGTTCACTCCATTATTTTATTTCTTATCTAATCTAAGTACAATAGGTTTGCAAACATCCATTACGAGAATAAACAGTAACACAGTTATTGCATAAAGGTTTGTTGAACTAAACAGATCAAAGGTGAAGCCATATCGCCGCTTACTTCTCTTTTTGTAAGCTGATTGGTAGGTTCCGCTGTGCTCGTTAAAAACTGGTAGTGGTCATATAACCAAATTGTATGTTCGAGTTTTTTATCAATCACCTCTCGCGTTTCTGATTTATATATCCTTTGAGGACCAATCTTAAATCACTACCATTGTACAGAAGAGTTTCAAACCTGTTATAAAGACTTGAATAGAAGATGACCGAAGAAACGGTGGATGCCTTGTGCGAATAATGATATGGTCAGGAGTAAATACTGAGATGACAGCATAGATATATTAAAGAAGATGACATGCTAGGTCAATCTAAATAAATTGAGATAGGTATGAGAATCATGATGAGAATAGACATCTATTAACTCTTGAATGATTTTAATCGAATTGGACGCGCTTCATAAACACACATCTCTTGTTTATTGTCATAACACAGCTTGAAAGACGAAGCGACCAATTCTTTAGAGGTGTCTAAAGAATTCAATATGTGAGGGGTAGTGTAGGTCAGTGGTGGCCCGGTGACCTACAACCTGGGGTCATGGGTGCAAACCTAGGCAGACTCTATACTTTATGTTAATAATTCCATCACCACTGTTCTCGAAACAGTGAAAAAGATGAAACCAGTATGTCTTAGAATCGGAAAATCGAAGGCATGTGGCATTGACCAAGCCGCACTGGGCTCGCGTGGTGCATTTCGGCCCGCTCTCTCTCACAGAGAGGAGGCTTGTGTCCCAGCAGTGGGAACTTAATTGGCTGATTGTGAAATCAAGTATGGCTTTCAATTTGACAGTTCAACACCATTCATTACGCTATTTACGCTGTTGAGCAGACAAATTTTCCGCATGGTAATCCATATCGTTAAAATCATTCTGATTCTGATTGATAGTGTATTAGGCAATTAGGGTTTGAATTAATTTAATCGATTTAAAATCGCTTCATAAACACACAACTCTTATTTATTCCCATAACACAGCTTGAAAGACGAAGCGACCAATTAGACAACCTTTAGACGTGTCAAGATAATAAAATATAACAAGTTCTAAGAATCAAATATATATAGGTATATTAATATCTAAACGGAAATACGGAATGGCCAATGGACACTACCTAGATGATAAACATTTGACCTTTAAACTTATAATTAACGCTTCTAAACTAACAGATACCTTTGTCTGTTTGAACACTGCATTTACAAATACATTAACAGAACATTCTTCTTGATCATATAATTTTATCCTCAATCTATACTATATCACCTTCTTAATTTCCTTAATAAGTGAGTCTATGTGTTTGATTTGTATCACAGTTTGATGATAATGTTATCATAGTTTAATAATCAACACTCTTGTTTTATAGAAGAGGAATCAAAGGTAGGAGTAGCTCAAATTATTTATTCCACTGCACAACTATAAAGAACATAGAAACAATAAGGTTCATGAAAAATAAAAATTTGACACAGACGGAGTCACGGTACTAATACAGTATTCATTAACCTTGGCTTAATCTACACTAGTCTAGTCATGAACTCATGATTCTAAATATCGGACACAGCTTAACTACACTTGTAAGTTTTTTTTACTCTATTGAATAATATTGACACTATCCGCTCATAACAGATTGTGATCACTGATACATTTGCCAAGGTGGGAATTATTATAGCATATACATATTCTCACGACATAGCTGTTAATGTAGGTGTCTCATATTCAAACCTCGTTGGAATGAAAATGAAATTGGATTGGAATTTTAAATAATATTATTTAAAATGCTGTATCTGTAAAGTAGTAAGTGGAAAGTAGCCAAGTGTAAAGAGTGTGCCATGTGCCATATGGCACACGTACACTTTATGACAATATTCTATGAGTTTCTGAACTAGATATGAAATATCTATACTTCAGAGATCACCGCTCCTCCCCTGTTGTAGGCGACTTTGTTTGACCTCTATGCACATTTGATCAAAAGGATATAATAAATGAAAAGAAGTGACAACGACAGGCATCTTCTGGGCATGGTCGTTCCATCTTAGACCTCATCAATAGCTTCCCAACAAGCATGATCGAAGTCAAGACCATGCCCAACAATACAAATAAAAAAATGTAGGAAAACAATCTTGAGATAGAAAAGACAATAAGTACAGATACTAATGGACTGATGATGCAGAAGCAGTAGATTTTTGGTGTTCCAAAGCAGCAGTATTGAATAAAACTAATAATAGATCTGACACCGTCGTCCTCAGCAGAATAATTGCTTAAAGGATATTTGGGATGGATGAATTGGATCACTTTGGATCAATTGCTACGTTAGCTGAGTGACTGGCTTCGACTGAATGAATGAATGTATGTACTACACTTCTATACCAATATTTTAAAGCTGAAGAATTTGTTTGTTTGATTGAACGCGGTATTCTCAGGAACTAATGGTCCGTTTTTTTTTTTTTTTGTGTAGGCTATCTATTGAGGAAGGCTATAAAACATCACGCTACGATCAAAAGGAGCGGGGCAGGAATGAAAAATTAACAAAAACTGGCAGGCAATTCGATGCGACGGGGTCAGGGGAGCAAAAATTTGACGCGGACGAAGTCGCGGGTAGAAGCTAGTAGAAAATATGTGTACGCTTGCTCACAGGCAGAATACAATGACACTTAGGTTATATTATAACATCTCACCTTTACCAAAATGATATCATCATCATTATTTCAGCCGTAAGACGTCCACAGCTGGACATAGGCCTCCCTCAATTTGGAGGGCTTTGCCATAATCGCCACAGTTAGCAGGCAGGTTGGTGATCGCAGTATTGTGGTAAAATGCATAGTGAACGCTGCTGCCCATTCTCTAGTTATTCCCTTAGTTGCCTTTACGACACCAACGGAAAGAAATGAGATGATGCTATTCTTTAGGTCCACTCGGACAAAACAATATATTTCTAGCAAATACACGTTTAATTTGTTTTCATTTGAAACGTATCCAATCCCACACAAACACCGACACGACAAATAAACGAACTAAAGTAGGGCAACGATTCTATAAAAAAGTGGGCGTTTTACAATGTAGCTCATTTAACGACAGGAACTGTTAAATTATCATTGTTACTAACAATTCATTATTTGAGAGCAGATATGGGACAGACCATGTAGGGTACCCTTATCTAGGGTTATTGACCAACTCATTAGTAATCATTTGAGTGCACTTCGTAATGTATTGTGTCATTGGGAGTGTTTTGTTATTCTGTAGAAGTTTTCTATAACCTTAGCTTGTATGTACTAGGAGCTTAGAAGAATATATCTGCATTTAATATTATGAAGAGTTTTCTTAGTTCTTTCCCCTTTATAATCCTTTTAGATACAGACGGGTAACTGCGTAGAACACTAACAATAGGAATAGGTTTGATTTTGACAGTTCATTTGTTGAACATATGAAGGACTAGCTTTTGCCAGCGGCTTCACCCGCGTGGTGGTCGGAAAATATCTCGCGGGAACTTACTACCGGGATAAAAAGTACCCTATGTGTTAATCCAGGTTATAAACTATCTGTATTCTTAATTTCATCCAAATCCGTTCAGTAGTTTTTGTGTGAAAGAGGAACAAACATCCACACATCCATACATCCATACATACAAACTTTCGCGTTTGTAATATTTATTAGTAGGATTACTATGATTCCTTCAAAATGATTCAGGTTCTGACAGAGTTACGCAATTAGGGTGCAGTTTTGTCAGGGAATTGAGGATACGATGTTGCTGCTTACATTCTCGCATACTGAGCTTGAGGTCTTTTTACTTACTCCTGGTGGCTACGGATCGCTTTGTGCTACAATTCTAAGTACACACTCCCTTAGCTTCCTTCTCAATAAATCAACTCAGCCTCTCGCAGTCCACTGCCAGGCATACGCTTCTCCCAGGCTGCGCCACAATACCCTGTGCTCTACCTTCCGCATCCAGTATGTCCCAACCCCTGTCTTAAGGTTATCGGTCTATATATGTGGGCGTGCCTGGGCTGGCGTCCCACGCTACGCTTGCCGATACGCAGTCTCCTCTACAAGTCACGTCTGCATCACCGGCCATCTTTTCTTCGACCTCCTCCCCGATTATGTGAAAATCCTAATGTATACCTTCAGTCTATGTATATATGGCGTATCATACCACCACAGACTCAAACCGCATCGGGGCCATTTCTTTCAAGGCTGCCAAAATTAAATCGGGTTCAGACCCAATACCGCAATGGAACATTTATTTGGAACTATAATGTTTATAATGGTTTCCGTACCCATAAAAGCATGCAGTAACTATGTTTCAAATATGATTGATTACATTATAATTTGAATCATCATCATCATATGACATACATATGCACATTACAAGACTCCATTGTCCCACTTAAGGCTTTGGAAAGACCAGCTGTACTACGACTTTTCCCGTTCCGTTTTTCTTCCTTGATTAGTAAGACGAGGAAATTAGGAACAGAATGAAACAATGGCGTCCGGATGTCACGTAATCCTGTTAGACGAATTTCGTAAATAGTTTTGAGCAGCGCTTACCTGCTATTGTATTGTATGTTTTGTACTACGAACAGCAGAATCGTGATGTGCATCATCGAGGAGACGATGACCATTGTAAAAACTACTAGAATTTTGTATTCATTCAAATTAAAGTCACCGTTAGCCAAACACAGGCATTTCTCAAAACAGATGGCTCATCAATGCTTGGTAACGGTCTACCAGCCAAGCCTACTAAAACACTATTCATAAAAAAATTGTTCTTCAGACCGAATTTCGGTCCTTGGCTACCATTCTCAGCCGAGACTAGCCATCGACACAGGAAATATTACCTATAGTTCTCAAATATGTGCGCAGATACAGGTTCATATAACATACCACTGATCAGTTAATCTCTTGTCAAAAATATCTGTTAACCTCAGGTGTCGATCAAAATCATATCAGTTGACGCGAGATTTACCAGCAGACTAAGTAGGTATAGCTAAGAAAAACTGGATAAACCGGTAGACATACATTTAGGTTGCTACGCTTTTGAGATATGATTATATATTATATCCTCCTTATCGATTTCGATACCGACGACCCTTAGCAATTATCAATCCCTAGCGTTTAATATGACTCGCCAGTTACCGAATTTTGATTTAAATACCCGGTCACAAGTAATACCATAGAGTTGGCTGACAGAATTAAAGGAATAGGCATAGAAGGGCCTTTGTCCCTACGTCTCTCTTTGTCCAACCACTGTTGTTTTATTTTCTTTTTTTTTTTGTTTCTATAGAGAAATAAAAAATAAAGGAAATAAGCTAATAAGAGAAATAAAGAAAAAAAGAAAGACTATGGAGTCTCTCTTTTTTTTCTTTACCGAATACAAATGTAGAAAGTGTCTACATTTTTCTAGGCAGAAGATCACCAAGACGACCTACGTGAGATTATCCCAACCTGTTGGATCAATGGCGAAGGCGAATAGATATCTCTATAACAAATCCTTGAAGTGAAGATGTTCAAGCCTATGCTTCAGTTTACCTTCCGCCATCTCAGGGTAGAAAAGCACCTTGCGAGACAGGATTCAAATGATTTTCTACTATTTTTCAGGCATTCATTTCCATCTTGAAAATGTCTCCGAATCTTTAGTATAAGCTCTCAGTGCTATTTAATTTTTGTTTTTGGATGTGTATTATGTGACAACAATAAAGTCATTGTTTTCTTGTCTTTTGTGACGGTTGCAGACATATCAGCTGTCATAAAATTGCCAAAATGACATCATTTCGCTGCTGACGCCACTTCACCACAGAATGGCGATAGTATGCATAACTTGGCGTGCGAACCAGCGAATTATAAACAAAACATCGAATGGAAAATAGCATAGTTTTTATTACCGACTCATCTTACTGTTACCAGACTATCAGATGATGATTTACCAGATAGTATATGACTGTAAACGAAGGAAAAGGGGTGTGCAAGGATCGTAACGGGTGGCGTTCTGTAATTTCTGCCTACCTCCTTGGGAAGACGACGTTAGTTTATTTAGGAATCTTATTGAAACTACCGAATTATGAGCGCTTCCTAAGCTAAGACACAAAATATTAATTTATTTAAAGGGTCAAGAGAGCTGCATCATTCGAAATAGAAATATTTTGAAGCAAAACTTGTTTCGATTCGTCCTCTTAATAGGGTGTCGATGGCTAAAAATAACACGAGGAATAAATATTGCTTTGTACATTTCTTTGGCCCAAAGTTCAGTAACGCGAATAACCGTTCACGGACACAGTCATTCGATCCTCGCAGGTAACTGGGCATGGTACAAAATTCGAGGTAAGCCATTGCCTGAAAGAGAAGAAGAAGAAGAAGATGAAGAGACACAGACACAGAGCCGCATACACAACCCCCACTTGATGATTCGTTTATATGACTTTACTTATTCACAATTTTCTTTAGCTTCTATCAAGGTTACAACCTCGGGTACACAGAGTCATCACAAGTAAATTATAGGAGAGTAGGTACCTATTAGTGTGCTACGTAGAACAGTTTGTAAGTAGTAGGTACACAATCATATTGATCATACAACATTACACGAGTCTGTGGTTTATACGTTTAGGTATTTCTAGACTTATAAACATCTGTACTACTTCGTACATTATGGAGAAATACCAAAAACCACGATGACATATTGCATTTGTAGGAATCATCCCAAGAACTTAGGTACTGTACAAAAAGCCTTATTCAGCGATATTCAGGGACCATTTTGCAAAATAGGGATAGGTCATAAGATAAAAGGGGACAAAGTATTAAAAAACACAACATATTGGTTTAAAGCACAACAAGTTCCAAGACTTATCACACGGCCTTTTTATCTGCTCAGTCGACCGACGTGCGCATACGCGCCGTAAACGTAAGCGTAGTAATCGCGCCGTCGACGCGTGTTACATATTCATAACGTCTTAGAAAGAGACAAGCTCAAAGGTATAACAGAGACAACGCTCTACAAACCCGAATTGTCTTAAGAACCCAATGTGCCATGATACGACCGCGAACTGAATGTAGGTTGTTGTACAATTTCAGTTCATTTAGCCACGCCATGCGCAAGCGCAACCCAATGTTGATAGGAGTTGCCTTGACCTGGTTTATGAAGCAATGTTTCATCGCCACTCAAAAGGTGCTGACTAGATGTTGTAAGACAATTTGTAATTGTTTGCATTTTCATGGAATAGAAAACTAAATGCAGAAAAATAAGTATATTTTTAACCGACGAAAAAAAACGGAGGAGGTTCTCAATTCGACCCGTATATGTTTTTTGTTATTTTTTATGTATAACCACGCATAACTTTTTACAGAGTAGACCGATTTTGATAAGTCGTTTTTTATTGGAAAGGGTTTTTGATTGGAATCTCGAAAGTGGTCCCATGTAAATTTGAAAAGAAAATTCCAACCTTAAGGGTAGGAAAACAGGGATAATTGATTGTGCACTCATTGATTGTAATGCATAACTTCTTACAGAATAGTCCGATTTTGCAAGCATGTAATAATTATTAGATTATAGCCACAAAAAATTATAAAATACAAACTTTTTAACAAAAAATTAAACCGGCGAAAAAAACTGAAAGGCAAAAAATTATAAACTTTTCAGTCATTTTGAGTCGGCGCCAAACAATCAATGAACAAAGAACACTCAAAGCGATCACTTAACAGCAAAAACTTAATATTTTTTGCTATTCAGTTTTTTCGTTTTACTGAGATCCGATGAGGCTGGAGTGGCGACCGCGTTCTGGTAGACGCTATTTGGAAGGCCTCCCACAAAAAGGACCGATGACTTATCGAAGGCTGCAGGAATCCGCTCGATGCGAAAACCCCAGAATCGGTCGAAGTGGCGGTGCTTCGGGAAGGCCTATGTCCAGCAGTGGACGTCTTTCAGCTGAAATAATAAGATCTGGTAGAAAGGTTGAAAGGAAATCGTTTGGTTTGGTAAAGGCATGTGATGAGAAGGAAGGAAATGTATGTGACTCAAAGAATTATGAATATAAATGTTGATGAGTGGAGAGGAAGGTAAAAGAAAATATTAATGGACTGTAACTGTAAGGAATTATATGTAAGAGTAGTGAGAGAATGATAGCATTATGGCTGAGAAGGAAGAATGGATGAAGAAAAGTGTTGCGCTGACCGCCAGCAACAACCAAATGTCCTTTCTTTGGTATTGTTCGTCGAATCGTTGAGCTTCTTAAGTCCTGAGTTGAGCTGCACGATTAGTGATAAATGCGTGCAGTGACGGCTTTCCTCTACAGACCATTTCAGACAACTATCTACATGGTCTTCACAGGATGTGACCAAGATTATGTCTGGACTTGAAAAGGGACTGTCACCTCTGAGTATGTTTCGGCCTTTCTTCTCCGAGTAGTCAGATAGGAAACGCCGCCCTCATGTAGTTTAAAAAAAATATGATTGACGTGTAAAAGTATTTGTACAAACGTACTAAAAGAAATAAAATCTTTTATCATTTAACAGAAGACAAGGGTAGAAGATGATGATAATGTTAGCTGTAAATTGTGTTGGGTCGTAATAAGTTCTATAGCTCTTTGATTTGAACAGACGAGTACGTCAGCAGCCGTAGGTCATGGTCAAAGAACAATAGAGTAGTGTCTACTAAGCTATTGAACTTTTACCATGACGTAAGGCTGGTGACATAATACATAGTTAGAAGATGAAACAAAAAACGTTTACGACACAGAATGCGTCACAGATCATCTTCATTCAACCTGCCCTTATGCCAGATTATTTGGGTGTCGCTGCAACGTGCCTTGTTCTTCCACACTTCTCTAATAGTTGTCATCTCACGGTAGACACCCCCTTTCTAAGCATATCATCATTCACACAGTCGATCCATCGTTTCTTTGGTCTCTCCAACTCTTATAGCCACCGATGTTCATACTCAAAACTCTCCGCACGACATTCCTCCGTATCACATGCCCATTCGATGACAACCGATTTCCGCATAACTTTTCAGTTGTCACTATTAGACCTCCTCTTATGGACTCATTTCTTATTCTATCCATTCGTGTAACACCACACATCCCTGTAACATTCTCATCTTACAAGGAGACGGCAAGAGTGTGGGGTTCTTGAATCGAACGGAGGTTCCGCATGTAGTTAGTAATCAGTGAGTGTAGTCATATACTCAAACCCTAGAGCGCACTACTTCGTCATTGCCGAGAAAAAATTTTATTGAAAATTGAAAAATGTTTGTGCGTGTTGTCCAGAAAGTGTGTTTTTTCTTGTTTTTATGATAAATATCATCCAGGTTTGTGTATCGCTAAAGATGAATGATTGAAAGGAATTGTTTATAACGTGTTATTAAATTTTTTTTTTTTTTTTTTTCAGTCTTCAGTTTTTTTTTTTCTCGGAAATGACGAAGTAGTGCGCTTTACGGTTTGGGTATATGAATTTAATACATTCACTGAGTACTAACTACTCGCGGAACCTCCGTCCGATTTAAGGACCCCACACACTTTTTTTTTTTTTTTTCTGGATGGGAAATCATCAAATGACTTCTCCCGCTCTGGGCGGAGCGGGAGGGCGTGTCAGACTTTAACTGACTAAAACCCACCCGTGTTCCTTCAGTTGCCCATGTGCCAGGGTCACGGTATCTTTTCGAACAATCTCGCGACCCTGGCAGACCCCACACACTTGCCGTCTCCTTGTTAGCTGCATGCAGAATATGACACAGAATAGAATTGTTTCTTTTAACATCATCTTAGCATCATCATTTCAGCCAAAAGACGTCCACTGCTGGGCATAGTCCTCCTCCAGTATGGGGAGTTTGCCATAATCGCCACGCTTGGCGATCACAAAATGGTGGTAAAATGCGTAGAGAACGCTGCTGCCCATTCTGTAGTAAGTCCCTTAGTCGCCTCTTACGACACCCACGGGAAGAAATTGAATGGAGAATAATTACTATGTTTGCTAAATAAAATATATAAGCCATTCCTAATCTTTTAATAGATCTGCCTCTTGCGTAGGACAGCATGGAATGCAAATGTTTACAAAAAACTAGTTTGATTGCACAAATGCTAACGACTATTACCTCATGGAGTGGCACAACCTGTCTCACGCTTGAAGTTATTTTAGTAACATAAATTACACAAGAGAATAAAGCCTCATTCACACGATGCAATTTTTACTATCTGTGGCATAAACTAAAATTGAAGCAACACTTGATTTGCATCGTCTTAACATTATTTAGACGATGTTATACACTGTACAGACGATGTTGTTGTTGCTCAAACTTATGTTATGCCACAGGTAATGAAATCAAACTCAAACTCAAAATTCTTTATTGTGAGACAGTGGTTACAGAGTTGTTATTGATATATTTTGGTGTACGTTTGCACTGCTCTACCATGTTAGGCATACAATAATTTGAAATAATTTGTCATCTTAGACCTAAGTTTATGTGATATTTGTAAATTCAACACGACATTTAAATGGAATTAAAGTTATTTTTTGCATCAAAACATAAAAGCAGTTTGGCACTAACTTATCACGAATCTGTCGGACAAAAATTCGTGTACTGTATAATATGGCCTATTCATAACATCACATCGTTTTAAATCAGACTTGAGTGGTTATAGGGACCAGTTATGTTTTGTTTTTTTTTATCTATGACCGAGGTAAAACGAGTTTTATCTCTGCTTAAAGTAAATCAGGAACAATAAGGCCTTTTGTAATTTAACTGAGATTAGACTGCTTCATTTTAGTTAATTTACCATTTTTCGTGGGAGTCTAAATTAGGGCAAGGGTTTTTAAGACAGCAAAGCCTACATTTTCCTGTCAAATTGTACCCGGTTAATAGCAATAGGCCCGATCCAAAGCACATGGGTCTTATTCCAAAACTGGTAAACTATGGGTGTATAAATCCACCTGTCGCTGCCTCTTCTGTAAACTGATGATGTGATGTATTAGGCTTCCTTCACTTACGTAAGGACACGTCTTTGCCTGACTTCCGAATTCCAATAGATATTGCACAAAGTCAAAATAAACTTGCCATTATATTGGTTGCTAACTCATTAGACACAGAGTGAGAATGACATTGAAAAGACATGTTAAAGCTGAAATAAATTATATTTCCACGAGTTTAAAATTATGGCAATTTATGTTTCCAAATTTACACGATTGGAACAAAGCGAAAAACCCAATAGTATTGTCGTCAATGAAGAAGAAAAATTGGTAAAACCTTTATCTACTTTTATGTACAACCTTGAGAGTATTAGAGTTAGAAATATATTTAAATAACACTAAGGAGGTATATAGGTGCCTATAGTATAGAAGAAGCCGTTTGTCCCGGCTTTCAGTGGATCTTGGACAGTCGTTATGGGTCGTCAGAAGCCCGAAAGTCTGACCACTCGTCTTACAAAGGGGTACCCGTAACAGGGTTGTGGAGGTCAGATAAGCAATCGCCCCATGAAAAATGCTGGTTCAGCTGCATTTGGTTAGACAGATAGGCTAGGCAGATTTTGAAGATATACAGGAATTCCTTAAAGGCTGCGAAACTCAACTTATAAAAAATCCTGCAGATGAAATTACAGCTAACATTGAATATTTCGGTCTAACTTAATTGAAACACATAACATCACGACTTGTATACCCGAACGGTTGAGCAGAGGTGTGCCTATAGTACACTCACATTTCGCCTGTTATGTTTAAGTCCCATGTAATACGGGGTGAGGATATTGCCATCAACTGGGCACAAATTCAGACTCCGTATTGTGACTGAGAAATGTCAGACAGAAAATCTCAATAACAATTTACCCGACCTTGGGTATCGAACCCAAGACGTCCAGCTTAGCAGTAGCGCTTGCGACCACTAGACCAACGAGGCAGAAATAAAATAATAATAACGAGGAAGGTTACAAATAAAAATACAAATAAAAAATTCTTATTCTTACTGAAGGCCTGTTGTTTTTATCCAACAAAAAAAAAACGAGAAGGGTACCCAATTCCACCGTATAAGGGCAATAAATTAAATTGGCTGGCAAGACAAGTTATATTCTTGCAAATAAATATACCGTTCATTCATTTTTTTTAATGGATTTTCGTTCTGGCAACTCTAACAGGTCGGGGCTCCCCGAAACTATTGGTTTCTTGACAGTAGTCATCCACCTGTTCCGAATTTCTTTCGTGCTATGAATTATGATTGACTTAAAGTGAATCATTGTTATTTTGACAGACCCATCGGCCTCTTTACCCTTTTCATGTGACGTCATTGTAGAAACCTCTTTTGGTTTGTAATTCAAGGACATAAAGGTGACCGCCCGGCAACGAACCGGTTCGTAACGCCCGATGGACCAACTTAAAATACCTTTGTTAGTCGCTTATTGGATTTTATGAATCATGATTCATCATTAGCAGCCTATAATGTTCCCACTGTTGGGAGTCAAGCCTCCTCTGGGTGAGAGGGAATGGGTCATAATCCAGGGCCAAGTGTGGTTTGGTAGATGTCACATGTCTTCGAATTTTTTATTCTAATACAAAGGTACCGTTTCCTCACGATGTTTTCCTTCAATGTTTTGAGAGCAGTGGTGATGAAATAATTTACACAAAATAAAGTCCCTGCTTGGGTTCGAACCCAAGACCTATAAGCGAAAGTCGCGGCCGTTATCACTGGGCCACCAGTGCTCCCATTTTATGAATAATTTATTGAACATTATTCATCAACCTTTTGTTATTTCTTACTGAGTATTATTTATCATCTGCCTAGCCATTTCTCAACTACGTTAAGGTCGGCTTCTATTTTTCATGAAGCAACTGCTTATCTGACCTCCACAATACAGTTATTGGGTAATACAATACCCGGGTAGGACTGGTTCTCAGACTTTTGGCTTCTGACGATCCGTAACCGTCGTTACGGGTCGTAACTGTTACAAAAAATTAAAAATTAAAATGTATTTAAAAAAAAACTACTTACTAGATCTCGTTCAAACCAATTTTCGGTGGAAGTTTACATGATAATGTACATCATATATTTTTTTTAGTTTTATCATTCCCTTATTTAAGAAGTTACGGGGGGGGGACACACATTTTATCACTTTGGAAGTGTCTCTCGCGCAAACTATTCAGTTTTGAAAAAAATGATATGAGAAACCTCAATATAATTTTTGAAGACCCATCCATAGATACCCCACACGTATGGGTTTGATGAAAATATTTTTTTTGAGTTTCAGGTCTATGTATGGGGAACCCCAAATATTATTGTTTTTTTTTTCTATTTTTGTGTAAAAATCTTAATGCGATTCACAGAATACATCTACTTACCAAGTTTCAACAGCATAGCTCTTATAGTTTCGGAAAAAAAGTGGTTGTGACATATTCGGACAGACAGACAGACAGACTTGACGAATCTATAAGGGTTCCGTTTTTTGCCATTTGGCAACGGAACCCTAAAAACAGCGGTTTCATGGAAAAGTGTATGCGGTCAAAATATACAGGGTCTAATTAAATTAGCTGGCACAACTTTACCCACCTGTCGGGCATTAATTTAGAAAACTAGTGAAATAAAAGAAATGAAAAAAAAAACAATAAATCCAACTTTATTCAAAACTTTAAACAATGATATGTAATATAACATTGGCATGGCGATGTCCCTGTTAAACTGTATAATAAGTAGGTATATAGATACCAGTTAAGTTATTATACCAATGCACAGCAGACACTTTTTTCTCACGAAGATACAATTTTGTGTATTGCATAATGACGATTTCAACTCATGAGAATTATTGTTACAAAGTCATGTTTTTATTGAACTTACGTCATTCATTAATTACAGATGACATAACAATAATGGATGTGCTATCTGCTTATCACACTCAACCGAAAAAAACAAACGTATTATTTTAACTAAGTTGTCGTCATCACCAAATAAAGATAATAAAATATATAAATAATCAAATCAGGTTTCGTATATCACTATAATTACTTAATGTGATTGCCATCGGAAATTCGGAACACATTTAGATATCAACATGTTGTTTAATACGCCCTTAATATTAGTAGGTTGATAATTTGGGTTTTTACACGCTTTATATTAGCTTCACTTGTATGTTTGTTTGTAACCGACTCCTTATAGCGCGATTTTGACCCACTTTAAACGACCAGATTTCATTCAAACTGTTAGTAGACTTATCGAAGACCGATGACAATACTATAATTTCATAAATTTGTGCCATTATCCTTGCCAGGGCAAAAAACTGTCTTCGAAAACTACGCTGACATACGTCACAAACTACGCCGGCCGACATACGTCCCAAAATACGAAACACCCTAAAAAATAGAAAATAAATCACAGTATAAAAAAAACTAAAAAACACGCTTCCATAGAAGGTATTTTTTATTGATATCAGGCACCCCACGCTTTTTTTCATTATTTTCTACTTTTTAGTTTGGTTTTCTATGGAAGCGTGTTTTTTAGTTTTTTTAAACTATTATTTTTTCAGATATAAGAGCAGTGGTGGCCCGAGTTGTAGGTCTTATGGGTTCTCGAACACAAACAAGCACTTTACTTTGTGTAAATAATTTCACCACTACTGCTCTCAAAACGGTGAAGGAAAACATCGTGATAATAAAATTTCCTGCTTTGTCGTTTTACCCAGTTAAACAGACGCAGGTGTCTTCAATACAATTCAATTAAGCTGACGTAAATAGTAAAGTAACTAAGTGTTAATCGTTAGGGTAACCCGCACTTGGCCCGCGTATTAAATTACAGCCCAATCTCTCTCATTGAGAGGAGGAGTGTTTTTGTGTCCCAGGAATGGGAACAATATGGCTGATTATAATTATGATGAATCGGTAGGGATCACTTCAGTTTAGTCACGATTTAGTAAAACTTTTCCCAATTTGCAACTCAGACAAACTTCTTATTGGTAACAACGATGTAGATAAAAATAGTATTGTACCTATATCGATGGCCCCACCGAATAAACGTGCAAGAGTTCTTACACGAATTTTTTTTTTCAGTTTCCGTTTCTTTTGCTTATCCTGCACCTACTTCATTTTTTTTATGAATTTTGGACTCGAGCACTCCTATTATAATAGTGAATTTCTTTATTCTGGGGAAATAATTAATTTTAAAATTATAGGAATAATAGTTTATGCTATTATTACATGGTTTTTGAGTCGTCAAGTATACAATAATAAACATGTTAAAACCTATTACATAAATGAAAACTGATCTTATTAACTCTAATATAAATGTATACGATCTTTCCAATTATATAATAGCAGAATAATGTACTATAAACAAGCGCTTAAATAGTTATAGCTGGGTTAAAAAATAATCTTGATTTATGGAGAATAATAGTGTAATATTACAGTACGTTTTATTCGTTGTGTGTTATTACACGAATAAACGTGTAATGATATATTAATGTGTCCTAGTCAAGCAAATTTCACAAGAGCAAAAACATTAAATAGCTTTTCATGAATTTTCTGAAACTTGTTGATGTTTAAAAAAAAGTAAATATACAAATCTAGTTTATTTTTTTACCTATAATTCGATTACACATTGTTTATACCTATTTACAATGAAATGAGCGTTATTGAAGTTTGCACGTTCTTATTTTTTGCTGAAAAGTTGTTAATTTTCTCTTACGCGATTATTCGGTGGGGCCATCGATATGTGTCGTACAGATGGATAATGATTCGTTGATCTTCCGATAACAACCGGAATTGAATGAAATCTTATCAAAGTGAAAGAAAATCTAGATAACGATTCAAAGTTACTCGTAAAATAATTATGTTGTTATAAAAAGCGATGAATCATAAAGACAACGCAGGACAAAGGACATGCATTGTTTTTAGCGCGGATTTTCGTTGAATTTTGTTACTCATCATTTTCTTCGCACAAAAGGAAAATACTGTGAACAGTTTTTAGCGAACAGAGCCATCTGCTGTTCAGTAGCAGAAGTTTTATCAGTATAGTAACGACATCTATATTTATTTTGTGGTACGAACATAACATTCTAGTGTACTGGGATCTTGAGTAGATGGCGCCGTCTCAATTAATACAATAGAAATGACATTTGTTGTCAAGGATGTAATCAAGCTTTCGCTGAGTTTTATTCAGTAACTGAAATAAAATCAATAAGATTAGTAATCGATTTATTTCGTTCCCTTTAATACAAGACATAATTTTGGTTACAAGTTGAAAAATAAATCAGCTGTCACGATATTATGAACATTTAGTACGCAAGTAAACCGTAGGCTTCTTTTATTTCTTATTCAAACTTTGAAACTACTAATAACAAGTAGGCCTACCTTGTGTGTAGTAGGTAAGGTGGGCAGGTAGGAAATACCTAGAAAGTTCATAATTCATAAAAGATCGGAACAAGATGACATCATAAAATCACAATATTCACCTAAAATCATGCGAGTGTCTTCGCCGTACTACTAGGTGAGTAACTCTAAATATATCTTTATAACCAATACCTTTGTGACCAAATTGATAAAAATATTTATTTTCCAAGCAAACGGCAACCGTTAATGTTGCGATAATGCCTTGATAAGATAGTTGTGTCCTAATTTCCACACCTAATTGAATTATTATAAATCGATCGGATTGAATACCGAATAAACGAACGGGTGGCGAGGCACGCTCGTAATTAATTCAATGGTTTCGAGTAGGTAATTTATACAGTGTGCCCAGGTTATCTTGACAGATTTGGCTGCAAGCAACGCATACTCTGACGTCAAAAACTCTGTGTGAAATTATACAAGTGTTACTATAACCATTTCAATGCTTTCTATTAAGAATGGGTAACGTAATAAACGCTATTATAAGGTAATGATCAATGCTTCGATCACTTATCAAAACAAATCCTAGAGGAGACAAAGAATGTTTTAACTCAAACAATCCATTGTTCAGATGACATCGTCGCGCTATCAGCTGCTACTATCAACAGTGAACATGACATCACCGTTCTTGTCTGTCCCCAGCTATTAGATTATAGTAATTTGGACATTAGTCACTGCATGCAAAAAAGAAACGTAACTTCCAGCGTTAAAAGACATGAAACCTCCTAAAAATTACAAACAATGACAGGTCACGTTTGATTGGCCGCTCACACGTTCCGTAAAGCCTAATCCCTTGAACTTGAGCAGGCGGAACCGAGGTAAACAAACGTCGGGCAACCCGTTGACGCGCATTTGTCATTTGGAACGCACGCGACTCGCTAGCGCCAGTGTCGTACGCGCGCGCTCCGCGATTTAATACGAACGCGACCTAAAATTCGCAACTCAAAAAAAAAAAAACAACAACAAATCTGATCTATCAGTTTTCTTTCGAAATTCAAACAGTTAACAGTGCTTTCAGCCAGTGAGGAAATTGGTTATTTACAGTGTGTGTTTTGGTTAATTAAGTGATTGTGGTTTTTTGTTGTCAATTTGAAGTCATTGTTGTGGTTCATGAAGGAAATGACGGCAGTATGACCGATAAGCGGCTGATACAGCGAGTTTACATGCTGGTTGAATAAGCAATTTATAGAGATTTCATTGGTAACTTTGTTTTATATTTTTTTCTACATATTTTGTGACACGTGCTATAGAAAAACCTATTCCTATTTCGTGCCGGCCATAGACACATCGAATTTAAAATTGGAATCTTTGTATTTTGATTTGTTTACTTACCTATTATTTTTGACCGTTACGTTATACATGTCAAACTTTTTAACCTTTAGTTAATTTTTCTTCTGCGAATTTATACTGTTCCATTTAAAGCTGAGGATGTTACTGAATACCGTTATTGTTATCGTTCCTAGGCAACCAATTGTTTGAGCTAACGGTTCTCACCTGATATCGTTGGGTAGGTACCTAGTAGCTAGCTAGTTGTCGTTATTCTAATTAGATACCTACGTAGCCTTTCCACCTGGATGGCTTCAGGCTTTGGTCGGAGGTGCTCGGTTCAGGCAATATGCAAGGCTGTGCTGTGATCTTGAATGATGATCAAGCACAAATCACCTTACTTTATTAGACTTTGGTTCGAAATATAACAGTGACTATCTAAACCATAAATAATTCAGGTTTTTTTACACGCTTTATATTAGCTTCACTTGTATGTTTGTATATTTGTATGTTTGTTTGTAACCGACTCCTTATAGTGCGATTTTGACCCACTTTAAACGACCAGATTTCATTCAAACTTTGCACACCTGTCAAGGACTGATGACAATGCAATAATTTCATAAATTTGTGCCATTATCCTTGCCAGGGTTACCAGGACAGCAAAAAAACTGTCACAAACTACGCTGACATACGTCTCAAAATTCGAAATACCCTAAAAAATAGAAAATAAATAATAGTTTAAAAAAACTAAAAAACACGCTTCCATGGAAAACCAAACTAAAAAGTACAAAATAATGGAAAAAAAGCGTGGGGTGCCTGATATCAATAAAAAAATACCTTAAAAGCACCCCACGCTTTTTTTGCGTGTAAAAACTAAAAAAAGCGTGGGGTGCCCACGCTTTTTTTCCATTATTTTGTACTTTTTAGTTTGGTTTTCCATGGAAGCGTGTTTTTTAGTTTTTTTAAACTATTATTTATTTTTTAACGTCATTCTAGGCATACGGGCTGTAAGTAGGTAGGTAACCGTAGGCAACTATCGACTCGAATTTATGATAAGTAAATACGTTTCCCTATTACCTATGTACTTACTTCAATTCCGAAATAGGAGTAAAATAGAACTACATAATCGTATTTACAATCAACGGCAACACAACGAAAAGTGATTTTATTCTAATTTTAAATTCAATTTAAATCGCCGGTATTACGTACCAACACGAAGGTACCTACTGCTATTGTTCTGGGGTCTCGTAATGTAGATTTGCTTCACATAGGTGCCTATTCTCAGTTCCTACCTACCTAGGTAAACATACCTACAGACTTGCAGTTCAATGAATCGATCGATTTTGATTTGCCAGTCAACCATACACCACAGTGTAAATATGACCAGTGTGGAAACTAGGCCTAGTTGTAGAAATAAATACCTACGCCCCACGGCAGCATTAGGGTTGTCACTCTTAATGTTTTTGAAACTGATCTGTATTTATTAAAACATCTGATTCTGTGTTCTGTACTGATCAAACAATCGAGTTAAAATTACTAGTTTACAAATAAAATTTAAATAGGTAATCTCATGGCTTCGGTTAATACCAATAAAAGAAGATCGTTTATAACACGGAACAGTTTAATATTAATATACAACAACTTGTGAGCTTTGTCAATATAGCGTAACCTTTTACAAGTTTTGGCGTGAGCCGCGGAAAGACGAAAACGTTTCGTTGGGTTTCCATGTCGGAAGGGCGCGCGGTGGACGTGGACGCCGCAAGCGGCGTGCGGCATGGCGCATAAATGGTGCGCCGATCCCAGATCAACGCGGCGGCAGCGCACCATACTATGCGTTTCAACTAAGGATGGGATGACCTTGGCACCATATTGTGAAAACAATTATGTTTAACAAAAAAATATTTTGTGCAAATTACTTTTCAAAAATATTTATTTTGTTCATGTTATTTTCATATGATTATTGTTTATTTAAGAGCGTGTAAGTAAAATAATAGTTTAAGAAAACTAAAAAACACGCTTCCATTGAAAACCAAACTAAAAAGTACAAAATAATGGAAAAAAAGCGTGGGTGCTTTTTAAGGTATTTTTTTATTGATATCAGGCACCCCACGCTTTTTTTTCCATTATTTTGTACTTTTAGTTTGGTTTTCAATGGAAGCGTGTTTTTTAGTTTTTTTAAACTATTATTTATTTTCTATTTTTTAGGGTGTTTCGAATTTTGAGACGTATGTCAGCGTAGTTTGTGACGTATGTCAGCATAGTTTTCGAAGACAGTGTTTTTTGCTGTCCTGGTAACCCTGGCAAGGATAATGTCACAAATTAATTTGTGACGTATGTCAGCGTAGTTTTCGAAGACAGTTTTTTTGCTGTCCTGGTAACCCTGGCAAGGATAATGGCACAAATTTATGAAATTATTGCATTGTCATCGGTCCTTGACAGGTGTGCAGTTTGAATGAAATCTGGTCGGTTACAAACAAACATACAAACATAAAAATGAAGCTAATATAAAGCGTGTAATTAGAAAAGCGTGCATGAGGCATGAGAGAATTCTAATATGGGGCGAAGGTCATCCTTTTCTAAGTTGAAACGCATAGTATGTACTTACTGGGTTTTAACCCGAAAATGCGTGTGACAGTAATAAAAAAACCGTAGTGGTTTTTTAATTACTGTCACACGCATTTCAATTCGGTTTTGATGAAGCCGAGTTCAAACAGCCGTATACTACGCAATACACTCGTGGCATTTTGTGGAGATAAACGAAACGCAACCACTCGTCTTGACGCGGCACTCACGACTGACAGCACCGCGATGTCCGCTTAGAGGTCTCGTCGATTCGCGTGTTTGTGTGAGTGTGCCGTTTCGAACGTTAGTACGTAGTTTCCGTACTGTTTACCTATATTTTTACTGTGCATACACTTCGGTGGCAGCGACTATTGAGACGTACATAATCTGTGGTACCTACATAGGTGAGAACCTATTCTTATTCAGCAAGTAGTTACATAGGGCCAGTACATAAACATGTAAAAGAAGACCCTATCCTAAACCTACCTACAGGGTCGGTTATCTGTGGGGTAATTGCGTAACATACTATCAGCAAAAATCGCTTTCATTTTGAGAGTTCAACAACATTAATTGCGTTATTTACATTGCTAAGCAGACGAACTTTTCGAACATATTATGAAGCAATAAATTAGCAATATTCTCCAAAACGATTTAGATTCTGATTGATCGTGTGTTACGCAATTACGGTGCTAATCCGTAAAAAAATAAGCAAAATTTTCTCAGAAAAATATTCAAGACAACATAAGATTCATACCTTCTTAGCTTAGGCATCCAAGAAGTTATTACTTCGCCTGAATTACCTTGTCATATCCATTCGAATCATTCATTTAAAAAATCGTAAAAATAATCCTTCACCAAATAGAAAAGTATAGTCAGAAAAACTGTCAAACTAAGGTAAAAGGTACCAGGTTTCCAGGTTTCAAAGGGATTATGTATTCACTATACTTAGTCAATTTATCGATATGCACGATATCATTACAGCCGCCCTCCTCACTGCAATGCATAAAACATGGCATTACGGCTACCTACCTAGACACTGTACAAATATTCACTTGATACTAGGGAACGTCCGTAAAATACGTGAGTCTTTTAGGGGTGGAGAGGGGCTTGACCAAATATCACCCAGTCTCTCAGCAAATATGACGAAATATTTTTCGCAAGATATTAGGTATGTTGGCTTCAATAATTTCAACGCAATCAAGCACAGATTAACGTATTCCCACAAAAAAATTACTTTACTAGGGACTGACATGACAGCTCACTTCAATCTCACTTCACCTTCGTTTTTGCAGTGAGTATCTTTAAAGAATAGATACACAGCACAGTAGGTAGGTACCTATTGACTATCGCTCGCCCTGCACTGCTAAAATAAGATCGAATGTCCAATAGGTACTGACGAATGCATGCATAGAATACCAAAAATCCAGTTTTTACTAGATTTTGCCAGCCTGAGTCATGCATGCCTGGCTTTGTCATTGATTATTCAGTGACTTCTTACGAGTTACGTTAAAAACAAGAATAATAATTAAGCGTATTTTAGCTATTTATGAATCTGACTTCAGAGCAAGACGAAATGATAACTGGGTGCAATTTTTTTTAATATTTAAATCACACTTATATTTTATGGACTTACTGATAAGCACCCTTTTTAACCGACTTCAAAAAAAGGAGGAGGTTATCAATTCGTCTGTATTTTTTTTAAATGTTTGTTACCTCATAACTTTTGACTGGGTGAACCGATTTCGATAATTTTTCATTTGAAAGCTGGTGCTTCCTGAATGGTCCCATTTTAATTTGGTTTCATTCGGACAGTGGGATCCATGTGAAAAGAAACCATATAAGTCTTAAATTTGCATTATGTACCTATTTGCGCGACAAAGGAACGAATAACGCGATTAGATTAGTGCGGGGTATCTACCATAACTAAAAAGTTAAAAATAAAAACTTTTTACAAAAAAATAAAAACCGACTTCCTTAAAAAAAACACTACAAAGTCAAAAATAACTTTAATTTTGGAATTCGGTGTCTTAGGATCTGTATTTAAAGTTTTTTTGCCACCGACTTCCGAAATTATTTTTGACTTTGTAGTGTTTTTTTAAGGAAGTCGGTTTTTATTTTTACGTAAAATGTTTTTAGGTCCTGCCTTCGGACATAATAATTATAATACTATTGTATTCCTTCCTGATAGTGATAACTTAGATGATGAAGTTATTGACAGCTGTCTAATTATTAATCTTAATTTAAACTTGCTGAGGGCTAGTAGAGATGCTCTTTTCTAAAAAAATATGCTGAAAAAGAAAACGAATGGGCCCGATAACGTAACTATGGATGGGCAAATTGTAGTGCCACTAGAGTGAACCCAGTCTAAACCTATAAAGAAGTATTTTATTTGAGAATTGACTATGAGTTATTTTTATAACTATAATTCTCGTTGATGATTCTTTAATTACATCAAAGTGAAATTACACTATTTATACTTTGAAATACAAATGAATGGTAGGTAATGTTTATTCCCTTTAGTAAACGATTGTGTAAGAATTTTACCTGAACAGGATTTCTTTTCACTTTCATAGTCTTCTGCAAAGAGATCACCAATCATTGCATTGTACACTCTATGGGTCAGTAAAGGGAAACTTCATGAGAAAACTGGATGCTTTGTCACGAATAGAAATTCACAATAATTTTGATGCCATCGTTTTAACGAGTAAGCTGTGTGCGATCGATGTTGAAGATAACCGATTATCAGAATAATGGGTCAGGTACTGTAAAGGTTAAAATTGTTTGACATATTATCAGATTAACCTTTCGATGCTTCACGAGTAAAATTCAAAACTTCTTTATGCCCTGAATACCCAGGTTAGTTTATAACTTAACGATACGGTGTTACTTTGAAGCCCCCCATCACCATATTATGAGGTGTCACTATAATGGCCTATAAAAAAAACGAAGGGAGTGACCACACTTATCGACGTGGATGAGCCGATCGAAAAGAACTTTATGTCCAAGTAATAAAACTAAAAGAAAATTCATTCGGCTTTTTTCGGTTCGAAGTTCGGACGACTCGACTCCACACTGATCGGAGACTATGCATGTGCATCGTGCTGAAGTTTCGATCGCCAAGTGACCGAAGTAAACGGGGTGTCACCGGCTCAAGCCGATTCCGGATCGATAAAGGAAAAACATAAGTGCGGCCACTCTCTAACAATACGTCCACGGAAAAAAAAGGCTACTCATAGCACGAAATCCAGAGATACGGCCGAAGTAATCGGGCGTTGCTAACTCCTTAGCACTTTGGACATAATATTACTTTGGGGTCCAAACTACGAATGGATGACAATACAATTTCACAGTTATCGTTACTCCCGATGTTTTTTAGCCCGTCAGAAGAAGTAAATTAATCAGGGAGTACGGTTCATTCCGATGTATCGAACTACTTTTTTGATGGACCCGCATCTTCGTTGACGGACTTTGAGAGTCTAAGCCTCCCTGCACCACATTTGTATCCCAAAGCAGGCTCGCACCCAGCTGGTCGTCATACCACAATCACCTGTTACCATGAGTCGCATACCAAGCGTAGTGATTCATTTATGCATCACTCACCTGACGTGAAATTCCTTATCGACGTTTTGACATAGCCTCGTGGAAGGATCTAACGCTACTTAACCAAAAAAGAAGTTCCGTCTTTTCCTATTGAAGTACGGAATTAAAAGTTCAAAACAAGATTGTTTTTCTGGCAGTCTGGTACAGTTGGTGGCACTTTAATTTAGTTCAGTCTCAGATTTGATAGCACCAACTGCATCAGTATGTTAACATTCTACAAAATTTACGGGTCTCTATTTCACAGTACAAGGTACAAAGTTTAATCATTTTCACACAGAAGTAAGGAAAAGGTTCCTAGTCCATGTGCCTACAATGTTTATAAACTGTCAAACGTTCGTCAAATACCATTTTCGCATTTTCGAGTGTTTAAAAAACATACATGCACGCTGTCAAACAACTTTGACAAACTTGACGTCAGTTTTGCTCAGCCATTCAAACTGTTTGACAATACAGTCATGAATTATAATCAAAAACTGAATAATTTTGGCCACGAATTTATTCTGTCTATGGACCCAAAAAGTCCCGATTCAGTAAACTCATTGGTTTTATTGTCTACTAGCTTTTGCCCGCGGCTTCGCCCGCGTGGATGTCGGAAATTAATGCAAGAGGACGTACTACCGCGATAAGAATGTGTTACTCCAGGTTATATAGGTAATATAGACTCTGTGTGCTATTTTCGATCCAGATCCATTCAGCCATTTTTGCGTGATTGAGAAACAAAGGATTATAACTCATATTACTTAGGATTCATAGTTTATGAGAACATCATGTGTGTTGGTGTTTTTAAAATAAAAGTAATAGTATTCAGAGTAAGAAGACTGTGACATAGGGCTTGGTTTAGTTGAATATAAGTCTTCTTGGTTTTTCTTAAGAACGTGGCGCCCTAAACTCTCAAACCACGAGCCGACGCAAGGGCAAAATTCGGTCGGAATATTGCTATCTCTGTTTGACAATAGAAGGCCAACGGTGACGCGGTGCGCACCCGTGTGTGAGTGAGTAGTAGTACCTAGGTATAGATTCTACCCTTTATTCATAACGACTCGAAGACATTTTTATTTACTTGTAATTAGGTATGTTCGTTATTTGCTTTATTTTTGTTGACTACTTTGGGGAATCGTTAGTAAATGCATAGACTAGTAATGCGTTTTGTGGAAATTTCTTTACAATGTCCGTATCTAGAATTATTACAATTTATCTCGACATCTAGGCCTTTTGTAGAGAGTCTTACATACCTTTCCTAACTTGGTACTTGTAAACTAATTTTAAGCCTATTTATGTTTGTTCATTCCCTATGGAGTGGTCTCAACTTTAAAAAACTGGCCAAGTGCGAGTAGGACTCGCGTACCGAGGGTTCCGTACAAACCTGCAGGTATTCACGGCTTATGCATACCTAAGGTTTATGTTTATGAAATGATTATTATTATTTTTGATTTTTATATTTGAGTTGACTGAATGAAAGGTAAATTGTGGTTTACGATTTATGACGTATTAAAAAAAAAACTACTTACTAGATCTCGTTCAAACCAATTTTCGGTGGAAGTTTACATGGTAATGTACATCATATATTTTTTTTAGTTTTATCATTCCCTTATTTTAGAAGTTACGGGAGGGGGGACACAATTTTTACCACTTTGGAAGTGTCTCTCGTGCAAACTATTCAGTTTAGAAAAAATGATATTAGAAACCTCAATATCATTTTTGAAGACCTATCCATAGATACCCCGTTACACGTTTGGGTTTGATGTTTTTTTTTTTTTTTTGAGTTTTATGTATGGGGAACCCCAAATATTATTGTTTTTTTTTTCTATTTTTGTGTAAAAATCCTAATGCGGTTCACAGAATACATCTACTTACCAAGTTTCAACAGCATAGCTCTTATAGTTTCGGAATAAAGTGGCTGTGACATACTCGGACAGACAGACAAACATGACGAATCTATAAGGGTTCCGCTTTTTGCCATTTGGCAACGGAACCCTGAAAACGAAGGCTTTTTCTGTCATATTTATGTATAAGTAAGTATTCTTTTTACTAATTTTAAAAATTGTTATCACTACATCACTACATATTATAAAACAAAGTCCCCCGCTGCGTCTGTCTGTCTACTTGCGAAGAACTCAAAAAATGTTGAACGGATTTTCATGCGGTTATCACCAATAGATAGAGTGATTTATGAAGGTTTAGATACATTGTCCAACCTCCATGCGGGCGAAGCCGCCGGCAAAAGCCACCTACTTATAAATAATGAATAAATGTTACTAAAAGTGTTATGCAAAATATTAGTAACAGACAAATATTCCAATAATTTATACATATTTACGCGATAAAAGAGGATTAATAAAAAACTAGGTTTTTTTTACACGCTTTATATTAGCTTCACTTGTATGTTTGTTTGTAACCGACTCCTTATACCGCGATTTTGACCCACTTCAAACGACCAGATTTCATTCAAACTTTGCACACCTGTCAAGGACCGATGACAATGCAATAATTTGACAAATCTGTGCCATTATCCTAGCCAGGACAGCAAAACAACTGTCTTCGAAAACTACGCTGACATACGTCACAAACTACGCTGACATACGACATAAACTACGCTGACATACGTCACAAACTACGCTGACATATGTCACAAACTACGCTGACATACGTCACAAACTACGCTGACATACGTCTCAAAATTCGAAACACCCTATAAAATAGAAAATAAATAATAATAAAAAAGCGTGGGGTGCTTTTTAAGGTACTTTTTTTATTGATATCAGGCACCCCACGCTTTTTTCCATTATTTTGTACTTTTTAGTTTGGTTTTCAATGGAAGCGTGTTTTTAGTTTTTTTAAACTATTATTTTTTAATTAAAATTTATTTGTAATGTTCTTACACGTTACTCTCCTGAGAAAAAAACCTTATAAAATAAAAATCAAAAGTAATTTATTCAAGCTAGGTTTAGAATCAGCACTTTTCGAACGTCAAAATTACATAAAACAGTCCCACAAACCGCCCGCCCGATTTATTTGTAATGTTCTTACACGTTACTCTCCTGACGAAAAAACTTTATAAAATAAAAATCAAAAGTAATTTATTCAAGCTCGGTTTAGAATCAGCACTTTTCGAACGTCAAAATTACATAAAACAGTCCCACAAACCGCCCCCCGCCCGACACAAACTCCCCAGCGGCATTGTTTAGTTACATAAACTTGATTCTATACAATAGTAGGTAGGCAAAGTAATTACGAGACACAGAATAGATATTACAATACATTATTGACCATATCTGCGAGAGCAGTGGTCTGGTGGCCCAGTGGTAATACCCCGAGTTACGAGTTATAGGTAGCGGGTTCGAACCCAACCCGCTTTACTATGTATAAATAATGTCATCACCATTGCTCTCACACCGGTAAAGGAAAACATCGTGAGGAAACCGGCATGTCCTAGAATTAAAAAATCGGAGACATCAGACATCTACCAATCCGCACTGAGCCCGTGTGGTAGATTACGGCCCATTCCCTCTCAGAAAGGAGGCTTGTATCCCAGCAGTCGGAACGTTATAGACTGATTATGTATTTGCCATATGTCAGCTAACTATGCCAATATACCAACAAATAAATAAAAACTGGTGAAGTAAAAAATATACAAAGTAGTAGGTTTAAATAGTGTGTGTGTGTAACACAATAAATGAACATTATGATAATAAATTGTTCAGAATCGTTTACAGAATCGATTTCTGTTATTTTCTATACTGGCAATTGTTTATCCCAGAAATAAATAAAACTACGTTAATTATGGTCAAACTCCCGTTCCCACGGACGTAATAAGATCGCGGCTGGCTATTTTCGCGCACTGTATTTTCAACTGTCGGTGTTGAACAGAGCATTGAGAATACAACAGAGTGCAGCGCGGGTCAGTCTCAGCGCGTCGAAGCACCGTTGAATTTTCACCTCTTGGCGCTGAGTAGTACCTTGAAAATCCAGCGCACGAAAATAACCAGCTGCGATTTTATTACGTCCGTGGGAACGTGTGTTAAATCATAAAATAATTAACGTAGTCATAACATAATTAACGTATACCTAGATAGGTAGGTAAATACCAACTTATACAAAATATACTTAGGTACTTACTACTATTAAACTCGGACCACGAAAAAAAAATCTTTATTTTATTGGGCTCGGTTTAAAAATATGTAAGTAAACAATTAGTAGTCAAGCAATATTAGGCAGGTAACTTATAATATATCATTGGGTAATAGAATAGGTTCTCACTTACTGTGAGACACATCCCAACGTTCGGAGTCCATGTTGGCAACCAAACCGAATCGTGAACAATAAATCCAGGTCCGTAAACAAAGTTCTTGCCAGGGTTGCGAGATTCGTTCGAAAGAGTTACCATGGCCCCATATGGGCACCTGATGGAACTAACTAACGGGTGGGTTTTAGTCAGTAAAAGTCTGACACGCCCTCCTGCTCCGCCCAGAGCGGGAGAAGTCATTTGATGATTTCCCATCCAAAAAAAAAGCAAAGTTCATCATCATTGCATTCTCATCAGTCATTCAGTCTCTGTACTCGATACCAGATCAGAAGAAAAATCAAAAACCAAGTTCTATAGCATAGGTCAATAACAGTGTCAGAAATATCACAATACAATTGAATAAACAAATAAAAGTACGCCCAAAATGCATGTTACGCTAGTGTGAATCACACTGGTGTGAATGCATGTCCGAGCGGTACACAACACACCTACCGCGAGTCGTACGACCGTGCACACATTGACATTTTTGTGAGACGCGATAGCACTACCAGCTATTGAAAATTATGATAAATTTGGATGTGTTCCGTAATACCAAAAATGATGAATGAAAACTTGATGATTTTTCAATTGTTTTTTGTTATTTAGTATCTTGATAATATAATCTGTGTTATGGATAAAACATTATTACAGATATTGTTGTTTTTAATGCAGAAAAAACAAAAAGAAAACATGTCATTTATGTTGTAAAAATGTGCGAAATGCAATTCGCTCAAACTTTGTTTTGGCTTAGATTTTTAAAAAAAAAAACGTCACCATAACCTAGATAAATACTGTCTAAAGCCGAATATCATCATAAAATGGTGGAAATATGCTCAAATTGCAAATGATTTTGGTATTACGTTTGTATGGACAGACTGTCCGTCGCCGAGCCCTTAACGCTCCTATTTTACCTATACAGACACTCAATCATTTACCAGACACCGAACATAATTAATTATAGGAATAGTACTTTTGCCAGTGGCTTGGCCCGTATAGCTGTCGGAAAATATCACCCGGGAACCTACTACCGGGATAAAGTAGGTATCCTATCTGTTACGTATCCATGATATAATATATCTTTGTGCCAAATTCGATCTAAATCCGTTTGGCCGTCTTTGCATCATTGAGAAACAAACATCCAAAAATCTAAACATCTAAGCAATTTCGCGGTCTCTTACTTGGAATAATACTATTAGGTTTATTTTGAGTATAATGAATACACATGATATTCGCAATTACTATGAAGCCAAAGTAATATGAATTACAATCCTACTTATCCTGTACTACCCGGCCGCTGCCAACGCGCTCTGCGCCCACTTTTTAAATCTCTATATCTTCTAAGATATTCATTTAAATTACATGCTGTAAAGGGCCATATTGATCTATATTAAATGCACAATGTATTTAAGGTACTTAATTGGATAAGGATTAATGCTGTATTGCTTAAAATCGCTTCGTACATAAGCCCTTATTTCTCGTAAAAAGTAAAAGATAAAAAATGGTTATTGTGGGTTATCCCTAAGAGATAGACATTTATACCATTGAGGACATTTTTGTAGGCCTTTTTAAGGTGTACAATACTGTAGTATATTATTTTGATCTATTTCGTAGGATTCAGCCAGGGTTTTTTGAATTTTGAGACGTATGTCAGCGTAGTTTTCGAAGATAGTTATTTTTTTCTAAAATAAAAGAATCTTTCTAAAATCAAAATAGCCTAAGTTACTCCTTGTTACATCAGCTATCTGCAAGTGAAAGTCCCGTCAAAATCGTTCCAGCCATTTCAGAGATTAGCGGGAACAAACAGACAGACAGACAAAAATTTTAAAAAATGTTGTTTTGGTATATGTATCGTGTATACATCCATATACACTTAGTAAAAAGTGGTTATCTTAATATTAAAAACAGACACTCCAATTTTATTTATTTGTATAGATGGTTAAAAGGTCAACCTCTTTCTGCAATAACATGATCTACCAATCAATATTGTTTCGAAACAATTACTACACGTAGTACAGAATATATAAATTTTAACAAACACTAACATATCCCCCAATAATTTCTCTTCTACGTAATCAACATATTTCAGACGAAATTAGTACTTATGGTAGATACTTGGCAGTGAACTCGCGTCGATACTTCACTCCTGCCGTGATACATAACGCTATCTGTCTCGGTTTTTAGGGCACAGCCGACATTAAGCTTTATTAACAACGTGGGTATATAATAAATGTCGTTAAATATTAATAGACTATGGAAATTGCTTTTCTTGTGGTTTATTAGAATGTGAATGTTACCACTTCCTTTGAAATCTATCTTGATTGTGCGATTGTTTGAACTAAGAATGAAAGAAAAACAGCATTATATTGCCCTTCAAAGTATTAATACTTACGAGTCAAAAAACAGAGCCTATTTAAAATATTACACACGTTAGCGGATGACCTATCTCTTACGTCACATCACACGTCAGTCCTAAAACCAAACTTCATTCCACCCCAAGAGACAAATTGAATCATTGCTACGCTAGGCCCCAATTCGCTTTCCATGCCGTTTATTAAGATTTTGACGTTGTCAACCTCACTGCCTGAGTAAATAATGGATGACTTTATCCCTGAACAAGATGTAAAAGTCAACTTTTACAAACCCAAAAACCTAAGCTTGAACTAAGTAATGTTCTATAGTACACCCACATTTCGCTAGTTATGTTTACGTACCATGTAATAAGGGGGCGAGCTTTTTGTCATCAACCGGCTGGCGTTCCTCATGGTAAAATCCAACAACACTTTTCCCGACTTGCGAATCGAACCGAGTACTTCATGCTCAACAGTAGCGCTCACGACCAGAGGGGTAATTGCGGAACTTTTTATCGGTATGAATTAGTTTAATATTCATAGTTAAACAACATTCATTGCGTTATTTACGTTGCTGAGCCGACAATTTATTGGAACAAATGACGCAATGGTTTAGAAATAATCTTCAATCCCATTCAGATTCTGATAAATTGTGCGTTTCGCAATTAGGGTGCAGACCAACTAGACATTCATCCAAAATGACAGTGTTCATAATCATCTCCCAACCCAATCTTTCTTGTAAAACGTTACCCAATTAATATCGTTTCATTCCATAACATTTCTTCAATAACAGCGTACGTACGCGAACCACTTGAGTCATGCTTTCACGATTCTGAGTCAACCGCTTGTTTTGGTAAAAAACGAATCAAAGGCATTTTATGACTGGTTGGCGGTTACGAATTATTGGAATTCTTATCTTAAGAATATGTGGATTAACAGGACTTAAATCATGGAACAAGACTCTTAATTTAAAGGAATTTAATTATGATGCTTGGTTACCTTAATCTTGCTCTTCGGGTACTCAGGATTATTAAAGACACAAGATTTCATACACGACGGAACAAGCGGGGTAAAAGAATAACACACTATCAGAAAGAATGGCTTTCATTTTGACAGTTCAACAACGTTCATTACGTTATTTACGTTGCTGGGCAGATAACATTTTCGAACATATGAAGCAATGTATTAGCAATATCGTTCAAAATGATTCAGATTCTGGCAGTTAGGGTGCAGTATGAAACCAATAGACGCTAAAAATGTTTATAATAATGAATTAATGATACATCAAGATAACCGCGATAATGATGCTGACATATTTGTGGAAAACAATACTAACGATTATCGTGAGGACCTCAAACCTTCATAAATCTGCATTGCAAAAAAAAAATCGCTTTCTGAGCTCCTTATCTGAAACGACTTAACATAAGAGAAATCAACTTTTCCAGTGACGAGATCTCCTTTAGATTATTCTGCCTGGTCATCATAATGTAGCGGACGTAAATTGTTTGAAACAATACCCCTTTGAAACTACAGGAACATTCAATATTCCAGTAACAATAACACTACAATAATACCAAGTATTCACGTTATTTTCCTTAAACGTGACTACGAACAAAGTCCCTATAAACAGCATACGTTGAAGTCCTTTCATTTTAAATGTAAACAGCAGTTCTTTAGCTAATTGGCGCCAAAGCAAATGTTGTTACGAACTAATTCATTTGTTAAACAAATACGGAAAGACGACTGGTATACCCACAAGCCACAATGCACTCTCTGTGAATATATGATAGCATATCGAGGCAATTATATCTATGATGGTTTATGCATTAGAGAAGTGTTGTTCTAGTGCATTGAAGAGTAAAATAAACCAGATTTTTAACGCTGTTTAGTCTTCGTTTATCACGATCTTCAATCCATCATGGTTTCTGCCATATCCGTCAAACAGTCTGTTTTGAGAAGAATTATGGGTTGGCTATGACGTCTTTTAGTCTTACGTGAGCTTCAGCCATATATACTAAAACCTATTCTGCTAAATATAGTCTTGTAGTGTAGAAAATTTCTTCCGGTGGGTGTCGTTAAAGGCGACTAAGGGACTTACTAGAGAATGGGCAGCAGCGTTCTCTATGCATTTTACCGCCATACTGCGATCGCCAACCCGCTTGCCAAGCGTGGCGATTATGGCAAAGCCCCCCAAATTGGGGGAGGCCTAAGTCCAGCAGTGGACGTTTTTCGGCTGAAATGCTGAACGTCAAGAATAAATGATCTTATACAATTACATTTAATCTTCTTTCTTTTGTTTGAGTAGCTATTAGTAAAAGACCGTCAGAAACTGAAGCTGTAGCCTTTAAATAAAGCAAATATTTTTATCTCCTGCGTACCTAGATTTTACGACATCAAATATTTACAGTCTTTACGATAAAACATTTTATGATCTACAGCGAATGACATCAGAATTATATGACAATAACAATACAAGCAACAGAAAAACAAAATATCATTTTACGAATGCTTAATACTTTTCTCGTGCTGTCTGATAGAACGTATATCGCAATACATCTAGTTATCATGACACAATCTATTGTTTATAAACATCACGTAATATGCAAACAAGCAAATATGTATAAGAACAAAATACCGGCGCAAGCGCATGATGATGTCGAACAACGTAACAACGGACGATTCAATGATGAAATTGTTTACGGAACGGACGTAAAAGAACAATATTTATATCCCCCGTGATAGAATAAGGGAACTCTTTATTTAATAACAATATATTCCTGATGTAAACTGAACTATTTTTGATCGGCTTCCAGAAGGTCAGTGACGAATTTGTGGCGTGTTTTACGATAAGGAATGCAAACAATGCAGTTCAGTTTCAAGACATTTGTATTTGTCATAAAGCCCTTGTGCAAGTTTTTCGTTATATTCAAGAATTAAAGAGAACTGCATGCATTGTAAAATAAATAACAGTTTAAAAAAACTAAAAAACACGCTTCCATGGAAAACCAAACTAAAAAGTACAAAATAATGGAAAAAAAGCGTGGGCACCCCACGCTTTTTTTAGTTTTTACACGCTTTATATTAGCTTCACTTGTATGTTTGTATGTTAGTATGTTTGTATGTTAGTATGTTTGTATGTTTGTTTGTAACCGACTCCTTATATTTTGTCAGCGTAGTTTGTGACAGTTTTTTTGCTGTCCTGGTAACCCTGGCAAGGATAATGGCACAAATTTATGAAATTATTGCATTGTCATCAGTCCTTGACAGGTGTGCAAAGTTTGAATAAAATCTGGTCGTTTAAAGTGGGTCAAAATCGCACTATAAGGAGTCGGTTACAAACAAACATACAAACATACAAGTGAAGCTAATATAAAGCGTGTAAAAAGGCTACTGCTCGTTTGGTTTTAAAGCTCTTGCAGGCCGGTGCATCCCGACTCTACGATGACCAATGTCTATGAAAACTTAATCAAAAGTAAACTACAGTCGCGTCACGCTGTGGCATACCCTCATAAGAGAAAAAAGAAAATAAAGTGCCGTATCAATATTTACGTCCTTTACCTCTGTACTTCAAAACCCTAGAGTTTTAATAGCACATCAATATTCTTAATATTTAATCTGATTGACCTATCATCATTCAGCTGGAAAGAGTACTCCTAAATGTACCTGCCACCTATTGCATTGCGGGATAAAGGAAAATTAAGTCCATAAAAGTATTCCTGAACTTTGGCTTGTATTTGCAGTATTGTCATACTTCCTAGAACATTGTCAATATTAGTAACTATTAACTACCATGTAAACACGTGTCTTTGTCTTTTAGAACAACGTACTTTCTCTTGTGTTTATTGACAGCACAATAGTTGTCGGTAACCATTGGAAACCTTTGCCAATTAACATAACCGCTTATGCGCCATTTTAGTTCTTAGGAAACAAATCACGGTTGAGCTGTTTTTCTTAAATTTTATTTGGCCATAGTTCGGATGATAGATTTATTTAGACACCTGTTTATTCACTCAAACTTTACACATATACTCATACCAAACCTGAAATCACCTCTTCTAGTCTCAACTCTGGAATTCGTATTCTGAGTAACATTGCAATGCAGTTTTTAATTTACAATAATTAGGTATTCATCGTCTATACTTTTCGTCTAGTGTTGCCATCTATTAAAAGCTTTCCACATCTCTCCATTTCTCCATGTTCTTGAATTTTCTGAGTTTCTTTTTTGCCTTTCTCACTCAGGTGCTCTAAAACCCTTTTTGTTCCCTGAACCCCTTATTTTGCGGAGTAAAATAGTAGCAATCTTAAAGTTAAAAATAAATTGTGGTGAATCTGTCTGAAACCTTACCTTACCATCTATCTTACGTACTGAGGTAAAGGATTTAACTTACGCTGTAAAAGAAAATTAACACTAGGGTGCATCAGAAAAAGCAAGTCATCTAAGTAACCACGCAAGGTAACATCACAGCCTACTAAAGCTACTTCTACTACCTATAAACCATCTCGTTTTTCCACATAAATGCTCTGTAGCTCTCAATCTTTTAACACCTAACGGGAAATATGCATTTATTATCGACACCTGAGGTACAAAATGTTTTCATCAGTTCCGACAATATTGGAGATTTTGATGATCGTTATTGTTTCTATCTAAGTATATTTTTTATTCAAATTATTCGTTTTTAAGTGTTTCGTTTACGTACTGATGATGGTATTCATCATTTAATTTTCTTTCAAGCTTATAATCACAGTCTGTGAATGGTCATAGGAGTTTTCCCTCCACAATCATACCTAAGGCTCTAGACAGACGGACTGCATTTCAACTGCAATCCAACCGCAAATTGCAGTTCAAGTCCAGTTTGAATACAGTTGAGACGACTGCAATAGAACTGCAAACCAACGGTGTAGTTCGATTGCAGTCGGTGTGCAGTTCACACGATTGCACGCCGACTGCAATCGGACTGCACGTTTGTTACACTCTAAGTTTATTCGTGCAGTCCGATTGCAATCGACGTGCAGTCGTGTGAACTGCACACCGACTGCAATTGAACTGCACGGTTGGTTTGCAGTTCTATTGCAGTCGTGTCAACTGCATTAAAACTGCACTTGAACTTCAATTTGCGGTTGGATTGCAGTTGAAATGCGGTCCGTCTGTCTAGAGCCTAAGTCTGCATAACTCAGAACTAAGCCTAATTCTGGTCTATCCATCTTGCAGGAATGTTATCCGATTCTTTTTCTCTATTAATTATAATAGACTCTGCTTCTGATGTGACCATGACCAACTATTTACCACATTAGCTTGATAATTTCAAGTAAGGAACAACGAAATTGTTTTTTTATTTTTTATAATGCTACCACGCGAATTAATTCACGTGAGCGAAACCATAATAACTACTTATAGTTATTTTGAGAACGTTATCAAAACTATTGCTGTAATTTATACCTGGAAAAGTGTGAATAAGGTAAAATACAAGAATATCATCAGGAAACAACTGTAATGGTTCATATTATTCACACATTGTAATAACAATATCTATAAATGTCAGTTCTTAGTTGTATGTGATTTTATTTTATACGGCTTCACATTCTGCCTAGTGTCGGCAAAGTACCTAGGTACTGTGATTCGTTTTGAAAGTAACACTGTCGACGTTAAACTTAAGTATTTAATTCCTGGATAATGGAACTCCACAAACTCGAAACTTCTTGGTACCAAAACTCCTTATAATAATCATGCACAAAAAAAGCTACGACGATTTTAAGGATTTTGAAAATGGAATATCAAATTTCGAATTCGCGATGGAATGTTAGGTTTTTTCTTGTTGAAATTAGGTGTTTACACAACACTCAATCGAACGATCTGTTTTAGATCTCGACCACAGATTGACAGGGCCAATTACATGGTATTCACTATGTCTGTCATCGTCAAACATTGTTATGCCGGAAAATTGGATTCTGTTTGATGAGCAAATGTTTCTTTACATATTGGCCCACACTTCGGATAACGTGACGTCACTGGAATCCGTAACGTATTAGCTGACGTTATTACTGCGTTTACGTTTCGACTTAAACTTACCCTAGAAAAACCTAAAATAGTTATTGTTGATTGAAGACACTATAACTGGCCAAGTCTAAAGTCTCGAATAGAATGAAAAATATTCAAGTAAGTACTACCTTCCTGAAAGCGGCGTGTATCAAATAGATAGGAGAGTTTTCACGTAGGCCCTACGTCGTAGGGCATTATTAGGGCGCATCGAATCCATAATGAAGATAACTCTAGTAGGGTCGTTTCGCCGGTTTCGCGACCACCTTCAGTAGGCGACCATTTGACGGACTAAGTTTATTTAAATCAAGAAAATAGTATTTGTAGAGGTAACATACATAAAAAATAAATCTAACGTGCTTTATAAATAATTATGAAATAAGAATTTGCAAAGTTTGAAACAAATGGGTTCACCTAGAGCCCAAAAAATATTGCTTAACGCGCGTCTTGATTCCGTGGTGAGTGGACGTACCGCGAGTTGAAAAAAAAACTAACAAGGCGCGTTGCGCTCAAAGGTAAGTTTTAATACTTATTTCATGTTTTACACACCAGTTACATGTTAAATTGTACAATCGATAAGTATGGGTTATAATTTAGTTGTATTTTGCTTTTTTTAAACTTATTAATAAGATAAAATCAAGTGGTCGGTAACCGAAAAGCTTATTTATCGAAAACGTTAGATAGCGACCACATGGTCGCAAACCGACGAGATCAGCATTATTTTGTTTTGATTAATATGATCCTAATGCTTCATACAGGACTGTTACAATTTTGAATGTAGTATTGTAAAAGTTTTTCTTTGTAGTTCTTTGGTAAGCGACCACCAGTTTCTTTGTAAGAAGTTTGTTTAATTTACCTACAAAATGGTGCGCTAAACAGGTGGTCGTAAACCGAAGTAAGCGAAATAAAGACATTGGTTTCCGGCCACCATAATTTAGTATGAGAGAAATAACGGCCGCTAACAGAAATAAGTATGAAAATTCATTGAGTATGCGACCACGTCTGATTTTTTGAATTTCGTTGGTTATTGAAATGTCTGTTTCATAATTATTTGTTGTAGGTACCTAATCTGTCGAAAACTAAATATTACTATTTTTCAGTTTAAAACAAAATTTTGTCATAAAAAGCAAACTACTTTTTATATATTTTTTTTTAATTTTTTAGATGGAGTTCCCAAATAATTTGGAGTTAACAAAAAAAAAAATTTTGTTTAGATAACGAATCGAAAAATCACAGTGAAAATGCTATTGTAGATTTTATACAGTTTAATTATAAGTAATATTATAAGTGAAGAAGACACAGAACATGATTCCTATTAAATGTAAGACCTTTATTTGTTTTCTATGAATATTTAAAAGAAAAAAAAAACTAGATTCAGATACTGTTGCAGTTTCCGATGATTAATCTATCATAATTATGAATAAGAAAAGCGGAATATGGTTCCTAAAATATAAATTTATTTATTTTTAATATTGATTTATGTTGATTATTTTTAAATGTTATACTACATATTAAGGATATTGTTTGACAAATGATTGTTGATTCTATTACAACTATGACTAAGTCTCTACAAAATGTAAGATTTTTATTTTTTAATTATAAGAAAACATTACACCAAATGATTACCACTTTTGTTTTTATTAAAAGGCAAAAATAAAAATATTTTTAAAGCGATTATAATTGTTTTATTGGCATATTTTTCATATTATAATAGCGGTCGCAAACCAGCTCACTGGTGGTCATAAACTGATAAAAATGGTCGTAAACCGACGTTTTCGCTATATTTTCACTTTTTCAGCATTTTATAAATATTTTTGTATGAATGTATTTTATTTTATGTTTTTGTATCCAAACTACATTATATTTAGGACAAATTAACATTAACATATACTATTTTGCGTGTAAACAACAATTTTTTTTCCTCATCTTAACTGGGCAACCCAGCTAACTGGTCGCTAACCGGCGCAATCACCCTATGTGATGGAAAAACAAAAGTACGAAGTAGACAATTCTTTTAAGAAAATTGTGTAGTGTTTCTGGCTTATGTCACAAAAATCATAGAGCGTTATAAATTACACAGAATGTCACAACATACAGTAAGTTGTACACCAAAAAATACTCAGAGTTAATTAAAATAAAAAGCGTAGAAGATTCATATGAATTAATTAATTCTAATGACATATCACGACTGTCATCACACGGGATGACCCAAGGCTAGCCGCTCCCTTACCAACATAAAATGTTTATTTTTACGCGCCATTTTATTAACTCTCCGCCATTAACATTAACTGTCATTTTATGTTGACGTTAATTCAAATAATTCTGTGATGGGTACATTGATGACTTCATTTCTTCATAAATTATTGTTTTTACTACGACATCCAAAATCTATCTTCTCTTTTATTGATGGGCAGTGTTGACACCGTTTTAAGGCTCGTTCAGACTAGCGCGACGCGACGGTCACGCGCGAATCGCCGATTTATATCCGTAGAACAATTTCTATGAAAACGCGCGCGACACTTCACACAGGGGCGACCTGTCGCGCCGCGACACGGTCGCTCCGCGTCGAGCAGCGCGACAACATAAGGTACATTTTGTGTGGCGTCGCGTCGGTTCGCAGCCGCGACGACCTCGTCGCGCCGCGACTGTGGCATCGCGGCCGCGAGTTCGCCGCGACACCATACAAAATGTACTAAAAGCTGTCGCGCTGCTCGTCGCGCGCGATTCGCGCACGAGTTGTCGCGCCAGTTGCAGTGTGAAAGGTGTTGCGTCGCGATATATTGCAGAATCGCCTTCGCGGCAGGTCGCGCGACATGTCGCGCCTGTCTGTACGAGCCTTTAAAATATACTTTGTACCTATACAGGTTACTTTCATGAATGAACTAGCGCATTCAGGGTAGCTAAGAAAGTCGTTCGTAGTTTAAACCAGAGATTAGTATGTTTATAAGACAATTCATCAATTTATTCTAAAATTGTCTTTCTAATGTTCTGTTTATTTTTGTTACAAAAATAACAAGCTTTTTTCAAACTGTCAATCACGACATAACCCCATTGCAAGATATCAATACCTGACAGCAACAATGCCAAGTTTTCGTTGGCATTCTGTTCGTTAAAACACATTAAACTGTTAATTAAATAAAACCGAAACTACATATTACCAGCACTGTATATTGTTTATTTTGAATAAAAAGATGTAAAAGAAGATTTGTAAAACATTCAATTTCCGAAGCGCTATTTTTATATCTTCAACCTAGTTCTATTTTCAAAGTTTTTTTTTTTTCTAAAGGCAAAGGGCACTAATTGCTGCATTAGGGTCGACTTTCTAGTCTATGCTTGCAAGCTGTCATAGATAACCTATATCGCTGGCACTCTGGTGCAGCCGTCGCCGTTTTTTTATCTCTGTTTCTTACTCCGCCACGCGCCACCTTGAACATACAGATACAAAACAGTTATGAGGAAGAGTAAGGGGTATACATTTCAATAATAAATCATACCGGCGCCATTTCAAGGTCAATATTATCGAACTATCTAAATAAAACGCACAGAGAAGGGTGACCTAGACTTTTTGCTCTAGGTTTTTGTTCCCAAGAATTGCAGCTGGATTCGGATTCTGTTTATTATTTTCTGCAAAAATATATTGCGAATCGTAAGGATTATTACAAAAAATAACGTATGGAAGCTATTAAGCGCATGTGGTGAAATAAAATCGTACTTAACGCAACGGAGTGTGTATTTTTCTTTATAATAAAAGCGAACGTTCAGATAAAACCACTTGCTCTTTGTTCAAATAAAGTAGATTGAATGAATCAGTTCCAGTGCGTTCATGTTACATCCTTTGAAGAAGTTAGACAATACATTAGGATTTGACAGGTGCAGGTGATTTATACAGTAGGTAAGCCTAAGGTCATTCTTACTATTAATAAAAATGTCATGGCGTCACGCGGAAGATAACTACAACAATGAAATATAATCCATTACTATTATTACTTGGAACTGTATATTCGTGAGATCATTATACTGAATATAACTATTTTAGGTTAAAAATAAAAAAATAATAGTTTAAAAAACAGGTTTTAATAGAAAACCAAAGAAAGAGTTAAAAATAATTCCAAAAGAAATCTAGGTAAATAAGAATAGAGTGATTATTAAATGCAATCATTTACTTTTTAGTATGGTTTTCTATTAAAGCGTGTTTTTTGGTTTTTAATCTAATACATATATTTATTTTTTCGTTCGGCTATCTACAAAAGCATTTTTTACAACTATTATTTTTGCTACTCTTGTGATCCGGGAATTAGTTTATTGTCATCGGTCCTTGATAAGTGTGCAAAATCTGAAATTAACCTGATGTCTTGAAGTGGGTTAAATTCGTGTTCCAAGATTCCGTTACTTACATAAATATACATAGCTAGATACAGGCAAAACTAATAAAAACGTGTTAAAAATGTTCGCCATCAGCCCTGCAGTTTTGGCGGGAAAATTCGCAAGGGAAAGTCTCACAATTTTCAAACGGATTCGATTAATAAAAATAACCGGTATCAATGCCGCCGTCCGTCTGGGCTAATAAAAATCAGCTGGTCGGATAAAATGTTTGTTTAGCATCTCGAGTATTTTAAACGATCATTTTATTTTACGTCTTTGATCGTGCTATGAATTATTATTTCAATTTTTATCGTCTCATTAAACATACCAGACTAACAAGCGCAGTCACGGCACTGATTTCCGATGTATTGCTTTAGACATAGTATTTCTAGAGAAAAAAAATGTGTGTGCTTGTGATCACACGAATAGAAGAAAAGACCACAAGAGCCGACTAAAAGCTCCCGCAGACTGACGGGACGTGACAATGCGTCGCAACTAGTAGAAAAATGTCTATAAAAACTTAATGGAAATTGTTCTACCAGAATTGCGTCGCGCCTGTCTACGGGAGTTCGGGAGCCTTAATACCAGATTCAACACCTGGTACCTACCTATACGCGATTCGGCACCTGCTACCAAGCTACCTATACGCGATTCAGCGTCACCGACCGTGTGGAGCCGAGTATACCCGATTCAGCGTCACCAACTTAAGATGACGGTTTAGTTTCGTGCACTACTCAAAAATAACGGACAGTGCGCTTAAAGATTTTTTTTCCTAGAAAAAACATCGTTGTGGCTTTCTTTCAAATAACAAACGCCCACTGTGCATAAATGTGAAGTTGTGGAACACGAAACACGTTTAATTCATTCATGATTAACTTAACGATAAACACTAAAAACATCGTAAATATGGACACGCAGTGATTACTGATAATGAGTGTAAGTTGTTAAGTGATTTTTATCTAATTACTGTAGTATTAGGTAGTGTGCGAGAGGTGGAATAAAATGTGATCAATTAATTTGATTATAGCTCTTATATTCATTGAACATTACGATTATTACGAAACTACTGAGCGATGGATGACTTTATTAACCGTAACATCATCTTACCAACCAATATTATTGTGTGTATGTATAGTGAGTATATAACTCGCAAAGTGGATAGTTTGTTCATCATATTTAAAACGTCCGCTCCAAAATAAAGGGAACAGCAATAAATCCCTACCTCTCTGATTGACAGTTCAAATCTATTTTGTCAGATAACCAGACACTTCGGATTGACACTTTTGCCAGAACTATAAATGTGCTCACGGAAGATTTTATTTCAAGACTTTTTGCAAACTACAAAATATACGAAAAATAAAAGAAAAAAGTAAAATAAAATCACCAATCATCGTAACGAATGCTTATTACAGCAGCTAAATATAGATTGAATCTCAAAGTAATGAAATTAAAATTATTATTAAATTTAAATTAATTCAGTTACTTACCTGCGAGGTTACGTCATTTGATACCTACCCAGTGTTATTCTTTTGTTTATGAATTGCTTCAAAACTGAGTAAGTATTTGATTAATTACAAAATTTCGCAGTAACCTTGGTTAGTATGTAAGGAATAAATCTTACTGTCAAAATAATGATGAGGTCATAAGGTGATGAATAACAAACAGAAGTGTGATTTTACTGTTATCATAAATAACGGTGCGTTTTATTTCTTTTTGATAACTGAGCAAGATCCTGGTTTTCCCTACTTAGTTAATTGTTTAAACATATTTCGCAGTGCCACAATGTCTGAAGTATAAATTGTGTTCGACAAAATAATGGTAATAGGTGGATAGGTTATCTATCTGACTATTCTGACTGCTGGGACGCGCCTACGTATCAAAAGAATAATAAATTATGAATGTATAACTGCATTCCATTGCTTGATAGAAACGTACATTACACCTCGGTCAGTATCCAGCCGATATATTCTGTAAAACTCAATCTCACTATGGAAATGAGGTGAAATGACATGTCAATAGTGCCATCAGTAGCGCTATTCTGTTAAAATCTCACCGTGAGATCTTAGGTGAAGTGACTTAAAAGTGAGCAGTCAGTCCATTCGATACTAAGGATTGTCACTAATGACAGCTCACTTGAAGCTCACTTCACCCCAGTTATCACTGACAGATTTGACAGAATAGCACTACAGGTAAAATGACAGCTTACGTCAACCTCAATTCACCTGAGTTTTAAGGCGAGGTTGCAGTACTTTTTAACTTTTTTAAACCTCTGTAAATCTAGCAAAATGGCTAGTTTCCGTAAAAAAAAAATATTTACGAAAATTGAACATACTGTTAAGCGCTGTGTGAAGATAGAAACGTGAATTAAAACAATTGGCTCGATAAAAAATAATCATAAAGTTGACACTAAATCGCCATTTAAAACGTGTACCTTGAAGAGATTCCATCATTAAATCATGTAAAACTCATACCAAAAGGTAGGTTTTATTGTTTTTTAGGGCATGCTGAGAAAATATTTTATAATTTCCTGATCATTTTGTCTCCACGAAACAATTATACACAAAATCTAGCAGCTCAAGCGCTCGCAACGACCGGCCAATGTTCGCCGAAACGTCTTCAACTACAAGAGGGCCTTAAAGGTGTTTTTTTTTTTTATAGAATAGATCAATATGGATTCTAGGGATGAAGAATACCTGCCAGGGTTGCGGAATTGTTCGAAAGAGTTACCGTGGCTCTGGCATAGGCAACTGAAGGAACACGGGTGGGTTTTAGTCAGTAAAAGTCTGACGCGCCTTCCCGAACCACCCAGAGCGGGAGACGTCATTTGATGATTTCCCATCCACAAAATACAATATAATTGCATACTTTCGTCTAGCTAGTTGTAAACATTTGCGCACTATGCAATATCAGTGACTAAGCTACTGATGATACATTTTATTGGTCTTAACTCCCGACTTTGAAAATTTATTTCACTCACTGCATAGTTTTATGACATATTAATTTGACATTTCATATTTTATATATGTTATAAACAGTTCATTCACACGTTAATACATATAATGCTAATGCGGTTTTTGACCTTTTTGTTCTCAGCCAAATTTGTTTTACTATCTATTTGAAAACACTTCTGACAATTTGTAAACGAAATTTTTATCTGGATTTTGGGCATTTATTCATTATAATAAGTAGTCATTATATAGCAAGGCAATTTCTTCTCAAATCAACAATCATACTAAAGGCTTGGTTTCTTGCATACCCGCTGACATGTTTAAGCCTAGTTATAAATTAAATCCATGTTACGACCTAGTTCGCGCTGAAACCTTACACAGATCTACTTATAGATACTTATAACTTAACCTACATCAGTATTAATATCATTGCAAGAGTCCCTGAAATATTACTTACCACGATTTCGCTTTCCCAGTTTTTTATCATTTACTTAAAACATACTCAGCCGGTTTTTGTGAAAATCGCCCAATTTCTTGCTGAGTGTTTTTTTGTTTGTTGTCTCTCAATACAGATCAAAGTTTCTGAAGAAGTTAGGGACAGTCTCCTAAGACCGTTAACCTGAAGGTACGTTTAAGGTACCTACCTTCCTTTACAGCCCCGGCCTAAAATACCCTGTATAACTTTTCAAAAGAAATCAGGTATTTTATAGCTTACTCAATCACACACCAAAGGAGTAATTGCGGAACACACTAATTATAGGTTTGACCTTTCATTTTGACAGTACAACAACACATTATTTTTTATTATTATTATTTTCAATATGGATTATCAATACCCTTCAAAATAATTAAGATTCTAATTGATAGTGTGCCGCAATTAGGGTGCAGTTCAAAGAGATGTCAACAGTATTGAAGGGATCCGCTAGAGCCGATGATGCCTGCTAGGGCGGATCTGTTCGTAAGAGTTACCATGGCCCTGGCACAGCCAACTGAAGGAATACGGGTGGGTTTTAGTCAGTAAAAGTCTGACACGCCCTCCCGCTCCGCCCAGAGCGGGAGAACTATTTCAATGATTTCCCACCCAAGAGGGCGCAGTTATGAAAAACAAATATTTTACATAGATTTAAAAACTTAGGATACTACCACCCATTAAAACACACGTAGCAATGTTACGTGTGAACACATTATCCTACATGTCTTCATAGGTGCCTTAAAAGCCATTGATTAGACTCCTTAGTACTTAATGTACTAAAGCTAGACATTACCAATATCACCATCCACGTTAAGAAGTACAAAAACGTGTGACCGTTTTCTCAGGAACCGCGATTACCAATAGATTACTTCACATACACGAGGAATGACAACATGTGTACTATAATGATGAAGTTATTATTCATACGTTAGCTATGTGATCGTTATCGTGGAGTCTCAGAAAATTCTTGAACAGAAAACTTCAGGTAGACTTTTTCCGAGTGTGGTAAGGTTGACGTTTAGTCAATCCAGAACCTAATTAATTGCATAAACTGCCCTACACACGGACATCATAAAATCGCTGCGGAATTCGAGCACCGTGGGTTGACACTGGTTATCTCCTTACTTTCAGGGCTTATTTTTAATCTTACATTTGGAATTGTTTCTTCATTTTTACACGCTTTATATGTATTAGCATCACTTGTATGTTTGTATGTTTGTTTGTAACCGACTCCTTATAGCTCGATTTTGACCCACTTTAAACGACCAGATTTCATTCAAACTTTGCACACCTGTCAAGCACCGATGACAATGCAATAATTTCATAAATTTGTGCCATTATCCTTGCCAGGGTTACCAGGACAGCAAAAAAACTGTCTTCGAAAACTACGCTGACATACGTCACAAACTAATTTGTGTCATTATCCTTGCCAGGGTTACCAGGACAGCAAAAAAACTGTCTTCGACAACTACGCTGACATACGTCACAAACTACGCTGACATACGTCTCAAAATTCGAAACACCCTAAAAAATAGAAAATAAATAATAGTTAAAAAAAAACTAAAAAACACGCTTCCATTGAAAACCAAACTAAAAAGTACAAAATAATGGAAAAAAAAGCGTGGGGTGCTTTTTAAGGTATTTTTTTATTGATATCAGGCACCCCACGCTTTTTCCATTATTTTGTACTTTTTAGTTTGGTTTTCAATGGAAGCGTGTTTTTTAGTTTTTTTAAACTATTATTTTTACTTTTTCTCACATGTAGAAGCAACAAGAATAATGTATCGCAGTCGACTGCTGTACATAGGCCTCTCCCATGTTGCGCTGTTTTTGATCTTGTAATATCTTGTTTTTTTTTTTAATATTCTTTCTTGATCCGTTCTTCTCCATAGAGATCTGTGTTTTGACATGGGTAAATCTATACTAATATTATAAAGCTGAAGAGTTTGTTTCTTTGGTTGAACGCGCTAATCTCAGAAACTACTGGTCCGAATTGAAAAATTATTTTTGTGTTGGGTAGCCTTTTTATTGAGAAAGGCTATATAATGTCACGCTACGATCAAAAGGAGTGGAGCAACGACGAAAATGCACAAAAACTGGCGGGCAATTCGATGCGACGGGAAGGGTCAGGGGAGCAAAAATTTGACGCAGTCGAAGCCGTAGGCAGAAGCTAGTTGCTTATATTTTCTCTTTGATAATTCAAAAGTGCCTGCAAAAATAGTTTAATTGAAACTAGTTTGAGTAATATCGGAACGATAGAAATGATAAAAGCGCACAATGTCTCACCATCTCACGGTACGTTGCGTCTTGATTGACTGACAAAGAGACTGGCTTTGTCTTAGAAGGGAATTATACCTAATTTAAAAGTTATTCAGTGAATCGCTAGAGACGAGATGTAACCTACCTTGTGTCGAGTTTGAGTCGTCTGCCGGTCATTTGAAGACAGACGTGCAGGGTTAGAGATCATAACTGTATTTCTATCGCCCACGAAGGCCTCATGGATTACTAAAGGCCAGTTCCTGGTTGAATGTTACCCTCATCATAAACGATGCTTCACCTTTTGACGTAGTCTCTGTGCAATAACACCTGAGAAAGAGTTTAGCGAGACCAACGCTGAGTGTGTTGAAATGGCCAAATTCTGCACGAAGCTAATTTTAAAATATACACCGTGACATTTTTGGTCGTCTTACAACAGCAGCCCACTTCATGTAACCAATTACTACTACACATCCATAAGAAAAAATTTACATTTGAGTAACTAAAAAATAAAAATATTGTTCATTATGCTGATCCATGACGTGGTTTAAAGGAGATGTTTCATTTTTATATGGGGCTCCGGCCATAACGTGTACCGTTTAGCGAAGCTGGGTAAATTACTCATGAATGGAATAAAGTAACATTTTTTTCATAATATCAAATGGTTTTTATGTACAAAATAAAAATTAAAAAGGTTTGACGTTTGTCCTAAGAGTTAGCAAGTGGTTATTTTGAATTCGTTTAGAAAGACACTTCAAGAATGGAGACTAAAGATTTTTGTAAAGATGAAATGGTCACACTTAATTATGTTTACTCAAAAATATTAACAAGAGAATAATAGTAATTTATTTTTAACACTAGAAGAATACACACATTTTTTAATTATTTTCTACTTAACATTGATTTGATGAGACATGATTTCAGAACGAATGAAGTCTGCAAGCAAACGAGACGCCATGTTGAATAAGACATGGTAATAATTGAAAAACTATTATTTTTTGTGCACAACAAATCAGGCGCAAATTAACCAGAGAATATTTTTCCCTAATTTGTGGTATTTTTTCCGCTTTATTGATAAATGTACATCTGATGGCCGAAAATGAAACATCTCCTTTGATATTTTGTCTCATGGAAAATGGAGATGGAATGATCTAGCCGACTCGTGCACTGGGTAGGTATGTTCTCTACCGCATGATACGTAAACATTAATAACAGGATGTTTCATAATTTTAATCCATTATTTATTTTTCTAAATATCTATTGTCTTAATTAATTGTAATAATTTTTAATCACGCCTAGAGGTATATTATGTTGGATACATTGAGTGGACAACGTTTGTGAGACAACTAAAATGTCACGGTGTATAACATAGGAAAAGAATTATGTATTAACACCAGATAGGCAATTCTCGTAATTTTAAAGACCTTCACAGTGTGATCGTAGTCTCAATCTGTCTAAAATATCTTGAGTTTCCGTATATTGTTTTTTGCCATGTGATTGGCGCCGAGATGAGACTGCGACTAGATTACGAACGATTTTCATTACGGGTATTGGCCTTCTGAAGTGTTAGACCACCTTTTCACTTCCAATTTAATTCGACACAGCAATAATGGTAGCTTTTCGGAGACATTTTTACAAGCCAGTTAACTACAACAACTGTGAAACTGATTTACCATTAGTTTTCACGCTTGCCAAAAAAAATCAGAACTTTCGACTTACACCTACAATTTTCTTTATTACTAAATATAATTAATCTAAAATTACCAATCAGCTATCGAAAAAGTTATAACTCGAAAAAAATTATATAACTGAGTTAAGCTCTACGTGGGAGTTTAACTGCTGTCACAAAAAAAAAAAACAGGATACGAATGACAACCGTTGAAATTTCCATTCAACCTCAAATATTAACACCTAAACATTTCATATTCTACTTTAAAACCGCGACAATTATCTCGTGGTAAATAAAAATGTCATTTAAAATATATTGTTTTGCTCCCGAGCTCATATTTTCGCACATAATTAAATGTTATGACAGTAAAAAGTCCGGAATGATGTCAAGAAGTTTTATATTAAAGACATTTTAGTACGAATAAATAGGTATTCTATTTTTAAAAACACTTTTAGACACATTGACACGTTTTAAGAGTGTCTCCGTTACGCATTGGCCATTAATTTGTGATAACGTGTTGATGGTGTGAATGCAGTAAAACCTCTCGTTTGGATAACTTACGATGTCGATAAAAATTTTATAGTAGAAGTGAGTAAGTTGACAAAAATCTTGGGATATTTTTTTCTACAACTAAACGTTAAATAGCTCACAGTGGTGACATAAATATGCTTGAAATAAAATTTTCTCATGGCTTTCTCCGAGCCAAAATATTTCACTTATCATAGGGCTCCGGACATTTGGTTTTTATCGTAAGCTGTAATTAGGCATCTTTGTAAAAAACTGATTTCGACACAAAAAAAAATCCATGTTACTTCCCCATTACATTACGTTTTAGACTTTGGTACCAAGATAAAGAATAAATATGCCAAAACTACTTTATTAAAGTAATCAAAATGATGTTACAAACCACACTACGAACATGCCTATTAATAACTTGAATGACACTCGCAAAATCGCAACTTGTGTATAATTAGATTACGGTTTCAACGCTAAACATGTACATTTTTCATGTTAGCACCATCTGACAGCGGCTGTCATTTTGATTTAGTGGGAGGATTAATGAGGAACTTCAGTCTCGGTCGGTATACAAATCGATGAAGACGTCATTTGCGTCTAAATTAATTAGGATTTTTTTTAAATGAGTTTCTGTACAGATTAATTGTTTAAATTGATCATTTTGACATTTGTGACTTTATAATTGTTGTGGACTTCGGTTCATGAAATACTATTACCCATTGAAACATCAGTCAATGCTGTGACGATGCGTCTTCGCAATTTTTTTCGCACTGTATGACAAATTACACTGCGCTCTCTAGAACACCATACTATTAAATATATTTTTTTAGTTCAGTAATTTCAATTATCAGTGATTGACTAGAAAATAATCTGTTTAAAATTATTATTATTGCATAAAAATAAAAATCCACAGTGGGTAGTGTAGTGTATCACATTATCAGAAGAACAGGTGGGGTTATCTTACATAAAAAAGTAAACATTTTTATTTAAAGAGATAATTGTAATTTTGGTAAAATTCTTGCAAAAATCTACTAAACGAGAACCTACCGTAATTTAACTCGAAATAAAGATAACACAACATCAACAATTAATTAAGTCGTCTAAAAATATTACCGCTATACATTTTCTTGACGCAAATTAAAATTCATTTTTGTGTTCAGATGTCACGAATTTTCTCGCTCCGACATTTCTCCCCGTCATATAGACCTACGCTTTAGCGTCTCACTCACATCGAGTTATTATCTGAATATTTGTACATTAATTAATTAAATTTCTGCATAGCGTAACGTTGCGAAATAGAAACGTAACATTTTGATATTTACAACGAAAAACTGAAATTTACGCCTTACAATATTACGAGAAACTATTAGGTAGTAGGTACCTAAGTACGCCTTTTTAGAGTAAAAGTGGCCTAGTGGTATCGGCCCGACTTATGAGTCGTATCGTCTTGAATCTAAGTAGGCAGTTTACTTGGTTTAAATTATTTTCATCACCACTGCTTTCAAAAGGTCCTAGTTGGTACCAAAAAATCTTTTTTTGACACGTGGGTCCAATTCGTACTTTAGTAGACCAACGTGCCAACCTGCACTGGACCCGCGTGGATTATAGTCCGCAACCTATCATAGAGAGAAAGCCTGTCCCAGCAGGGAGATATGCTACCCCGTTTCTTAAGATCGTATCCACCATTTAAAGGAGATGTTTCAGTTTTATATGGGCCTCCGGCCATAACGTGTACCGTTTAGCGAAGCTGGGTAATTTACTCATGAATAGAATAAAGTAACATTTGTTTCATAATATCAAATGGTTTTTATGTACAAAATAAAAATTAAAAATGTTTGACGTTTGTCCTAACAGTAAGCAAGTTGTTATTTTGAATTCGTTTAGAAACACACTTCAAGTATGGAGACTAAAAATTTTTGTAACGATGAAATGGTCACACTTAATTATGTTTACTCAAAAATATTTACAAGAGAATAATAGTAATTTATTTTTAACACTACAAGAATACACACATTTTTAATTATTTTCTACTTAACATTGATTTGATGAGACATGATTTCAGAACGAATGAAGTCTGCAAGCAAACGAGACTCCATATTGAATAAAACATGGTAATAATTGAAAAACTATTATTTTTTGTACACAACAAATCAGGCGCAAATTAACCAGGGAATATTTTCCCCTAATTTGTAGTATTTTTTCCTCTTTTTTGATAAATGTACATCTGATGGCCGAAAATGAAACGTCTCCTTTACTCAAGCAGAATGACAGCAAATATCGAAGCACTGAAACCCGCGTTAACGCCATTAAAATATAAACGCTTGACATAAATTAAATAAAACATGGACTAAAGAGTACTACGTCGAGGCTTATTCGATATTTAAATTTAATTAAAATCTAATCATACCATATAGAGACAAGCGGCTTGCCTAATAACGCTATTTCAAGCCATTAGGTTTAATGTTTTTGCGTAAATATCTATCTGTATTAGAATATTTTATTTTCGTAGTGAATAAATTGACTGGTCGCGGTCAAAGATTGCATAATGCCATTAACGTTGGAGAAATAGAACGTTGCGTTTGCGTACACTTGTGAATGATTCATTCAAGAACGATCATTTGAGAGCGTGTTCAGGTTTTAATGGTTTTATTAGCAGATAAATAAAACGAGTTCAAAAATGATTTATCAATTACAGAATAGACCTTACCCAGATACGATTGGCAAATCAGGAAGCTGGATGTAGTTCAGTGTCATATGAAACTTTACAACAGCTGATATATAATTTTAACTCCCAGACTCCATAAAAATCGTTACTTTTAAACGAGCTTAGTTTATTTATTTCAAACCCAAGTCACGTTCGTAACTACGTTTAACAAAACATAGACTGTTTCATAATGTCTAATTAGGGGCCTTATAAGGACCTCGTTAATTCTCGAGTCGCAAGCGCATGTGCCTGTCAACCGATTTAAAATTAAGAACAAAAAGTTATTTATTCGTTGACATGTCAACAAATTACTGTCAGTCTAAGTCTTAGTTTTTGTGGGTAGTCTAGGCTTATTCATTTGTATGTATTCTAAAGTTGTTTGACAATAATGAACAACGTGGGAACTGACCTAGGTTCTAGTCAGTTTTTCTGGTGTGGATTATTAATGATATGTTTGTATAGGTCGTTCAATATCTCACTTATTGCCGATAGCAACAGGCTTTGGATTCCTCGACAAAGTAAAGGTATTTCAAAGGTCTTTAAGGGATTTGCAAAATAATTGCGTTGGTTTGATTCCATGCTGCATCGTTATTACTTATCTTACAAATTATGCAATTAATCTATACATCTATACAAATAAATAAAATTGGAGTGTCTGTTTTTAAAATTAAGATAACCACTTTTTACTAAGTGTATATGGATGTATACACGATACATATACCAAAACAACATTTTTTTCAATTTTTGTCTGTCTGTCTGTCTGTTTGTTCCCGCTAATCTCTGAAATGGCTGGACCGATTTTGACGGGACTTTCACTGGCAGATAACTGATGTAACAAGGAGTAACTTAGGCTACTTTTATTTTGGAAAGATTCTTTTATTTTAGAAAAAAATAACTGTCTTCGAAAACTACGCTGACATACGTCTCAAAATTCGAAAAATCCTGGCTGAATCCTACGAAATAGATCAAAATAATGTACTACAGTATTGTACACCTTAAAAAGGCCTACAAAAATGTCCTCAATAGTATATGTCTATCTCTTAGGGATAACCCACAATAACCATTTTTTATCTTTTACTTTTTACGAGAAATAAGGGCTTATTTACGAAGCGATTTTAAGCAATACAGCATTAATCCTTATCCAATTAAGTACCTTAAATACATTGTGTATTTAATATAGATCAATATGGCCCTTTACAGCATGTAATTTAAATGAATATCTTAGAAGATATTAGAGATTTAAAAAGCAGGCGCAGAGCGCGTTGGCAGCGGCAGGGTAGTAAAGGATAAGTAGGATTGTAATTCATATTACTTTAGCTTCATAGTAATCGAATATCATGTGTGTTCATTATACTCAAAATAAACCTAATAGTATTATTCCAAGTAAGAGACCGCGAAATGGCTTAGATGTTTAGATTTTTGGATGTTTGTTTCTCAATGATGCAAAGACGGCCAAACGGATTTAGATCGAATTTGGCACAAAGATATATTATATCATGGATGCGGAACAGATAGGATACCTACTTTATCCCGGTAGTAGGTTCCCGGGTGATATTTTCCGACAGCTATACGGGCCAAGCCACTGGCAAAAGTACTATTCCTATAATTATGTTCAGTGTCTGGTAAATGATTGAGTGTCTGTATAGGTAAAATAGGAGTGTTAAGAAAAACCAGGAAGACTTATATTCAACTACACCAAGCCCTATGTCGCAGTCTTCTTACTCTGAATACTATTACTTTTATTTTAAAAACACCAACACACATGATGTTCTCATAAACTATGAATCCTAAGTAATATGAGTTATAATCCTACTACTAATAATATTATATATGTGAAAATATGTATGATTGGGTGTTTGTTTCTCAATCACGCAAAAATGGCTGAATGGATCTGGATCGAAAATAGCACACAGAGTCTATATTACCTATATAACCTGGAATAACACATTCTTATCGCGGTAGTACGTCCTCTTGCATTAATTTCCGACATCCACGCGGGCGAAGCCGCGGGCAAAAGCTAGTAGAAAATATATTTAAGGATTCACTCTTTTAATCGTACACTTTAGATAAAACGACTACATGTAGTGCACTCAATAGTAAAAAAGTCCAGTAATCTCTACAAAACAAAAAACCCGTACGGCGTAAATACTTCACGGAAAGTCATCAGTTCTTTTTAATAATCACAAAACTACAAGTTTTCTATAATCCATATTCCATTTTCAAAAGTGTAAGTATTTTTTGAAATAATCTATATATATAAAAGAAAGTCGTGTTAGTTACTTCACTTATAACTCAAGAACGGCTGAACCGATTTAGCTGAAAATTGGCAGGGAGGTAGTTTAGAGCCAGGAGAAGGACATAGGATACTTTTTTTTTTTTTTTTTTTTGCTTTTGGCAAAGGATACTTTTTATCCCCTTCGACCGCGTTCTCGTGTGATGTGACATAAAACGTCAAAGAGAATACATTTCACTATAAAACGTGGTATGACAAAAACTTTGCCTTCGAGGTACCAGGCGGTCATAACTTGGTATGAGCTTATTAAACAGCAGTGTCAGCCAGAAAACGCTTTATGCCTTCGAAGTAACAGGTTATCATAACCGAGTAGGAGCTACCCAAACATATGAGTATCAGCTAGAAAACGCTTACCAGATCACCACCGCGTACCAGGTTGTCAAACTTGGAAGGTTTATTACAACATTTTGAATCTTAGGCGATACGAAGTTCGCTGGGTCAGCTAGTACGAAATAAAAAAATACATTACTTAGCGCGCGAATCTCCCATTCTAGCTAGAGACGCCACGCTTCAATTAGCGTTAGAAGCTCGGTGCGCTCTTAAATAAGCAAATATGAAGAAGAGAGTAATTAAAAAATAAAATTATTTGAAATCGTCTCCAAAGAAAAGTATAATTAACTTACATCCGAAGACTAATTACTGTATAAATTGTGTTATGTAATTGTGTCCTATCCGTATTACCAGCTAATGAAACTGCATCAGAGATAAGCGTATAACTCATTGTTTCGAGAGTGCGGAGACGATGGACATCAACGGACAAGAGAATTGTTTAAATTAGAACTTCCGACGCCAGAGGTCGCGGGCAGCGGTCCGGTCCTCGCTACGAACGCTTCCTTTATTTGTTTGATTAATTATTGTGTTACTGGACAATGTAGGACACATGTGACTCCAATATTTTGGATGACAGTCGACCTCATCACGGACGTCAAAATATCATGGCGGGATTTTATCGCGCATTATATTTTCGACTTTCGATGTTGAACCGAGCAATGAGAATCGAACAGAGTGCATCTTAGCAAGTCGAAAAAACATACTAGGTATTCTATTTCAACTCTCAGCGCGCAGTAAGGAGTGCGTTGAGAGTGAAAAAAACCCGTTCGCGATTAACGGTCTTAGTATTATTTGTCATCATCAATACTTCTCAATTTTATATAATTTCTCACATATCTGTGCCCTAACTAAACGAGCTGCCACAGACAAACAAATACACTCCTAACTCATTAATTAACCATCGTTTTTAGTGCCTAGTTATCGTAAAGTAGGTAAAAGAAAAGAGTCTCGACATCGTTAAAATTGACTAACGCGGACGGAAAAATATTTTCGTGGAACAGATTTTGTTCAACCAATCGTGCTAAATAGCCCACTGTGCCGCGAGTTACGATCGCCTTTGACATTGTGTCATACAAACATGCTAATTTATGCAGCCTCATTTTGTTAAACGCGGAAAGTAGCTACATTTCATCGTTACATTTAAAAGTAGCTACATTTCATACAAGTCGTCGTTCAGATTTCCAATGATTGGTTATCATTGAGAATCCAACAGAAGGCATCTTAGCGCGTCGAAATACAAACTGTTCGATTTTCAACTCTCGGTGCTAAGCAGTGCGTTAAAAATCCAGTGCGCGACAGAATCCCGCAGCAATATGTTTATGTCCCTGCGAATGTGGACTCTATTGTATTCGAATAGACATAATTTTTGCGTTTTTGAAACAAATCGCGAAAATGATGTCGCTACAAAATTAAAAAAAAACATCTCCCTCTATCTGTGGCAGACGGGAAAAAAGGAATTCTAAATTCATAACTAAATAATTTCGCATCATATGATTCAATAGAAACTGTATTCTGTACCCATTACATGTCCTATTAAGAAACACATACTTGCTACGTTAATGCAAATGATGTCTGTTTAATTTCGTCTTCGGTTCGGTTAAAACTCATCCATCAAAGATTAGCTCAGAAATGCAGGGCATGCCTCAACGGCTTATCTGTTCGCACAAATTGCGATACAAGTTATTATGAAACAGTAGAACCACGTCATATTAAATGTATTGTTACCAGCCTCATAATAGTCGGTAAACATCCACCAGACTAGACGAATACAATGAGGTCTGAAAGATTCAGTGACGTAAACATAACACGGTAGACGCTTGGACGGATGAATGAATGTCTTATACGCAAGTGAGTTACAATAGCCAAAGGGGTAATTGCGTAACATACTAACAGTAGAAATAGGTTTTATTTTGACAGTTACGTTGTAGTTTACGTTGTTGTCATATGAAGAAACGGAATAGCAATATTCTTCAAAATTATTCAGATTGTCAATGATCGTGTGTTACGCAATTAGGGTGTCATCATAGCCGTCATCTGAAACTATCAATATTCTTCTCATGGAGTACTGGAAGTCCGGCACCTACATATCGAATCTTCGACTGCATCCCGTGCAATTTGCTTAGTTCATTATGTGCCTCTTCTCATCTACATTGGGGCCGGCTTCTACCTTGGCCTAATCGGATGCAGCTGAGTACCAGTATTTTACATGGACAACTGAACGTATGACTGGTTGTCAGACTTTCGGGCTTCTAACTACCCGTAACTACCATAAATATCAATTAGATACCATATCCAAAAATGAATTAGTT